>JAVKLA010000014.1:20741717-20773234 GCA_034782735.1 Sagittarius serpentarius | reverse complement strand
TCCTTTTATTATTATTGTCACTTTCTTGTTGTTATTAGTGTCATTGCTAGTTTCTTCCTTTCTGTTCTATTAAACTGCTTTTATGTCAGCCCACGTGTTTAACCTTTTTCCCCGATTCTTTCCCCCATCCCACTGGGTGGGGGGAAGTGAGTGAGCGGCTGCACGGTGCTGAGTTGCTGGCTGGGGTTAAACCATGACATTGATACACGCTGAGACTGGAACTTTATTTATGCTATTTCTTTTTTTCTTAAAGCCTAGTATTTATGAGGATTAACTGCAACATATATTGGACAATTAGGTCATAAATAATCAGAATTGTACATTCAAATATTACCAAGCATCTGTATACAGACAGAAACTGCAGCTGATTGACTGCTGTCCCCTCCCGAACAATGGAACTGCTTCAGATAATAAAGAAGGAAAATTAAATCTGCTGCCTAGCAAAATGATTTTTTTGTTAAAATTACAAGAGAGAAAATTAGAGATCCAGACATCGCCTCATTTATGAACAAACAGATGTTTCTGGCAGTTTAGTAAGTGATGCAATGTTTATTCTTTCAATAAACTATTTTAAATTGGTTGTTAAGTCATAGTTCTAATTCACATGAATTACAGGGAAAATCAGAATGGCCACAGCACCTCTTCAGTACAGGGCTTTTAGTTGTGCCTACTGCTCTGCACGGCACGCAGCTCACACAAGTGCTTCATGCTGTGCTTGTACGTTGCACAACACAGGCAGGAGAAATGATGTGACGGTTTTCAGGTCACTGCAATTCTTAACTCTGAGTGATCTGCAACTCTACCTGCTGAAACCTGCGAATGCCACGTCCCTCTAGGTGCTACGGGCCAAACCCAGAGGGTGGTGTGTATATCCAAATGACAGCAGAGTGGCCTCCCTGTCTCGCCATGCTGGTGGCAGTGGCTCATTCTGCCACAATAGCAAACACAGACCTGTTGCTCTACTTTCCAAGGCCTCTTCACAGCTTCTTCTGTTTCTAAATTGTAGAGCTGGAAGAGCTATCCCAGGCAGACTCTCAGCAAGGCATGCTAACACTGAATAGAAGTGACAATTTTTTACCAGAAAAAGAAATTGTTCTTCAGGAGAACACTAATTATTTTGGAAAATAAGTGAGTATTTTCTTCCAGAATCTTCCACCCACCCAGAGAAATCCTCATCTCTGTGCTGTCGGCATCAGCTACTGCTCCCAGTTCTCTGCTAACCATCTCCCCTCCACGCTGGTCACTCCTTGCAATTCAAGGGACTGCTTGTGACCCGGTGGTTCCTTGTGCTCCAGCTCCCATGGCATAGCCGCAGCGCCGTGCCCCAGCTGCACCAGGAGCGCGCCCCGTCTGCAGGCTTTTCCCCAATGGTTTATTCTCATGTGGAGAGGTAAGCCATTTTTTTCCTGCGCAAGAGAGAAGAGCCTGTGTGTGGGCTGCTGCGTGTGTCACGGCAGAGCAGCTGGCAGGTGGGAACTTGTTTCTCCGCAAGAAAGAGAGCTGCTCCTGAGCCTTCCCTGCCTACCCAGCTGCACCTAGGCTGGGGCTTGCCTGTGGAAACAGGGCAGGACTCAGAGGTTTGGGAACCGGAGGCTGGCAGGGGGGAGAGAGGGAGAGTGGGCAAGGACGAGTCAGCTGTGGTTGGGAACTTGGGACGTGCAGGACTGTGAGGATTTGTGGGAAGAGATCAAAAGGGAGGTTGAAACGGTGCGTGTTGGTTTGGGTAAACCAGTGCAGAGAGACTGAAGGGGAACAGAAGAGAGGCAAACTCATTATTCTTCAGAATAATTTCTAGCCCTGCCTGGGGCTGACCCTGCCCCTACAGCTCCTCCTCTGTGTTTGGAAGAAGGCACGAACCGCACCGCGACTGCCTCCCGCTCTCCTGCACCCATCCCCGCAGGCTGCCGCCGCTGCCTGCTCACCTCCGCTAGGCAAGCGGTGAGCTGCAGAGCTCTCTGCCACCCTTGGGCTGCCCGGGCTGCCCGCTTCTCATTCAAACGTGGGGAAGAGCTAGAGCCTTCCCATTCTGCTCGGGACGGACATGCGTTCATGCCCTGTCTGTGGCTATCCGTTACAGTGGGAGTTTCACGGGGCAGAAGACATATCCCCACTGCACCCCTGGTCTCCTTGGGGGAGAAAGGTCCCAGCTTTATTTCTGAGGTCTTTATCAGAGTATAATGTTTTTCTCACTGCTAGTAGTGGCTGGGAAAGCGTAGTTGCCTCTATAATCAGCAGGAGTTGGGGCACTTCCCTGGATTGACCCTGAGGGGTGGGATGCCTAACTAGGGAGCCTGGAAGTTAGACATCTGAGCCTGAGCTAGTCACCCTAGCCACTTATTTATACATCAGAGAAAGCTCTCAATTCACGTATTTTCCTGTGGCACAGAAGGCCAGCATGTTTCAGCTATTAAGGGATTTAAACTGCAGCCACCAGTGAGCCAAAAGCTTTCAGAGACGATGAGTTTTGGCAAAATTTACTTCCGATCTTTCATTGGTCTGATAAACTACCTTTGCAAGGAAGGCCAGCCTCACAGTCAGATGCTCAGGAGTACGTCGCGCTAAATTGCTTCTGCTATTTACTGCACTGCTGACTGACGGCAGAGAAGACACATGGACACCTCCGCTTTGGCTTCCCCAGTTGCACAACGCCCTACCAGTTCTTTTAGATTACAGAAGCTGCATTTTTTGATGTTGCTACTTGAGGCTCTTGTGGGTTTGGTTTGCTCTAGGTTTTTAACTTTTCTGGAAGGCGCCAGTGAGTTTCCACCCAGACAACAAGAGCTGGGATTTCGTCAGCAACCTTCCTCTCTGATGAAGGAATACTCTCAACAGATCCTGCCTTCTTCAGGCAAGAAAGACAATAGGTTTGCTTGGCAGCATCTGAATGTTTATCAGGTATTCTAAGTTCATTAAATGAAATGGAATGAGGCTTTTAGCAGTATTATTAACAAGATGAATATAATTTAAGAGAGTAGGAGAGTGCTTCATTTCCTACCTTTAGCAATAAACTGAAAATAAAATGTAAATGTCAAGTGGCAATGTGGCAGTGTGCTTAGCAACCAGATGATCAAATGTTATGAAAATGCCAACAGCAGTAAGTCAGAGCTGCGTGTTTGTGTGCGTGTAAATAATCTTCCTTCCCTTTCTAGGACCTAAGTGTTGGCAAAGGTTATTTTGTTCCTTTCCGCTTCCCCGTTTGAGTGATAATTAGCTTAACGAGATTAA
The DNA here is from genome assembly GCA_034782735.1 of Sagittarius serpentarius. NCBI lineage: Eukaryota > Metazoa > Chordata > Aves > Accipitriformes > Sagittariidae > Sagittarius > Sagittarius serpentarius. The sequence continues at coordinate 20,770,009 of JAVKLA010000014.1, read as the reverse complement.
AAGATAGTGGAAAGCCAATATAACTTTGATAGAAAGGCAGGCCCGAAGTCTCCAGGTACAATAATATGCCTTTATATTAGCATGACAGTCAAAGTGGTATTAGGCTGGATAGAAACGTGACGGACTTTTCAGACTCTTCACAAGGCTGAAGTTGGGATGAAAAGTGGATATCTGATAAGCATGCCATTATAAGAGGTGCCCTTAGGCTTTGAGATAAAGGTCAGCTATGTTTATGGGGATTTAGATTAAAAAAAAGCATGTAAAGGGACAGCCTCCCACCTCAGGATGTTTGTAAGCTCTTCATGTCCATTGCAAAATCTTGAGAGACAAAGAGAAGGCACCCCCAGGCTTGGGAAAAACTTGTTTGACCCATCATGAGGAAACAAGGGAATTATTTCACAAGCTATCCAAGCTTTTGTGCTAGGCATTAGTATGGACTCGCTGACCGCCATTTCCCTGCCTTCATGTTTTCCTGATTATACCATATAACATTTCTTTGCTTTCTCAAATATTTGTAGAGTGTTACCAGTCCTTGCTCATATGCTCTTAAGAGTTTTTCTTTTTCTGTTAAACCAGCCCCTCTGGGGCATTACACATTTTTTTGTTGCTTTTCACTGAACTACCTGTATTTTATCAATACCTTTTTGGCAATAAGTTACCAGGTCTCGCTGTGCTATCTGAAGAGTGATCTCATGAAAGCAGTAACTATTGCTCGTAGCTCTGGAACAGCTGCATTTTATAAAGCAAAAAGATTTTTTTTTTTCCCTTCAGGCCAATTCAAGCAGCCTGCAAAAACCAAAGGACTGAACTACTCGACAAGAAAGCTCTTCCCATGGCATCAGCGATGTGTAAGTTTTATCCATGAACATGCAGCTAGACGTGGTGCTAGGAAACTGTGAACATCTATGGGCATCACTAGTGGAAAATGGCCCTGAGCTTCTTCCCAGATAGCATGGCGATTTTGGAAAACCTGTTATAAATGTAACGCAGATGGAGTGCCTGCTACTGCACAGCTTCCCAGTGGAACCACTCACTGGTTTGAAGGGTTTATAGGCTGAAAGACAGGTCCTGGATAAATATAGTGCCTTGTTTAGCTCTTTGTAACTGTTGGATTGATTAAATTTTACTCAGCACACTCTGCTTCACCCTGCCTCTCCTCCTGTATTGACTTTCTTCATGTGGAGTAGGGGAGCATTGTTCACCTGGGAGCGACAACCCTGGCCTCCTGCTGTCCTGCCTGCCTTGGATCTCAGCCCGTGCGCTGCCGGACTCCTTCCCACCTCAGCCCTCTCCCTCAAAAGGAAGGCCACAGATCCGAGCAATGTTCTGTGTTGTTATTGGTCACCAAAATAAAAGCCAAAGCTCTCACTGACTTCACTGGGCACAGAAATTCATGTTACTTTAGGGGTTCCTTTTTTTTTTTTTAAATAGGAAATATGTGAGTGGATATATTGTGTCATCTGTGTTGTCTATACATCCAGTTAGATCCAAATAAAGGTCTGTGTCATGAAAGTACAGCTATCATCAGTTAACCCAAAAGGGAGGCTGAGACCATGAATATCTGACATCTTTTTCAGTCTTTCATCTCCCCTGTGCCCGTGCTGAAAGGCTGTACTGTTTGGTAACGACTAGATCTAGGCAGGAGCTGGACTATTCCTCTTGTGCGAAATTCCAGGGGTTCCCGAATTCTTTCTTTGTTACAAAATTGACTAGAATAAAAAATAAGTCCTTTTTCTGTGGAAAAAAAATCTGAAAGCAATCAACAGGAAACAAAAATGAAACTGTTCTGATTTTGATGGTTTTGAATGTTTGAATTTTAAAAGCTTGGAAAAGTATTACGAGTCTTTTTGCAATGGTAAATGAAAGAGCAGATGCTAAAAAAAAAAAAAAAAGAGCAGATGCTACTTCTAAAGATAGTATTTACATTCCAGCTTTCTCTCAAAACAAATCTGCCTTTCCCTTTAAAAAAAACTTTCCTAAGAAAAATCTCTTGCAAAGTAAGCAGCTGATGTCCGGTAGCTCACTTTTCCCGCCTGTGTTTTGGGTTGCTTAGCTCCTCTAAAGCCTTCTGGGGTGCAAAATCCTCTAGAAATATCATGTACATGGACTACCACATAGCATATGTGGACTTATTTTTCCAAGTAAGTCACTGCCATGACACCATCAGTAGGGATTTGGCAGGCCTTTAGAGAAAAGGTAGGTTTTGAAATCTAATTAACTTCTTCCACTGAGTTAACGAAGGGAATATAACTGTAGCCTTATTCCTTCGCTGTTGCGGCTCTTTAATACCAGGTCACCAGCAGCAGAGGACTCTGGTGGAATTCTGCTTTCCTGTATTGACTTCCATTTAAACTTTGCATATCAACGTAATGACCAATTCAAGTTACAATGATCTGAAAACAGCAAACAGCTGACTAACAGAATGACTATCTGAGCAAAAGGAGATCTGCTGGCAGCACTTAAAAACTCCTCTCAAGTCTTTGACTTTGGCTGTGTAACTATAAATGGTCACTAGCATCCTTTTAGGGTCTCCTATGTATAAAGGTTGGTAACTAGTGCAGTGTACATACAGTTCTGCTAATGCTATGGCGTTCTGCTGCCTTATGTTAAGTGAGTTTTTGGCTCTGTTGGTACTGATCCAAATCTGGTCTGAGCTATAATGCTGCATTTCCCTCACCTTCACAAAGTTGCACTGGGTGCAGACCTGGATCCACAGCCCAGAGAGTTTTATTCTGTGTAATTGATTTGTTAAAATACCAGTGGGGCACAGATCACTGCAAAATCTCTAATTTGCTGGAAGAACTTGCATCCAAGGAGGAAAAGTGAGCTAACCAGGGAGCTTGGAAGTTTTGCCCAGATATCCAAGTTGGGAAGAAGTTAAAGCATCGAAATATCTGGATAGCTGATATAAGAGAAATTCCTGGAGGCCTGAACCCTGCTGCTTTCTGCAACAATGCAAATTACTTTTGCTGGCATTTTTGCTGCTTAATGCCACTTGCACTCAATTAATGGTGCCTATGTGCCTAATGTAAGTAAAATTGCAGTAGGCAAGAACATAATAATGAGTCTGCTTGCTCTCTCCACTCCCAACAAAGAAATAATGCAAGCCATTAGTTTCTCCTTGATGACTTGAAAGCTCAAATAGTGCATTTGTACACCCTGTGTGTGTTTGTGTGTATTAAATTATAAAATTTGTATTAGATGGATGCTTATGAAATTGTATTTTAAGGAGACATGACTAATTTTCTCATTTTTTCCAAAATATCTGTAGCTTTGATTATTTTCCTTTTGAATATAGGAAGACTTTTTTAGGGATTAGATTCAGCATCACAGCCTGGAGAATTGTTTTTAATGTGCTTGCTGGCTCATGTTTCACAGCTCTGAGGGGTTTTGTTTGTTTGGTTTTTTGTTTGGTTTTTTTTTTCAGCAGATTTAAAGTGAATACAACTGATACCAGACTTCTGAGTGGCAATAAATGAGTTCAGTGCAGTTGTTTTCTGTCATTAATTTTGACTGGTAATATTTTTACCGAGACCTCTCTTCACTGCTCTCTAAATTGCAATTACTCTCCTGACCAGGAATAAATGTTGCCTACCTGAATTCTTCTGTATGGTTTTATATAGACTTAATTTAACATATTGATCTCATCTCACTCCAGGCTAGAAGCAGAGCATCTCACATGCTCTCACATTTTAAAATTAGTTCTGCCAGATTCACTGTGATTAATTTTTCAAGAGAATTTAACTTTCAGAAATAGAAGAACTATCTGAGAGTTCGTCTTAATGAAGCTGTTTCCATTCTGCTCCTCCATGACTGATAGGTTTTATCTTAACTAGTTAAACAAAAACGCTGTGACGAAAAAGGAACTTTAGAGAGAAATAATCTCTTAAGATACTCAGTATACCAGAATTAGCTCTCTTCTCTAGAAGGCTGAGTATGTGAATATATTCATGTAATATTTTTTCAGAGGTTTTTTTTTGTCTTATTGCAATGTTTTGCACAGAACTCTTCAACTGTCATTTAATCAGCTTGCTATACTTTCTTAGGAAGATTAATAGATTTACAAAGTTCCTAAGAGGATTTAGATACATTACTAATTACAAAGCTTGGAGAGTGCCAGTAGTTAGTTTTTAAAAACCCAATTTACAATTTAATGAGACTGCAAACATAGTTCTGGAGAGTTTGCTGTGTTTTGTGTGTATGTGTGTGTGTGAGGACAGAAAGAAAATATTTTCTGCCAAAATGTCTGTGAAACACTGCTTGCTGTGCACATGGTACATGGGCTGCATCTAGGATGTCAAGGCCAACGTCTGGCCCTATGGTCTTTTTAATGGCATTGGGTACATATGATGTGTGCTGCGAACCCAGGACCAGCAATGGGCAATTCACAGCGAGAGGCCACAGAGAGAATGTTTTCCAAGCTGTTTGGTCAGCTCTTTGGAAAAAAAAAAATTAGCGTTATGAAATAGAAAAGCTGTACAATTAAATGTCAAAATTTGTCACTCTCTTCTGTTGGTTCCTTTGATTGCACTGACACATCCAGCCAGGTTGGAGCGCAGCATTAATGGGCTCCTCTGCCAGCACCCACCTCAAAGGCAGGCAGGCTCACAGGGAAAGAGGGAGAAGAAAGTGAGTTTTTAGGATTACGTCTGGAGGCACTTTTAGAGCAAAAGGCTTAAAAAGATGTGGAATCTTCTACAGAAAGTGAAATATTTATCAAACTCCAAAAGGCTTTTGCATTCACCTGCTCTGATCTTCCAGCTAACATCAGCCCTGGACTTTCCTTAATTCCCATTTGGAGTGAAGCACATCTTTAGCGGGAAATAATTATAGCTTGATATTTTTAAAAAACTTTGAGTGATAGAGAAGCTACCAGAAAACTTGAGAGCCTACGCTAGTATCTGACAGCATGTACAATTAAATCATTGCACCTTTTTATTTTGTCTACTTTTGGGTTCCTGCCTGTTACACTGAATGGCTCTGTACCTCTAGTCTTGTTCTGTATGGCTGGTATTTATAGACAAATACACATTATATAGATATGCAGCGAGTTGGGACTTGATCAAGACACAGAACTCCGGATATCTGTGTTTAAAGTATATTTTCCAGTCCTTCGGTTGTTCTTATGGCTTTCCTCTAAATCTTGTCTTGTCTATTAACCTCTATTAACCTCTTTCCACAACTGCGGGTACTAGAATTAGTCAATGATGTTCTCTAATAGCACTCACATCCCATTAAAAACACAGAGGCAAACCAGCATCTTGATGCTGCCCCGTACTCCTTTTTGCTCAGCATGGGATCATGCTGTCTCTCAGCTGGTTGCATCAGAGATCTGGCTCAGCCGATGGTCCCCGACGATACCCAATTTCTTATACTCTTTCCTGAAAGAGAGGGTCTTGGGCTGTGAGTCTGGCCTGCAGACTTTGTTTCTAGATATTTGACTTCATGCTTTTTGTATCTTTGTGATCAGTTTTCCAAATATCTCTAGCATTGTGCCCTGTCCTCCCAATTGCTCCACTTCTCTTTTCTTCAGATTACTTGCATATTTGCATCAGTATCAGTTTTTATACCTCCATTTCACTGGTAAAAATGTTGCAGAATGAATACCTGTGTGAACCTGTTAGAAGCCCACCTCTTCAGTTGTGATTTCTTGCTTTTAAGACCTGTGCTTGTAACTTTGAATCTGGTGTTCAGTGCTGATTCTTCTTTCCTCTAATTTTTTTACTATACTGAAATACCTTATATATACCTGAAGTTATTATATCAGTGCTATTACTTTAACAACCAAACTTGTAATAACACAAAAAGGTCATCAAACTTACTGAGCAAAATTGATTTTCCGTAAATCTGTATTACTGGCATTAGTTGTCTCAGCTACGTATAAATCTTATTAATTGTTTCTCCTTTCAGGTATTCAGTTATATTGACTAGGATTGTTGCCCAACTGATGATCCGATATTTATTTTAACTTCCTTCAGAAAGTCTTGGCACAATATTAGGTCTCTTTCCAACCTTTGGAACTTCTCTAATATTCAATGAGTTATTGAAAATTGACATACTGTCTGATTTGTATAACTCCTTGACCAACTCTTTTTGATATTTGGATACAATTTTTCAGGACTAGAATTTTTTAAAAATAGTTTTATATTGTTTAGATTTAACTATCCATCATGTTTCTCAGTTACAGATCAAATAAAAAGCTTCTTACCAACCTCTGATTTAACGATACCATCTGGCTTTTTTTTTCAAATTGAAACTCAGCAAGGAACTTTTGAACAACAACTTCCTAAATAAAAAATGTAAAAATGTTCTAAAACCAAGTCAGAAAATGGAGCTATAAATCAAATAAAATTATCTAATTAGAAGATCTAAACAGAATATTTGGATAATCCCACAGAGGGATAATGAGTCTCCAGAAGTCCTGTACTTTCAAAGTCTTCTGGTTGAAATCTGCTTGTATATCCTTGAAAAGACTTAAACGTAGCCTTATATTTCAGAAATGTCTTCATCATGTTAGTGGAAATACAAAATACCCAACTTGCTTAATGACAAATGTGGATTAAGGGAGAGAGATTCTTTGCTCTAAGACAGCGTTTCCAGTGAGTGAGAGGGAGAGAGAAGTGCCAGCAGGAGGGAAGGGTGGAAGAGGTTGCACTTGATTTTAGAAGCTGCAGTGTTGCCTGCCTGGGAGGGAGAGGACTCCGAGGTCCCTATCCAGTGACAATGGGCAGGCATGAGAGTTGCTTAGGAAATACTCCAATCTCATGGCTGGCTTCCCACCGAGAAGTAGGTGACATGAACAACTAGGCTTGCAAGGAAAGGTGAATGATGGTATTGTGAGCACCAAGAAGCCCTCAGGGTGCATTGCAGCCTGCAATTCTTTGGATCAGCAGGGTGGGAACTGTGCTACTGCCACGTAGCCATGGTGTTAAACGAGCATATCTGAAAATGAAATCATGCAGCACTTGGAAGGGAAGTATGTCATGCTGCATTTCTCTTTCCCAAGGCCTCAGATGTGCTTCTTGCAGGTCAGGTGTAGAGCGCAGAGGGATAAATAGGTAGTGAGGCAGAGGGACAGAACATCCTTTGTGGCTTGCTCTCTTCTCCTTATGGCATTTCCTCACCTTTGTCACCCAGACCAGGCAACAAAGGAGAGAAGTTACTAAAAGCCTTGTTTTCCAGAGTAGCTTTGTGTTTTCTACCTATTAACACCACTATTCTAGTGGAATAAAACTTCTGCTGCCTAAGGTAAATTTGCTTTTGTAATAAAAATGGCCTTACAGAGAAATTCAGAAATCAGGAAATTAGATTCCTCCTGTCAATCAGCCCTTTCCTCCTCTTGCCCCAGATAACTTTTGAACATCTTGACCAATTCCACCCTTGCCTGATAGAAAGATATGAGGTATTAGGCTCCTACTGACTTTGTCAAAAGAGATGCTGCATGGCAGTGAGGAACCACCCCCAGCTTGACGGAAGCTGCAGCACGTGCTCAACCCTTGTTAGCCATCAGAGAGTCCACACTGTTGCTTACCTTCAGGATGCGAACCACAGGACATCAGGTTTCCATGTAGCTCACAGAACTGCTGCCTGTTGCTTTGTTTGTTTATTCCACGTCCCTGTAATTCTTAATCAAAAACATTAATGACGGAATGATTTCCTGTTTGTACCTTTATTTATATCATTACCTGGACCTGAAAATAAACCTGCCCTGACCTTTTTTCAGTAAAGCAGAACTTTTTATTGATAAAGATTCCTGGAAGTGTGTAGCTCAGTTTCTCTGTAAACATTTTTGGTGCTTGTTGATGTTTATGCTATAGCACTCTACCCGGAAATGCTCTTGGTGAGGTGGGTTGGTCACTCATCTGCTCCATCAATAACCCTTTTGGGGATGAAAGGGAGGGGTTGCTTTTACTGATCAAAAGCTAATCTACCATCTGGAAGATTTCAGAAAAAATGCTGTTCTGTGATGTTACAAATCTGTTACAGTCTCTTTTTTAGGACTCGTTTGCATCCCTGAAAAGATGAAAAGAAAAAGGAGTTGGATCACATGAATTGCGGTCCCAACCATCCTTATGAAGACAAGTTGATTCAGTTTGTTTTCCAGGAAAAATGTTTATCTAGGTTTACTTCTTCAGTTCCATTGAAACTGTGATTTGTAATACATCTGAACAGAGCAGATATAGAAGTCCTATGAACAGCTACAAGCCACCCTTTGTCTAGGCACATTGTTAAAATGACAGCAGGGTCACCTGGATACATTTTGAGAGGCAGTGAATTGGTGTGAATTACTGGTATCGCATGCACACCTTCTCTCTCCAGCTGTGGAGATGAGAGAAAAAAAGAGGGGGCTGAAGGGGGCCTCCACAAGGGCTGTGCCCCTCTCAGGGCTGAGCCCAAGCCTGCCACGACCCTGTGCCTGCCACAGACACTGCCGCGCTGGAATAGCATCGTCTTCGGTCACACCGCATTCATTGCATATCGAGCACTGCTGAAGTTCCTATGCAAATGGCTTAGTTAAGCAAGAGCCCCATTAAAAGAATTTTCTTACCCTCTCTATAACTTATTTAAGGGAAAGTGACATTTCTTTTTAATTTGATGTCACAGTTTGGCTTAAACCCTCGTGTACATGGCTCCCAATTTACTAAAACTTCTGCGTATACCTGACATTCTTTCAAGGATAACTTTTTCAAAGTGTAGAAATCAGCTTAGTTGCCATCAAAGCAGTAAAATCTAGTGTTTCAGTTTTCCTGTTAAGGCTTTATTAAGTCATTAATTGTGCTAGTGCCAGCAGGGTATCCTTGCAAATTCAAAGAACAAAGGCAGTTATTTTGTAATATGCACAGTCCAGGACATTTACATTATTGACCAGGTATGTAAATAATTGATGGCTCACAAACGTATCAGTGTAAGAGCCCTGGAAAGCGTCACATTCATTTCCCAGGGAGATGGTGGGGTCAGGACTTCTGTAATAATAATGATTCATTCTTTCCTTCCCAACTCAAATGCCATTTTCCTGCTCAGCTGCGTGAACAGTAAGTTTAGGCGCGAACCAAGGAATAAACCCTTGACGCATGCACTAAGTATGAGGAACACCGTGTAAAGGTGCCTTTTAGTGATAAAGACGTGAATCTGTTTTCCTGTCTGTCCTGGCCCCAAGCTGAAGCGGCCTTGGAAGTGAGGAAGCCCTGTGAATTTCTCAAAGTATGAGCGGGCAACAAGAAAACAGCTGTGTCCATTAAGGAAAAGTGACTTTTAGATGTCACCAACTCGCTCTGTGCCATGCCTCTCGTGGACACCGCAGCTCCGTTCTGGTGCAGCCATCATGGGCAGGACCCCACTATAGGCAGTGCCATGGCTGCTCAGGATGGCACAGAGACGTCAGCTCCTGGGGGAGGGTGTGGGAACATGCCCCATATGCAGCCTGTGTGGAGTATGGGAACAGAGGTGGTTTGGGCTGTGGGTGTGTAAGGCATGAGCCCTAAGAGATCGTACTGTGAGCCCAGACAACACCCTGAGAGACCCAAAGTGGGAGTCAGGGGGAGGGGCCTGGTGTCACCTCGTGATTGACTGGTGTCTCAGCCACTCCTGGAACTGGGGTGAGAGAAGGTTCCAGAAGTCCCGGAACTGTGGCCAATAAATAGGGGCACATATGAGTCTCTGGGGCTCTCTGCACCTGTTGGCAGGTTGAACGCTGGATCCAGGACCGGTGATCTCTCTCTCTCTCTCTCTCTCTCTCTCTCTCTCCCGCCCCACCTTTCCCTTAATGTTGTTAAGTAACGCAAGGCCTACCTTGATTTCCCGTAAAGCTGCATAGGTTAGGTAGGTATAACTGTGAGAGGGCCAACGTTTACAGAATATTGTTCTGTAGAAATCTTCCATTAAAGTCGATGTTTATGCACAGACCTTGAGTGTTATCTCACCTTTATCCACACTGAGGGGATCTGCGAATCTTAGTCACTCCCCCCTCCCCACAGGTGGGGATCCCCACAGGATTACAAACAACAGCGCGGTCACTGTTGGCCAGCTGTAATGCCAGGCTCTCCCTGTCGAGGGACACCAAACCATCGGTGGTATTGGAGCAAGAGGTGGTCCTTAGGCAGGGCCCTGCACAGGCAGGCTGGCTTCCCATCCCCACACCGTGTCCTTGGCTCAAGGCTTGCCAGGGCTGTGTGCATGGCTGCCATTTGGGTCTCCACTGGAGTCAGCCAAGGGAGGAATGTGGCTGTGAGCCAGCCAGTGCCCAGGGTGATCCTCCCTGAGGTGCGGAGGGATGTGGAGTGGGAAGCAGTGACAATGAGCTATGGATCCACAGCACTGTATGTCTGCAAAATCCATGCTGCACAATTTAGAAACATGCAAATATTTATGAAGTTGACCAGCAAGATGTAATATCCAAAAGCATATAGGTCACTTGAGAGGCAAAAGCCCGCTGTCCAGCCTCTGGAGTGGGAAATTCATCCCTTCTCCTAACAGCTCATAGGTGCTGTTGAACTGAAACATTTTTTAAATGCAGTTTAACTCATCAGTCTTTGAGGCTGATGCTTTTCCTCACATAGCTTTTGCCACAGGCTTGCTGACCGTTTTTTCATATACCAGGTTTAGCCCGATGCCCAAGATGGAAGAAGAGGGGCACTGAAACATAAGAGGCTATGGGTGACCTAGAAGTAGAAGTGCAAGAGCGTGATGAAAGGTGACCTGAGCTCACTCTGGGCAGTGGAGTGCTCCAGCAAAGGGTAAGAAGAGCGAGGAAACGCCAGTGGGAAGCCCAGAGAAGAGACCTTCAAACAGGGTTAGAAATCCTTCATTTGGAGGGAGATATAGTGTGTCCTTCCTTGCCAAATGAGAAAAAGGAACAATTTAAAAGTCAGGAATGGTATGGGAAGGTGAAATGGAAAGAAAGAGCCTGAGACTGTCGGAAGGAGACAGTACCCGAGGGGACCAGCAGCCACAGCAGGCTGGGTCAGTGCTCGCCCAAGGCGAAGGAGCCTCACCATGCATCTTCGTCATGGGTCAGATTTTCTGAGCACTAGTTATTCCCCTCTTACATCTCTACAATTAGCCTCCCCTTTGTCTTTTAAGTGCAGCATTCCAAAAGGAACTTAATATAGTACCTTAGGGCTGAAAAGAGTGAAACCATGCCTCCTGTCTCTCACAAATGGTATCCCTCTTAGCGTTTCGCAGGCCTACACATTTTCACGCTACTGATACATAAGAAAGTTTGGACCCATTTTAACCACAGGTCTCTTGCCAGTCTGATGCTCCTTGTTTTGTACTTGATTTTCTTGTTCTGCAATGTAGCATTAGAAGTTGTCTTTGCTGATTCAAACCCTCCCTCCAAGTTATTATAGATCACTTTTAGCTCTAACCCCGTCCTCCAAAGCATTTACAACTTACAGTTTGGTGTCATCCACTCTGTGCACCATCATTTAGCTGTTAATGAAAATATTGAGCAAAAGAGAGCAGATACCACCAGCTCTCCACCTGATAGTCTCTCTCCCCATCTGACAGTGACTTATCAATTACACCTGTGCTAAAAGCAGGTTTTCAACTCCTGGTGCCGGTACCTAAGGCTGGTTACAGCTAGACTGTGTTACTAAAGCTTATTTATGAGGATATCATGTGCAATGATTGGAAGTCATGTATATAGCTTCCCCCTTAGTCCACAAAACTGATTACCTTGTCAGAAAAGGACACTAGATTCACCTGGCATAAGTTTTTGCCAAAACCAAACTATTTGGGCTGTTTGCTTAATCTCTTTGTCATCTTCTGGCTACGTGTGGACTGATTGTTCCCTTGTTTTCCTGGGACACTGGTCAGTCTGTTCTGTAATTCCCACATCCTTCTTTGTATCAAATTTGCCTTCTGCAGACCTCTCCCCTCTTCCATGCAGTATTGAAAATAATTGGTAGTGATTGGAAGGTTTTGTTGGCATGGTACATTACAACAAAATACACCCATGCACACGCACCCATCTGGGGAAGGGCTGGGAGTTGTCTCAGCCGGAATCTTGTGAGAGTTTCGACAACTGCCAGATGTTCCCCAGCTCTGGGAAGGCCGGTGATCTCTCAGAGCAAATAACCCAGTTGTAGATGAGAAATAACCTCAAGCAGATGGATGTGAGAAATGGGGAGGGGAGAACTACGCCGCTTAATGAGAGCAGTGTTTTTGACAAGGTGACAATAGCATGGTATATAGGAAAACTGTTTAAAAAAACAGCAGTTGTGAGATGGTGGGTCTTTCTGGTAGTCTTTCTTTTTGCTAGCTGCTGTTTGCAGGCACAAAATGAAGAGTATGATTTAAACCTTCCTTTCCAGAGATTTTTCATTTTGGAGGATCCTGAATCTCTCTGTTCTCCAGAGGGTTATTTTCTCAGTACTGGTTACAGATGATGTCCAGAAATTCCTCAAAGTAAGGGAAATTGTTAGCATTTGTGTTCCCTCTGGGCACCTGATTCCTCCTAGACCTAGGGATTCAGCTGGGGGCAGACATGACTGCAAGAGTATCAGGAGGGAAGATAGTAATATACTTAGAATATTTAAAGAGACTGAGGTAATAAACAAATTTGAAGCTAGCTAGCTAGCTCTCCTGTGCTTCTGAAGATCTTTTCTTAATCTGAAGTGCTCTAACATATATGTTCTACATATTTTCAGAAAAATGGAAAATAGGTGTCCCCTAATGTGTATATCTGAACATCATCTTGCTAAGGTAGTCACCCTAAGCTTTATTTACATCAGTGGAGAGAAACAGGCCCCTCTAGAAGGTAATTAATCAGACCCACTGTATTTACATCTCTTTATGAGTCGTTCTCTTGAGGTACCTGTGGCTCTCTATTGAGTATAAGTGGAGCCCAGGATGACGTGGATAACTTTAAGATGTCCATGTTAGATAACTGTTCATCAAGCATGCCTGAACTTGTTTTAAGAAATACTAAGAGGTTTTGGGTTATTTCAGTCTTTGATTTAACAAAATACAGTACCAGCACTAATAGTAGAGCCATAGAAAGCAAGGTAATACACTTTAGCTGGAGGCTGTTGAGCCCAGGAGGATTCAGGAATATTCAAATTTCATTCTTCTGAAAGGCAAACTAATTACCATTGTCAATTTTAATGCTACAAAGCTTTGAGAAAATGCAAAAGCATTCAAAGATCAGCCATTTATGCTTTGCATTCAGTACAGAAGTAGCTGAACATTTGTTTTCGTAATCTTTTATGCCTACTTTATTGTCATATGTTGTTTGACATTCAGGAAATAACACGATGTTTTAATCAACAGTGTAAGATTGCATTAAAACTTGATGGCCCATGGCTTAATGGCAAAACTGAGTAATTAAAGCTGTGGCGTAAGTAACAGTTGGAGGCAAGTTCTGGTAAGATTTCTTCTGCAAACAAGGGAACTTCCAGGGCTTACCCACCAACATCCAGGGACATAGAGCTGGAGGAGCCACTTGTATTGCTTTCCTCTGGCTTGGGCTGTGTGGTGAGCCCACCAGTAACTTGACCTCCAAATTGTCATGCACAATGTAGTACAGCGCTCTTTCTGAGGTGAAGCCCATGGTGATGATAGTAGTGAAACAGTTGCCTAGCTTGCCAGACATGATACCTGTTGGGCTGCTAGTCCCGTAACTGGAATAAACAATAGCAAGAATACCGTTATTGCTAAATATTGAAGCTGCTTCTAGTGCAAGCAGAGGAGAAAACTCTGCTCTGACAACCCCCACATAGATTTCATGTGTCTCTGACAAGTTAATGGGAGGATTTTGATCACAACCAAGAAGAAAATCCATACTGAAACAGCCTGGTATGAGATAGGTTTCCTATTGTGTCCTGGAGCCCTTTTCCTCCTCTCTCACTGTTACAGGTCACCTAGTATGTCAGGTGTGAAAGACGCCTTAATTTTCAGCTTTGCTGTCATGTCCGATATAAAGCATGTTTTAAAACTCATGTCTAGGGTGTCTCGTTTGTAACATCTTCCAGCTGTATGTAATAAAGTAAAAAACGGTTCTGGTACCTTCCTGGAAATGTTTGTCATCCACACACTTGCACCATGCAGGTCTCCTGGGTTTGCCTACAGTATGCAGCGGTTAGAAGAGAGTGTCATAGGGTCACACCGTTTTCTCTCTCTGGCTCTGCTTTTCATAATGTTATCAGCTCATAGATATGGAAGTGTTTGAAAATGAAAGCTTTGAAACAAATGCCCATGTGGCAACATCCTTCGAAGGAGTTGGGGAGTGAGGTGATGTAAACATGGCTCTCTGAGGACAGTGTGTCACAGAGCCCTGAAATTTGGCTGGATCTCAGGAAGAACTGGGAGGAGTGAGGCTACACTGGTGATGCACTGAATGGTGCCTCACATATCTCCGGGGCTACATTTCCACCAGCAAACTGAATAGAGTGCTCAGAGCTCTTCCTTTGTGAAATGTAGTCCTATTACTTAATAGAAAACCTCTCTAATGTTCCTAATCCCCCTATAGAATTCAATAGACATTCTTTTTTCTTCTGAAAAATGGCTTTTTAAAACCTTAAAGATAAGGCATGCTTGTGGTTTGTAGCACAGCAGCTGTAGTATCCCGTGGGTTCTGTCCCTCTTCCGTAGGGCATTTCATCAGGGCATTTTCCGAAGGAGTTAATTCATTTCAGTTACATTTCAAAATGATTTGGACTTGGGTATGGATCTCAGGGATCATTAAGGAAAAAAATAAAATCCTGAGCAAAGTGTGCTCTTCTTCATACTGTGTTTACTTCCAGTTGTACCTTCCTCATATTGTTTTTTTTTCAAAAGGAATAATGTGATTGCAGTAGCAGTACTATGGCAGGCAAAAGGAAACCTGCAATCCCTATCCCTTTCGTTGTTCAGTGTAGAATGATTAGGAGCAGAGGAGCAGATACTTACCAGTGTACCCAAACCTGACCCTGTGGTACTTGCTTTGGGAATTAGAAAAACTTTCTTAAAGTATTCTTTGGGATACTGTTCTTCGTTCAGAGATAAATTAAGTTAATTTAGATCCTACATGGTACTTCTCAGCTATCTTGTAAAAACAGTATTTTTCTGTGTTGCAGCATAATAACTATTCTAAGTAGTAAAAATAATGTGGTTCCTCGTCTTACCACTTCTTTTTTCTTTGTGGGATGTAGCTTTGTGCTCTGTCTGTCTGTCTTTTTCTGCTGGTTAATAAATAAGGAAGGAAGAATCACACCTCTGATCTTTTGAGGCCTTTCTCTTAGGGGCTCCGCCCTGAACATTCGGTCCTAGTATCCCTCAGAAAAGGAGCTCAATTGTCATTCTCTTCGCATATGCACTAGAGATATTCCACAGTTAGTCTTTAATTTCTGTATTGCATATAAGATGGACAGAAGAGATAAAGTAATTATGCCCTGAAATTTAAACCACAGTTCACCTCATCAGTCTTGTAGCAGCAGAGATGAGAAGCCCACACTTAACTGAGTAAAAAGATTGCCCTGGCTGTAATAGCATTCATTTGTTCATTCACGTTGCTCCTTGTACGGAAAGATCATCCAGGAAAGAAAAAACTGATTTAGAAGACAAAAATAAATGCATTTACCTAGCAGCTGACTGGATTTATTCCAGTACTTGCTGAACCCCCTGTGGAGCAATTCTTATTGATTTGTAATGGAAGCTATCAAAAGACCTTTTTCAACTGTAGATGTGCTGTCTGTGAGGCTGAAACTGGTGAACCGTATCGTGCGCTGTTCCTGGAAACCTTTCTGCTCCTGAGATCAAAAGAAAAATTAAAGTGTTTTATTATTTTCCTGTCCTTTTCATATGCTGGTATCTCTTAGCTCAAATAATTTAGATGCTTCTCAAGTGAAGTTGGCAAAGGCTTCACAGTGGGAGAAATTATTTACTTGTGTGTGCAGGTTTGCTACCCGGCGGTATTCAAAAAAAACCCATGCTAATTATGGGCTGAGATAAGGTCTACACAGTCTGGCTTAAGTTAATCATAAACTGGGTTCTGTTAGGTTGATTTCTGCCTTTCACAACACCATTAAAAAACAAAACAAAACCAACAAAAAACCCCAACCTCTTTTCTAATTCAGACAAAAGTTTCAACAGGAAAGGATTAAAGGTGCTTGTACTGAGAATGGCTGTGCCACCGACTACTTCTGTGCGTGCAGAACTGTGGCCAGGTTTTGCCTAATGATCTCAGAAGACTATCTTGTAATGGCCTGGTGATAGCATCAATTTTTGGTCTGAGACCATTTAGATGTCCATACGGATAAGTAAGCATATTCCAGGAAAGGCAACCCCTCCTCCCCTGCCCCGGTAGTATTTGGAGAGTTATTCAACCAAGAATGGGAAAAACACACTGAGAGCACTGCTAGAAGAACATTGAATGATCTAATTGAGAGAGAGAGCGGTAAAGCTGATGTAACAGAAATGATGGGAATAGACATGTCTGAAAATACTTGAAATTTATAGTCTTCTCACATTTTTTTTTACACTCTAGAGCATCACGATTTACATTCAAACAGACTGGTAGGTTTAAATTTTAAATGAAGCTGGCTTAGAATTATGAATAAGGCCATTAAGTATTGGCTTAATAACCTTTTATTGCATGGAACAACTTCTATAATTGCAGAGGGGAAAAGAACTTCAAGCATTTGCATTTGAGTAATTGATGGGCAATTTACAATGTTTGTTTTCTATTTTCTGGGGAGAAATGAAAGGGCCCTAATTTTGTTGTTGACATTTGTTTTTCTCTAATGGGACTTTCAGAATCCAGTCTCATTGATCTGGAGGAGTGTGCAGAGCTTAATAAAAGTAGCCAGCCAGTTTGAACCTTGGAAGAGCGAGATCACAGAATTTCGTGGGATGAGAAGTGTGGCTCTAGTTTGGGCAAAGTAGTTTGTGCACATTTACTGCTGCTCTGTAGGGTTTTCAGCTCCACCAGTCTTCCTACAAACCCTGAATACCAGATATTCCCTGGGGATTAGGAAATGAGAAACAGGACTGAGAAAGAATTCGTTAGAAAAACATGCTGCAATATCTGTCCTTTACATGGGGAAATACACAGTCCCAGTGGTAAGTGTGACTGCTGAATCAGAGCAAGGACTACACAAAATAGGAGGGTCACATTGATTGGCATCATCCTGGCGTTGCAAAGTGGCATTCAGATGCAAGCAACGAAGATTAAAAGATTGCAATGAATCAGAACCTCAGTTGACCTGAGTTATGCTAAAAGTTTGACTTGATCCTTATAACGCTGGCTTTAAAAATCTCTTGATGGGTTTCACTTTCCATTCCAGGAAAGGCTAAGTTGTGTTTTACTGATGCTGCCCATGCAGTCTTTGTTTGTGCATAAATATTTTGAGTGTTCTTAGCCTGGCAGTTTTCAGAAGCACTAAATAGTTCTTAATGTTTTAATTGATTTTGGCCAACAAATGAGGAAAGCGGAAAAGAAACTAGAAGCATGAGGCAGCACAAGACAGAAGTACCGGTATTAAGATTCAGATGAATTTCTTAGAAAAAAATACCCTGGTCTAAATGAAGAAAGAAGTTAGGAGCCTTGGATAGTTTTCAGACTGAATGCCAACCAGCCAAGGTTTATGTAGCTTTATGTTGGGGCAGAGTGAGGTTCCAGGTCAGTGAAGGGTCTGAACAGGCAAAGTGACCAAACTAGCAGTAAGATGTTCAGGACAGTAAAGGTATGTGCTAAATCTGAAGGATCTCTTAATACTGTGTGGCAGGTGAAATTTGACATAGAGAAATATAAAGGGAGGGCAAAACCCACTTCTAATTTTATGATGCTGGAGTCTGAGCTGCCCTTTTTCATGTGGAAATGAGTCATTGGGGTTATTGTGGACATTGCTAGGAAACTTTGGAAGGGGAACTAAACAGAGGTTTGGGTTTTTTGGTCATTATGTTGTTGCATATTCCTGTTGTGCTCCAGCAACCCTGTTCCAGCTCCCAGAAAAGGTATAATAGAACTGGGGAAGCCAGAGAAGAGGGAGTGAAGGGCTGAAAGCAAAAATGAATGACTAAATAGCCATGGACTTTTCAGCCTGGAAGCTAGATGACTGAGGGAGAGTCTGGCAGATACCTATAATATTGCTAGCAGGTATGAGGAAGAAAGCTGAGGAAAAAACTGCTTGTTGTATCTTGCAGCACAATAGCTAGGAGTCCTCAAACAAAACTTGTATGTGGCATGTTCCAAACAAACAAAACAAATAATGTTTAGGAAACATGCAAATAAACTGGGGAACTTCTGACACCGGACACTGCGGAAGCCACAGGTTTATATTTGTTCAAAACGCAACGGGATAAATTCTGGAAAAAAAAAATGCAAAGATGCCAGCTTTGACCCCAGAGGTCCTTGAGTGGGGGACTGAGGCATGTACCAAGGAAGCATCCAGCAACAAATACAGAGGCTCGTGGGCCAGTGATGGAGACAGAGCAATGGGGAATATGAAACTGTGAGCTCCTCAAGTAGGACTGTTCTTCTGCTCCTGTATCAACATTCTTCTGCTCTTCAGATAATGAAAAATGCAAAAACAATGAATGTGTTTTGCCTCTGGTTTGCACTGGAGATTAGACCTGATGAAAAACAAACTCTTGGACACAAGAGTGCATCCAGACCATGTGACCTCTAGTTATGACTTGCTGTGACTGGAGTCACCCCAGCAGACTTTATACAGTATGCTGTTAAAAGATAATTTCCCTGTGATTGCCATGGCATTCTATACGGCAAGTACTGCACAGCATGTCTCTGGCACTGAAATTTTAATATATTCACTTTAAATGTCCACCCGTTTTCACAGACTGAGCCTGAGAAAGCTCAGCGCTTTTGTTTTTCTCCCTGCTAAAGCTCAGAGGTTATAGCATATAAAGTCAGGTGATAAGTAGCTTCTGGGAAAGTGTACAAGAAGGTAAGATACGAAGATGAATAAGAAAACAGAGTTTTAAGTGGCTTTTGTTTTTCCTCTTACAAATCTGTGGTGAGCTGCCTTTTTATACCTGTGGGTGTGGAAGAACAAAAAATTCAGCAGTCCTTTAAAAAGATAACCTCAGACCTGTGTTTTACACTGAACCAATTTTGAGCTACAGCAACCAGTACTCGAGCTAGACTTATTTACGTGCCACCGTATTACATTTCTGAGGGCTTCCTGCAGAGCAGCCTGCTACAGCTGAGGTAATTGTTTCCAAGTTTCAGTCCTAAATGTGCATTTCCTTTTCACTCAGATGCTATCTGAGTGCAGCAGCGTGAAGTTCAGCCTGCACTGATTGTAGCCTGTGGTTGCCGGTGACTCCCTGTACACACAAGCTACGCCAAGTTGAACTCAACACCCATACTACTTCTGACACATAAACCAGCTTATTTAAAGCTTCCTTGGGCATCTCTGTTTCTTGGAAGCCTTAAACATAGGTGTAATGTCAACTGAAAAAAAATATAACTGGAAATGAAAGACCTATCCTGGGGAAAACTGCAGGCTTTTTCCTCTAGTGTCCTCATATACAGCCAAGCTTTGCTGAGGGAACAGCACCCTGGAATTAGAATCCTGGTTCATGCGTAGGGCCACAATTTTCAGTGGCTGTGGCAGATGGATCACACGTGTTATGTAGACCATTGCTGCAGAGGGAAAGAGGAGGATGCTCAGTGCTGTATGGCAGGACTGGAGACTGAGAAGGTGCTCATCTTCCTGTTGAAGTGACAAAAGAGAGGCAGTCCTGGCTAGGTATTAAGTGTAGTTTTCCTTGCAAAAGCAAAAATGTTTTTGCTACAAACGTTTGCATAACCTCCAGCAATCCAGGAAGATTGCAGAAAACAACTGAGAATGGGGGTTTTGAAGCTTGATACAGAGCTGTTGTCTGCAAAGGATAGTCACAGGCTGTACTAGAACAGCTTCTTCCTTCTATTCTGGTGTTTTATATGTTATAGTTACCCTGAAATGCCTGCTAAGATCCTATAAAGAACTCATTCTTTTACAAAGGAGCATAAGGGAAGATTTTTTGGTTGGTTGAGCTCCCCCCCCCCCCCGTTTTTATACAAAAAGAAGCTGTGGCACAAAGGCTGATGAACTTGCACACAGTAAGAAATAGGAATAGGCCCAGTTTTGCTCATTTCCCCCTACCTTATCATCTTACCTGCTGGATTTCATTTGCTGTCATACAATAAACATCACAGCTAATGCCAGACTTAGCTCTGTGCATCAAGGCTTACCATGGGCTGCTGTGCTCTTCATATTCACTAGCCACTTCATTCAAAGCTGTTGCCCATCTGTATTTTCTTAGAGGTCAGTTCTTGTGTTTGCCATGCAAAGGCTGATGTATTCCCTTTGTTATTTACTTTCACAGCTGGATATTTATGGTTTTGACACGTTATTCCAGTCACTTTCTGGATACTTGTTCAGGTAGAGTGAAGGAGTCTCCTTCATTGTCATTGCCATCATCAGGACCAGCAAAGATACCAGGCAGGGACAGGGCAGGAGGTACTGTTGGACTGTGTCTTTTTCCTTAATAGTGTAGAAACACGGTATTTTTCTGCTCCATGTTGGAAAATTCCTATCAAGCAATCTCTTTGGAGTAACAGTAAATGCTCACTTAGGGAGTGTGACCCATGTTGTAGTTCGTCAGAAGGACGGCTTGGTATGCAGTGTGCATGACTGCAAATCTCTTCTGATGCCTCCCCTCCCCTTATTCCCCTACCGATTTTAGTAATAAGTCACAGACTGAGCACAGATGTATTTTCCTATTATTTGACTCCCCTCTGTTCATAGCAGTGCTACTCTATATGCCTCATTTTGTGCCCTCCCATGGCTGCAGAAGGCTTTTTTCCATAAAATATGCTCAAGCTAAAACTAAAAGTCAATACATCATGGGTCTTAAAAAAATTATTAGTAATATTAATGGGAGGAAATTGCTTCCACCACTTACCATCACTTCCTACGTTCTAAATCACATCTTAAGAACACACCATTGATGCTGCTCTTTTTTTCACTTCAGCATTGGCAGATGTCACTGGAATAAATGTCTTGACAAGCAGTTGTCATAAGTTTTTTCCTCCTCCTTTAGATAGAAATGCCAGTTTTCCCACACACTGTGTCGTATGTTTAGAATGCATTATGTATTAAATTACTTTGAAATAGTTGGTACAAACTAGCTGGCATCTCTCTGATAACTCCTGAGGAAGCCAAACATAATATGCATGCACTTTTAAATCATCTATAAGCAATTTTATTCAGTTTTCAACTGTGAATGCTCAGCTGTGTTTCACTTCCAATGCATTTTTGTTTAAAGCTCATATTTAGATGTGTATGTAGTAGTATATGGGGAAAAAAGGAAACTAATATATATTGCTAGCATTTCCACAAATTTGAATAGTTTCAGTTTTTATACTCCAAGTAAGAGAATGGAGCATAAATCTAATTAAAACAACAACAACAAATTTTGAAGGAATTTTAAAATAGGATCTAAAACTATACAGTTCAAAAACTATATTCTCTTGAAAGTAAATGTGAATTCTAACTTTTAATGGTGTTTCACCACTTTTAAGCACTGCTTTTTCTCTGTCAACACCCAGAAGACTTTGGCAAGAAAAGAGAAATGGAGAAACTGTCTCTGCAATCAGAGCTCTACTTTGTAATCGTGAATTGCCCCTGGCTCCATGGATAAAAGTTGATAAGACCTTCTTGAATTTGAAAATGACGCTACTTACTAAGTTGTTTTTTTATTAAAATGGGACTTAAAAAAGACCTAGATGAACAGCTATGACAAAGCTCATAGTAAAGTTGGGGAAACACTTTTACATGAAAGAAGATCCTAACATGACTGCATAGGGCAAAGTAAAATATAAGTAAGGGACCTGAAGCATGGCCCTGCAGAAATGGTCCCCACTGATGCGCCGACACCGGCTGTTGTGCTTATCCAAACATCTGTCAACGGAGTCAATACAGGGTAACTATCCAGTAATGATGTCCCCCAGTATGAGTGCCACAATATATCTTAAAAAAGGCTGTAGATGGCTGTTTCCCTGATTATCATCCAGGCAAGTGTCTGGGAGACACATTATCAAAACTACCTCTTGAATAAACTGCAGATTAGCATGATCCAAGGGCAAGGGGAAGATTTGCAAATAGAACTTCAGGGAAACCCCAAGAAGGGTCCTGGAAATTGAAAAGAAAAGAAAAGAAATAACAGGCTCGAGAAGCTGAGACTCTCTCCTGAGCTCGTATCTTGAGGGATGGAAGAAAATGACAAATACTTGGGTACAGCTGGTCTGATGGATACATACAGATTAGCTAAGTAGTTTAAACATGCATTTTTTTTCATTTCTGTCTTTAAAATGCTTTTGAACTGCCTTACTGCTTTTGGCTTCTGCAATAAATGTAAAAGTAAATGATAGTATTTATCCTGGCTTGTGCTAAGAGTGATTTTGGGATATTAGTTAATATCAAGTTTTTCCATGGTTATCATGATAATCTCTGAACCACTCAAGAACCCTGGCACTTCAGTGTCTTTCTCCAAAGCAGGGAAACTGAAATGGGGCACATTCACTGAATATGTTGCCAAGCTAGTTTGAAAGCTGGTTGCATGGAGTTTTAGTAGAAGGTGCCTCTTCGGATGGCAACGTGAAACAAAGAGAACCTGCTGAACCCCAGGCAAATCTGTAATCAGGACTTGCCTTGAAAACTATAATCAATATGTTGTAAATAAATGTTTGGGAAACTCTGTGTTAGAGAAAGGGATAACTTGCTATGTCAGTACTTGCTCTAAATCAAAATGTTTGTTATCACGTCCTGGTTATGGTAATTTAATTTCCATTGTACACAGAATAAAACAGACAAGTGATTTGCTCAGGGGTCCTAGGCACAAAGAAAAACCCCAGTCTAAATAACTAGTGTAACACCTTAGTGTACTTAGACCTAACTCTAAAGATATCTCACAGTCTATATGATAGGGTAGACCATCTGGAGGATGCTTCACAACAGCTCTGTCTGAGGACTACTTCCCATACAGTGTTCAGTCTCCATTTGTAGAAGGGAAGCAGGATTTCCCTCTGCAGCCCAGACCATTGTCAGTCGCTTGTGTTCAAGGCTTTTTCCATTCCTCGCTTCCACTTCACCATTCACTGACCCATAGAAGAAGTGCCCTGTCCTCTCCTCACCCATCACTAATTGCTGCCATACAGCTCTAGGAGGGCCTGGCATTCTTAAGCATTGCCCAAACTCTAGGTGCAAATATACTTTTTTTTCTTCCTGTTTGTTCCTATATATTTGCTCCTACAAACTGTTCATCTGTGTTGTTTGTTTGGATTTTGTAAACAGATGCTTTTATTTGCTTTTAGTTTAACTTTGCTTGTCTTAGAGTGATTTTAAATTAATTATCTGAATTCTAATAATCCCTCTGGCAATCTTAAAAAATAAGATACTGGCTGCTTTTCAGGTTCACAAGCTCCGTACTATATTCCACAGGTTATCTAAATTCAACAAGACTATGTCTCTACCTGTCTATGGAGGATAGTTTGAGAGTTGGTTAAAAAGGGTTTGGGAAGAAGAAATGTTTCCCACTTACCCTTGTCAGTCAGGAAAGATCTCTTGCACGTAGCAAACAAGGAGAAGCACACCTCAACTCCAAGGGGACTTTAAATTTCTCCTTAACAGATTGATTTCTCTTCTGAAGGGAACATCATGTGTATTTTTAATATAGGACAACAGTTCCTCAATAAGTATTGGCTGTGATTTAAAAATACATGAACAGTTCCATTCTTTTAGTTCATCTTTTCCTCATTTAATCCATTTAAATTAGAAAAAAAAAAAAGAGATGAGAAGGCTGTGATAGGAAGGCAGAAATAAGATAAATACAGCTTTAGGCTATTTGGGCATAGCGGATAGTGTAACTGTGGCAGCATGGCACTGAAGAGCATTTACTCCTGGTCTAAGGAGGGTTTGCAGCCTGTGCTCAGTATTATTTCACATATACTTTACATGTAGCACCTGAGCCAGCCAGCTTAGGCACATCTACTCAAGCTGCACTGCAGCAACTCACATAGTTGTAGCACTCATTTAATGGGTAGAGTTTTGAATATTCATATGGAGCTAATTCTGCTTCCTGGAAAATAAACGGAGTGTGACTCTTGGCTCCGATGACAGGCAATCACTCACCCCGCTTTGAGTATTCAGCAAGATAGTATGGCTTGGAGTATTGTATATGACAATTTTAATATAATATTTGGAGGGGGTGGATTCTTAATTGGTAGCAAAGTAAGCAAAAAGCTGTGGTAGGGCACTAAAGACTAAGTAAAAATACAGTTTGCTAGCTTAATTGCCATTCACAGAGAAACTACACGCCTTTGGTAGTATGATGGAATTGAAATATCACTACATTACATATACTTATTACTGTGGATCAGCCTCCTGACTGGTCCATGGCAAATGAATAGGCACCAAGTTTATACATAGAAACTATTCACTCTCACAGCTGCATATCCCGTAATCAGACTCTGTGGAAGGAGGGGCAGTCAGTGCTCCCCCCATACATTATATTGAATCTCATCATTTAATCAACCATGGCTGGGAAAGGTTAAGCATTAAAAAATTACTTGCTAAGTATCAGCTGAGAAGCCCTGATCATAGTGTTACAGATGGCTTTTTTCAGCTAAGTAATTAAGTATAATGTATAAGAAGTAGGTATTATATACAGCAGTTGACTAAACCCTAGGATAGAGTAGAGGAACAGTTTTACAATTCCCAGAAGCTGGACTATTTTCTTTGAAGCATTCCCTAAAGGTGACTTCATGAAATGTAGCCACTCCTGGTAGTGGTGATTTTCTAGTTTCATTCCTCTGGTTCTTGTGAGGTGGGAGGAAAGAAATCCCAGGCCAGATGCTCATATGCTATAAATTGCCACTGCTCTGCTGAGTCTCAGCTTTGCTAGGCCAGTCTTTGACACCTGACCAGCAGACCTAAATGAATTTTGTAATTATTACAAACATTTAATTAGACTGGATTCTCCTGTTTCATAGATGGACTTAATTCTGAAGTGGAGATAATAAAAAAAATTATTCCTTAGAATAGATACAAGAAATCCCATGTTACGTTATATCCTTGAAAGTCCTTTTCATGAAGCTATAAATCATAATGCCATAAAGGCAGCATGAATGGAAATTTGCTGATTATTCAAGATCCTGATCTTGCACGTTAGTATGCAAGTTTAAAAGATTTATCTGCCTAAATGTAGATGTCTACATCTGAGCTACTCACCTTCAGCTGTCTTCATAGTGACAGAGATATAGTTGAAGATGAAAAAGACTCATGATGAATAAGATTCATGTCATCTGAGAGTAGATTTTTAAATTTAACTCGGAGGAATTGCTCCTTCAAAGTACCTATTTCCCTCCATCAGATATAAAAGAGTTCCAGAGTGTCTAGACATCTGCAGTATAATTATCTACATGTGACCTGAAGTGAAATATCCCCCATTATCAGCAACTTCAAGTTTTTGCCTGCAATCACAGTAACAAAAATGACTGGGAACCCATATGGGTGCAAATACCAAAAATACCTCATCTGTGATACTGCTGAGATGGCCTGTGATAGTCTATATTTGCATTGCAAACTCAAGAGAAGCAAAACCAGTTTGTGAAACCCTGCAACACTCCTTTTCCCTCAAATGCCAAGTCAACGTCAGCCACAAGTAAGTGCAAAAAACCCCTCAAAGTAGGCAGCTGTGTTGAGTTTTGTTTGCTTGGACATGACTTCTGTTTCCTCATCATACCCCACAAGAAATCTAAATTATTTTCCAGGAAGACTCATTTGGAGCATGTCTTTTGTGATGAGTCTCTGATGTTAATGTTATTATTGGGTTTAAGTTTTATTGCTTACCCTGCAAAACTCACTGGCCTATTGCTGAAGATGATGCTGAGACAATCGCAGATTTATGCTTTGTTTTGGTGCAGCTTGGAATCTGCCAGCTTCCATCATCTAGTTTATAGCATCTTCATAATCCAAAAATATTGTCAGTCTATGGCTCCGGATGTCTGGGATGGAATAGTTTGTTTCTACTGGTAGACTTTGCAAGGCTTACAGTGATGCACCTAGGGTTGGTTCTAAGAGGCATCAGATATTAAAAACTCTTCTGAAGATGTTAGCAGTCACTGAGTTTTATTGGGTGCCAGGGTTGGAACTGAGAGCAGGATCTGCATTTGGAAGATGAGTGCTGAAGAGGTAATTTGATCAGTAGGTCTGGCCAGATACTCATGTTTAGAACTGAGGAATGCTGTCTGAAAAGACAGATTAATAATGTAGAGTTCTGTGTGTGGTAGGGTTCACCTGGGTTGTAGTTAAGGCTATACTTTGGCTTCATTTACCATTCAGATCAGTCAGAGCTACAAATGCCAGATATTTCTGGATGAAAAAAATGACCTTTGGAGGGATGCTGGGGCTCCAATGGCAGTTTCAGGGGTTATAGTTAAGTTTGAGGTCAGTGCTCGGCCTCTTCTTAAGGTGATGGGTTGGACAACTAGGCTTTTGGCTGCAGAAGGAATATTGTTCCATCCTAGATTATGGGCTGGTTTCATAAGAGAAGACTATTTTGTGTCTTTCTATGGCCTGCAGCTAAGGTGGAGGTTATGGTTAGCAGGACCTGATGGAAAGTAGGTATCTATGTGTCAGTTCAGAGTCAGGACTGGTAGTCAGAGGGGAAGAGCTCATTCCTTTTTCAAGCTGTGATAAGTATCTTGGGACCCTAACTATGTCCAGACATCAGGTTAGTGTAATAGACAGCAGGGTCAGAAAAGCAATGTTTCAAGGTGCAATACAGAAGGCAATGTGGACTAAGATACGGGCTTGTGCCAGGAGGCAAGAATATTTTGTGCTTCTCTACAGCCTGCATAAGGGTTTCAAAGATAAAATCAGTTTTAAGGTTGGAAACAGCAGAGCCTGAAATACTAGTCTATTTGGATCCTTAAAGGTGTGATGTCTAAGAATCAGGCAGGTGTAGATTTTGTAGACTCATAATTCGGACTATAACTATACCAACTGGAGTTTGGGTTTTCGTGTACCAGGCCCTTATGAGTTTGGCTTAGTCCAAGAACATGCAGACCCTGTCTAGGATGAAGGGCTGTGCAAGAGGTAGAGAATGGTCTTCATATTACTTCAGCCTCTCCAGAAGGCTATACACACATATATAAATGATGCATGTGTGTGTGTGTACTTTATTTTTTCTGTGTTTGGGTAAAGGGTTAATAATGTGCTAAGGCTGGTAGAGTTATTAACAGCAGGGCCTGAAGACATACATTCATGGCTATGGTCTTCAAGTCTTGATCTGTTACAATGAGGACCATTGCTACAAAGGAGGAATAGCTTACAGTTTGTTTTTTTCCAGCTAGGCCTCTCTGGGTTAAGATTAAAGCCTAATTTTACAGGTGGGAATAAAGTTAAAGTTTTAGTATGTAGAACTATATACATTTCGTATATAGGACTAGCCTAAGCCAAAGTCTTGTAAAACACTAGAATTTAGAATTAATAGTAGAGAGGAATTGTTTCCACACCACTGTTGTCCACTAGCCACATGCTAACCACTCTCCTAGTGCTAGTTGTACCAAGACACATGTCCCAGTAGCAGATGTATTCATAAGGAGTTTGCTTCCTCATCCTAATCTGCTAGGCCTGACAAGATCCAAGTCTCGCAGTCTCTGCTCTCTGTAACCCAACACTAACCATAAACATAACCACAACCCTAGCCACAAGCTTAATAATAATAAACAACTTATCCAAACAAGAAGAAAAATCATACTTTCCTATTAATAGTAGTCCAGTCCACAGGCATTTCAATATCTGTAAATTAAACTAGCTCTTCAATTGAATCTTGGCTTAATTATATAGGCCAGAGCTGCCTCTCTAGTTCTCCCTTGAACTTAGAGTAACAAAGAAAACATTCTTGCACATGGCCCCACATCTCATCCTCTGTCATTGAACCTTGCACCACTAAATTCAGATCTTCAGCCCCTTTTCCATAACTCTCATCCCGTCTCCAGTCTTAATCTTAGGTGTAAATAATTGTTCAAGAGACATCAAAATCAGTTTAGCTACTGAAATGGACTTGTCATGACTAGCCTTAGGTCAGTTCCTCTTTTCAGCGTGAATCTCCATCCCCCTCCTCTGCACATGACAGATCCATGCCTATGAAGAAAGGCTGAAAGAGTTGGGGTTGTTCAGCCTGGAGAAGTGAAGGCTCCGGGGAGACCTTGTTGCGGCCTTCCGGTACTTAAAGGGAGCCTATAAGAAAGATGGGGAAAAGCTTTTTAGCAGGGCCTGTAGTGACAGGACTAGGGGAAATGG
>JAVKLA010000014.1:20706620-20741617 GCA_034782735.1 Sagittarius serpentarius | reverse complement strand
TTCAAGGCCAGGCTGGACGGGGCTCTGAGCAACCTGATCTAGTTGAAGGTGTCCCTGCTCACCGCAGCGGGGTTGGATTAGATGACCTTTGATGGTCCCTTCCAACCCAAGCCATTCTATGATTCTATGATTCTATGACAAAGCTGTTCCTGCTCTCAGTAACTGTAACCCTAAGGAGTACCCTAACCTTTCTTTGCAAGAGTTCCAGAAGTCTGAAGCTAAAGGAAAAACTACCAGGTTTCAACAAATGCCCTAGCAATTTGATCCCTCCAGTCCAGAGCCTCACATCTAAGCCCATCCTGAACTTAGACTTGCCTAGGGCTGGGGAGGTCCCTCCTACAGCAAGAACAATTTAATTTCAGCATTGGTCCTTATTCTGGCTCAGAGTGCCTTGTATTTCACTTTGACCTTCAGTTGCCTGCTCTTTGCAACCCTGTCTCTAGCACCAGTTCTAGCTGTAAAGACAACGATAGCCCGGAAATATCTACCTGGACAAGAAAAAAAAGTGCATAAGCTATTCTGTCCTTCTCTTGACCGCATTTGCTTTCCATATCAGTGGACCATGCAGAAATGAGCCTTGCCTCCACTGCTGTGTATGTCAGGCCTTATCTCTGTTCTGGCTCATTCTTTTCCTGCCCTACAAGTGACACCATGGTTGCTGCCCCACCTTTGAGTATGGTCTTTGGCTAAAGACACTGTGTGGGAGAATGGTCGGCTTAATCTTAACAAATACAGCAGCTATTCCAGGAAAACACCCCAGATGAACTGCTTGCAGACCTCCTGGACATCCTTTTGTTTCAGGAAGAAGACATGGACAATGAGCTCCTGGGAGTCTTTGTGTTAAATTTGTGTAAAAGATTCAACTGATCTGAAGCTATTGTCTGAACTCTCTACTTCTGGGTAATGAGAGTGGGAAATGAGTGTGAACGCATCCAGGCATCTGCTTTCCTTGAGTTCTTGGAAAATACTGGTGCTTTTCATGGGATCCAGTCCAACCAGTGCCTGGCTGGGGTCAGCCAGAGCTTCATCAGCCTCCACATGTGCTGCAGCCTCCGTGGCTCACCAGGTGGGCCAGCGAGATGACAGAGCTGCCAGCTTTTCGGGGAAGGGGGCAAGTGGAGGAATAGCTGTTGTGGTCTACCATCACACTTCAAACTGCAAATACAGGGACACAGTCCGGTCAGCCAGAGTGTAACTTTATTGTCAACAACGAAGGGAAGTGTTAGATTAACTTTGTATCTGTTACAAATAAGCAAAACTGTACTTAAATGAGAGCTGATTAGATTTTACACATCACCATAGAGTATCCCAGGTTCTTGTGTTGTTTCTCAGGTCCTGATAAAGCCCCTTGATGTTGGATCCTGGTCTTCTCTATTTACTTTTCTTCTCCACTTGTCTCTCCTCACCAATCACTCTTTACAAGCTCCTATGTACTATCCAAAACTGTTTTTTACATCCAGTCAGAGTTTTTATCACATCTACTATGGATACCTTTGACTAGGCATTTCTTTTAACTTGCTACAGTCTCTGAACTGTCTCTATCCAGTTTATGTTCTTACTGAGCTAGGTTAAATACAAGCAAGACCTTTTCTGTTACAAGGTCAGCTTTTTCTAAGGTCTTTGCATAGCAGTTTATCTGGCCAGGTTGTTTTGGGACCCACAATACTATCTGAATAACAAGCTTCCCCTTGCAGCTTGTGATGCCCTGCTAAAACCTGTTTAGGAACGTCCCAAGAACAGACTGTCCTGCAGACCTTGGTGCATTAGCAAGACAGAATTACAGACCCACGTGTCTGCTTCAAGGGTGGGAATACACTTGGAGGGGGCCTTTCAGGTTTGTTTTGTCTGCAACGACTCTACATGCCCCAAAGCTGCGTGCAGTGCAGGCCAGTGCATAGCAAGTGGGAATGATTAGATGATTAACTTTAAAAGCACATTGTAGGTCTGATTTAAAAAGCTATTGTAGACTCACACAGTAATATCCTTAGACCTACTCCGGTAAGCCCTACCTGGACCAATACAAATAGAAGCCGTTCTCCATCCTGATAATGCTGCTACTTTAGGGTGGCAGGCAATACACCTACCTCCTCCGTCTTACACACTTTACATTTTGAACCTTCCCTAATTCATTAGCAAGCGGGGAGCAGCAGCCCTCTCATCCCTTCTGTGAACAGCAGCAGTTTTCTCCTGCTTCTTGTCCTAACTGTCCATGTCCCTGCTGTCCAGCCCCTGTTACCTCATGCCAACCCATAGGCAAATGAGCCCTGCTTACACCTGAGCTAAGCTTTAGTCCTCACACACAGGTCTTACTCTAGTCCTTGCAATTTTCAGATCTGGCTGCAGACTTTAGACCCTACTGTCAGTAACCCTAAACCCTGCTCAACCTAAAAGCTAAAGTTAAACCTTCCACCCCATACACTATTCATATTGCTTTCTTCTTACCATAGATCAAACTCTTCACTCTCTGCTTTCCTAAATATTAAGTCTTAACCTAGCCCTAATCCCAGCACAAGCAGTAATCCTGTTACCCCAGCATGATCTGGTGCTGGCTTTATGCCAAATGACTGTGAATCTTTTTGGAGCCTGGTGCTTACTATTTTTTAAAAAGTGCACTGTAGGTTATCATATTCAGTGCCATTTCTTTTCTCGTTTGTTTCCAGTTCTCTTATTGATGCTAATGAGTAAATAAAAAGCACATGTAGTCTGGGCTAGCAGTCAGGTATGGCCATGGCAGGGACTAAGGGTTGGCGTGTTTTATCATTCAAGGCCAACAGAACTAGAATTTGGGGGTGGAATTAGGTATCAAAGTAGGGCGGAAAGGTTTGTCTTTAACACTGGTTGTACAGGTGTCTCTGGGCAGTGCTGAGGGTATTGGGACATTTGGATTTGGAGTTACACTGTTATGTGCTGAAGAGATTGGTTTGCTGCTGGATCCCACAGAACCTGCACGGGTAGTCCAGAAAGAGCTCTCCCTGCAAAGATACTGCCCATACCAGCACCCAGTGAGCATTCCTGTGAGCAATGAAGGGGTATTGGGTTTTCCGTCCTTTGGTCTAGCTTGGGGGGCAGTTTGGTCAGAGACATGCTGCGTCTGCTGTTGGGACTGGTGGCAGCAAGCAGCATATGGATTGAGAACCCACTACAAATCCCACTGCAGTGTTTTTATTGCAGAAGCTCGTCTGAGAGCAGACGAGGTGAACACCTCCTTCAAGAGACAATCAAGATTTTAACTCAGAGAATTAATGTTTATGCCATGATAGTGTCACCAGAGAAATGCAGGCTCTAATAGTCTTATTCCCACAAGGGCTGGAGGGAGTTAAGGTACAAGTGCCTCCTTCATCATTGCTGTTAATTTAAGTGAGCACCTGAAACTTGCATACCATGCCAGCAGACCTGAGCCAGCATAACAGGTTCTACTTAGAGTTGCCATAGCATCTTGTTTAACCTAAAAAACAACAGAACCTGAAATTTTCTTGATGTGGCAAGAGGGTAATTTTGCTGAGCCAAAAGGTCTGTGGATAAGCAGGGGTCCCATGACAAAGATAAAGTGTCATTTGCAATGATGGAGGTCTTTAGAAACGGTCCCCATCTCTACCGGGATTTGTGTAAGAAAAAAATTATACAAACATGATACCTTTAAAACTGAATGTAAGTCTTGTTGAAACATGTCATATTGGCAAGCCTAGAAAATTAATTCACTGGTTATGTAGGGCTAGCAGCAATTTATTTACCACAATTTACAGCAGAGGCCTGCGTGAAGGCTGAATTCATCATGGGGGGCTTAAGGGGAGACTGCATACATCTCGCGAGCAGTTGGATTTTTCTGAGCAATGACAAAGTAAAGGATTTAAAACGCAACTTCCGTTCACTTTTTTTTTTTATTTTAATATTTGTATTTCCGAATCTCTCAGCTGCTGATGGAGAGACGGTAGAAGGGCTGTGCTGTGTGGCTGGGTTTCAGCCACATGCGGGTGTGTGACTGTGTCTCAGGCTGAGACATTACATACAGTGTCTAATCCCGTAAGCCATAAAATCTCATGTGAATAGTGCCATTGATGAAGATCGCAGGTAAGAGCTGCCTGTGTGAATGACTGCTTGAAGGACCCAGTCCTTTAATTTCAGTCCGTAGGAAACTTTCCTAGCTGTGTTTTGTGTAAAAACACCTAAAAATCAGATCCTAATAACATTCCTGGCAGAGGTGCTGCTGCGGTGTAGAAGGTATTGCTGATATTTAGCTGACTGTTATGACCATAAAAAACGATGAATGGATTAAGGCCTTGGCCAGTCTCCCAGCGGAGCTGATGGGTTGCACTAGGAGCAGAAGCCACTCCCAAATGTTGGTGAGGCTGAACCCTGGGACTGGGGATAGAAGACAAACACAATGCCTAAAACCACTGTGAAACACAGTGAAGCTGACCTTCCAGTCTTAGTCTTATGCCCAAAGGAGAAGAAGGTGGGAGGCAGGGAAGGGGGAAAGACTGTAGTTAATAAATTTGTGTTAATGATGTGAGTCATTCCTCCAGTGTCTGCAAAGAAGCAGTTAATTTATCTGCCAGGAATAAATTAACACTGTAACTGCTTTGCCAGTCTAATTACCTTGCAAGCTGAAGGGAAATGAAGGCCTGTTGTTCCTTAATAGCTTTTTCTTCAGTGAACTGCTTCAAACATTTGCACTAAAAATAATGGAGATCAGGAGGTGTGCATGCAGCGAGATTTGTGTTTTGCTCTAAGTAGCAGGGTTTGTTCATTCTTACGGAAACTGGAGGGAGGAAAGCTTTATGCCCTAAACTAAACAGATATATGTGGCAGACAACTGTCTCAGGGCAAGATACTTGGAGAGAGAGTCTTCCTTGCCAAGGCTGCTCTGTTCCATACAAGGAGTATTTCATTCTCCTAAATATTTTACATGAATGTGAACGATTGATCATTCCAGCCAATATAGTCTTTTTTTTTTTTTTACCATTCAATATCCTCTTCTGTGCAAGGCGTAAGTGGGGAGGTGATTCACTTCACATAATCATTTGGACTCATATTCCAATGCAGTACTAAATTTTTTGTCATTAAACACTTTTTCGAGTGCACCTAAGGAAGAGAATTTTAAAAACAATATATTCCTGAGAAAGTGAATTTGAAGGTTCCAGATATCCAAACCTCAAATTCTGTGTCTATTTGTTCCTCTCAGGCAGTTTCAAATGATGCCACAAGAGTGATTGTGGACACTAGCTGTGAAATATGTCACTGGCTATAGCATGTGCAATTTGATTTGAGGAAAGTTGACAGGTAGTCGTTTATCACACAATAACCTTATTCCTAGGCTTTTCTCTTGGCAGAATCAAACACATTAGTATGATTATAAAGACCTATGAATGATGAATGATTATAAAGACCTCTGCAGGCAAGTGTTGTGGGATTTAATATTTTAGGCCGAAAATCTCACAGGATGAAAATGTCACAGAACTAAAATGTTGCAATGTACATGAAGGAGAGATGAGCTTACTTGGAGGCAATAGTTGAGGAAGAAAGAATCAAGAAAATCACACTGGGAATATTTGTACCTGCAACTCCCCACTAAAAACCAGTATTGACTGTGAACAGGCTTTCAGAGACTGTCTAATTGTGGCAGTTGGTTGGATTAAGTGCCAATTATTCATTACTTAGTCACTGAAATGTCTGACAGTGCATCAGTTTCTTAGCAATTGTACAGCTGGTTAGGGGAAAAAAAATCAATATAACACCTACTCAGCAGATTTATTGATTTTTGTCAAAATTAAAATGTTATGTGGAGATGGTTCTGATTCAGTGGAAGCCACAAACAGGTATTTTCTCCCAGGACCACTGTGCTTGATGACAGGGGTTGTTGCAGCTCCTCTGCCATAGGCTTCCATCCCAGGTGAACTCCTGGCCCAGTGCTCCCTAATGGCCATCCTGCAACATCAATTCTGGCAAATCAAAGGGGTGGATGGGGAATAATGGGCTTGATTGTTTAAATTTGGTTTAAATGAATGAGGGAGTGCTCAGGTAGGAAAATCCTGGGAAACAATAACTGCTTCCACCTGTATGGCTGGCTCTGGAGAGGACACCCAGAAGCCTGAGTGCCTGTTATGCTTGGAACCCCATGAATCAGGTTTCCTCTTATCCTTCTTGTGACTCCAGACAGCTTGTTTTCCTGGTTCCTCTGGTAGGTACCCACTGGTAGGGCTTGGGGGTTTCCAAGCCTGACAGCTCTGGGGCATGTGGCCAAGCAGAGACTCTTTGGTGGTATTTTGTGGAGATATTAAGTATTTTTATACTGACAGAGAGTTTTGAATTCTGCTGGGCATAAAACTGTTTTGAAAGGCTGAAGCTGTCTGCACAGAGAAGTTTCAACTCTTAAGATGTCTCTGACTGCTTTAAAATTAAAATGACATTTTGTCTGAAAGTACATGAAAAGGCAGGCTCAAAAAGTGCTGACAACTGAGATATGAAGGTGGTTCCTGTGCAAAATGGGCAATTCTACCAGCTGATGTAGGGTTGCAGGAAGCTGAAAGGGTGGTGAAATGTGTTTGGAAACTCTCTTCAGGGAGAAATAGTTTCAGCAGGCTTTTGAAAAATCTTATGGACATTTACAGTAGCCTCTATCACCCCCCCTTCTTCCCTTGTTATGTCTCCAAAGTCGAAATAGTAGGATAGAAGATTTGGTATGCAGTAATCTTCACAAAACCTGCATTAAGACTGTACTTTGGGGTGAAGAATTGCGTGGAAGCAACAGAGAACTAGTTTGCCACAAAATGGTTGGAAATATGGTACTTCTCTGAATTGCTTTGTTACTGAAGAGTCCATTTGAAATACGGAGCCTTCCTGTGCTACAGTAAGGCAATGGGTCTCGCACAGTGTGGTCATATAGGGTGGAGATGCTGCTCAGGAAAGCTACCCAGTTTCTTGTATGTCTGTGAAACATATGGTTTCTATATGAAGGCAGCAGTATGTCACAAATAAGGTATTTTTTAGGTCTTAAACTTTTCTCAGAAAAGCAGTAAGGCCAACAGAAGATTATTTTATGCTCAAGTCTTTTATTGGTGCCACTAATTCAGAAGACTAGATATTCAAATTTTGAAATTCAGATTTAACTGATTGTAAAATTTATGAGTTTGGGGGTAAAATTACTTGGATCTTGTAAAGAATTGCAGAAAGACCTATGTAACTGAGTCTTTACTTAAGACTCTGCTTTCAGTCTGTTTAAAACCATTAAATGCTGTCACCTAAGAAAACATGTTAGTCTCATAATTGTATATTTTCAGTAAGATAGTGGTCTTATTTAATATGTTTTGCTTTCATTAAATTCTCTTTCCAATTCTTGATTTAGGTTCCTCTTAAATGGGTTTTTATATCCTTTCTAAAACAACGTTTGTTGATTTCGAATCAGTTGGCCAGGAGAGAGTAAGGAATCACAGGAAAAGTCAGGTATTTTTGATGGAGAAGAAATTTGTCTGCTGGATTTTCTATTGGAGAACCAAAATTGCCCAAGAAACCAGGGGACTTTGCTTTGTAGTTAGAATTTCAACAACAATCTTCTTGTGCATTGGTTTTGTTTCCTGGCAAATCCTACAGACCCAAAGTATATCCTGTTGATTTTGAATTTGCTAGACTTTTATAATCATCCCTACATTGGGGAAGAGGGGGAGAAGATAGAGTGATAGAGAATTAATTTATAACTGAGTATGATTGATTATATCTGTATTTTTTCTCTTTGTTTATAATGTATTTTTCTCTTGGAATAGTTTGCCTTATGTGCCAAGATGTCAGGAAGATGTTTGTATAGTAGTTATAAATCTTATTTTAAGCCTAGAAAAGGAGATGAGTAAGTAATACCAAATCTGTCTTAACTTTTTATATACCTTCTCAGTTACTGAGGACTTCCATACAAGGTCAGATCTCTTCATACCTCCAGGATACATTGGTGTGTTGTACTTTTAACCTTGTTTGTCTCTAGTACAAGAGTAGGTGTTCAGTAGTTCACATGCACAAACATTTTGAAGATTGCAAGTATTAGTCCTTTCTGCTCATCTGTGGAGCTGCTTTTTGCGTATATTCAGCACCTTGTTTCTCAAAAGGAATAGTCACAGGCTCCAGAGTGTAAGAGGAGAACCACTGAATTGACTGCTTGGTGTCACTGAAATCCAGGGTTTCTCGGTCAAAGGTTTCGCCTCTGAATATGAGCAGGAATGAAGATATGTCTGCATGTGTGTGTATTTTATTTTTTTAAAATTACTAGAATCCTAAGATCTCTGGATAGATACACTGGCTTCATAAACTAGTATATTTATGGAATGAATTGTTAAATTTTGGATACCAGAAAAAAAATTCTTTCCTCAGCTGCAGCTTCACATAAGTTAAAATGAATATATAGGCTTAAATGAGAGCAGACTGATATATAGGTCTCTTATTAGGCATGACATAGAAGCAAGAAGCCCAGAGTGGGTGAGTTTATGACTCCCTTGTGATGACCTTCAAGGGTTATCACTGTTGCGTGCAGGCAGAATTCTGTCACAAAGAGACATTTGCCACTAAACCAGGACAAGGAAGCTCTGGAGAACCTCATTGGGATGTTGTGCTGGGAGCTGAGCAGTATCTCCTCATCCTTCTTGGAAGAGGAGGTTGTCCTCTAGGTGACAGCAAGAGATCTCCATGAGGTCCTCCGCAGTAGCTCCCTTCCATCAGGAGATACTGTGTGAGGACGCTTTTTTATCCACTCTAACAGAAGGGCCAAGATGTACATGAACTGATCAGTGCTTTTGGGAGAATGGCAGGGATTAAAACAAAAATTGAATTAACTAGAAGATAATGTTAATAAAGTTGGTCAAAACTCAGGTGTTCACTACTACTGTCTAGAATATTGGTGGCATTGCACCTGGCACACTGGTTTTAACAAGTGTGCTGTCCAGAAACTTTAATTACCTGATGGAGACAAGTGTTGTTATAATAGAGAGTGCTTCAGCCTAGAAGGTGGTCATAAGAAAGTTTAGTGCTGAAACTAGAAGAATTATACCAGAAATAAAATGCATAAGGCCATTAAAAATCCTTACGTAAGCATGAATGGTTATTCAGTTATAAAAAGCCTTTAATTTAGTAAAATATCTGCTGTTTAGGAAAGGCTGGAATTCATATAAAGGTTACTCTGGGATTTAAAATCTATTAAAAAGACTTGTGAATAATTACTTGCAGTAAACGTTACTGACCTCAATTCCTAACACCTGATGTACTTTGGCTTAATGTTCCTAATAACAGGTCTTCAGATTCTTCTACATTCAAATGTCCATAATATCCTGAGAAATAAAGTCTTAGATTAAGACTTTGTTGGATTAAGATAATCCAATACACACTTTAGAATATGCATGTCTCTTACAGTAAGAGGTCATCTGTGTTTTTCCAGAAAAGCACTTTCTCATGACCTCTGAAAAATGGATTAGCTTTTCTTCTTTTGGCTTTTCCTTTCTTCTTGTAGAATCATTCCCTCTTTACTCACAGATTCAATGTTGCTGTGCAAAGACGGGTGCAGGGTATTTGCGTGTCTCTGGCTCAGGACATGGACAACACTTGTGGCAGTGCATGGAGAGAGCAGAGCAGAACTGGCTGGAAGAGCTCAGACATAGCCTGGGATGGAGGGCTGCCACTGCCGGCCGGGCTTTATGAGTATGTGGCGCTTCCTATGTAACAAAGAGAGAGCGAAAGACAAACCTCGTAGAAAAAGATTGTGGTGCTAAATGCCGATATGATTGTCCTGCATAAGGAACAGCACATTACACAGAGGTCCTCAGTGCAGCAAGCATGGGGAAGGTCACTCACACGTGGATGGCAGGAGACAGATCAACAGAGAGGCTACATCTGCACCTGACAGGCAAGTGGGTTGACTAGCTCTGGTACACACAGCTGAATAAACAACAGGGCTGCACAACAGGAGGGCTTGCAAAGTCTGTTAGGGCTGATCTGAGCTCAGTGGTAGAAGGTACTTCCATGTACTGACGGTGTGTGGTCAGCCACTGCTTATATTCAGGAACATCCCTTGCTCCACTCTTTTGTGGTGTGAGAGTGGTAGTTACAGGCTAAGGATCTATCTTCAGTGTGATCTGTCTTCTCTGAAGGCACCTGTCCTCAGTGTGAGGAGCCCCAGTCTTTGAATAAAACCAAGAAATTTGTCTTCTAAAGAAAAAGCTATTAAACCACAGCTGAGGATGACAGACTTTACCCATGAAATTACTATATTACACTGTACATTGTGTTGTACCTGCACCCCAGGTAAAGAAATCTTCTGTGAGGAGAACTTCTGAAAAGTTAATGTTAGTGACTATGTAAATATAATATGCTTTATTGCAAAAATCGGTTCAGCATTTCACGAAGTGTATTGCACTAGAGTGTGATGGTATGCCAATTCACTCGATCAATTCACTTCTGTGCAGAAGTCGTAACAAGGCCCTCTGGAAATGTTCATCTCGCAGCCTATAAATAGGTGAGGTCCCCAGCCTGTAAGGAGTTACTACGTTACTGGCACTTTCTGAGCAGGGAGGGAAGTCATAAAATAGAACTGGAAAGAGAAAAACATTGTTTTCAGAGCTGGGGAGAAGAACTGAGCGAGAGGCGGAGGAGGATGCCTTCAGAAGACCTGGAGTGGAGGCTCCATGGACATTGTCCAAAGACTTGTGCTTGAAGGCTGAGGAGCCTGGCTGGGCAAAAGACAGAGAAGGGTTTTACTTCTCTAGAACAGTTCTCTGACTTTCTGTCATGGACAGTGCCAGAAGGCCAGGTGCCCACTACTTGTTGAGACACCAAGTTTTTTGAATTTGATCAAACAACAGTTTACATTGCAAAGTATCTGAAACATCATGAATTCCACACTGCAATATGCTTTAAATTTACTCTCATCTCTAAAATAACTATAGACTATGTAAAAGACTAGAACTTGTGATTATGCTTAAATGCTTGAGCTTCTGGGACCTAGGAGTGACTCAAATTCCACTTTTCATGACTTAAATATTGACTACACAGAGTATATCTGTGGCCTGCAGGCTGATTGTGAAACAAGACCAGTCTGAAATACTAGTGATGTGTCATTAGTTTGACTGGTCGCCATGGATCTTGACCATGAGTATAATGGTAGTGTTTCCCCCAACATGTTCACTCCTGCCTGTGTTGGAAGAAATGCTCTGCATTACCTTCCTGAGCAGAGGAATGACTTTGCATGGATCAGTGTAGGGGCATGGACACAAGGCTTATGAGCACATGCAGAAAATATTTTTTTTATGGGTGATGGGGTACTGTCAGATGTAAGAGAGCAGGAGAACGGACTAGATTAGAAAAAATAATTGTAATATAGCTTCTACAATAAAAACTGGATAGGTTTTTAGAGAGAACAAAAATTAGCGTTGTAGAAGTGGCAAACAGCAGTCATACTCTCTGCAGTCATTCACATAAATCTCTTGACTTGCAACAGCAAATACAATAACATTTTTTACCCCTTTCTGAAGCAGCCTAGCTTTTTAGAGTGAGAGCTCCATTTACTGTGAATGACATGATCCTCTTTCAATATAGAAAACAATTAAAGATCATGGCTACTGATTCCTCAAAACCCTGGAAATATCCAAATGTTTCCAAAGTTTGTTGTTGGGCAGGTAGAAAAGAATAGTGTGCTCTCTAAATGAATATTTTCAAGACCTCAGTGAAACAGCATTATGAGTATCTAAAAATGTAACAAATGTACTACAAATAGATGATTTGGGCATTACTGATGTACCTCTGCTTGCAGTTGCTACAGCTAGTGTTACTATTTAGAAAATGCCATTTTGTCTGCAAATTAGTAGACAATAAGAAGTAATACTTGCTTCCAGCTACTTCTCTAGATCACAGGCAGCTTAAAGCAGGGGACCAACATACTCCTGAAATTGATATGGCAAAACCTTTTGATTGCTTTTCTGCAGATGCTAAGAAAAAAAATTGGGAATCATTCTGTCAGCTCTCAAAGCATGGAAACGTTGAGGTACACCCTAGTAAGACGTGAACAGGATCTTAAAATATTTTACAGCTCCTATAAGTTATTTCTGCACATTAGGTAAGGCTACAATAATTAAACTTTGTTTATTAACGATGATGAAGAGACTCTTTCAGTAGTTGCATAATGCTTCTCTTTAACAGCATACTAAATGTTTTCTGATAGCCTTGAAATAAAAATAGTCACATCTTGACTGTGATATGTTGGAAGAACTGCTATAAATACAGTAGGCCCTTAAAAAACACATGATAAATATTTTCATTTTGCATGGTACCCGTGCAAAAACACATCATTGCCCAGTAAGATACAAACACATTTTGTGTGATAGTCTGTACCAGTTCTGAAATACCTGACTTCCTTCTGATTTCAGAAAACAATTGTCTTAGTTTAATTAAACTACTTTCTCTGGAAAAATAGTGTAGAGTTTGGGCAATTTTACTGTTTACTAGTACTTGCAGACTTGACAGAAGGTTGGACACTGTGTTTGTGTGAGGGGTATTATGTACTGAGAGACCAACGAGCACGTGTTTACATTCTGTGGGTGTATTGATTTTGGAAATGGTATAATCTTCTATCTATCTGTAAAAGCTCATTTTCTTCGTTACTCAATGAAGTCTATAAATACTACATTCATATCTAGTCCTGATGTAATAGCTGAAAGACTGTTTCCCCTGGGTAAACTGACTTGGACATACTGTGGAAAACTGACAAGTAATGATTGTACTGAGGCTAACTTTGAAGTAATTTATATTGGATGTATAAGGAATAGATTTTTTTAAAAAATCTAAAATGGATAAATGTTACTTCAAGTAATAGATAATTGTATTTGAGTGCATAAAACGTGCACTTGTCAGAAAAGTACCTGATCTGTTGAGAAACATTTTCCTAAAATCGCTCTTGAGTTAAACTTTGTCAATGAAAAAGGCTTTTGCAAAGAGAAATGAATAGTTTATTCTGTCTGGAGGTGGATACGACAAGAAAAACATCTCACAGCAAGGTTAGGCAATGGGAAAAGCTTTCCAATGGTAAAACTAGTGAAGTAGTGGAGCAGATTACCTGAGAAGTCCATCAAAGTTTCTAGACATCCAGCTGTGTAGTGCAGATTAGACAAGTGTCAGGAATTAAATGCATGTACTGAGTTTAACTCTGGAGGAGAGCTAGTAAATTATTTCCTGGGATACTTTTAGCTTTGTTTTCTTTTTTGTCCTCCCCCACCCCAATAGGTTGGTCTTCAGTCCTTTTCAAAAAAGGAGCAAGCCTTCACAGACTTGTCTGAAAAGTCTGTGCCACGTGGGTTATAGCCCTGATGTTTCTGTACTACTAGCAATGAGTCAACTATTAAACCATGTGCTGAGGCACCTCACAGAGCCTGTGCTTATTGAGGCCTTTGTTCGTGGATATGCTTTCCTCTCGCTTTCAGACTGAGTGTGGAAACCCCCAAAGGTGGGCTTTCCTCTGTGGTCCGACTGTGGACTGAAAGCAACTCTAACTCCAGAGCAACCCTCTGGAGGCAAACTGGGCAATCACTACTGGCTTACTCCCAGGGAAAGCGGATTCATAAAACCAGCATTTAATTGCCATCTGGATTAGAGATGGGCCAGACTAACCAAGATGAATTCAGCTACCTCTTAAATATCAGCAGAAATACGTATGCCACAGAGTCACGTGGAGTCTGACAGGCCCTTCTTAAAGCAACTTGTCTTCGCGTGATTTTCATTTCAAGCAGAGAAGTGCTCATGGCTGACAATGTCTTGTGTTGAGATTTCACCGTCTTTGGCAAGATGTCATTCTTAGAGTCATGGCCTTCCACCTCAGGATCAGGTTTTAGTCCATTTTTTTCCCTTTTTCAAAGAGCATGCAAAAAAAGATGGGGTAACTGGGGCAAGCATATTAATTTTTAAAATACATTCTAAAGCATTTTTATGTTATTCACTAGTAAAAGGTCCTGTGCTTCACCTGCAGTTCACCAAGGGGCATCTGGCTTTACTGAGAGTGTTCTGTCGACTTGTAGTTATCTTGAGATTTGCTGGGCACTTCAGATTTTGAAATTATGCAGAGTGGCCTGTGATTTTCTCAGGTCATACCTAGTAGCCTTCCTTAGCAATCGGGTAATTCACTTGCTTTCTATGTGTTTTCTAAAGGTTTTGAGATTGCTTTGAACTTTTTTAAACAATGATATCTTGATGTTCCTCAGACTTCGTCTTAGAGCTTGGTACAATTCATGTTGCATTTAACCAGTGACAACTGCAAGATTGTCTTTGTTCTTTACGCTGTAAATTAATTCCCAATGACACTACTTACAACAATAGGTAGCTTGCAAAGACAGAAGAACAATCTCTTTGAAATCACCAGAGTAAGTGAGAATGAATGAAAGTTTACTGATTGATTTATATATGGGGAAATTAAAGTTAATTTATAATGGCTTGTTTAATGTCTAACTGAATGTAGGCAGTAACTTTCTAATGAGAACAAATATCTGTGTTAATACAAAAGTTAAAAAATATAGTACAGGTACTTAGGGATTTGTTGGTCAACCGCTCTGGCCTTTTTAACCAGTGGCTCAAAACCAGTAACAAAATAAGCATGTTATACAAAGTTACGGCTGTAGGACTTTTAATGCTGGCAGGGGAATGCTTAAAGAGATGAAGGACAAGTTGCTTTTGCCTTCAGACTGGCTGCAGGCTGTAGTGTGGGTAACACAAGGACTTTGGCAACTGCTGCCATGGCAGTCTTATTGGGAGGCTACACTGAAGCAGAAATTCAATTCAGTTTGGATTTTTATTTTATTTTCTTTCCCTCCTGAACTGGCATTGCATCTGAGAGGACAGACTCTGTCCGAAGGGCTCAAGATACGTATAGGGATCAATCAGATAAAATATAGGATGCAGAAACAATTCACTGAAAATTAACTATTTGAACCACAGCCACATCAAGCCTTTCCCCTTCTTATAGGCAACCATAAAACTATAAAGATTAAACTATCCTTCCCTTCTAGACTTTTGCCAAGATGTTACACAAAGCTTCCTGATCAGCATTTTTCTTGATGCTTTTCGCGAAGCTTGGTGTTATAACTCATCTCATTTAAGCTTGGAATAGTGCCAGAAGAATTGTACCTCAGTCATTTCAGGAGGTGATGTCTGACTCTTGCCCAGTGCAAAAGAAAAACTTCCAAAAACTTTATTTGCAATGACTGGATAGTTCCTTGTGACTGCAGCCCTTGCACTGGAGAGTGTGGAGCCTGCTTCCTCCAGGAGGGCACACCATCCCAAAGCTGCAGGGAGGAGGTGGAGCTGAGGTGGCACTGTCTCCCTCAGCTTCAACCCAGGGTGTTGGCTGGCTTTCAAGGGCGGGAATAAGGCATTACTGAAGCAGATGGCAAAGCCCAGCTTCTCCTGCTCCGCTCCTCTACACCTCTTGCAGGTATACCTGCATCCTTTAGTATCCTTAAAAATCAAAGGGAGCTGCTGAAAAGTCTGCCTAAGACTTTTTAAAATCCTCATCAGCAGTCCTTGCAGGTCAGATAAGATTAACTGTTGGCTATGCCCCTGGTTTCATCTTTTTTTGATCAATACAATTGCATCAGAGGCTGCTGGTGCCCAGAGGAGGGGAGCTGGGTGCAGTGCAGCTCACACTCATGCATGTGAATGAGGTGTGTGACAAGAATACAACAGCACAGTGTGTTTGGGATACACAAACGCTTAGAAACAAAGACTAACAGTGTTGAAAAGGATCTAATTGTTGAGAAGTACAAGCCAAACAGCTTTTTGGAGGTTATGTTTTCAACCCCTTATGT
Source organism: Sagittarius serpentarius (assembly GCA_034782735.1). Taxonomy (NCBI): domain Eukaryota; kingdom Metazoa; phylum Chordata; class Aves; order Accipitriformes; family Sagittariidae; genus Sagittarius; species Sagittarius serpentarius. The sequence continues at coordinate 20,725,805 of JAVKLA010000014.1, read as the reverse complement.
TTTATGAGTGATGCTTAAGCACAGTAGAAGTGGCCAGGATGTGAAAAGAACAAACAGTTCAATGTCAAGAGCAAATCATGTGGCTGCAAGTCAGCCTGCTTGCTCGCAGCACTAAAGGTGCAGCCGAGTTACAGCTGGAAATTCCCACTTGGGACATTAAGTTGGAAACTGTTTTGCGCTGAAAACAGCGGGGGTGTGGGGGGAGACAGCAATCCACTACAGCAGGGAAACTCCCATGTTCTTGAGAGGGTTTCAAGAAGGCGGAAAATCAGGTTTCAGGATGAAGGTGAAGCAGCAAAGTTACTTCGGGAATTCACTGCAGTCCACTGAAAACCTTGAGTTGGAGCCAGCTATTGACTGTGCTGCTCTGCCGTGCTGCTCGCTGCCTCCAGGCTTCCTCCGGCAGCAGCTGCTCTCCCATTCAGGCACCCTAGTCCTGCCGGCTGTGCCCACTGCTCTGCTGCCTCCGGGCAGCCGCCAGCATGCAGAGGACAGTCACAGTGGGTCCCGGTCAGGCAAAGTCAGTGGGGACTTGCTGCTGAAGCCAGATTCACACAGGCACATGCTGGAAGAAGAAAGCCAAAAAAGCCTAGGGAGGGTTTTTTCTGTAGGAGTACTCTCTTCCTTGCTTATTTTTGGCAAAGATATCCCCTAAGCTTGCTTTAGCAGAGGATTGACGATATGTAGCAATGCCTTTTTGACATTATGCTGTTCTCAGGGCAGCAGGACTTGCTTCTGCTTTCTCTCCCTGTTTAACAGTTAATGATCTGGGAAAAGAAACAAGGGGTAAGGTGACATTGGCGGAGCTGCAGCTCCTGGGAGGGACGGGCTCTCTGCGGGAGCTCATGGCCTGTCTGAATGTTGGTGGCCAGTCGTGCCACACTGTGCATGTGCCAGGGAGGCATGTCTTTTCCTAGGAACACCTAACCCAAGGTCTGTGCTGGCCCCAGAGCACCCTGGCAGCTCGGCTGGGACAGCTAAGGGATGGTGGGGTGCTGGCGCAACCCAACTGGCAGGGCACAGGCTGGCCATCCTGGGCAGAAGGGGTTGCAGCCAGAGAAGATGGCAGAGGGACCTCTACGAGTGGGTAGCAAATTCTGAACAGAGTTCAGGTGGTGGCAAATGTGGGGATTGATGCAAAGGGAACTTGAACTATGCATGTTGTAAATGTGGCTGCTCTTACCAGGTTGGCCCCAAACTAGGACTGACACCTTTGTATTAGTCATGGCTGAACTTTTCTTCCAGGAACGTGTCCCATTGCAGTAATGGGCTGGTAAAACTGCGGTGCACTGTTAGGAGCTCTGGTAGGCCTGCATTGCGTCCTCAGAGAAGACAAAGGCTATTAAGATACCGTGGCTGCTGTCTGAGCAGGGTCTGAAAACACTCCACCGGCAAGGTTTTGTCTCACTGGCAGCACTGCATGTGTTTGACACAGCCAGGCCTGCCAGCCCATTTAGTGGCAGTGGTCACAACACCAGTGTATATATATTCCTCCTTTCCTGTGGCTGTGTGTCACAAATGCCCTTTTTGCTACAGCGACTAGTTTAAATGACAGTGAAAATGTTTTCCTCCTTCTAAGCATGCTGGGATCTCATGGTAGGGACAGCAGCAGCTAACAGTTGTGTTTCCTGATGAACGCACATGCGTGTGTGACACATTGCCTGTGTATGTGTCTGTGGGGGTGGGTGGGCATCATGTTGCAAGGAAGGGACTGGTGCCCTAGGGTGCTGTGGGGGTGTTCGCCCTTCAGCAGGGCTCTGAGTGCAGGGCTTGTCCAAAAGTCCCCCAAGAGCCCAAAAAGGGCTCAGTCCTGGCATTTTTTGACTTTGTAAGAAATGACAGTAACAGCAGTGAGGAAGAAAGGGGCTGCACAAGCTGCTTTCAGGAGGTACCTCTGCACGTTTCCAGCCTTTGCTGTGTGAGCTTTCGCATGTCTCTCCTCACAGAGTGGCCCCGTTGTTCACTATGGGGGTACAGCTTCCCACATACAGCACGTCTGCACGTGCTGGCCTGGACTTGAGGCACGAGACAGGCAGACAAAGATTTTGAAGGCTGAAACAGTAGAGGCTGGTGATGGAGATAGCAGCCCTCATGCAGGGGACAGGCAGAGGCAGCTCTCTTGTGAAAACAGCCTCTTTCTGCCGGTGGTGCAGCAGCAAGTGTGGCAACAGGTGTGTGGAGGACTGCAAGAAAGCAGCAAATGGTGACTGTTGAACTTGCTGCAGCAGCTAGTAATTACCAATTAAGTGCTAATTGAAATGAAATTGAGATATACTTGACATAGTTGCTTGGTGAAGTTGCTGTCCACTTCATGGAGAGTCAAAGCTGCTTCAGCACCTGCAGGAAGAGCTGTCAGAAGCACGCTGGGTCTTGCAGTGTGAAACCCAAATCTGGACTTGGGATGTGAGAGGAAAGTCTTACAGTGCGGTAACAGGGGTTCGAGAGAGCATCTCTCTTGCCCAAAACAAATGTCCAAACTTTCAAACTCAGGAGCCTAAACCTGAGGTCCTAAATCCAAGCTTTAGCATGTGAAAAGGGACGTGACTTAATTTTTAGGTAGAGTAGCTCCTAATGAATTTATTTAATTACTCATTTCTCACTTTTCTGTATCTATGCTGTCACCTTAAAGCTGGTGTTCTGAAAAAGCAGCTAGTTCTCATTACATCTCTTATCCTTGAGACTAGAATGGGAAGGCAGTACTGGGAACTGCAGAATATCTTCTTTGAAAACCATTGCTGGACCAGAATTGACTTTATTGGCCATCTTGGACTTCCAGAAGATGCATTTTCAGAGAGAAAACTATATATGTTCATGAGATATAAACAGCCAGCTGCTGTTTTAAAATTGGCAGTGTCACAGCTGCTCAGGTATCAAGAATGTCAGCAATACAGTAGGCCAATGGGAGCAAGGGACTTTGCCCCCTGCCCTGGATAAAAATACCGTAATCATAGTCATAATATTCTGATTCTTCAGTTTATAGCTGAAAACAGAATCAGAGGTGGCAAGGAAGCATATTTCAGTTTTACACTCTGAAAAATATTTCCAGTATATTTATATCTTTTAGTTGGGTGAACTGCTGGAAGATTAAAGGCTTTATTTCTTCCCTGAATCCAAGTAAATGTGAAGCATTGATTTAAGAATAAATAAGCATTAATGCCTTTAGCCATTGTCACTTTAAAACTCACAGTGGCAGTGCGACTCAGAGAAGGTGAACAATGTATTTTGTTGGCTTTTCAGTTGCACAGCAGAGAAGATGAAGCTCTTCCTGCTCAAATTCTTGATGGTGCACTGCAAAATGATATGATAGTTACATTACATCAAGTGCACGTTCACAAAGTCAGCAGCTCAGTTTTGCTTAGCTTGCAACATGCAGTGGGCGCTTAGGGATGCCTTTCCATTTGCTGGTGGGATGGGATGTTTTGCACGGCAGTGTGGCTTTGGGACTTCAGTCTCGAGACAATTAGAAGATAATATCTACATGGTATTTTCAGTTAGACCACCTCCTTCTGCTCCTTCAGCCTAATCGTATGTGTATGTTCTCCATACTAATATTTCTCTTTTGGTGTCAGTCTTTTTTGTTCTCGCTTTGTTTCTGTGAAGAGCAGTTCTACTGCATTTTTTCAGCGGGATGAGCAAAAAATGCAGGTCCCCAGGCTTCAGAAGCATAAAAATGTCGTTGGTTCAGGTGTTTCACTTTAGAAAGGTGAAACCATAGCAATTCAGACTTCTCAATTTCCCTGCATCCCATCATGTGAGACACCTTGGGTCAGGTTATTTGATCTGTAAGGGCAAAACGCTTGCACAACCACCGATCACGTGCAGGAGAATGCAGTGAGGACTGCCTGGGCACAAGGACGCACAGGCTGGTATGTCTGCACTCCTGCACCCCCAGGGAATGACCTGGGGCTCACCGATTAGTGATGCTGCAGTGGGGCAAAGAGAGGCTGTGACACAGTGCTGCGGCCGGAGGGTACCGGCGGTGCTGGAAGAGGAGTACAGAGCTGCAGCCGTCAGGCAGGTCTGCTTTCTGAACCTGGAGCTGAGGAGGCCTGGGGGTTTTGGCATCAGATCCGGAGTAAAAACTTCCTTACAGCACGCATGGTACTTGCTAAGCGATGAGCTCTTCACTTGCCAAGCAGAGTAATTAATTCCAAATAACCATGATCGCAGTTCAGGAATTGCATCCATGGAGGCTGCTGGGAACTGGCTGCATCCTCACTACCTGTGCCAGCAGGCTTCCTCATGTGGGCAGTCCCTGGTAACTTTGGTAAAGGCTGTGGGCAAGGCAGGCTGATCAGAGCAGCTCTTTGGAAACCATTAAAACCTTTAGGAAAGAAATTGCCCTGTCTATGAGCTGGGCACGGAGGAGGCAGGGAGTAACTGTTGCTTGAAATACAGCTCCAAAATGCAGGAACCTGTTCTAGTTTCACCTTTCATGCTCTTTAGGGCATGCCTACAGAGCATCACTTATTCTGCTATGGCCTGTTGGGGTAAATGAAGTGGTACAAGCTCATTAATGTGCATACAGTATAAAGCAAGTAAGGTTTGCAAAGAAAAGTAGTAGCCCTTGTTAGGGCTCACAAGGCCAGCAAGGGCCAACAAGGCCTTGTTAGGGTCAGCAAGTAATAGCCCAGAGCAACTGGTACACTGGAAAAACCAGGGAAGATTTCAGGTACTTGGGCCTTTTTCCAGATTGTCTGCTCCTTACACAACTACAGATACAGACATGGTTACTACAACACTGTAGTGCTCTGTAATACATAGCTGTTACCACGTGGAAAAGGAAATACACAAACTTATGTACAACAGGTAACAAGCCCTGCAGTGGGTTGTTGTATTTAAAAAAAAAAAAAAAAAAAAAAAATCACACTCACTAAACCAATTGAACCCTTCCCAACTCAGTTTGGCTCTAAATCAGGCTGTAAAACCTTTAAGTTCATCCTGCCACATATTACTAACATGTGACTTTGCAAACAAGTTCAGGTTCTCGTCTCCACTCCTGCACAGCAAAGAGCGTAAGCTTTTTCATTGAAATGTAAAGCTGCTAATTTCTTTTGCTGACAGACCAATTTACACAAGGCAGGTACGCTTGGATGCTTGGTGACAAGCAGGATCTGAAGGTTGCTTCAAGGCTCCTGGCTACTGTGACATGCGGTCAGGAAAGGCTGGAAAGTCCAAGGAGCCACCCTGAAAAGTTATTAGTTTCTGCACAGTTGTGAACAGTATGTTCATACATTTGCTTTCCTGATGCTTCTTGTATATTCAGTGTTTTATGCTGTGTCTGGGTTTCATGCTATCTAAAAGGTCCATATTGCCAGTTCATCTATATGCCATAGGAATCGCAAAGGATGAACCTGGAGGGTTTTGACCACTGGCTAGAAAGCAACTGGCATACGGAGAGGAATATGTTTTCTCAATGGTTTTGGTAGCACAATCAGTGATGAAACAGCTAAAACACTCCTTATCCAAATGGCTGTCTGCAGCTTGGTGATCAACCAACCCATTGAAATGCGTGAGGCAATTCACACTTTCCAAACACCATTGATTTCGTCTAGCTGCCAACTTTGGGAATAAAGGCTGTAGCAATTTGCACTTGTTTCATGTTTTCATAGCCATAGATCCAGAGACATAGATCCAAAACCAAGCCCTTAAATTCTGGAGGACTGGGGGATCCCGAGCTCCACGGAGTATTGATGAAAGAGTATAAAATCCTGGATGTTGTTCAGCCATGCTTGTTAACACAGCCTGTACCTTTGTTCTTAGTGGCTATTTTCTAGTCTGTTTTTTTAATTAATTTCTTTTTCTTTCTTCCAACGGACGTGCAAGGAAATCTTTTAGACCTACAATAGCCTTGAAGTGGTATTGGCTTTGAATTGGATCAAGTTTTTCTAGGCATTTGAAATAGTAAGGAGGTCATTAAATGTGAGTTTTGTATTGGGCTAAGCAAACTGAGTAAGAATTGGTTACAGAGAATGCAATAAACATCTCCTAAATAAGAAAATGCTTCAGATGTGGGAGGAAAAAAGGTCCTGGCTTTTAAAGTGGCTGTATAGACAATAGTTCCTTTAGGACACTCAACTGAAAAGTTGCTTGTTTGATCTCCCGAGAAGATGTAAGATCTCTCAGCGCAAAATGCTAAGCCTTTAGGAGATTTGGATTAGGAAGGAATAATTTCTGTTCTGAGAGTAAGGGAATACTGCAGCTGAGATTTTTATTCTACAAAGACATATAAAGGGCTAGCAGCAGAACATTGTGCTACTGTATTGGCAAAATGCCAAGATTTGAAAGTGGCAAACATTAAATAAATAGGTGGAAATGCAATTACTTTGAATAAATTGCTTTTTCTCTGTTTTTCTTTCACTCTTTTGCTCACTTTCTTTCATTATTGCTGTTAAGTACTAATTACACTACGATTTGTATTACAATCATCTGTAAGAATAATTGGCCCTATTTTAAAGCAGATCCTGTAAAGGGACCATTTTACAAGGCATTGACAGGAGATTGCTAAAGCCCTTCTCATTTGGTGTCCCATACATCTCTGATAAAATGCAGCACTGATTTCAAGACCAGGCTTCTGAGGTTTCGATTATTTGTGCAGGATAACCATCCTGGTGAAATTTTGTACCATACTAAAAATCAAAGGACAGGACTGCATCATTAATGCCTGAATTTATGCACAATAGAACAACTTCAACCTTTAACTGACCTCTGATATTTTTAACGCCGCATTTCCTATAAAACAATGAAAGCTACGAGCAAGGATATGGATACACACAAAGAATGATTTTTGCTTTAAAGCTTCATTTCTGTCTACCCTCCTCTGCGGTGCAAAACTAGGCAACATTTTGGTGGGGTGTTTTTTTTTTTTTTTAAGGCGGGGGAGCCAGAAGCAAAGCAACACATGGTCAAGTATTAACCAGAGTAACACCAGAAACCACTTGTGCATGTGAAGAAAGGCTGCAGGCATACATTTGTGTAATGTCACCTGCCTTTTGCTGTGGGGGAGATGGAAGGCTCCTCTTCTTGGAGGGTTTCTGGTGAGTGGGCAGCCCTCGAGCCGGCTGGGGGAAACTCCGCTGCTTCTGCCCCTTTGTGAGAAAGGGACCGACAGTGGAGAGCATGGGGCCTCCGGCAGCCCTGGCGTTAGGAAAAAGTGAAAAGGGGAAACAAATGAGCACCCATTTAACCCCAGGCTGTGCCATGGTGAATAAACCAACCCAAATGCCCAAGGACATGATAAGGAGAAATTATTTAGCTGCTTAAACCAATGCGAGGGTCCTAGATAATAAACAGAGGAACTGGAATTGCTCATTTATGAGCATAAATTTAATAGAGATGGCATTGCTAGAACTTGATGGGAAATTTCTGGTGACTGAAGTCTTTAAATCACTGGTTATAATCTCTTAAGAAAGGTTTAGTGGACAGAAGGGGATGAGAAATGGCACACTATGACCAAGAAAAAAAAAAGGCATGATTTATTTACTAGTGACAAATGACAAAGAAATGATCTCATGGATTGATTTCCCACCATGAAAAGTGCAAAATGGAATACGAGTTGCTGTCTGTGAGAGAGCAGCTGTTTTTATGGAGGAACAGATGACTGGCTCCTTCAGTTACTGCCTATAATGTATAGGAGGAAAAAGAAAGTTGCATTTTTGTGGGAGACGTTAATCCAAATGACATATGCTGGCAGTCTTATGCTGCCAGCAACGAAGCATCTTCAGAATCAGTAAATAACATTCTTAATTTTCTTGCTTAAAAAGGATTGCAGCAGATAGCAGGGAAACTCTAGACTAGACTTCTGCCTCAGCAGAGGGGAGGAACCATAGTCCTAAAAATTAGCAGTACAATAAATAAATAAAAATGTTCATAACTTGATTACATTTGTTGAAGGCAAACAAAATGCAAATCAGTAGCTTTAGCTGATATAATTTCACAAAGTGGAAAACAATTCTGAGCGAAGTTGGGAGGGAAAAATGTAAATGATAATTGGAAAACATCTAAGAATATTTTACAGTTTGCCTAATAAGCCATAACTGGGAAAAAATAAGGGTACGTTAGTTTCAGGAAAAACAACAACATCCTGTCTGAGAGGGAGCTGTAAAACAATAATCCTCCTCTCCGTGAATACATAATAAGTAGAAGAATGAGGAAGCTGAGAGGGACAAATATAAGACAAACTTCTAACTGGAAAAGCTGATACAGCTCTTTCCATAGGATAAGATACTAAACACTTGAGATAAGGTAAGATATTTAACACTTGTGCCCTAAGCTTTCTTAAGAATAAAAATCAACCTTCCCTTCTCGGCCCAGCTGTGCTCCTGGTCACCTACAGATGCCACTGGCAAAACAAAAGCTTTGTCACTAACAGCAGAGAAAGGACTTAGATATTTACAGGTACAAAACAGGGATGTTATAGCCATGACATACGACTGTATGATATCTTCCCCTCTGGTAATAATTTGGGAGAATGCTAAATTGCAGCTAAACATTTGAAAATGCTTAACTTCCCTCCAGGAAGCTGAGGGGGGCTGAGAGGCTGAGAGGCTGTCGTGAGCATTGGTGTGGCCACTGGGGAAGCCCCAAGGAAGGAGGGGAGGACGCTAACGTGTGAGACCTGTTAGCATTTCAATGGATACAGCCTATCATACGTCTGTTGGGTCTTAGTGACAGGAGAAATAACAGAAATCATGATGGGGGACTGGATTGGTAATGCTTTGAAAACAATACCATGAGTGTCAACAGATTGATAGAAAAATGCTTCCCATCAAACTAACCTGGGAGATTTGTAATGTCGTTGTGAGAGGTGGCTGATAAAAATAATATTACTATCGTATATTTAGAGTTATGGAGTGATTTTTTTTCTTGGATAGTACTTGACACGTGTAGAAAGTGGGAGTGATACAAAATCAGCTTAGTACACTAAAGTAAATACAGCCTGCTTCAGCAGAATAGTAAGAAAACTTATTTATCGCAAAGTGATGCAAGTGTGGTCTCCAGGTATTGGCCCTGCCCTTGTAACATTTCATCAGGCTCCTGGAAGGCAATCTCAAGTCTGATGACTGATCAAGCTTCCAGAAGGGGTGAAATGAGTACAGAGCTAAGTTACTTCTGAAGAAGATCAGTTTGAAAATTGTATCTTCAGTTTCTCTGTGCAGCTGCTCTTCCTCAGTAAAGCAGAGAAAACCAGTGTCTCCTACCTATTGGTAAAGGTTAATATATTGAAAAATAGAAAAATATAGCAGATGTTATAAAAGTGGCATATGGGTAGGGACTGTGTCAGCCTTATAGAAACAGATATCTCCAAAGGCTATTCATGAATAATGAAACTCATTTTCACATTTCATCTTCATGTTCGGAGAGTTCATAATTTTTCAGGACTGTTTCCTGCCAATGTTCTTTGATGGTAATTACATTAGGTTAGTGCTTGCAGCAGGTCCTAGAAAAAAGACTTTAAAATGGAGTAGATCAACAGAATAACTAAGTGATATTTTGTCTTCCTGTCCCCCATCCATCCACTGTGCTAACTGATATTCAAGGCAATGACAGAGATTTCTGACTGTAAGAACTGGAGTTTGAGATGAGTTGAATTCTTATATCTTAAATAAGACTGAAATATGCTCTAAAATGGCTTCAAAGTGTTGTTAAGTCAAGAGCACATTAGCTCTGGTAATACTAGACTGCATGGAAACATTACGTTTCTTTAGCGAGTTTGCTTGTGAAAGCCATAGGCAATGGTTTAGGGAATGTTTGTTCTTTCAGAGTGAAGAATGGCAAGAGAAGGAAGTTTTGGACACCTTTGTTAGGCAAGCATGCATATTACTAAGTTTACTGATGTCTCTTCTTGACAAATGCACATCCATTCCATTTACAGCAAGTAAAACCAGTTTTCTTCTCACTTTTGAAAGGTTTCCATCTCCGATCTATCAATGAATTCCATGTTTATTGGCCAAGTTCATTAGGAAATCTTGGTTTTAAGTGGAATAAATTTAGTACCAGCTTTCCTATAGGCCAGCACTTCTGGAGAGGCACCAGGTCTGTCCTCATGTCTCCCCAAAGACAGTCTTTGCCCTGTTGTAGTGGGCAGACACCTCAGGGGCAGCTTTTCCTCCTAAATATGTTCTCTGACTTGTTGTGTGACCAAGCTGATGGAGCCCAGCACCTTCCCACCAGCACTCATTTGCACAGCAGGCAAGCTCATGTCCCTGGGAACTGGCAGATTGACTCAGAGCCGATGCCTCCCTCTGAAAGTCTTTTTGAGGTATTTCATGCTCTCCCTGAGCCAGGCTGTATTGGCAAAGTCTGCCTTGTCCTGTAGTGTGGCTGTGTATGTAGCACAGGGGACAGACACAAATACAACCCAAAAAGGAAGACCCACATTCAACAATGTGGACATCCCTCCGCCTGTCACATTCCTGCCCAGGGCTGCAATAGAGGGTTTTGTTGCTTGTCTGTTTAAATATTGTGAAGTTAGATGTTTTATTCTACAAAAGAAATGACGTTGTTTACATGCTGTATGAAAAAAGCACAACACAAACTTTGGAACACAATTGTGCTTCTCCCCCTGTTTTTTGAGTTAGTAAATGCCAAAGTGCTGCGACTACAGTATCTTTTTAAAGAGTAACATCTTCCCTGTTTAAGTGATGCCATTTTCCTTCAGAGTTTATCCTGTCCACTCCTCTGGGGGTAAGTCTTCATTTTAAGCATTAAACAAAATTCTACACTTTGTGTATGAACAAGAGAGTAACATAACGGCCCCTCCTAGCTTCAGTTGCAGTTGACCATCTGGAGCCTTCCCTGTTCAACTTTGGATGAACTTAGCTGTAGCACGAGAGCCAGTTTGGCTCCATACAAGCTGTTCCAAGCGTCATTGTTGCTATTAGCAGCTTGTCTTAGTGACAAGGCTGCATTTTGCCTATTGAAGGTTTCATTTTAGTGATTCAGCATGTTTCCATTGTTCGCAATTGAGAGTAGATCGTTTAGGCTCTTATATTCCCAGTCCTGTGGATACAAAGCAAAAAGGAAGCTCTTGTTCACAGTAGCTTATTATCCTGGGGTGTGGTGTGGTGTGTTTGTGTGTTGTGTTTGTTTGTTTGTTTTTTTTAATGGGGGTTTTGGATAGATGCAGAATAGATGCAAGCTCTTTTGAGGCACAGGTTCTTTTATTGGTATCCTTGCACAGTGTTTATTGCGACAGGGCTCTGTTTGCTTGTAGCCTTCAAAGCAAGCCAGTTGTGGAATAAAGTGAGGACCCAAACCCCAAGTTTTTGTTAAGGGTGGCTGCAGTTCCTCAGCCTATATCTAGCTGTTGTCAATAGGCGATTCATCAGGGCAGAGGTGAGACTTGCAGAGGCCACACAGGAGAAGCTGGATTTTATTGTCCTCTAAGCCCATTGGCAACAACAGCTTGGAAAATGATTGCGATGAGAGTGAAGTTATGACAATAAGTAAAGTTATTTGAAGGACACATTGTTTCTGATGACATGAAGCTGGGAGTTACTGTGAAAACAGTGGAAAGTGGGACTCTACAGGAAAAACTGGAAAACTGATAATTTGGATAGCAGTAATGAGAAGGAGTGCAGGGTCATGAACCTAGAGGCTTAATAATGAGCTCTCAGCTCATACCAGAGATGCTTATCCACTGAAAGCAATGGAGACAGAGAAAGTCCTGAGTGCATTGGTTAATCATAAATTGGCTTTGAGCTACCGGTGTGGTGTAATGTGGCTGAGTAAAAGAGAAGTGCAATTCCAGAGTGTTCTGGTGAGGAATTTTTCAGGAGTGGTGGGGAAATACTAATGCTATTGCACTTGTAAAACTGCACCTGGAATTGTCTTTACAATACTCATCACCCATGTTGGAAGACAGATGGATTCCGCTGGAGCAGGTGCAGTGAATGGCTACAGGGATTAGCACAGGGCATTCTTAATACACAGGAGTAAACTGGAATAGCTTGACTTATTCATCCTAGCAGAATAAAGGCTAAGGAAGAATGCAACTGTGCTGTATAAATACAAGAGTGAATTAAACACAAGGAGTGATACAGCATATGTAAACAAAAGAACAATATTGCCTTGAGCAAATAGGTGTGTGAGTGGCTTGGCTGTGACTAAAGTTTCTAACAAACGGTTCTGGAATACCAATAGAAGAAAGAAACCAAAACACTCTTTAGATTTTAATAAAATTATGGAGATGACTGTATGGAATAGTTACCTATGAAGAGAAATTGAGCCCACAAGGTCCCTTTGGCAGTGTGGTCCTAGGCTTCCTGAAGTATGTTGTTAAAAATGTTTTCCTTTTGATCTTTGTTTAAAACATATTACATGTGTCTGTGCCAGGCATTATGTGTGCCTGACTAGCACTCATTTTAGGACTAAAAGCTTGCAATGCAAGTCTTAAACTCTGGTCTTGGACTAAATCAAGCAGACTCTCTAGTTCAGAGAGGTGCAATTCACAAAGGTACCCACCTTCAAAGATTTCAACTTAGGAACATGAAGTTGAGGCCCCTCCTTCATCAGAATACTTCTGCTTCCTTATCTCCATGTCCTTTAGCTCTTCAATCTTCCCCTCCCAAGTCTCTGGCTTCTCAAATGAGCTACCAGCTTCCATGACACTTAATCCTTCCCCTCTTCCATGTGTTTTCTACCTGCTGATGTTTCACAGCCTGCCTAGACAACCTTTCTGTGCTTCTCTGTGTCTCTTCCCAAGCTGAAATGTCCCCTCTTGGGTGGGTTGCACAATGAAGTGCCTAGTGCTTTTATTCCATACGCTGCAGTGCTGGAGCTTGTCTCCCCGTTGGGATTAGTGTCAGCAAACAGCAGCTGCAACCCAGCAGCTGTCCCAGTTCACAGTACAGTGCAGGTGGGTGCCCAGTCACTGCCAGCCAGTACTGACCATTTACCGCCTCTGCTCCTGCTCCCTTATCCTGCATCTTTTACACCTGCCTGCAGCAGCCTTTCAGCCAGTCTTTCCTCTACCAGGTAACCCCAAGCCCTTTTCTTCTCCCGTCACTATGCACCCTCTCCTGAAGAGGCGCATCTAATCCAGGTGTCTGAGCTGGTGCCCCCAGGTGTCTGAGCTGGCACACATGACAGCAACCTCTCCACCATGTACCATGATCAGTGCAGCAAGGCAGGCCACACAAATCCATTCACCAACCAACACAGTGACATACAAGAACGGGCCCTCTAGCTAAAAAAAAAATACAGTTCCCAGTGCTTTGAAGTCCATTTCATTGCATATTGTGCCACAGCATTTTTTTGTGACTTCTGATGGCACTTACACCCTTACTGTATGGGTATCGGACCATAGCCCAGGCTATAAAACTGCACACAGGATCAGGCAAAGACGCCTGGCTGTGTTCCTGCTGCTTCATCTGACTGCCCTGCACTACTGAGCTAAAGACACCTTTTATTGCTGTTTAACAGTGAGCACAGGAGGATGCCCATGCTGAGTAGAAAAAAACCCCAAACTTTCTTCTGTTTACGAAAAAAAGGTTAGCTTGGAATCCCTTAATTGCATCTGGACATTCGTCAAGCAAAGGTGTGGTAAGCTAATTAAGATGATGGTGAGTGTTTGTAATTTCCTGCCTAACATTCCTGTAATTGGATACCTTCTTTATTTGAGAGACATACTGAAAAATAACAAACTTAAATAAGCCTTTTTTACTTGTTTCCATGCCCTCTCTGGTGGCATTGTGGGCACCAGTTTAACATGAAGTATGACTGCCATATAACCCTAGCAGTGACTTTTTAGACACGCTGTGTACACCTCTTCATGCTTTTTCAGTTGCCAGTCTCCTGTATGTGAGTTCAGTGGTATTGCTCTCAGTATTCTGGGGGGGCAGAGCTGAAGTGGGGGGGCCCTGGGATACCCCAGGTAGGCTACAAAGCCCATTCCCCATTGCAGCTTTCCAGACTAGTTCCTAGGTGAATCATAACAGTGATGGCAAAGTGACTAGCACTATGTAAGGGAAAGCTACACTCAAGTTGTAGTAACCATTAAGCGCCCGACACCTGAAAACCAAGAAAAGAAGGCATAGAGAAGCAGCAGCAGTCAGGTTAAAGTTAGCTTTGAATTTCTCCTTACTCTGAGTCCGTTAAGGAGGGTGAGGGAAAAACGCATATATGCAAACTGCATAAACGGCAACATTGGATTGCAGTTGTACTTAAAAACATCTTACAGTAAAAGCTCTTAAAAATTTTCTTCTCAAAAATAACTTTTCCCCTATACAGTGTCCTTCAGTTTCTCTTTACCTGAAGAAAAAATTTTGCACCACCAAACATTTAAGCAGATTTAAGCTCATATGCTAAAGCTCTAGCTTTTGTTTCATTCAGGAAACACTGGAGTTATCTGGGCTCACTGTGTGCCAAGGTTACACCTACCCCCCTGCTATGGCTATGCTGCAATGCCATAAAACTTTCAACTCTATCATTTCAGCACTTTGTTTTTCAAGGCAGCTGTACAAAATGTTTGTATAGGCAGGGGTTTTTTTCCTTATTTTTTTTTAAGCCCCACACCTTCCCACTCCCTGGAATTCCTCTACTTCTGTAACAAGGGGTTTTGAGGATCTAATTATCCATCATAGAAACTTTACTGTTTATAACTCTGGGGCCACAACTTGGCACTGATAGCAGCTGCACAAAGCTCTGCTTAGAGATACACCTCACAACTGCTGTACCTATAGGTAACCTGGGGTGCTAAGCTACTTCAGGAACTGCTGAGGGGGCCCAGAGTCAACTGCTTCAAAGTGGTTTTCTAATATGAAGACAGCAAAAGTCTCTTAGATATCATCCTGCAAAACCTGAGGAACTCTGGCTTACATCCTGAAGCTGCTTGACCATGCTGATTCCTAAGCTCTCACCTCTGGCTTGGTGAAATTCCGGCCTTAGATAGGAAAGGGCAGAAAGAGCATCAGGTATATGGTCCCCCAGAATGCAAAACAGCTGGGAGTGGGAGCAGGGCAGAAGCCTGTTGGGGCTGCCTTGAATCTAATAGCCCAGAAATTTAAGTATCTGCCTATGAGTTTTGTTCCCAAGTCTTTGCAACCTTTAATTCAAAGATGGGGCTCAACTACTAACAAAGTTACAAATGCCATGCAGAATGGATGTCCCCTTGTCTGGTTTGTACCTCCTCTACCGTTTATTTCACTGCATAATTATTCTATGCTTGGAAATCTACCAACAGAAGAAACTCTGAAGGACCTGTGGCAGAACAGCCAATTGCTCTGATCACCTGAATGCTTGTTCAGAGGATGCTGGAGACTGGAATCGGAGCCCTGCTTTAAGAAAAAGTAGTGCAGGTATAAGGACAGTTCCCCTTCACCTACCCCTCCTCTAGCTGCTTGGGAAATGTGGAGTGGGGATCTTTGCCTCAATCCAGTCTTTCCAACAGATTTCTCTTAACATAAGGAGAAATTTTAAGAGAAAGATTGCCAAGCATAAGCAGGGATTTTCCTATAGGCCAGAAGCCAGTCCAGAATTAATTTCCAAAGGAGAGTGCAATTCTCTGCTTGTTCTCTTCTGTGAGTAACACTCCAAGGCTCTTCGTGTCCCTCCAGGAATGTTCTCCACAGTCAGAATTTTATCTCAAACGCTGGGCAAAAGACACTGACCTTTACTTTTAGAAAAAGCAAGTGGTAAGTCTGGGTTTGGGACGTAACTGCAAATCAAAGAGCAGGTATTCCAAGTATATATCCAGGTACTCCAACTTTGACAACTGAGAGCTGTGGTCAACAAGCTGCTATAAGACAAGATGCGCATAGTGACAGTATTATTAGAGCACACCTAAATTACTAGGACAACAGTGAAAATAGCCTGCTGAGATCCCCGCTTCACCATTGCCCACTAACAGAAAAAGCAACTTCCCTGAAGACTGTTCTATGAAAAAAAGCCAGATAGCATCAGACTAGGAACAAGGTATACCTTGATTTTTAATATTAAAACTTTCATTTTACTTTTTACATTTTAGTCACGGGATTTTTAATTGTGTACCATTTTAATCATGTGGGAAAGGTAGTGGGAGAGCTTACCCTGGGGTGTAGAAAATTCACCAATTTGTTTGCAATTTTTAGTAATAAGGTTATTTTTTTTTAATGTAGGTGACAGTATAGTCTAAGACAAGATGTAATTCAGGAAGATCCTATATGTTCCCATATCAGACTACATCTCAAATCACTTTCCCCACCCTACACTTTTTACATCCGTGCATGCTGTAGACTATGACTGAAAGCAAGTCTGATGCAAAAACAAATCTAGAAATTTAATCCTTCATACTTTTTCAACTTCCAAAAAATGGAAACTACAACATTCAAAACAGGTTATTAGTTGTTCAGTAGGTCTTCCAGTCCACCAACATTATGGTTTGGAAATTTGTTTCAAATCACTATTGTGCTGCATGACTGTCCATGAAGGAATAGGTGGCATTACTCTTATGAAGAGTTACACTTAAGAAGATAATTTCTTTCTTAGTAAGTATTCATTTTAAGCACTAATTATAAAGAACAGAGATGAAGGAAGACAAAAATAACCACTCAAGGACTACTAGGCATCTTTCCCCAGAAGAAATCTGGAATTCATCATTCTTACAATGGATGTAACAGAGTAATCTGCATGATTTGTAAACCTGGAGGTTATTTCACCTCCTGCATGAGTTTACTAGAAGTAGGGATTTTTTTTTTTTTTTAAATGAACTATCTGTATGTTATTCCCGTTTCCTTCTGTATTTACCTGTTGGTGAACAGATCCTTGATACCTTTGTTCCATCACAGCTTGTCTGGTTGTTGCCATTACAAAAGTCTACAGCCCAGAAAGAAACCAAGCCCTTTGGCAACCATGCAATTTTCACATGAAAGTTCAGGTTAGTTCTTTAATGAGCCAGATACCTTACACATCCTCTGGGGATGGAAAAATGCAGCTCTACAGGCGTAAGATACATAATTTCAACTTGGTGGTTTTAATATCAGTTAGAAATGGTTCTTAATAACACAGACATGTTTACTTACTGACTCACTTTGCCTTAATTACACAGTAACAAGCGGTCGTGATTCCATCCTGCATAACTGCATATGGTGGTCTTAAAATGGATTATTATTTTTGCAAAACAGAATTAACTGCAGGAATACATTTTTAGACCATCCCCACAGCCTTCTTGCTTTAGCTGACTAGCAAGTCCTGTGTTAGGAGAAAGAAGCAGATTTCTGATGCTGAAAGACAGCAGGGTCATGCCTCTTTACTTCTTCTAGCTGGATCACTGGGAATTTTACTTGTTTTTCAAACCATTTGGCTACAGTGAGAAGCTGCTTCTCCTGGAATGAACGTCCAATGAACTGAAGCCCAACTGGCAAGCCTCTCTCTGAAAGAGCTGTAGGAACATTTATGGCTGGCAGTCCTGAAAGAAAAAAAGATACACATGCAAAGATTTACTATTAAAGGAGTAATTTTTGTAACAATTCTACGAGAAACAGAAAAAAAAAATTATGTGGAGGAAAAAGACTAGTTAAAATAATCTGAGTCATCCAAGAACTAAGGAAACTGCTAGGTGATCACAAGAAATTAATTAGAGTGATTTAAGGAGTCAGCATCCTCTGAAAAGATAATCAACTCTCTTTAGAAAGAGATTTCAGTCTCTGGAACTTGAAAGGATTAATCTTATCTGCAGCCTGCACTCAGCTACCAACGTGCCCCACTTTAAAATATAGTCTTACATTTTAAAGCATTTAATAAATAAGCTATCCTTATACCTGGTTATCATTTTAAGACTTGGAACACAGGGCTGAAATATCTTGATTCTTGAAGAGGTTAAAATAGCTGAAGGGAATGGACATTAAAAAAGACTAGGCAGAGGAAAAAATAGTTGAATTCCTGTCCCTACTCACCAGCCATGTTTGCAGCCTGTGTTAGGATGTCATCTTGCGTGCTGCGGGTTCTGTTGTCTTCTTTGATGAATTCCATATATGGTACTGCATCACTCAGAGTGGTGGGAGTGAGTAAAACATCAACACCGCTCTCAAAAGCCTTCACAAAGTCATTGGCAATGAGACGTCTGACTTTCTGTGCCTTGATAAAGTAATTCTCATAGTTCCTAGAAGAAATATGGACATGAGGGCCTGACTCTTTTAATTTCAAAAATACAGAACTTAATTTCTTAGTTATTGGAAAAAAGACAAGGCCGGTATTCCTTCTGGTTAAAAGACTAACACTGGTATGTGAATTTGATATACCAGAAGCTTAGTCATCAAGCATGGTGTTTTATGCTGTCACAGCAATAAAGTTGTTGGAGAAGGAAGCGATGAGGGCATACTGCTGAAGAAAGGTGAAGGGAAAACAAAACCCTAGTTTACAGTAATTAACTAAAAATCAAAACAACACTTTTATGACTGTTCTGAAACTAAACAGTGTATTAAATTTCACTGCAGGGCAGCACAGCAAAGCCTAGAAACAACACACAACTATGCAGGCCTGGAAAATAGGCATGAATCATTTAGGATTCAATTCAGCAAGATACTTAAAGCATGCAAAAAAGTCCTATCATCTACAGAGGACTCCAAATGGACTTGAAACTATGTATGTGTTTGTAGTATACTTCCTTGTAGAATACTATAAAGATCTTATCTTTCTGTAACCTTTTTTTCCTCATGTAAACACGTGGTCTATGGATTTCTAAACTGTCTTTATACAATTCTGAAGCAGAAACAGATTAGTTAGCTTTATGTCTACCGTTCCTTTTAACTTCATAAGCAGAACTGGTAAATGTGGAACCCTTAAATTCAGAGAAGTTCAGTTTCAAAAGTAATTGCCATCTAAAACCACAGCTATTAAAAAAAAAAAAAAAAAAGGATGGAGGTATAAGAACTGCTACATGCCAGAGTGTTTGTAGATAAAACAACTGAAGCTGCCCAAAAGCCACTTTGTTAAAGATTTCAGTTTCTGAAAAACTGCAATGAAAATGGTTATAATCAATAATAGACCGCAGATTCAAGTTAAGAAGTTTTATCACAGGAATCAGCCCTTTTTCTACAATCATTTCTCAAATAATCCTAGCTGTTAACTTCAGAAAGTCCTTAAGTGCCACACTACGCATCCTTTCAATGCTTCCAGGGATGGGAACTCAACCACTTCCCTGGGCAGCCTGTTCCAATGCTTGACAACCCTTTCAGTGCAGAAATTTTTCCTAATATCCAATCTAAA
>JAVKLA010000014.1:20694594-20706083 GCA_034782735.1 Sagittarius serpentarius | reverse complement strand
ACTTAGCCTTGTTGAACCTCATACAATTGGCCTTGGACCATCGATCCAGCCTGTCCAGATCCCTCTGTAGAGCCTTCTTACCCTCAAGCAGATCAACACTCCTGCTCAACCTGGTGTTGTCTGCAAATTTAGTGCGGGTGCATTCGATCCCCTCGTCCAGATCATTGATAAAGATATTAAACAGAACTTCTGAACAATCACGTAGTTATTTTACAGATTTCAAAAGCAAGTTAAAAATAATCTGTAAAATGCAAAATTTGCAGGAGAGACAGATGTTTTTTCTCTACTATTTATTCTAAGAATGCTTTCTGAACTCTGGGTTCTGTTCTTCAAAAGTAATTTACTGTGGACAGGATCAGGAATCTCCTGTTCAATCTTGATGGAAGCCAATTGTATATTCCTTCACAGAAGAGTGAACTACATGAATTTTAAAGCAGCCTCAGGAAAGCTGATCTGGACAATTGTAACCAGAAGGAGCACACTTGGCAGGAATGTCGGCATTCCACAAAAGCTGGTTGTTACATACTGACTGACAACATTCCTGCCTCTGAGAGCAACTAGAAGTCACATCTGATGAATACTCTTGCTGACAGAGCTCTTTCTGTAGTGCACTTGCTTCGAGACTGATTACACAACTAATATTTCTGTTAGTATCGGAACAAATTAAGACAGAGAAAACCAGCACTTTTACTAACATCAATTAGGATTGTTGGATAAGGATTGGAAAAGAAGAAAAAAAGTCAAATTGATCCATGCACCAGCTTCTCTACATGAGCTGGATAAAAACCTGTCTTCTGTGAAGACATCAATTCAGTACCTTTGCCAATGTCTTCCTTTCCCTGTATAATGAGGCAATGAGCTATAGTTAATTTAATTGCCGTATCTTCTGGCTTTCTGTATAATACCTCACTAGAATGTACCAGCAGTTTTTCTATGCAGTTTTAATGAGATTAACAGCTACAGAACTTTTAACACTATGACAGTAATGGCTTCAGTATGATTTCAATGTCATACCACAGGACAGATTTTTGCTTAATTTAACTAATGGGTGCCAAGTTAAAAAAATAAAAATCACTAAGTTATTTTACTTATTTAATTCAGGAGGCTCACTGGTAAGACTAAGGGAAAACACTTTCATCCATTATTAACAGTTCACTAGGTAGTATATAGCTAAAGCAATAATAACCATACAAGTAGCTACCGGTGCAAGGATGAATTTTTTTTCATGTCATGATGTACAGTTAATCACCATTTGCTTAAAAAATTAACTTGGCAAGTCTTGAGTTTGAAGATGTTCTGCTTACTGTTTCAACAAGAAATAGTTTCCTGATAGAATTCTTCCTCTTACAACATCGTTAAAGCCTTCTCGTCGTGTTGCGGCATACATACTTTCTGTGGATTTGTTCATGTCAGAACGGTGTCCTGAAAAGAAAACACAGTTTGGAAATGAATACCTTTTGTAATCCCTAAGATTTAACAACATAAGGTAATGTTATACATAGTAATACAACAGGCCACTGTTTGCTGCAATCTGACGTGCTACTATTCTGGGAAAAACAACAAAGCATATTCCTGTTTTATTACAGAATTATTAAACAGATTTTAAGCCCAGACACATGTCTAGAAGTGAAATATAATAAAATATGTATTTATTTACTCATTTTTATTTGAATAGGTTTTTACCCTATTCCACCTTGGAGAAATAACACCAAGTATTCAACCATGAAAAGCATATCTGTTAAAATTAATGCTTTTTAATCGCATCCAGCAATGTTTCTACTGTCTGAGAAAAAAGTTTTTTCAAAGGCCTTACCATATTCCAGTCCATCAAACCTGGCCATATTTGATGCCACTTCTGCTGTGCACAGCACATGATAGCAGACAATTGAGTAACGAGTGTGTGGTAGACTCACTTCAATTACTCTAGCACCTGCATTCTTAAAAAGGTCAGCAGCCTTTGACCAGAGAGCCAGAATTTCACTAGAAAGCCCTGGTGCATGATATTCCTTAGAGAAAAACAAGAAAGTGAGTGATTTTACATATTGCTTTATTTCTAGTAACAACCAAAATGCAAATACTCCTTGCTAAAAATACACTGAAACTACTGCCTCACCATTATATGACTTAAAGTACTTATTAAAGCTTCTTGCATATACCAAATATTATACAATCAAAGTAAAAGGATTCAGTCGTCTTAAGAATATTACGTTCATCTCAGTAGGATCAACCCACATACCACAGACCATAATATTTCAGCAATTTCTTCTGAAGAAGAAATTGCCCAGTTACCCACTTATTTGTCTATTCATGGAGACTATAGGGCACTGCTCTGCAGTTCATGGGTAGAAACTCTTCAGGTTTAGATCCTAATACTAGGGCCACTATGAGTAGGCCCTGAACTGGCATGAAACAAAACAACCCACCAAAGAAGAACTACAATCAAGGGGCTGGGAGAAGATTTAGAAAAGCTATTCCTGTTTAAGAGCTAAGTTAAAGACACTCTATTAAAATCTCTATTTTTGAAGATACTTGCCTTAGTTCTAATCCACAATATCAGGGTCATAATACTGTCTGAGTAGCTACGACCCATACTTAGTATATGCATGTATCTGTTTAGGATGATCTGTAGCAATAGAAAACAACTGCCCAAAGGATATGAATAATTAACCAATACCATTATTTTAGATTTATCAAAATCTAAACAGTATGCAGCTAATTAATTTTCTAGGCACACATTTTTTGCATTTCACAGATCCTGAATAATTAATTGGTCAGTGGACATCTCTGTTTACCAAATTAAATCTTTCAGTATACCTGTTCTAGCACAGGTTCAAATACTGAGAATCTAACCAATAAATGTTATTCACATTGTCTCTATGAAGGCAGGGACTTTACTAAATTACAATAGGCAATTAAAAGTAGGCTGAAGTCCCAAATGTTGTGCCTAAATGACAAGTATCCTTATAGTTACAAACACAATTGAATTGCATGCATCAGAAGCCAGATTACAGTTGTCTTTAATACCGATTAGAGCTCTGTGAATTAGAGCTCCTTGTGCCACTCAATTGCCTTTAAAATTCTGCATCATATTAACACAGTGCCATTTAGACAATAATCTCAAAGCACTGCACAAACCAGTACTAACCTCACTGTATGAGAAGGCACTAAAAGCAACTTGTTTGAGGCTATACAGGTGCCTGATGAAAGAGTAACAGAGAGAACCAAGAATTGAAGTTCCCTGTTTCCCTTGGAACTCCCCGACAGTGTTTCCCACAACGATGACAAAATGTTTTAGATGAAGCATTAGCATATGCTCACTCTGAATCACCTGCACAGGCAACAGAGCACATACTGCTCCTTTCCAGGAGCTGCTCGTACTGTCTTCACTGTTTTAAATCATGAGAGACTGGGAGGTGGTGGGCAAGACACACATTTTTTTGTTAGGTGTCATATTTGCTGTTCCTGTCCACGACTGTTGACAGGATTTAAATGTTACCTTCGGAATTCCTATCGAGAGCTTGCTGACATCAGTCAAACTGGGTAGTTCAAACGGCTTAAAGTTGTCCTGAATTGTGGTAGAGTCTTTAGGATCATGTCCAGCAAGTGAACCTGAAACATGACATGACATAGGAAGAACACGAGAATGTACATTGGGTAGCTAGAATTCATTTTGTTTTGAGACAATGTTGTAAACAGAGATATGTTGTGTACAAAGACATACGAAGTAGTAATACCTAACACAACTGCTGCGTCATCCACACATCTGGTTAGGATTCCTGGCACATCCATGGAGTTCACTAGAGGAATGAGACCATGGCGAGAGATCAGTCCATACGTTGGCTTTAAACCTACTACACCACAGTGAGCAGCAGGGTTTCGGGTAGATCCTCCTGTGTCTGACCCTAAAGCTCTAAGGTTTCAAAAGGATTATCATTAATAAAATAATTCAGACACTTAAAATAATAAAAATGTATGGTTTTAAGAGGAATGGATTTAAAAATGTGCAAATTCTTTCAGATTGGAAGTCACAATTGCACAGCCTAAATTTCAGTCTGCTCCCTATGTCTGCTCTTTTTGCCCCTAACAACAGGGCACACTTTTAAAAGTCTAGGATGTTTTTGCTGTTTCCAAACCTATAAGGCATAGCATCAGAACTCCCAGTTTAGAGTACCTTAGGTGTATTTTTAGAACACAGTATTATTTTTTCTTTTTTTTTAAGTTGACTTCTTTTTTTTGTTCTTTCACAGGTGAAACCTTTTTCTTTCTAAACTGAAATTTTTATTTCAAAAATTGTAATGCAAATGCTTATTGAAATGAAACTTGCTCTTCTCTTGTTTTTAATAATTTTAAGTCAAGCACCATTTAAAAATTAAGACAGCTTTCATCCAAATCTCTGCCAAAAATAAATTAAACTTCAGAAGGAGGTATAATTTTTATTGAAGTGGGTATGTGACCTTTCCCATGGGCATCTGTTTCTGAGATGGCTGAACCAATTCAATTGACTTTGCTGAGGTGGAATTTTTTCAAAGCTTTTGTGTTGATATAAAACATCATCAATTTTGTAGCATTTCTGTACATTCAAATCTCAAATTGAAAAGACAAAGACTGGCAGCATTCCTTGAAATGCTTGAAAGAAACTAATAGAGTGGATATACAATAGGTTATAGGCAATAAAAAAGCTGGATGAGAAATCTCCCTGATCTGACAAAGTGCTGAGCAGTGGAAAATGGGAGTTCAGCACACCCAGCAACATAAGAGAAGGTGCCAGACCATAACAGTAAAAAGCCATTCTAGCTCAGGACAAGACCAGCAGTCCTTGGGAATGGCTGCACTGAGTTCGGTTTCGACAGTATTAAAATGTTGAGTATACTACATCCTAACAAAGGGCAATAAGATGAAGAGGTATTAAAAAAAATACAAAAGAAATTGGGCTTTGTATATAAAAACATATATTTTTTTTAAAAAGCTGTAATCGACATTAGCAAAAAATATTTTAACAATAAAATAGGTGCTTATAATATCGTCTATGGGTAAACAAGGACACAGTAACCAAAGAGCATTCTTAAACATCTTCCAGTTGAGAGCACTACTGAAATCATCTTCTGTAAAATGTGCTGCACTATGTAGCTTTAAAAACTGCATAAAATGAAAGGTGTAAAGTTTTAAGGAACAGATTTCTTTTAACAGATGGATGAGGAAGATAGTGTAGACAACTGATTTGTTAAAGTGTGTTGCTATTCCATACAGACAATAATTGTTGTAAAAAAAAAATTCTGGCTTGTTTAAATACCTTTTTAAAAAACAAAACAAAACCCGAAAACCTAAGACTGTCTTCCAACCTTTTAAACCAGACAAGATTGTAAGTATCTGTGTAGTAAGTACGTGTATCCTTTTGTTAAGTCAGGGATTTGAAAGCTTTTAGATCCCAAATCTCATGTATTATTACATAACCCTGCTATAAAAACAAAGGAGGGGAGGAAAGATTACTGTTACAAATTAAGAGATCTCCTCATCTCCTGAATTATGCTTTCAGCATGTATTTGTGTAATGCTTTTACTGAGGAAGAGGATGTATCACAAACCCCAGGTTAATTTTAAGAGAGTACGTGGGAATAAAAAAACCCTGTCGTTCCTTCACTGCCATTATCATTTTATTTCACACAGTGCAAAGTGGTCATATCAGTACACTCAAAATGAATAAGCCTAAATTTGCCTACGTGGATTCATTCTGGCTTCATGATATGCCACAGATAAACTAGGGATGCTGAAATAAATTCTTGCATGCCAGTGCAAATAACCCTTCCATTTCAAATTAGATTATGAGAAAATTATAAAATTAAAACCTTGCAACATACTTTGAAACATTTAATAAAAAACAATTTTAAAAAGCCTCTTACGCAAAACATGTGAAAGATGACACAGCAGCTGCACTGCCTCCTGAGCTCCCTCCTGTTATTACCCAGTTAGATTCTTTGTCCTCAGAATGGGATTTTGGGACAGATTTCTCCTTGTACTGTCCTGAATAACTCCAGGGATTTCTGACTGGTCCAAATACCCCATCCGTACTCCCAGATCTAAGATAGACAGACAGAACAAATACAGACAGAAGTGACAAGTGACACACTGCATTCACCAAGTTTTCTTCTTTACCCAGTTCCTCACCCTTCATCCTAGCAAACTCAATTTTAGCACAAAAAGACTGGTGTACATAAATCCTCCTGCAGTCAACTTCAATGTTACACAGAATTGTAATGTTCCTAGATCTTCATCCCTTTCTGACATAGAACCTTAAGTTGTACCGCTAACTTCTGCTAACGCCACTGAAAAGAATGTAATCACAAAACACAAAATTAATTTAAGCTACATAACAGTAAAACTGCACATCTGCTTCAAAACAAAGGTCTTCTGGTTTCCTAACCCTGCATTTGGAAAAGGCAAAAGAAGATGACCACAGTCTTGTGGAAAACCATGCTGCCAGGAAGTGGGGGAAAGCCCCACAATAGCAGGAACAAGCACTTCTCTGTAAGTAACACGCTATTACTCACTCTGTAGCCCTCTCCTGAGGCCACAGTTTGCTGGTTCAGAGCACTAGACTGCCTTCTCAGGAAACTGGTTTCAGTCAGCTTGTGGTCACCTAAGTGTGAGCTGCCACCAGAAGCAGGGGATGGGGGTACTTTCCTCCTTCCTCACAACCTCCACCCCATGTTCCCCCTGACTCCAGGGTGCCAGTGTTATTCGCCAAATCATGAGACGGAGAGAGTGGGCAGTTGATACAGCAGTTGAAAACCAACCTTACCGAGACATCATTACTTTTGAGCTGGATCAGCTCCCTGATCAAGCTCATAGTGCAGCCATGTTGGTGCTAGTATTAAGAGACTATGCAAATACACAGATGAGAGAGATGAGAGGCCAGCAGTGGGGCAAGCCTTTTTAAGAGAATCATGTGCTTTAATGATCTTAAACCAGTTGTAACACTGCATAATCAGTTTTGTCTGTGCTTTTTCTCTGCTTTTCCTCTGAAGAGTGTCTCTTTGACAGAGAAATTACTTTATCCAAAACAATACAAAGTATTTCCACTCCATCCATGTGAATTCCCAATCAAACCTCTGTCTTCGGTTTAGGTAAAATAAAAACAAACCCAAAACACAACACTTACTGTTTGTCATAGGTAACTAAAGTCCCAGACATTCCTTTCCAGACTCGGCAGCTGCGGTGACTAAGACTCCCATCCATAACAACCCAATGCTGCTCCCTGCTATACCTTGGCTGCCTTCACTGATGTGCTGGAGAATCAATTTGTGAGAGCATTTTCCAAAGTGCTCCTGACAAAAAGTCACCAACATTAGCCTAGACAATTTAAAGTGTTGTTCTAGATTAGCCTCTTTGCAGCAAATCAGGGAGTGCTCATACAAATCACTCCAGTGGCTGACTGGCAGAGGCAGTGACTGCCATCGGGGGCATGATAATAACTAGCTAAGGGCAAAAACCACCAGTAAGGAGAAAGAAAAAGGCAGCAATTAACCGATTCTACTAACACACTACTGGATCTGGAAGAAGTTTGCTTGTCCTTGGCCTTCTGCAAAGGCTTCCCCACCTCCAACACAGCTATAGTCAAACGCTATGTTCATAAAACTCAGCATTTATATAATTTGCACAACAGTAAAAATGCTCAGTGAGAAATTCATGCAACTCTATATACTATTCATGGGTAAGTATTCACTATTTTCTAACCTCACAGAGGAGTTACGGATTACAGGTAGATCGGAACAGATGGTGTGTATTCTATTTAATGTGCAATCGCAAATTAAAAATAATAAACATCACTCACCCCATTGCAAATTCATCTAGGTTTGTTTTCCCTAAAAGCACAGCTCCCCGATCCAGTAATTTCTGAACTACTGTAGCATTGTAAGGAGGAACATAACCTGAAAACAATCAGAACAATTAAGAGAGTTATTGGTGAGATACAGCTGATTTTTCTAAGTAGCTACTCTGAACACTTCAAAGTTGTCATTATTTGTGCATAAGAATTGCCAGTTCAGTGCCAAAGTTTTGTTTCAAGATAACATGAGTAATTTCCAAAATTTAGCAAAAGTAAACCAAATGCTGTTTTGTTTGCAATGTCTTTTTTTTTTCCTCCACAGCTTACAACCCAGTAATTCTCAAACATACATTTCTAGAGTGTGGAGCTAAGACTTCACATAAACAAGTTACTGCAAGGGTAGCAAACTACTACATTCAGCCAATTTGCTGTAACCATCAATATTAGAAGAAATGAGAAAAAACTCTTTACAGAAAAGTGCTAACTTATCTTGAATTATCACCCATTACCATGAAATAAAGAGCATATAGGTAACCACAAGATGAAATACTGACTGGCTATTCTGTGATCAAATGTGTGCACCCTTGACCACTTAGACCTTACATAAACTAGGGTGAGAACCATGACACTTACATGAGATCCTTGGTAGCAACCAATTCCTTTTGTGAATACTGACAGGGGTTTCTCTACTCCCACCCTCAACAGGAACAACAACAACAACATCCATGACATTGCAATCAATCACAATGCGTCTGAGAATGTGCTTTAAGGAAAAGTACCTCAGGTATTACCACATTTTTTAAAATGGCAAAGTCACATTTTGTTTCTTCTATTAAAAAAAAATCATAATCAGATTAGGGTTCTGTTAATTTACTTGAGCTATCGGCCACAAAACTTTCCAGTTTTACTTTGTGCAGAATAAAACTGATAAAAGAAATGTTTTCTACTTTTGCTTTTACTATGAAAACATTCTAATGCCTTGAAAATGTTCATGGCATGTTAATAAAAACAATGATCTTAGGCAATCCCAAAAAATTAAAAGCGCCTTATAGAACATATCTGTGTATCAGGAATATAGAGAAAAGAATTGTTAACATCTACTCTTCCTACAGCCATATGAAAAAAACTACTTAAGTCAACAATTATCAACAGAACAACAACAACAAAAGACCGTCTTTGAATTTTGCTAGACAGAACAGCAGCAAACAGTACTGACTGCTCTCTTGTAGACCTAAAAGTAATGTGAAGCAAAATGTGAACTATGGAACAATTCTATTTTAGTATATGGGCTATAATAAACATTGCATTGTTAAAAGCATGTACATGCTTTTATATGAATAAAGGAGATAACGTGCTTACACAAGAAAAAGATGCATCTGTAATACCAGATGACCTTTGCAGAAGAAACTGGATAAACGTATTTTCTCAAATGAGTTCAGCTCACTTTGTGAAAACATTTAGACATCTGGAAGACTCCACTCCATAAACCCTCTAAAGAAGAGCAAGAGCTCTGAAATGAGATCTGATTTTACTTTAAAAGCTCTACCGTACCTTTTAGCATGTTTGATGCACATGTTGTCTCGATGCCAGCTGTATTAAAGTTGTCTTTTACTGCAATAGGAATTCCATCTAAAACACCCAGCGGCTGACCTGCATTAGAAATTATTGCAAAGACAACAGTGATTAAAGCAAAGTGTGGTATATATGTATAATCTTCTCATCAACTACAGGTTATTTTACACGTTCCTTTGGATGTTCATTAGAAGCAAGAACGCTATCCACTTAGCATTTGATGGCTGCCAGTTACATTTTCAAGAACCATTTTCCATTCTAACTCTAGCGTTGAGCATTCTGGCCAGACCAGACTTGACCCTGCAGACCAGAGCTCTGCAAATGTGTCTAAGCCCGTGAGACAGGCAGCTGCTTTCATATAGGTCAGCTATCCCAAAGGAGTGCTTACCTCTTCAAATGTGACCACATAATGCTTATTTCAGGCATAGGTGCTGCCTAAATCTACGCCATCCATAGGCTGGGAGCCATAAATTCTGCCTACCTAACATACATGACAGATACGATCTAAAAAAACTACTGAAGCAGAGAAAGTGATTGATTATCCACTATCCAGCAAAAAAATAATTTAAAGTGCCTATGTCAGGAAGCAAAACGCTCTCGCTGGCAATTTTCTTAAGCTGTCAGAGGACAGCAAGTGTCACCTAGGAAGGGAAAAAAAGTACCCTATTAAGTGAAAATTTCCCTTTTCTGTCTTCCAGGAAATGGAAAGGAAAATGAGGATAGTCAGCCTCTAAACGCCACCAATGACAGGATTTAATGCTGTTCTGTTCCCCAACTCATAACTACAATTAACAAAGTTGCTTTTTCACTTGCTTTCTTAATTTAAAACCTGATAGGCTGAGCTGGATGTTCACCCACCTCAGTCAACAGGCCTGCAAAAGACCTCTGCATCTTCCTGTGCACGGTAACTGCTGGCTACCAAATTAAAATAAACTGCTGAGGGAAAGAAGCAACAACCAGTAGCAGTGCTGTTCAAGAAGCACACAGCCTATTTAACCTGCAGTGCCTGCCTGGTTTGGTCCAGGTTTTGCCTTTGATTTTTGAACTGAATACGCTACCGAGTGCCAAGCATATACCCAAAAGCACGCACCCACTGAAGCCTCAGCTGCAATCCTCATCCCCGCATAGTCAACGGGGTAGCGCATACACCTGCTTTAAAAAGAAAAGTTGCTTCATCTAACACAAAGAGCTCCTCCACAACAGCTTTTTGAGGACTAGTATCAAGTAGGAGCAAACATACCTCCTCTGTATCTTTTCTCCGATTCTTCAGCCTGCTTCAAAGCAGCTTCTTCCGCTACAGTAATGTAAGCATTAAGAAACTTGGTGCTTTTGATGAGGGAAAGGCACCTCTGGCAGAGCTCCGTCGGAGTGACACGTCCTTCCTTCAAGGCTGCCGAAACCTGAAAGCGCAATCTCCCTTTCCAGGCGGCCGGGGGACAGAGCCCGGTTCGGGCCGTTAAGGGGACAAAGCCCGATCCCCGCCGCCACTTCGGCAAAGAGCCCGCGGGAAGGGCTCCCCCGGGCCCCGCCGTGGCTGATCCCCCGCCGCCCGGGGGAGCGGGGGAAGCGCAGGGACGCCGCGGCGGGCCCGCCCGCCCCCGGTCACCTTGCGAGCCCGCCCCGCTCCTTGACGCGCCCTCCCCGCGCCGCGCCGCGCGGCGGCGGCTCGCAGGGCGAGCTCGGCGCCACTCACCTCGCGGAGGGAAGCGCGCAGCATAACGGCCCCCTCACCACCACCGCCACCACCACCGCCGCCGCCGCCTCACGCCCGCCGGCCCGCCGCCGCCACCCCTCCCCCGGTAAGGCGGCCGGGCGCCGCCATCTTGCCGTAATACCGAGCTGCACTATTGGCAGGGCCGACAAGAAGGCGGCCGCCCATTGGCCGCGGGTGCCGACGGGGCGAGGGAAGAGGGCAGGCCGGGCCGGGCCGGGCTGGGCTGGTCCTCTGGGGCTGAGGGGAGAGGGGGACGCCGCGTCCCAGCCCGATCCTGCGGGTCTCCGGCTGCGCGGCCCGGCCCGGCCCAGCTCCCCCCAGCCCCTGCCATGCTGTCGCGGGGGGCGGCGAGCGGGCGGGCGCTGCGCGGGGCGGCGCGGGC
>JAVKLA010000014.1:20642290-20694530 GCA_034782735.1 Sagittarius serpentarius | reverse complement strand
TGGTTCATAGACCGGTACGGCCGCAACGACGTGCTGCGTTTCACCAGGGACATGGTGTTCCCCATCATACACTTCCCGAACGAGGTCATCATTAAGGTTCACGCTGCAAGCCTGAACCCCATCGACCTTAGCATGAGAAGTAAGTGCCGAGCCCGAGGGGGCCGGGGCCAGGCTGGCGTGTGACGGCAGGGGCTGTCGGCGAATTGCAGCTGCCGCATGTCCCCCAGCGTCCAAAATCGTACAGCCCTTGTCACCGGCCTGCCCCGGCGGGCACCGGCCCTCGGCAGCGTCAAGAGGGCCCCCCCGAGGCACGTGTTGGCCTGAGCTGTGGGGAACCGCCTCTTTTGAAACGTACTTTTGTCAGGTTCTCAGGGAAGAACGGTAGAAAAAGCCATTGTCTTGCTGAAGACGAGAGTGTGTGTGTTGCGGGGGTAAGCTTTTAATCTGAGTGACTAATTGCTGGCCTCTTGCAGGCTTGCTGCTCACCAACTCGGCTTCCTTTTGTTCGTACCGTAACCGTGGTGCGGTTTATTTCCTGGCCGCCTGCCCCGTCCCCACCATCTGAGTGTGGGGGTACTCTCCTGTCCAAGAGAGTAGCCCCTCCAAGGAGCAGCGTGTGCCCCCTGAGAGGTGCTGGATTTTCCTACCTCTTTGGGGCGAACGGGGCCGAAGGCCAAAGTTACCGCAAAGTCGGCACGTGCGACCTAATCCAAACCATGTTCATTCTTCCTGAATTGGCATCTGGGTACCTGCTGCTATCTTGCCCGGGAAATCTGTATCTTTCACTGCCCAACTCTTCGTATTTGACACATTTATTCTGACTTTCTCCCCAGTTTCAAGGTTCAGAACAAAAGAAGGCAGTTGTGGTAGTAGAATACCGTATATTTCATGTTGAGAAGTGATCTTGCTAATCAAATCGGATTCAGTAGCACATGCAGAGATATCTGTAGGAAGCCTGCCTACGGAGTTGTAATTTGTGGTTTGGGTCTCTAATAAATGAATTAAAAAAAAAATCTTTGTATATAGTTGTGGGTTTGATTGTGAGATTTGCTGTCTGAGGATTGCTGTTGAATGATTACACTTGAACTGTTGGGCTGCAACTAGTATTTTGAGTCAATGTAAAAGTATTTGGAAGAAAATACATTTTCATCCTACTTTTGAGGTGCCTGCTTATATGGCTGTTTCTTTTGTTTTCAGTATTAAAACACCTTCTAGCATAATAGGGCACCTAGGCAGAGTTGTCCAATTCGTGCCCGAATGCAAACTTTTTTTAGCCTGAGCGGAGTTATTAGATGGGTAGTTCTGCGAGTTCGCAGCATTTAGCTGTTGCTTACTGAACAGAAGTTCAGGTTACTTATCTTAGGAGATGTGCCTTAATATTTTTTACAGTGATGTTCGTGTTGCTTTTTACAGTACTTTATTTGAAAAGACAAATGGAAAACTTGGAATTCTTTTGGATTTGTAGCTACGTGATGCTGTTGGAAAATGGAGCATTTACAGCGGACTTCTTAGAATTTCTAACATTCTTATCACATACTGAATATTTTTATGATGGAGAGCCATTTCATGGACAATAAGCCAGAATGAGATTTGCTCTTTATTTGTAAAATCTGTAAAAGTATAAAATATTGCAGATTTTTTGCATGCTTAAGTTATAACAGAAATGAGGCACATTAGGTACAGACAATGCTTTCTAATCGGAATTGTCCAGTTTATAAATGGAAACTCAGTATGGTATATCATGGTTAATTTCATGTTTTGCAGGTGGTTATGGTGCAACTGCATTAAATATGAAGCGAGATCCCCTGAAACTCAAAAGCGAGGACACTGAATTTCCACTAACACTTGGTCGAGATGTCTCTGGTGTTGTTATGGAATGTGGACTGAGTGTGTCTTATTTCAAACCTGGAGATGAGGTGATACCACCAATCTCTTTTTTCTAAAATTTATGGTTAAAATATGCTATGAGATGTTCAGCTTTCATTTTCCTCTTAAGAAAATTCTTTTTTTTTTTTTAATGTTGTTGCACTCTGAATGAGAACTATCTGGCAGTAAATTCCTAGAATGCTTTATTCCTTGCCTTCTTTCTCTAAAAAACTCAGTCTTTGCCAGACTTGCTTCTGCAAGTTAATTTCCCTTATATTTTTAAATTTTTGGTCCATTTCAGTGGTAGCAAGAGACGAATTTATTTATTTGTAAGTGTGCACTCAAGATGCTACATCATTTTTCACTGAAGATAGAATTCTAACAGAAAGGAATTAATTGTTTGGCTTTTTTCTTGAGTAACTTAGGATGGGAGCTCTAGCATAAACCAAGAACCACTTCATGATTCCCCACATAAATACTGGTATTGTTTGCTTTCACCTTCACCAGTTGCTTTCACATTTCACCAGTTTTAGTATAGCAAATTCTGATTCCTCCCTGCCCCTTCCCCTCCAATCTGGGCTTTCCTGGCATGGAAATAGTTTGGGTTTTTGAAAAATTATGTCTTGCAGTATGATACAATTTATTTACAAAGCTCTGCAGTCATTCGTTTAGTCAGTCTTGTGATTTTTTTGTGTGTGTGTAAAGCGTAAGCTAAACTGGTTTCTGATAAGCAATAGTGAAGACATTCTGCAAACTGGAAAAAAGATTTCTTCAATTGAGGAAAACTTTTCTGTGTAGGTACAATCATGTGCAAGGTCACAAAAATTGATAGTCGCTTTCTGTTTGGTTTTAGGTGTGGGCAGCAATTCCTCCATGGAAACAGGGCACTCTGTCAGAATTTGTGGTAGCTAGTGGAAACGAGGTAAACCTTCAAAAATGTGGCTAACAGGCAAAACCCCAAAATTGTAAAGACTGGCACTTTTTTTATTCAGTGTGTAAGTAACTGTTTATTTCTTGGTGCTTGGATTGATTTAGAGTCCAGCTAGTTACAAAAACAGTTGAAAATGTGGAATACACAATCTGCAATTCAGTAAAGCCTGTTTAAATATTTCAGTGTGTCACGTAGGATCTGCCGTGTGACTTAGATGTGATTGCTTTTATTTCAGGTGTCTTTTAAGCCAAAGTGTCTCAGTCACACAGAAGCTGCCTCCTTACCATATGTAGGTCTCACAGCCTGGTCTGCAGTTAACCAAGTTGGAGGACTGAACCAGAGTAATTGTAGTGGGAAAAGGTAAGTAAATAGTTCTGGTGCTAAAACTTAGCGTTCCATTTTTATACTGATAAGCTGCTTCTAACGACACGTCCAACAGTGATGAAGACTGTTGCACCGTGAAGTTCACAAAGACTAGCTGGCCTGAAGATGCTAGGTTCAATTGACACAACTGCTGAGAGGCTTCTTTAGAGGGAGACTCAGACGAGGACCCTAACTGAAGTGTGCCTAGTCACTTGGTGCTCGCTTCCTCTATATAGTGACTATATAGAGGGAGTCCATTGTATATTTAATGTATAGGACTATATAGAGAATTTAAGGATGGTATCTCTAGGAATTTATAGGGACTTTGCCTTTCTGCCTGCTAGGACAGCTATCCAAATGTAATACCCTCTCTCTGAGTTACTTTGGCAACTTACAAAAAGCCTTCTCAACCGCAGAGGTGTGGTTCACTCAGTTCCTGCATGTGTGGGCCATTTGGAACAGACATGTTTTCCAGCTTTTTAGAAAAAAAAAGAGCAGGTGACTGGGTCTCATTTGACCTGTAGGCCAGAATTTTGATGAGGTCAGGAATGCAGAAGAGAAGAGGAAAACCTGCAAGACGAGCAGCCACATCAAAAAGAAAAATTGGCTTTATCAACCTGTTAATGTGAGAATGGCAGATGGAGGACAGAAGAGGAAAAATGCACTGAAAGATTGAAGCAGATACCATTTTTCTCCTGATAATTGAAATCTGCCATTATTTTGGCCTTTTGATGTTTGTGTAAACAGATAGCAAAATGTTCAGAATGGAAAGAAGGGCAAAAGTAAAAATACTGGAATTGGAAAATAATCATTACAATTACTATGCTGAACCAGAAATTTAGGTCACAAAGTAATTATTGGGCAGCAGGAGTCTAGATGTCTGACCTCCTCTTATCTTGGGTGTTACTGTTGTAATGCAGCACATTGCAAAGGACACTAGATTTATGGAAATTCTTCACCCACATCTTTAGAAGATAATTGAGCGAATCGTTGTTCATATGTCATGGTAAATTTAATCCTGAAAATACCAAGTAATTGTTTATTCTAAAGATAAACAATGTTTTGAGAAAATGAAATTGCAAAATTTAAAGCAATTTCAAAGAGACATCATTGACATTAACTTCCAGCTAGTGATAAAATTCTAGATATGTTGCCTTCCTTTTTATTTTTCAGTATTTAGACTTTTTTTATTGTCTTAACTTTCACATGCAAATAGAATTATTCTAAAGATATGTTGATACGCTGGCCTTGTTTAAAGTATCTTTCCAGTCTTCAGGTGTTTAGATTATTAAAAGTGAAATTCAAACTGTGTTTATATCATGTCTTTAATATTTACTTTTATATTCCAAATAAATATTTAATTATTCTGTGAGCAAAAACCATTTTAATGTACTTATAAAGTTTTGATGTTTCCCATCTAGAAGTTTTGAACTGTAAAAACAGCAGAGAATGACTTACGTGATGGTAGCTTTTTTCCCCCTGAAAAATTTCTTGTAGGAAAATACATAAAATGCATTGAAGGGGCTGTGCAAAAGTATATTCCATGAACTTTACGTTACTCTCTCAAGGCAATAATTTAAAAAGACAAGAATTTACATAAATTTTTTTTAATTTCTTGAAATAATTTAATATGTTTGGTAAGAAGTTACCTACATATGTGATTTTATGTTGGTGTTTTTTTCTCCTGTAGGTGTATATAAATAGCTATGTAGAAGTGTGTATATACACACAAGAGTGTGTCTTATTTTGAAAGAGCAGCTGTATTCTTTCATGAAAGCTACTTCACTGATACTTTATTGCAGTGTTAAAACATCTTAGAAACAGCAAGATTTTTCTATTGCTGTGTATTGTTTTCTTTGCCTCTTTAAGGTGGAAGGGTGGGCTAACCAGAAATACTCACTAACAGTCCAACATCTGACTGTACGTTGATCTGACAGGAGTATCTGCTGCATCTGCACACACTTCCACAAGTTCTGTTTTTACAAGTTACCTTGCTCACATTGTTCATGATATCTCCTGCTTCACTATAACTCCGGTCATTTGTCCATAATTTTTATCCTATACCACTGTAATTTATGTCAATGTTCTTGCACAAGCTAGCAGTGAATATTCTTCTTATCCAAAATGTTCAGAATGACTCTGTTGTTTTGAAGTTCTCTGTGGATAATACCTGGAGAGCTTCTCATATGTGCCAGTGTCCTGTTTTAGTAGAAAGGGGATATGCTTGTTGAACAGTAGCTGTTAAATGTCTTGCTTGCTGTATTCACAAAAAGCATGATAAAAACAAACATAACAATTTGAGAAGTTCTTGAAAATGTTTATGTTAATATTAAGTAAAGGTCTTTTATATAAATACAGAGTCAATATTTTATACGTTTAAGTATGCTGGGGAGAGATGCTGGATTCTGCTGCTGTAAGCTATTAAACAAACACTCCTGGTTTATATTGTTACAGTGAAAATTTGAATAATATAATACCCCAAGAAAATATTTTTTTCAAAGTCTGTATGTTACTTCATTTTATCTGTTAAGAAGTACAAAGTCAGTGTACGTTGTAAAACTTGTTGATAGGGTAAATGCTTATTGATACAGGAATAGATCTCTTAGGGATGTTTTGTTGGCATAATGAAATGAAATTTAATTTTGTATATGTATAAAATTGATATATTTGTTCAGTAAATATAATATTTTTTATTTAGCATGCAGCTGAGTCACTGAAAATTGTTAGTTGTTTATAATCAGGAACACACCCACTCTCCACTGCCCTGGAAACAGGTCCTGGCTCCCTGATGCTAGTTCCAAGCAGGGTCCAGGGAGAAGGGCTAAACTCTCAAATCCCATGGTATGCTCATCTGGAGAGATCTGCTGACTCTGATCATCTGGACTGTTAGAGCCTCATGTGGGGCTTGGTGAATGCTGGCTTGAATTACGTGCCTTTGTCAGAAGGGAGCAAAGCGCGGGGTATGAACATTTGTTTTGTTCTTTTGAGAGAATTGGTTCTCTTGGATCTCTGCACAGGTCAAATAATTTGTTAGTTTGTTCCCTTGTGCCCATGCTTATATGTTAGTTTACTCCTGAGCTCACCTTTTCAGTGAAACAGGTAGTTTCTCTGATATGTTTTCTCCTGGCTGCGTTTTCCTGAGGCAATGCAAACAAAACTCTGCCTGCTTTAGCACTTTCCACAATCTGTGGTCCTTCAGTACCATCCCAACAGGTCCTGCACCTTCAAATGCTTCCCCACTTCCTTGTGTTGTGCCAAACAGCATGTCTTGCTGTCCTCAGTGCTGTAAAAATGCTGATCTGTTGAGCTGTGGCACGTGGATCTCCTGTGCAGACATAGTTTGCCTAGGAAGCAAAGAGCTTTCTTGAAGTCACAATGTATGGAGAGAGTTTTAATAATTAGAAGGTTTGGTAGAAAATAGCCCTTGTAATATATGAACAAATCTGGAAAGTATTTCTACCTGAAGAATCTCAAGGGCTTTTATTGAAGGGGAAAATAAAAGTCCTAGCCAAGCAGCTCCCCAAAACTGAAAATGTTACTTAAATCCTTGAGCAAAATGTACATTTTAAAACAACAGCTTTCTCCAAAATTCGTAGTGGAAGAAATGCCCTTTAAGCAAGGAGTAAGATTGGAAAGGCAGTTTCACAAGGTTTTCTTGAAAGGATTTAATTGTGGCTGTCCTCTGTAAAGATAAAGATGGGCTTAACCCAGTATCTTGAGTGTAGCATCCCTAGGCCTTTTCAAGTATAATAAAATCTAAATATCAATGTTGCTTCAGGCATCTGTCGTTAGAAGCATGGTTCTGAGGATAAGTACTTCTTGGCAAATTTAAAAACTGCAGGCATTGTGGTTTCAAATTCTTAATCTGAATTTTGCAGCTTGGATCAGTGAAATAGGAGGGAACGGAATCTGATCCGTTACAAGAGAGGAAGCGTTTTAAAATGGATACTGTGACCAAAGCCAAGTCTCTTAGCTTACTTCAAAGAATTTTTCCAAACTGAGACTCCAGATTGTGTAGTACAATTTTGCACTGTAAAAAGCAATTTCTTTCAACATCCAGCACAGTGAGATTTAAAACAGGAACATCACCAGCTTCTGAAGATACTGAAATTTTTCTGGCAAACAGAAGTTCTGAGAAACACGATGTTCCCCAGTCCTGTGCCAAGGCTTCATCTTGGAGCTTCCTTTCGTTGTAGAATTAGCAAATGGGTCCAAAGTCCAAGCACTGTTTGTAACTTCAGCAGAAAGGCTTTCTTACTAATTCACTTTCTGAAGTTTAGTTATTTAATAAAATACTGGATGAAATTTTTGAACAGTGATTAGGCTGCTAGCAGTAAGGTTCTCACACAACTAAACTTGCATTCATTTTTATGAAATTTAGGGTAGTGTGTTCAGTTAAAATGAACTCTCACTTGCTAATAATTTGGTAATATACTCTCTCATTTTCTTGCTTATGTGCCACTTTCCCCAACCTGGCATTTACAGGGTCTTATTGAGATGTACTGAACTACAGAAATTCTACTGCCTTTTTTCTATAGAAAAAGGTAGAAATCTTAATTTAATGGAACTTAAACTTGTTTATGGTGAGGCTACTTCATTCTATTTTTGCCTTTCTTTTAGATAAATATTTAGATAGATAAATAAATAGTTGCAATATGGGAAAATTACGTTCCATATATTCTGAAGTTCCCAGTCTCCCTAAATAATGTGATACTAAACTACTTTTTATCTTGGATACTACCAATTTGTGTAAAATGTTGGTGAAACGGAATTTTTTCTTTAGGAGATACGGCAGTGGAGTCTGGGAGACAGACAGACTCTTAACTGATTTTGTCCCAAACTGAGCAATTATGTTTGGGAAAGTGAGGACAGGGATAGAGTTTTTGGGTGATAAATTTTACTGCCTGACAGATCCACTGCCTGAGATAATGCTCTTGGCACAGGAAGCATGGTCAGCGATGTTAAGTCACGTTATTGGCTATCTGAAGAGTTAACCGCTAAGTAACACTGAATGACAAATACAGTCTTTTGCTTAAAATAATTTGGTGTCAGACATGTATAAGAAGCATTAGAATACATAGTTACTATAGAGTTTATTTAAAGAACTATTTAATATATTTTAATTTTCTCTTACAGAGTATTAATATTAGGAGCTTCAGGAGGAGTTGGTACATTTGCGGTACAGGTAATATAAACCAGTATTCCCAGGATGCATCTTCAAACTATTGAATATGAAAAAAAAAATTAACGGAAGGGAATTGAGGGAAGGAATAGTGAAATAGCAAGCTACTGATCAATCTGTCTCATCGATCTGATGGATGTTTCCACAAGTGAAGTATTTTCAGATTTATTGCTTTCCATTTGTTATGTTGTATTAGTTTAAAGTAGGAAGCAGGGACTTTCAAAGAAAGGAGTTGTGAGCGTAGGTAGTGAAAGACGGCATTCCACGGTTTGGGTGCAGGAAATCTCTTAACTGGTGTAACTTGAAGTGTGTAGCCTGTTTTCAGCCAGCTCTGTTCCATAAACATGAAAAGAACTTGGTGTATGAGCAGAAAAACTGATGGAGAATGTGTCATCTACCATAACTGTTGTAGGTGGTCAAATGATATGAGAGGCACCAGGCTTTTGTGTGCAGTGTGTGTAAAGCACGGTAGCTTAGATTAACTTTCCCTCACTGTCTTTGCCCTGCTGCCCTTTTGTCTGTC
This sequence comes from Sagittarius serpentarius, assembly GCA_034782735.1. NCBI lineage: Eukaryota > Metazoa > Chordata > Aves > Accipitriformes > Sagittariidae > Sagittarius > Sagittarius serpentarius. The sequence continues at coordinate 20,685,665 of JAVKLA010000014.1, read as the reverse complement.
TTTATTCCAGTAGCTCTAAACTTTGCAGAGTTTCATGCTGAAACATCTTTCTCTTGAGAATACGAAAAAAATACAGAATTTGGGTGATTGCATCACTGCGTTCCATGTTACTAGACCATAAACACAGTGGCTTTAAAGAGGCTTGCAGGAGAATTTTTAGTGGTATACTATTTGCCTGATCCATGGTAAAGCAGGTAGCTAGATTAGATCAATAAGAAAGGCTGACTAGACACTGACTAGTTGCGATTTCTACCTGATTGCTCCTGAGTAAGCTACGTTAATTAATCTGGAATAAATGTAGAAAAGATTACTGTGAATGAAAAATGAGATTACAAAAGAGATAAATAACTAGCAAAAATCCTTTACTTTGCTATAGCTTTTGGAGTAGAAGATAACCTGACATCCTCCCTGTGGTAAATCAGAGATGACTTCCTTCTTGTTATTAATATTTAAGCTGTTTACAGTGAGATAGTTATATGAAATAACTTGATGAGCGGGTAGGAACATAAAATATTTTAATTTTAAATATTTAAAAATATTTAATGGTTGATCTGGTGACAGTTTTGTCGACTGGTAACTTGGACAATACCTCTTGGTATACGTTTAGCTGGCAGATTCAGATGGCAAACTGAGTATTTTCTGTGAAGCCTTATTTGTCCTGAGACCTGGTATCTGTAAGTGGCATTAAAAAAACCACCCCCTTTCCTCCACACCAACTCCTCCCTGCTCCAGACCTCCTTAAATATTGATAAAATCTAACCATTGTTTGTGTGTGGGATGTGTGACAAGTTATCCTGTGTTGGAACGCAAGTTTCCCCACTCCCTACTAAAGGTGCTCATTTATTATATAAATGTAATGAGACTTTGGCTTTTAAAGTTGTTCTCAATGTTTCACAAAATTTTAAACTTTGGACTTTTTTATTTTTATACTTGTTTTTAGCTAGTGAAGGCCTGGGGTGCTCACGTGACAGCAGTTTGTTCTCATGATGCCAGCACACTGATGAAAAAGCTTGGAGCGGATGATGTGATTGATTACAAATCTGGAAATCTGGAAGAGCAACTTAAAACATTACCCTTGTACGTGTTTGTGTTGCTTAATACTGAGATGAAGGAGTTGGCAGTCAGACCTTCTGCCTTTTGATGGCTTGACTCCAGTCTATCAGAACTCCCTCTTTTTTTTTTCTTTCCTTCCCCCCGATTTCTAAAGCATTACTTTGTAAAGCAAATTCATTTTTGAATGCAGTTTGCCAAGTGAGTATCCCAAGCACAGATTTCATTGTAAGACTAAGCCAGTTAATTGGGCTTGTGGAGGCAAGCTCACTTTCACATGCTTCTCTTCAATGACTGTGATTTGAACAGTTTTGTCAGCTTCCATCCAAGGATCTTGGAGCATTGACAAAGCATGAATAAATTAAAATAAGTCTCAGAAATCCTGTGTGAGGTTAGCAAATAGTAAAATTGATGTTCTAGAGGGAAGGACTGTGTCATGAAGCAGTTAAGTGACTTGCCTGAAGGTCTTTAGCCACTGTGCAACTCAACTGGGAGTAAATTTCTCTTCTGTAACGTTGGGTACGGCTGATGCTGATAAACAATCGCACTTATCTTGTCACAGCAGTTATGTTTAAACTAGCATGGGGGTTTTCTCTAGAACTGAAGCCCTTTTTGCTTTTGTAATCTTTCCATCTGTTTAAACTTAGTCTACTGTGACTTGTATTTGAATATGGCATTTACACTGCTCTTTTTAGCTAGATTGAGTTAACTTTCTGGGAAGGGAAATAGAAGCTGTTTGATCTATGAAAGAGTCTTACCGATAACTGTGCTAAGAAGGCATGTGCCCTTGAACTATGGTGTGATTGTCAGCAGGCCTGAGATCAGCTGCGAGGGTAGTGGCACTGTCTGTATAGGTAAGACATGCAGCAACTAACTTCGCCATTTGCAAGCAGTGCTAAATTTGCCTTTGTGCAATTCAGCATCTTAAATGCTAAACACCCATTTTAGCAAGTGGCCCTTTTTAGGAGATATCAACAGCACTGTCCTAGGGTGCAGTTTTACAGTACAGCTAAGCTGATCAGTCAGGTGTACTGAGAGGGATGTTCCCACTTCCCCTTTTCAGTTGTACTGACTCTTCAGACCCCATAGAGAGCTAGTTTTTCCTGGAGCATTAGTTTTCATAATTTTAATTTCTCTTGTTGGCTGCTAACTCTTGGGTTGACTGAGCTTTAACATGACATCACATCCTTGGAAGACAGGCAGGAAAACTTTTGAGAAATAAGAACTTTTCTATTTAATTTGCATAAAGTATTTTCCCTCTTATTTGTAGGTTATTTAGATTAGATGTATGTGTATATACATATCTATTGCAATCTGGAGATTGCCGGAAATTTACAGATGAAAATGAGAATGAGCTGTGCATCTAACAATAGGTGCTCCCTGTTGCCCTGTTTGGCCTTTACAGGCTGACATGCTGGGATAATGAGAAGGAACGCTGAAACTGTGGCTTATTGCTAGAGGCTGCATATACCCATTCCATGGGGGGAAGGTTTTGGACCTTTTGCATTGTTAGGTTCTATGTCAAATGTAAAAGAAAAGAGCTGTCAGTAGAGGTAAAGTGGCCCCAAAACAAATAAGGTCAAAAAAGGCTTTTAGAAGTGAAGCTGAGAATTGGCTCACAGAAAAGATGTGAGGAGATAAGGGTTAGCAGAGTAATTTGTTTACGTAACTTTGGCCACTGGAACTGACTTTCACATGAGTACAGCATGTACAGATGTCCCTAGTCAGGGTGTGAGTCCAGGCTAGTTTTTACATGCTCATACTGTATTGTTCAATGCTAGGACCAGACCTCAAGACAGTTCCAGTAGTCTTGGTGGGAGGGCTGAAGAGACAGAGCTCTAGAAGGCTTTAAGCAAGTAGGGAATGTAGTTGTACATCTAAGAGTCTGCTTTTTGGAGTTTAAGTGCAGTTTAAGTTATCTAAATAGCCTGTGTGTGCTGTGCAGTGAATGGGTAATAACTTGTAAACTTAACTCCCGTTGTACAGTAAAGCTGGGATTTAGCTGAAGGCTTGGGACTTTCTTGCTGCTTATCTTGCAGGCAGACGTATTTTCTTGCATTGCAGTCACATGTAAAAACGTAAACTATAGCTGATTTCTGATGTGAATTAGCTAAACGATGAAATTATTTTTCCCATATTGTGTTTTAAACCTGTTCTTTACGTGTCTGCAGATTTGATTTCATCCTAGATAATGTTGGTGGATCCACTGAGAAGTGGGCTCTAGATCTCCTGAAGAAATGGTCGGGAGCAACATATGTTACCTTAGTGACACCTTTCCTGATCAATATGGACAAACTTGGAGTGGCTGATGGCATGTTACAAACCGGAGTCACTGTTGGTTCCAAAACTGTAAAGGTATTTGACAAAACCCTATATACTTTAATATTATGTAGTACTCTAGTGGCTTCCTTTGTGGCTTCGATGCTAGTCATGTGGCTCATCTAGAGGTATCGGTTGTATTTTCCTCATGTATCATTAAGTATACTTCAGATGCACTTTTATTCTTTCCTCCTTTATTGCGTTTGGAAAAAAAATGTGTTGGGGTGGTGCTGATTGGTGTATGTGGTAGTTTGGGGTGCTTTGAAGTTTTGATCCTTATTGTGCTTTTCATCGTGGCCTTTTCCATATGGCCTCCCTAGTGAGTCCTGCTGACAGCTAGTGTTTCATAGTAAACAGAGCAAATCTCTGCCTCGTTGAAGTGATGGTAATTTTGCTGCTTGCTTTAGGCTGGTCAGGCTTTCTCCCAACACATTGTTCCATGACTGATTCTCTTCATCCTCTTCCAGCACCAGAGAGTTATAAAGTGGTTGAGGGTGGCTAGAAAGTCTTTCATCTCTTTCATGTTCATGTGTCTGGATGGTGATACTGATTTTTCTAGTTTTCCTAAGTGGATCTTAAAACATTCTGCCAGTGGCCAAATCAGTGAGGCTTTTTAGAACTTTTCTCTTTCTTCTCTCAACATGTGTACTTGCTCTCCAAATGAATGCTTTTCAAGCAGTTGCTATGGTATTCCTGTGATGGCAGTGATGCTTGAATGAGATTCTAAGTCCTGCACCAGTGCTTTAAAAGGAAACCTCAAAAACAAAATGAAAATGCTGGGAAGAAATAATGTAACATTATTTCTCAGTGTTCATGTTTCCATGATGAGGAACATTGTATGCCATGTGTTAAAAATTGTCTCTCTCTGGCAGATGATGTCTCTTATTCCTGTAATGTCTTACTTAGAGGAGGTGCTCTTGACTTGTGCTTGTGAGATCTTCCCAAAATGCTTTTCATGTGGGCTGCCATCTGTCATTGGATGGTGATGACTTTGGCAGATGTGATGGTGGAAAATTTAATCACTGACACTAAGGTGGAACGTTCTAAATGTCACATTGCTGAGTTTATTTCACCTGCTTTGTGAATGTGTATAAACATACAGCACCATTTCTCTCTTACGTAACAAATAATGCTGCTTCTAGCTGCAGAGACAAGGTGGTTGTTTTTCTCAACTAGCTAACTTGTGCAATTGGACACAAAATTCACCCTGATCCTATTGTGGTAATACAACATCCTTGTCTGTACATTTAATTCACATGCTTAGGTGACTTTTTTTCAGACACTAGCATATAATTTCCATGTCTTTTCCTTAAGTTACTTCTCTAGTGCTTCTGTCAATAATTTTAGTTCCCATTTCAATTTCTTGTCATGATTTTTTAAATAGACTTGTGATCTTTCTTGCAGCATCTCTTTAAAGGAGTCCATTATCGGTGGGCATTTTTTATGCCAAGTGGCCCAAGTTTGGATGAAATAGCAGAACTAGTTGATTCTGGAAAGGTATGTCAATAAAGGTTATTTGAGTATTTGTGCTGAAAGATGTGCCGCTTTGACTCAAAAATGGTGTAGTTTATTAGGGAATAAAATGTTATGAGAGTCACAGTGAGGAAACCTAGTTAAGAATTGACTTGCTCCAGTTTCTAACTTCTGCCTTTTGCATGGAATTTAAGAGTTCATAATCCTTAAGACTGTTCTGTCTTCTCCCTCTCCACCCTGTATGTTTTTAAAAACACAAAGCTTACTAAGTTATGAGGAAAGAATGTCCAGTGATTGTTTATTTTTGCCAGTGGGAATCATCTAGCATGAACTCTGGTGTTGAAAATGATACATTTTAAGAGGCCTCATTTGGTCAGAATGAACGTGACTGTGTGCATCTGCATATGCAGAATTGCTTAGCCTGGATGATCAGGAGTCCTGCCCATAATATGGACAGAACTAGAATATTCAGGTTATTGCAGATCATAGATGATCTGCATTGGCAGACTGGTGGCAAGAATCTTGTGTTTCATTGTTTCAGTGCTTCAGAGTATAATGTTTGTGCTAATTCAGCACACTGACTTGGAATATTGTGAGCGTTTATAAGCTTTTGGGGAATCTCTTAGTGGACTTGGAGGAAAGGCATGAAGTGGCAGATTACTGCTTTTCTGATCTTTTCAGTTTTATGAGCTTGTTACAAAATGTATGTGAGAGCGAGCAGTTGATTGCCTATTTATGGGACTGTGTGGTGCTGTAGGTCCTGGCAATGTCCTCTTTTGGATAATTTCATGTTGCCAAAATTCCCAGAGTACAGAATGTGGACAACTGCTGTTAATCTTTCTGTGTGGTACCTAAGCAGAAGAGGAAGCAGAGTCTGCCATGACTGCTGGTAATTCCAGTATGTGAACTGTCGGGCCATCTTGTGGTCAAAATTTGTGCATATTAGTAAAATTTAGGTCTCTCAAAGTTTGAGTGTTGATCTTCTTTTTTGCTATGCATTACATTCCAGAGTTTGGAGAAGAGTAAATAAATTGCCGTTGTACTTAAGGCCTGATTACTTCTATTTGCCACCTCAGTGCTGCTGATCAGAATAAAAATCTTCCTGAATTCAGCCACTCCTATTCCTCTGTTATGACCAGTGTGCTGCTGACACAGCCAGCGGAAAGTCTGTTTCCTAAAAAGTTACGTACTCATAAACAGAGGCTGCAGCAGCAGATAAACTGTGGTGAAGCGTGTTCCTGGCTACAGCTTTGCACCACTTTGCTTTATGTTATGTCCAGTGCTATAGGCATTATCCCATGGTCAAGAAAGAAACCCTAGAAGATACTCCTCATCCTGTGATTGCATCCAGTCGCACTACTAAATTATAGTTGTCTAAGAAACAGAAATGCCTTTGTCTTTTTTCTTACCATTTGTCCTGATTCTTAGCCAGTCACAACTTGTTTTGTGTTCTGCTTCTACCTTGTATGCAAAACAAATGCAGAATATGCCCATGAAAGCCTCTTGGGAAACACCTGTTTATGCAATAGAGATCAGGCTTAATCAGTGTTCTCTGCCTAATAATCTGGAGAGGTGAACTGTAATGCCATTTAAAATGTACGTCATACATATATGAATGTCTTGATGTACTTTTTGTTGTAAGATGATCATAAGGACAAAGATGTTTGCTTGGTCTTTTATTCTCTGTGCAAAAACAGGCCATAATGTCAGACTGTTTATCTGCATAGTCATTATTATAGCAGCGTTTTACTCTATTTTGTAAAATGTTGTAAACACCTGTGCTATCATCAGTATTTAATAAGACCCAGATGTGTTCCATTTAGACATGTTAGTAAGACTATGACCTTTATTATCTAGACACAAGAGTTCTCTTAAATGGACAGACCATCCATTCAGAAGAGCAGGTGTTTGGAAAAAAGGCAGGAGAGAATTGCTGGAGGAAGTGTACTATAATTTCCCATAACTAAGTGAAAAGAAATGTTTATGTTTGAATAGCAGACAATAAATGAGAACTGAAAAAAAACCAAACCCACAAAGCGAAAAAAGTATAGCAAGAAGACTTGGGGAAGCCAGTAAAGTGAGCTCATGTAGTTGAACTTCTTAGTTTTGAGTGAATACAGTTTTGAGTAATGCACACTTAGTTATTTTGAAATTTCAGTGAATCATCTTTTCTGTTACATCTTACTTTTGAGAGTGTATGAAGTGTGAATAGGAGAGCAATTGGAGAGCTCCTGAAAATGAGAGGCTTTCTTCAGGAAAATATGAATCATGAGGGGGGATTTAAATGAAGGAAATTAAAAAGACCTGATGGTTTAAAGGGATGATGTTACAGTAAGTGAAGCTTTGAAGAGCGTAACCCTGAAGCAGTTACAGATCATATTGATTTGTCAGTGTTTTTCCTTTTAGTCCCTTTGCACCAACAGAGATTTTTAGTTCTGATGAGTTTATCATCTTCCTTTGCAAAAGCAAAAGGATTCGCAGTCCTTCAGTGGGTGAAGAATAAGCAAAAAAGGCATTTTGTTTAAAGATACTTGGTTTTCACATGGATGATCTTTTGCAGCAAGGAATAGAGATTTGTAAAACGTCACCTACGAGGAGGACTTCTTTCAACAGCTTTTTTTAATGGGGAGGAGAAGGAAAGGATTTGATGAGCTGGTAGTGCAAGGAAGGAGAATAATTTTCCTTTTGTAATTTACCTGCACATCAGCTCAGTTCTGGGGATTGTAGAGCCAGTTTCAGTTTATGAGCTGTTTTCTCTGGCTTGCAGCTGGACATCTTGCAAAGAGACTATTGTAAGACTGAGGGGCTGGGAGGCTGCTGCAATAGTAGTGGATGCGGAGGAGATCAATTATTTCCTTGTCAAACTTTAGAGACACTGGCTACTTTCTAAACTGCTGGGAAGTCCCTGTTGTGGGTTGAACTCCGCCAATTACAAGCCAGTAAGGACTGGCTTAACGTGAGCTCCGCCAAATGAGTTGATGAAGTGTGTGTCAGAAGCTGGGGATCTCTTTCCATGGCAGAATGTTCCTGGTGAATTACAAGGTTCTCATCTAAAGACAACTGAAATCAACGGAGCCTTTAGTTCGGGACACGGATCTGCTGGCACACTGTTTGCTGAAGTATCATCACTGGTCTCTGCTGCCAGCATTGTCACTGAAAGGCTTGTTAGGAATTAGTTTGATGTATTTGTGGCCAGTGTTGTGGATTTAACATTGATAGTCTTGGGTTTTGCTGCTTGTTTAACTTTTTCCTCCTTTCTAAGGATGTGCCATTTAGTCCTTGGTGAAAATACACCAAACTCATATAACTACTTAAGTTTGTAGAAAGCCTCTAACTTAAAACTGAGCACTTAGTTTGCCTTTTATAAAGCCTGATGGAGGAAGGCAGGCTCAAAAGACCCCTTAGTGTTGTAAGGGGGAGCACTAAGTATGTTGTATGTTCCTGCTGGACCATGATAGGACGTGGGTTAACATGGAGCCCTACAGAAATTTTAAATTTTCATTTTAATTCACTGCCATTTAAATGCAGTGTGTGTGCAGTATTTCTGGTGGCTTAATACTCTTTCCTTCAGAACACAGTTGCATCACATAGGCTGATAAAAGTGAAAGTTGATTTTGCAGAAGGAAGGCTAGAGGACGAGTATCCGATCATGAAATTAATAGATCATTGTGTTGTTTGCTTTTTAGATGAATGTTACAGCACAAGCACACATAAGAAAAACAACTGCATGCCTATATTAATGTAATTCATGTGTAGTGTTGGATTATACATTTTGCTGAAGACACTAGATGCTTTGGACTTAGCATCTGCTGTTGTGGTTTGGAGGACAGGATGCTGACTGTTCTTCAGCCCTGCTGCTGTCTTCCTGAGCAATGCTGTACAGATCAGATTAACCTTTTGCTACTGTAATTTCTCTATCTACTAATGAGGGCTAATGCCCCTTATTCACCTTTGATGATTTGCTCTGAGATACCCTGTTAAAATGTGGAATTCAATTGTTTTCTATTGCTAGTCTTTGCTATTCAGGAAGTAAGTAACAGAAATGGATGTGGTCATCCACTTTGACGTTACTTGGGTTTTGAGTTGTTTGGAGGGCCGTGATTGAAGATGGCTTACACTCCTCCTGCTACCATAGGTTATCGCAGCTTCTTGACTGTGTCCTAACCCATGTGGATTGATTTGCTTCCAATTCATCTTGTTACAGTTGTGCAAGTAACTTTTTCCCTGGCCCTCGTTGCACAATTGTTGGAGACTTCTCTCATCTATATGAATATTAAACAGCTAATGTAATACATTGAGTCCTTGAACGTTCTCCAAATCTGGCATCCCTAGATGTGGCCTTCCCTGCAGTAATTCCAATCTTTTGTTTTTATGGCTGTGCTAAGGTACCTTAAAGTACCCAAGGTGACTTGCCTTTGGGTGGTACCTGCTTTACGCTCCCTGTCTGAAAAAGGACACTAGGGTAGCAATTCTGTACTTAAATGTCTACACTGACTAGTGATCAGTCCTTCTCCCCATTCTCTTTAGTCATTCGCACTCGTTCCGATGACCATCTTTCTCCATGCTAAACTGCAAAGCTTGCACTTTTTTTTTTTTTTAAAGTGCTTGTGCTTGCCAGGTTGGCTGGCTAGAGCCCAGATGTGTTGATCAAGGAGAGGTTGCCAAAAGCTCTATTCAGTCCTTTCTCTACCAAATGGAAGCTCTATCTGCATTTTGTCATGGCCACCAAAAAAACCTCTGTGATTTTTATTAAAACACATCTGCTGCTCCTTCTCCAGGACATGGTGGCTTGCTTATGCTCTGTATGAAAGTGCCGTGTAGTTACATCATAGTGTCTGTGAAGAAGACTAATGGGTATTTTGCATAGTGTGGAGAGATAGGGTTTGAACACGTAAATTCACATAAACCACAATGAGGTCTGGAAAAGTTTCATCATATACCAGGTATTTAATCAAATGTGTTGCCTCAGCCTGATATAATTGCATATTCTGTAGAAAGTCAGTCCTAGTGTTCTGAGCTCTAGTTCCCTAGTGTAGGAGGGAATTATATCCAACACAGCAGTAAAATGTGGGGTCTGCAAGACAGCTTTTCTCTGTTGTGAGTTTAATTTGCTGAGAGCTGGGGAGATGCAGGTCACGCAGGACTATTCTTCCAATACATATATGTAATATGCTTTTGTATATAAATATATATACTTGTATATAAATATATATAACTGTACTAAAGTTTGTTCTGTCTTAATTATATGGTAGCATTGCCCTAGATTGCTTTAATTACCAGCATAAATATCAGGACAACTACCGTGAACGTGACTGCTAGGGGATTCCAGAAGAGAGAGTTGCTCTTTCCTTTAGTTAATAGTTTTTCAGCATGGTTCAGTAGGTAACTAAACCTAGGATCTTCCTCGTTTCTACTGATTTAAGCTTGGGCTAGGCTGGAGTACACTACAGTTCTGGGCTTGTTCCAGTTTCTTCTTCTCTTCATTGTGTTCTGTAGAAGCTGTTCTGACAGGGCCAAATAATGAACTAGAGATAAAATTTTTTTAAGCCTCTTCTACACTCCGAACTGTACCCTGATAGTCTGCTTAACTGGGATTTATCTTCTAGTATTTTAATAACTGTAGATTATACTCATGAGGTTTCTGTGGGCTGCTGTTAGAGGCTCAATATGAAAGAATGTACCTTGGCTTGAAAAACAAAGAAACAAAACCTGGTAATACAGTTGTTGGTAAGATGACTGTGGGAGCAGACCCCAGGACACATGCCTTCCATTCCCGTGTCTTAACCACTGCACCACCATTCTTTTATGGGTGTATGAGACTGGATCGTTCGATCATTTTTACTTCTGTTAGGCATTTGGGACAGAAATACCATGTACTTGATGTCCTTTAGTGTGCTCTTGGATGAAAGTGTGTATTCTCTGAAATACAAGTTAACCAAAAACATAGTAGTGTGTAGTTGCAAAGCTACCTATACAACGTGTGACTAGAGCCAGCTGTTCCAGAAAGTAAGAACTTTTTAATCTTTGCCTTCAGTGAGGGTTGACCCTACAACCCAGTGTCAGCAAGCAATATGGAGCTCAGCATACATTGTTGCGTGCCATTTTAAGGGGAATGAAGGATGAAGAAAGGGGTGGGATTAAGACCCAAAGAACATGGAACTTGAGTACAGCAGAGAAGGGAGATGCTCAGCTAAAGGGAAGAAATGACAGAAACAGCAGTGTCCCAAACCAGCATTTTTTCCATGAGATGACAGTAAAGTAGTGAATGGGTAACTAAATGTTTAGTTACAGGTCAGGGACTGTTCTTTGTAATGATTCTTGTTGACATTGAAGGGAGACTCACTGAAGGCTGAAGGAGAGTATCAGGCTCTGCATTTGTGCATTTGTGCTCATATAGCACATTTGGGCACGGTGGTAATTTCTCGAGGAAGACAGCCTTTATCTTCTAACTCAGCTAGTCAAAATGGCGAGCAGGTTTTTTCCATGATGGCAAGCCTTCAAGAGGATTTTGATGTCTGGTGGAGCACATCACAGCTCTTGCTCGGTGTGTATGCACGTATCTTTTTCCAAAGTGTGTACACAAGCCACGAGCAGACTCCTGGCTACTTACCAAGGTGTAAGTAGGGTGTGTGTGCTGGCAGGCAGCAGCTGGGAGGGGGGCACTCTGCAAAGGAAGGTTGCCCTGCAGTTTTGACATGGCCATCCTTTACAAGTCTGGGTGAGGGAGGGGCCAATGCACTGTCATTGCCCTTGGAGTGAGGGGACTTTTTTTCTTTTCTGCTTTGAACTAGGCTGGCTCTGAGGGCCTCTGAGGTTCGGTTGTCTCTGCCGTGAGAATTTCAAGGCTCTAGCTCTCCCTCCAGCGGCAGGAAGCAGCTCCACAGTCACTGGAGAGACTGGACACTACTGCGAGAGTCAAAGCCATCTTCATTCCCTTTGTTTTTTCCCGCTCGTGCCCTCCCGGTGGATAAATTCAGACTGTCCCCTTGCTACCACAGAAATGGGGACCTCCAAGAATGGGCTTGAATTTGCCATGAGCGGGAGTGTGTTCCTGCTGACCAGTCCACTCCTGCCAGTGCCTGTTCACTGCCTGCTGCGTTCAGAGCCGGATTGGCTGGGATACCACTTCTGTGTTCTCTGTAGGATAGCCTTAATCAGCATCAGCAATTACTCTCTTTAGTTTTCCAAATACATGAGTTCATTTCAAGAGACCTGAGATTCATTTCTATAGTATGTCCTGCATTGGAGAGAATGAAGAGGAAGAAAATACTTTTCAGGCCCAGTCTGTTTTCAGATAAACATTTCAATGTGGGTGTGTGTAATCCTTTCTCTCCCAGACTTTAGTTTAATCCCTTTTCCGTGAACAAATAGGTGTCCTCTGGCAAGGAACTGATGTGTGGCTGTAAATAGGCAGTGTTTTTATTATCCAGTTAATCTCCATTTATTATTACACATTCAACAAACAGCAGACGCTCCTCTACTTGTTTGTCTGTTCACAGGAAGAAATTTTATCTTAGTCAGTGGATTATGGTAAAGGCTGAGTGAATCACTGTGCTGCAACATGGTCAGCCCTTTCAGGGTTATTCAAACAATGGGACTGACCAGCCAGCCAGATAAAATGTTTAATGCTCTAGATTGTCAGGATCATCAATTTAGTATTCATGTCTCTCTATAGCACTGCCTAAAGCCAGCGTTTAAATGGAACTAGAGGTTACATCAATGTAGCAGAGGGGCTTTGAGTGTGTGATTGCTGCAATACACACGGTGTTTTGAACTGTGAGGCTGAATTCAGGGTTCCTCTGAATCCCTGTGTCACCAGTTTTCAAACGCAATGCTTTGAACTTTACCCAATAGGCTGAGGGTGTAACATACCTCATTCTGTCAGGGTTATAAACTGCAGCCTACAATAAATGACTGCAGGTAGCAGAACACTGAAGTGTCTTGTACCTTTTTTTTTCTCAGTTGCTGCACGTCTGAAAACTTCTGCCTTTCCCTGGAATTGCTTGGGCTGCTGCACTGCTTTCTTCCCCAAATACGTTTCCCCTCCTCCCAGCCTCTTGCCCTGCTCGGGTCATCTGTGTCCATGCTCCAGCAGGCTGAGTTTCTGCGTATTTTTTTTTTTTCCTTAACAACTGAAGCACAGCTTTGTATGTAACTGCCATTAATAATAAGTACTTGTACAAGTGCTGCGCTTGTGCTTGGCTCAACAGTTACTGAATTGTTTTTTACCCTATCTATGAAAGCAAGGATGGGTCTTCCTCAAAACAGTCTCTACTGATCAGCAGCACGTTCCTCCTGCTGATAGTCACGGCAGCTGCAGTTTACTCAGATGCTCAGTTTACCCAAAGCCATTGTCTCATTCAGTGTTTTTGCTGCCCTGGGTCCACGTCCCTGACTTTGCTGATGCCCGAGCTGACATTTCCATTTGGTGCTGGATGCTGACCAAACGTGTTTTTTTTTTGTCTTGAACTTGGTGGTTCATGCCCAATGTTTCTTCCCCAGTTGACTACAGTATCTTTGTGGCTCCCCTGCTGTGTGTTACTACTCACTTTGCTAGGGGTTTGCTTACAGAGACTGTCCTGGCAGAACAAGGGGAAGACATCACCCAGCCTTGTACCCTCCAGCACGGCGTTTGAGGCTCTTACTGAATACACTTATTTGCACAGTTGCACTCGTAGTGATTTGGCTGCTAATCCTGACTTTTTCTTTGGAGGGGGTTCACTCATTCCTGCTTTTCTGCCATGTGAAGTTTCACACTACTGCTAAGCTTGCCTTGACAATATGTAAAGGATAATCTCGTGACAAGATGAGGAGATACTGCAGTGTAACAGATTGCTGTCTTGGATTACTGTTATCATATAAGCAAAACCAGTAGTTATTTTACTGCAAGGAATGGACTTCAAAGTAAGGTACTGGGTATGAATAAAGAGAAAATTAAGAGAGTTCAGGGAAGGACCTACATGAGCACAGACAACTACCAGACTGCATTTGTTGTGCTGTTGGGGAGGGTGCCGAGTGGTCAGTGCTGCTGCTCAGAATATGCGTGTGTATGAAAACCCTTCCTTGGGGTCACCTTCTAAGCAGCATGTCTGAATACATACCCCCTGCCTTCTGGTAAAAGCAAGCAGGCCTTTTGAAAGCGGGCACTGTTCTGAAGCTGGCAAGTTGGTTGTGTCCTTACTGCTGTTGTGTTCCTTTTCTATTTAGCGAGATGCATGCCTTACCGGGAGAGGGCAGTTACCATTTCTGGAGTGTTCAACAAGAGTGTGTGTGCTAGTAGCTGTGAGGAAAAAGCCTGAAGATATTTTTTTCACTGACGCAAGTATCTTTTTCTAGCACAGTAAATAGGGTGTTTGGATCTTTGTTACTTCAGATCTTCATCACTGCAAGAGCTAGCTGCAGACTCATCTACTGTTAATGTCTTCCTCTGATCAGAGGATGAGGATCATCAGTTCATCAATGCAAGAACATGCACTGGGCTGGTTGTTAGGTGATCGGAAGTAAAAGACTAACCTCAGGGTGGGTAGGATCTTTGGGAAGAGGTGTGAGAGGCACTTTTGTACACAGGTCTTATTTTGGCCTTTGGAAGGCTGACTCAGAACTTGACAATAGAAAAAGTCTCTTCCTTTGGCCCAGCAGTGACAAGCAATTTCCAGAAGCAGTGGGGATTTCTTCTGCCTCTGTCAGTACAGTATGATGTCTGAAAATGCTCGTAGGGTTTTCAGGCTCCTTAGTTAATAATGGGGACACTGCCTAGGGTAGTTTCACCTTCGTTTTTAGAAATTAGTCTCAAACAATCCAGAAGGTTACTTTACAAAATTAATGTCAAAAATAGCAGTCAGTGCAAGCTGGGCTTAATGATGTATGCCTGTTGGAATACACAGTGGCTGAGTTTTCAAGTGTATCTAAATGATTCAGCAACAAATGTTTGTGGACTTTTTTTTGTACTTCATCTGTGGCCAAGTCTTTTAAGGGTACTGAGGCATGTACTGATGCAGATAAGCACTAGATTCATAGATATCTGTAAAGCATCGGACCTTTTGAAAATTCTTGGGTTTAACAAGAAAACCAGTAGAGAAATATGAGAAAAAAAGTTCTTCCTCAGTGTATCATTATGGACAACAAAAAGTTGAACCACAGTGTCAGCTTTTAAAGGGATTTAGAAGTTAGAGCCCTGCACAGTGACTTCATTGTTACGAGTTCCAGGTGAGGGCTCCAAACCGTGCTAGTAACAAGGTTTCAAAACTTGGGCAAAGAGCAGCAGGAAGCTGCCTCCTGCATGCAGAGGCTTCCCTGAAAAAGTTAAAAGCTACCGACTACATTATTTGGCAACTTCTGCCCTCAATACTATAAAGAAGCCTCCCCCCTTTCTTCATACAGTTTTGAAGTGTGAAGGTGATACATTATTTTATTCCTAATATAGTGTCATTTTTTCTTTATTCTGTAGATTCAACCAGTTATTGATCAAGTCTTCTCTTTTTCTGAAGTTCCAAAGGCCTTTCTGAAATTGGAAGGAGGACATGCACGTGGAAAAACAGTGATCAATGTAATTAGTAAAAAATAAAGTATCTATCTCTAATCATTATTCTGTCTGCAGTCAGTCCTTTATTAGTGAATTAAACCTGAATCTGGATTAGTACATAGCAGCTGTTTCTTCTTTAAAAGCTCACACGGGATGCATAATCATCTTAAAAAAAAAGTCTCGTTTTAGAAAAGCCTCTTTGATTCCTTCATACTCTGTCTGTTAATATGCAGACAAGAAATACTAATGCCCCTTAGGTATTTCTACATGAAAACCATGTTGAGAATGTAGTTGTGACTTTTGCAGCATGCCCCTCACTCTTGGGATAAGAGGAAGAGCCAGCAGCATTTTCAGTTTGTAAATCTTGGAGCTTTTATTTTCCAGATGTTTTAGCCAAGTCCTGAGATGGTGAGGCACACTTTTATCTAATTGTCCATGTAAAAATTGTGCTGTCCTTTTTTCCTTGGCCTTTCCTAGTTCTGTTCACCTTTATTAATATGTATTATTACTAGTTCAATCTAGTTCATTCTCAGAACCTGTAAACTTTTCCTGTATTAAGTGGTCACATTGCTGTCTCAAGACCAGTACTTTACTCTTGATATGGCAAATCTCTCATAGCGTAACTAATCTGAGTAGAAGCATGGAACAAAATCAATCTGTAACTAATAATTATTCTAATTGCCTTACTCCTGGCACAGATGTAGCTGACTACACTGTTTATGCAGGTAGGCTAGACATGATTTTGTCACAAATCAGGAGACTGTTTGTGCTATGCCCCCTGTCACTGCTGGTGGGGGTGAAGCACTGGAGGGGGGTATGTGTCTGTTGGTCTGTTTTTAAACTTACCCTTTTGCTGAAGATGGGCTACGGCCTGACTTCCCCTGCAATTATGCAGGTGGATGGAAGGAAAGTGGTAACTTTGTAATTGAGAGCTGCACATTTACTGTGGTGCAGCTACGGTGGTGGAAAAACCGTTTCGTGCAGTGCTTCCACCAGGCAACAGAAGCAGCAGCCCTGTGAACTGTGGCCCATGCACAAATGCACTGAACACGTGCTTGTATAGGAGAAGCATCCATTCCTCAGAGCCTGCAGCTATTCTGTACCATGGATTTGCTCCCCAGTAGCTGGCTGTGGCAGAGGAATTACGGACAGAGAAGGGCACAGGACAGAAGCAAAACTAACTGTAAAATGTCAGCCTTCTTCCTTTAAAAACAACTTCAATAAAAAGTTACCTAACTTAAATTTATTTGTAAAATGCTATATTTATATATAGCAATATGACAAAGTACCACTGTTTGGGATCGGTTACAACATGTTTTCTATGAAGAACTAAAAGCAGCACATTTCAGAGCAACAAAACTTCAGTACGTCTGTACAAAAGGAGGAAAATGAGTAAGGCACTTCCTCTAGGGTGGTAACAAAAGCACCAGTAGCCTTCGAGGCAATACAATAGTAATGAAAATGTGAATTTTAAACAGACTTACTATGCAAGACAAAGGCCTGGATACTCCTAGGAGCAGCTTGTAGTAACACTGGTCTAAGCCAGAACAAAACACAGCAGCATAGTACAAGACTTTGTTTGTATTTTACCTTTTTGCCAACGTTATGAAGGAAAACTAACAAAACCAGGTTAAGAGCAAGGCAACAGAAGAACCCCCTGCAGTCATTAGTATGTCTTACTTGTCACAAGCTCTTTACTAAACCAGTAACGCTTACTTTGAACGGGCACAGCCCTTGTGACTGGGCATGTACCCATGCCTGGCTATGCCCCTTTACCAGAGCAGGCTGACGCTTCTGCCCAGCAGCAGCCGAGGGGCAGCAGCCCCCCACGGACCTTCCTCTCCAGCATCACCAGAAGTACCTGCGAGTCTGGCATTCTCCACGGTAAGCCCCAACAGGCAGCAGCTGAAAAACCGAGTAACCACAGCGCTGAGGTGCTGTTCGCAGTCATCTTCAGGGAGGCTTTCCCTAAGAATTCTTGTTTCCTATATGATTTTTTCAGGAAGACTATGCTTACTGGAACTGTTTTAAAAGGTAAAAATTTGACTTGGCAAATAAGTAAAATACCCGTAACTCAAAAAGTTAGGCAGCCTAGAAAATGGGCAAGTTCTTCACATTCCGATGCATCCTGTTGCCAGCCCTCTCTTTTTCTAACAAACATCTACTAATTTACATCATCTCTACATGAGAAAATCTAGAAATTTTTCTTAATTTAGGACTTACTATATTAGCATACTAACTATATTTGAAGCCACACATTAAAAATTCTTTGGATGTGCTGTGTGCTAGCAGTCTTTAAACTTTCAGTAAACATAAGTTTGTTCCAGTGAAACAAATATATTAATTTCCAGTAGCGAATACTTCTCTATACTACAGCCCATAGGTCCAAGTTACTATACCCACATACACACTGCACTCCTGTCCTTTATAAAATAAGCTTTAATTATGTTTTAGCCCTTCGCTCAGTTAAAAAAAAAAACAACTTTTAAAAATAATTTAAAATTATGCTTATTGACTATTCTGGATTAACTATTCACTGACACAACTGTAACTCCATAGGGTCTCTCCCACATTTTGAGTTCTTCCACTCTAGCCCGAGGTATACTACTACTCTCTATCTCACATTAAATTGTGATGATGATTAAAAAAAAAAAAAAAGTTGAGAGGTACTCAAGCTTTTATAGCGATAATAATCTTAAGAGAGGTGAGATCATTCTGTTGCTCGTTCTTTTTAAAATTGCAAAGAAAAGACAAAGCTGTCATTGTTGATCCTGTATCCTTCAGAGATGGCAGTGCCAATTCTAATGTCTGGAATAGTGGCTAATTCAAACATCATCTTTCCTTGTTTGGGTTTATACAACTAGTGGTTCCCAACACTGTGTTAACTTTTCTTCGTTGACTGTGTTGACAACAACATGGTCGCGGTCGTATTGTGCGCCCCCTGTAAAGAAAAATTTCAAAGAATGTAGATTATCTTTGAAATAAGAGACTTGTACTCTAGGTTTCAGGGCAACTCTAGTAAGTGCTGGTATAGACAGTTTTTCTCCCCAAGGCACTGAAAAAATGAACTCATTTTCATCACTGCCTGCTTTTGAAATTAATTTTGAAACAAGTGAGCCTGCCTGCTCCTCTCCACCCCTTCAGTAATTCAGTACCTCTGTTTTTTCAGCCTGGATGGGAAAGGAAGGAAACTGCTTAAGACTGTCACTTCCCAAAAGCCAAACTTGGCCCTTTCGTTTCCCCTCAACAGCTGTCAGCTGTCACATCGCTCTAAAGATGACATTTACATGATGAAGTAAGTCCTGCTGCTAACAGACAATATGAGCATGACCACACCAGGAATGAGGTCTGGTGCTCTTTTACTCTTCACCATTATAATCCTGTATTTTGACCAGCTGCATCACAAGTCGCCACACAGAGAATATCACCCAGTGTTCAGCTGTCGCCACTGGCAGCTGAACGTACCTGAATGCAGAATACAAGCCCTTCTTGGAGGGACTTAATATACTCACGTGATGCAATGCCAAACATGTTCCCATAGAAAAGCACCATTAGTATTCTGACTTAAACTCAGAAGCAAAGAAACTTTCGACTAGAGCTGAAAGTCAGAATTGACTTTTTTTCTCGCATCTCGTACATACTGCAGAAGTATCTCATGCAGCACAACACACCCGCAGTAGCACGTAGTAATCCCACTGGAAGCAGCCATCTCAGCCAACCATTTATACAGAGCACCAGGGCACTCCTGCGGACACTGTCTTTTATTCTGCACCCCTATAGCCTCACCCTCCCCAAATAAGCAAAAGACAAGCCTGGCAGCTGAAAGCTTGGTGAGTGTAACAAATATGGGTTCTAGCAGATCTCCGAAAGAACTATGCTAGGCACCTGGAGTCCTCCACGGGCAGGCACATTCAAGAGCAGCTCTTTTGTACTAAGGAAATGCCATCTCAAGCACCTTAGCTGTTCTCTGCTTCAGAAATTTGGGGAAGGCTTTCTGGTGCCACTGTCCAAATCAGAAAGGTCTCTGAGAAGGTTAACACCAACATGATTTCTCTCCCTGCCATCACCACACAATTACTAAAATGCAGTAGAGATACACAGCATAAACACTTGCAAAGTTCTTCAGAAAGAGGGGAAAAAGAAGGGAATACCAGATCAAACACTCCCACAGGAAAAAAAACCTAAGCAGCAGCTAAAAAAACCCAAAAACATTAGCTACATAGCTCAGTTATCACTGCAAGTACAAAAAGTATTTTGTAAGCGGTGTCTGACAGAACATAAATATGTTATAAATGGGAACAGATGGGATTTTTTTTTCAGTGGAACAAGAGACACTTTTACAGATCAGTGCTGTGGACAAAGCTTTGTGCTATGCCACTATATCCACAAGGTGGCACTGGTAACTGCACAGCTGAACAACTGCATTCATTTGCTGAAGGATTCATTAATGCTCAACTTGTGTCAAGAATGGATCAGCAGAACTGGCAGAAACAGGTAACGCTCCTACTAGGCTTTCTCAAATAAAAGCTAAATGTACCTTCTCCTTCATATTTACCATACAGATTTACTTCTTTTTAAACTAAGAGTGCATCTATACTTTCATCACCAGATATTGTTTAGTTCTTCGATTAGAAATGCAGAATACGTAATTGCTTTTAACATGACTGACTGAAGACAAAGCAGCGTAATAGTATTTCTGCTTGTTTGGTGCAACTTGGAACTGACTTTAGAAAAAGGTATGCAGTCATTGTGACTAAAGACTCTCCCCTGAACTGGAGTCTTTTTGGTAAGTTTATAATTAATCATCACTAGCTTTTTATGGCAGTAAAGAGAATTTGTGACTATTTGTGCCACTGTTGTATTATGGTCAAACATTAGGTAACCCTTTTCTCACAGTTCTGATAGTCCTGTGCTTTTTAGTTCTAAAGTGCTGACTGTTGACTCTCAGGTTTTTTTCTGTTTCGTTGGTAATTGCTATAATTAATGTCACACCATCAATGCAAAACTAATTTTAGAACAGCTAAAAAAAAAAAAAAAAACCAGCTACAGAAAATGATTACTCCCCCACCCAAAAATACAGAGTTATGTAAGAACATCTGATTCTGCTAATTTTGCTAATCATTCCATTTGCTGCTTTTTCAGACCTTCTATGATTCAGAAACAGTATCTACATGAATGAAATTGCTGTGACAAAAGTGACTGTAAAACACGTATCAAGTGGACACAGACCTTAGGCTGCATAGGCAGAACCTCCTGTTTGCAATAAAGGTATAGCTATTAATAAACAAATGAAAAAACTTTTTGCATCTAATCACATCAGTGTACAAGCCTGCCTGTGCTTTCCTAATATCCTTTGGCTATTGCATCTACAACTACTATGTAAGAAAATTTGCTCTATACAAATTAAAGTTAATAAGAAGCTAGGTTTTTCTTGCTTCAGCATTTTAAATTATATTCACATCACCCAGTGCCATGCAGAATTAACTGAGGGTATCTACCGTGAGTGGACACCGGGAATACAAGATAAGCAAGTACTGTGAGTTACTAAACTCTGTGTAGGAAAAATGAAATTAAGTCCTAGGGCCTGTATAATTCAGGAGGTCAGACTAGCTAATCGTGTCTTGTTTGATTCTAGATTAAAGTAACTATAACACCATACTTAATTTATAGGCACGTTTAGTGCCTATCCCACTGTAAACACCATGTAATTAAGACACAATGTAATGAGATAACACATTTGCTTACCTTTGATATCTAAAACCAGCTTGGGTTTCATCTTGCTATAAATCCTGCCATCGGGACTAATATGCCAATATTGTTTGTCTTCATTCCGCTCAAATGACAGGCCAAGTTTAGAGCCAGGAGTTATAAGATTTCCAACAATTGTCAAGCAGCAATCCTCTGCCATCTGTGTCATCAGAAAGGCAACAGCAATTATTCAAAACGGCCTTACTTCTAGTATCCACTGTTTTTTAATCAGATAGGAGAGATGTCAGCAGGTGAGAACAGAATCTAAGAACTACCTTCCTTCCCTAAAGCAATGTATTTTTGCCCCAAACTCAAGACTATTTATTTTTGTTCTTCTTTCTGCTGACACTCTCCACTACATAAGAACATTAAAATAACCACACTGTATCAGATCAAGAGGTACAATTAGCACCTGCCTCTAGCAGTGGCCGATAAGAGATGTCACGGAAGATAACATTCACTCTGCTCTTGTAATCTCTCCCAGTCTACAGCAATTTCCAGCCCAGGGACTTTTCCATGCAGGGCTGGTACCTTTAATACTCAGGACAGTTTCTGTCCCGTATGTGAATTTATTAGTCACTACCCACCGAGATCAATGTAACACTTTTAGATGACCACCTTTCTGATCATAACCCTTCTGTGGCAAGCAGTTCCAAATCTTAACTACTACTATTAAAAAATAATGAAAGAATAAATTGATAGGCAACTACTAGTTTTATTTGATCACCTCCTCACCCCCCTTCCCCTCCCTTACTGTAAGGGATGTCCTGTCCATGCTATGTTTGCAGAGACTTCAATCATACCATCCCTCAAACTGCCCCCTTTGCAGGCTAAAAAGTCCTAGCTATTTCGTCTCTCCCTCCATCTCCTCTGCGCACCCTTTTTTTTGTTCTTTAATCGTTTCTCGTTCTGCAATAACCTTCCGAGATAAAGGACGTAACTGCACAGTATTGAGTGTATGAACTTCACAGTGTATCACAATAATATTTTCTTCTTTGTTCTATATTCTATATTCTTTTCCTAGCCATTTGTATTACTTGATTTCAACACTCTGCAAATGTCTTTATGGTTAAAAAAAGAACTGGCAAAACAAGCTTACTTGAAAAGAATATTAAGGCTGTATTAGTAGTACATCACAGTTAATTATTCTGTGTGAACAGTGATTTTCAACAGATCACCATAAGCCACCTTGTAACTTCTGAATGGACTTCAGTGGCATATTAAACAAACACCCATCTGCCATTGTTGGTATGGCCCTAAATTATTAAATACAGTTTTGAAGAAGCAGTACTTCTTACTATTGTAACCTAGAATTGAAGTAAGTCAATTTAGTTTTGCACTTCTGAAATTCTCATCTGTATCTAAAAATGTTCTTGAGTGGGACTTCGCAGACTCAAAGCTTACACATTAGGTCACTAGGCCACTACTTCACCCATGTTCAAGGAACTTGTGAAGAATGAGGAGAACTGAATTCATATCTGCTATTCGTATCTATTTCTGACAAAAAGAGCAGAATGACTTTCATATGCTGCTTGCTGGTTATCCCAGCTACCTAAAACAGCCCTTCCTTGAAAACCTCAGGCATACCTCACGGCACTGTGACTCAGTCAGTGAGAGGACCTAAGCTTACAGGAAGAAAGGCACAGCTTCTTCCAATGACCTATGTCTGCCTCCACGCACGTACCTACCCACCTATGAGCTTAACTTTCTATTTAAAATGTGGTAAAACCCAATTTTTTGTGCAAACCACATTTACTGCCATTCAACAGAAAGATGGCAGAGCTCTGTAAGAGTTCAGTCATTTAAGATCAATGTTGCCAGCTTGCACTCCGCACTAAGCTACCTGATTGCTATACAGCACGAGCTGTGTATTTTCTGTGCACAGAAAAACTGCTTTATGAGATAGAGAGACAGGGGCAAAAACCACGAGCATTTATCCAAAGCCATATAATACCACACTGTCTCGATATGAATACTTTCAGTGAAATGTTTGAGAGGCACTGTCAAGAGAGAAGTCTTTTGTATGCGATATTAAAGCTTTTACCTTACTTTGCATCATTTTACTGTCTGCATAAATCCCTTTTACTACTGCATGTGTCCTGTAAACATGTCCAAACAATGCCTTAGCTTATTAACAGTAAGATTCTTCCCTCCAGCGTAGATGACATAGTTATAAATGGCTCCTTTGAAGTTATACAGTCCTATAGAAAAAGTTCACATGCTTCTTTGCAGTCAAGCTGTTTAACAGTATTAAAGTAAGTTAATTTTCTTTGGCCAGCATTCCTACCTAAGACTGTTCATGCTTAACCATTATGAACCGTGCATACCTCTGCTCACCTCAATGACAATTCACACGTGGTTAGTTTTATGGACTGTGAGAAAAGGACTTCATTTGGAAACTTGTAAAGAATGGAAAAGGGATGAATTCAACAAATACAGGGATAACCAGAAAAAAAAACCAATAAAACAAAAAAAACAAGAGTAGGATTTTATCTTTAAGCTTGCCTGAATGCAGAAGATGATATAACTTACATTTCAGTAATCGACCTACCGCAAGGTATGCATAGTTCAAAATATTATCAGGAAGGGTCTGCATTTTAAAAGGTCTCCCCTGCTTTGACAGTTTTGTGGTATTTTCACTGTGGAGAAAGGGCATGAAAGTGGAAGGAGCTCATGAAGAGCAAGACAATGATCTTCTGGTGTTGACTGTACTTATGAGGCTACAATTATTTAGGGGAAAAGTAAATCATAACTAAGATCTCTCAAAATTTCAATGACATAAAAAAAGGTATCATGCAACTAGTTTGTATCACCTGAAAAAGCCAGAGTCCAATAAAACAAAACAAATCCCTACAAAAAGATTGTATTACAGCTGAAATTGAATAAGTCTATAAAATAAATTGAGATTACAGAGTAGGAATTGAATTCAGAAAGCCCTACTATTGGAGAGGAAAGAGAAAACTGACATTGAACTTGAACCTCACCCGGCATCTTATGAATCCATCCTGATAAACCCAGATTTGATCATCTGAGTCAGTATCTTCTGCAATCTGTATTCTGAGAAGATTCAGATTGTCTAAGTTTCCATCAGCTGACATGAATTTTCCTGTTTCCTTGTTTCGAAGCCTGAAATACACACGTTTCTGCAGAAAACAATAGAACTCTTCAACCACAGTCTCAGCGCAGAACATATCCTGCTCTGGTAAACTTCAGAGCAATTACTGCTCAGTGCTGAACCCTGTGCCTCCCTGTTTCTTTCAGAAAGCTGAACTTTTCTATTTTAGAATTGAATTCTAAAGCCCATAAATGTTTAGGACAAGCCAAGCTTTGAGAACTCGCCGTTCTGCACGGAGAGTTTTAGACTTTCCTATGCAGCGAGATCAGCACACAGTGGAAAGCTAGAAATTTCTAATTCAGAACAGCACCAGCTTCTCTCTGCTAACTTCTTGTATAGATGCTCTTAGCTTTCATTAAGGGAGCACTTGTGCAGTGCTGCTTCTTTCACTGACAACAAGTATTAGACTGCACATTCATGCTGTGGCTTGTTACACATTAACATTTCTGTTCAGGCAAGCTCTCAGCCAGGGCAGTCAAAACACATTATTCCTAACTCTGCTTAAGGCTATACAAAGACAACGCTATGACTGCAAACAAATGCATTTGGTTAGAGGTACAAGTAATCTGTGAATTAGAAAAAGTTGTTTCCTTAATAAAATACAGCTCAGCAAGAACCTCAAATGTTAAAGCTCACAGCAGCATTGGACCAAATCACATGGCCCTTATTTAGAGAAGAAAATGAAAAGGACACCACGAGATTAAGTTTTGCATTAGATTTGCAAATAATTCTGCCAAGTAATAAGCAGGGAAGGCACCTTCCCCCCCTAAATCAACACAGTATCACTACTAATTGAAGTATCCAATTTTGTTGACCAATTTTCTTGTTGTTCCAAAAATAATGCAGATAGTACAGACAGTACACCAGTGACCAGTTTGGGCGCTAATTATAAAACAGCTTAAAATAATTTATATGTAGTAGTAACAGGCATTATTTGTTAAAATAATTTAACCAATCCTTATATGCTGTCTTCTGTACTTGGCTTTAAAGTATATGCTTAAGGAACAGTTTAAGCAGTAGAACTGCAAAGCTATATAGCATGACCAAATAGCTTTTATTACAAGCAAAACTGTAGAGCTATTTCTTTACACAATTGCCATTGCTGAAGCTTGTGACATGCATCAAGACTGTAACATTGCTTTCAACTATATAACATCCCCCCAATCCCATTACAAAATATAAATTAGTACTTGACAATCTCATGTCAGAGCCTACTCACCTGCAGTAAAGGTCTCAGAGAACCTATCTGACAATAGCCACTCACTTTATACCAATCTGGAATTTCATTTGGTGTTAACAACATCTGACGCCCCCTGTAATTACTATGCTCATAAATTATCCATCTATGAGAAAAAAGAAAAAAAAGGAAAAAAAAACCAATGCTTTTACTGCCAAATCCTGCTTTGGAATCAATAAATGGGTCTAACAGAAATCTGTCCCACGAAGCAGTAGTGTTTAGCTTTGGAAAGCAAATGACCTTCCTTTTAACAAGTCTTCAAAAATACTAAAATCATGTCCTGATTTAGATCAACCATAATAAGATGAGTACACTGAAGTTCACATTTTAAAGTCCTGTTATTTAAAAATTACAAGCTGAATGAAACAAAGCATTTTCTTGCCTTAAAGGGAGAATCCAACTTTTAAATATCATCTGTTTTCAGGAGGTACTGTGACTCCTCAAGGAGCATATATGTATATGCTACATATGCTGTATATGCCAGATCGCTGCATGTCCAGAACCAGTAGTTCTGTGTATCTTAATCTGGACAGGCCTGACCCACATGGGAAAGAACTACTAGAGGTGGAGATTGCAACAAGCAAATACTGTAATTGCAATAGGGTGAAGTTCTCTAGGGTATTTTGACAGAGGTTTTATTTCAGAACACCCTTCTTTGCAAATACCGGGGGTTGGGGGGTGGGGGGTGGAGCGAGAGAGTGAGAGAGAGCGCATGTAGAAAAATTTTGTTTAGCATTCCCTAGCACACATCCAACCATGCTCACAATCACATTGAGAGCAACCTGTTGGAACCTGACTTCTGCTTCTCTACTACTGGCACAAGCAGTGAATTACAAGTAGACTTTGAAACAGGCTGCTGCAATACAGTGCGATTTGTTGAGTCTTCTCACACTGATTTGCTGGGACTGTCCAATAGCCACAGGTTTTTGAGTACACGAACACTCAATACACGCATTTTCCTCTTACCTCCTTTACTCTGACTGATTTGTCAGTAGACGTTTACATCCAGAAGCAGCACACTCACCTTAATTTTGGTCCTTTTTCACAGCCTAACACACATCTATCCCCAGGTATGAAATTAAGAGAATTATAAATGGATGTGTCTTAGCAAAGGAAGAGAAGATGAAAACCCCTTCAATAAGGGAGGCAATAGGGGCAGGGACACTCTGAAACCTGTATTTTGACACATTGCAGCAGTTCACACTGCTATAATGGAATCAGAATTTTCATATCATACTCTAGACGTTTCCAGTGATCAACCAGAAAAAACATATATATTCACTGGACAGGAAACACGCACAATTCACGACTCCATTACCTTGAATCATGGTAACCATGTTCTTGGCAAAGAAGTAACTTGATGTTTGAGTTCATGTTATTACATGTTATGGAAAGTGAGAATCAACTATGTTGTGGTTATGGTGAAAGATACTGAAATCTCAAGAGTACAGCGCATGTACCTTTTCTTATGACCTTTATGTTTCAAACTTCAGTTCAGTGTGCTAAGGAAAACCATTGACCAGCTTATCCAGATGGGGAAAATCGTTTGCTCTACAGATCTGGTATTAGCTATCCACGTGAGGGCACTCTTAAGCTATCCAACAGCATCTCTCTAGCACACACCTTGGAAATTTACCTCTCCAAAAGAACACATTTAAATGCAAAGCAACAGTAGCCTGGATCTATCATTAAAAAACTAAGTCACATTCTTCAAGTTAGAAAAAAACCTGAACACATAGGTGGAGCAAGTATCTTGGAGATAGAGGTTAACAATGAACAACACAAAAAGAGAAATTTGACAGATCTGCTGGAACACTGGAAGGAGATAGCACAGTAGTTTTCAAAATGCTTCCAGACAGTTTTTAAATTTCATCCCAGACTATTTCTTTACATGATCTTCAAAAGTAAATTTAGAGAACAAAAAAGCTAATGAATTTAACTGCTAAGATTTACAACCAAGAGTCTGACCCAGTTCCTCAAGTAAAAGGGATTAATACTAATGCCAAAAGGGGCCAGATCATGACCTGAGTGTACCACTGTGTCCATAACATCTAGATAAATGGATGAACATGAAGACTTAGTAAAACACTTTGAACTTATGACACTGATCACAAACTGAATGATTTTTTTTATGACTGAGACCTAAACCAAGAGCACAGAAGTTGGTTTTAAGGATGCTATGCAAGCTGGCTTTTATAATATGGCATGAAGGAAGACAGCAGTGTCCTTGTGAGCTTTATTCAAATTCATTTCAGCTTCTAGTACAGGGCACCAGTTAGTAATAACATGTTGTTGAAACAGGATGTGAAAAGGTTCTGTAAGAAGAAACTGCATTAATGCACTGCACACATTATGATACTCTAATTTTATACTCCTTGGTTTCTAACACCTGTAATTTTTCTGTTGAATAAGTACATCATTCTAAAGAATCAAAGAGTGATTTTAAACTTACATGCCACCAAGGACTTGAACTGAAGCTATTCGAGGATTGTATCCCAGGAACTGGAGATTTAAGATTTCTGTACTGAATTCGGTTTTCTTTCCTTGGAAACCCACCTTTTCAAAAAGAGCTATGCATGGCTCAGACAGCTCCTGTAAAAGGAAGATGAGCACTTTTATAGGATGTTGGAACTCCAGATGGTGAATGAGAACATCATTACTCCACACAGCCCTTTTATTTCAGAGGTTTCTTCTTGTTTGTTTAAGATCAAAGACCTGAATAATGTTTTTGCTCTGCAACAGGTTACTTAAATAAATGAAGTAACAGAAAGCCCTTATACAAAACACACAAGGGATCTTCTTGCACGGAACATAAAACTTTCTTATCTTAAGCAGAGACACATTTGTGTGTGCTTGATTCTTGCATAATATCTTTTGTTTTAAAATACATTTTAATTAATGCCATATCCCTCTTCCATTGCACCAAACCCCACTCACTGTAGTAATTTTCATCTTCAGACGTGAACACGCATAAGATAATACTGACTTCTACAACTTCAAACAACTACAGTCTTGTCAGCACTGCTTATCACTTACTGCTCTCATTTTTAACTCTTACAGTAGGTTATAGCAGTATCAATCTCTGACTAGACAAAAGCTTCAAGATTCATGCTTCTGTGGTGAAATTCATGACTCAAGCAAAAACTAACATCTGAATCCTCCAAACAGCTGTGGGGAGATGATTCTTTTCCCTCTCTGTCAAAACACTTCTGGTCAAAGGGATTCTGCCCACATGAAGCTCCCTGCATCACTGAATCCATTTTAAAAGTCTTCTGGGCAATGAACCTTGGACTCTTTTCCATGTGGCAAGGCGCCTGTAGTGGACTGGAAATAACCTCTCACAATTAAGGCCTTCCTCTGCGAGCAGGAGGTAAGGGTTTCAAATCCCTCAGGGTAAAGTCAATTAAGCCCGAGTGTCCTTGTGTTATAGTTTACGCTAATAGATAGAAATGACCCTGCCACTCCCTTTCTCACTAGTCTTCCAGCAACAAGTGCCTAAAACCAACGCCATAGCCAGAAGAGCTCCTTCCTGCTGGCATGTGTTCGGCATGCCTGAAACACATTAACCAGATCGGGAACGCCCAACATGACGCAAAGTCTCAACAGACTCCAATCTGGCCTCAAGCATGGAAACAGGCCCTCCAAGGCAGGGGAGACTCCGTACGCACATGACAGCAGGTATCTGTGCTTCCACGTGACTTTGTTAGGCAAGACATAGTGTCTACCAGTTTCTAGACAGTGCTTAAATTCCTCTTTAATCTTCCCTCAGACGTTTAAGGGCCCAGATGACAACGTTGCATGAGCACCACCATTATCTCCACAGCAGTCCATCTTATCGCACAGCAGCTGAGCTATGCTTCCTGATCACACGCATGCTGCTAGGCTGCGGAAAATGCCAGGAGAGGCCTTTCAGCTTACTCCAAAATCAGACTACGCTCATCCTCACCATGAAAGGTTAACACCAGTTAGACTGTCATGTCATCACGGGTAAAGTGCTCAACAGGAACAGTCGCACCATGATGATGTCCCGGTGTCTCTGACCCCTCAGCCCTTTTACAGACCTGAACCTGTGCTCTGAGACACGCAACTGGTTAGGCAGCACCCCGTGAGCCACATGTCATGCTTCAGAAATAATCTACTTACAAAGAAAATACACAGACAGAAAAGGAAATCCTGCAATTTTCTGCCACACCTTCCACTCTGGGCATTTTTTAGTTTCAGCAGCAACACTGTTATATAAAACATTCTCCATACAGAGAAGTGCAAGGTCAGCTCACAAGTTTTCTTTCAGTACTTCCCATGTACTGTACTGTATGAAGCTGGTGCTCCTGTATATCTACATTTAGTTATTTCACAGAGTTGCTCATTAAAAAGAAGTATTTTCAGCATGACTGTTCAAGCATAAACCACATTCACAGTTGTTTTTATAGCATGTTCAAGAAAAAGAACACGTAGCAAATTCAGGAAGGAAAAATGCTATTTTCTATCTGCAGCACAACTGTGTGGAGTGTGTAAAGCAAGCACAATCAAGGAAAGATACAGTGGTATAAAAAAAAACCCAAAACCTTATGCTTATGAACAAAAGCCCTTTTAACTAACTTTCACTTCCAAGTTTATCAAATATCCCTTTCGTTTCCTTTTTTTATGGTCCCTCAGAAATGGAGCCCTGCAAAGGGGAGTTGAACTAGGTAAGTGTAGTAATGTTACGTATTAAAACAGCAAAGGTGCTTCTTGTATAGAAATGTCACAGAAAAATCACGAGGAAAGTTATGGGAACAGCAGATGGCGGGGAGGAATTAAGATTGGCACTGCCAAAAAAAAGTCCCAGAATAAATCTGACAGGTGAAACCAGTATCTAGAATAGTAAGGTTCAAATTTTTGTAAAATTATGAAAAATTAACAGCACAATATCATCATTTCCACCCTGAAACAAGCATTTTAAACCCAAGAACTCAGTATTGACATGTACAAAAGAGACTATTTTAATTCACGATCACCCACCAAGCTCGGCTATAAACACCTCTATTGTTTTTAATAGGATCTGTCTACTGGACAGCCAAAGAGTTCAGAAGGCAGACGTACTTACTGCAGATGTTTGTTTACACTGTACATCAAAATGCTCCAGAGACATCAAAGAGGATGACACATTTTAGTTCTCCTTCGTCAACTGCTACATCACTGACGGGTTACCAAAATTACAGTGGAGTGCAAAGAAGTTGCCAAATTCAAAGAAGGGAGTCAACAGTGTACTCCTCCTTTTTTAAAATGAGTACCATCTCTTCATATTGCCATAAGTTCCTGGATTCTTGACCACATTTTGCTAGTAATTACTTTGATCTTAAAAGATACTCGCAGATTCCATAAGTGATCCATCATAATGATTGGTTATAGGCTCGAGGAAACTCGTCCCTCACCACTGATGAGTTACAAAATACGTAGATGTTGTTTAGTTTGTATTCACCTCTTGTAATACCACCGTCTGATTTTGCCAAATGGCATTGGGTGTTGCTTTACTTTATCTAGAAGGGTGCATTATTTCATGAATAACTCAAATTGCATTTCCCTGATGATAGCAATAGTATTTTATAATTACACATATTTCACGCAAAGTTGCTTAGTTAAGCCTGCTTTTTTAATATGCATAAAACCCAAGGTCTGCAGTACAGATATTTCTTCACACTGTCCTACTGACATTTCCTAACCCACTCTAAGTGGTCTGCCCTACGGGGAAATAGTGTCTGTCTGACACATCCTTGACTCTTTTTACAGAAGTCCTTTTATAAGCTGTTACTAAGAAGAGTGAGTCCAGGCAGCTGTTTCCATCATGTCCTCTCCTTTGCAAAACCAGCACAGAGGTAAAAAACCTGACTGCAGCTAGGACATTCAACTGCTACTGCAGAGAAAAAACCCAAACCTACAAAAAACCCTCCTCTGTTGTCTGTGCATCCCTAGCATTTTTACTGTTGCAAAAAAAAAAAAAAATAAAAAATGGGGAGGTCAGAGTCACCAGTGTACTTATCTTTACAGTATTTCTAATAGATTTACTTACTATATTTATAATCCGTAAAGATTTTAGAACTGCTTGGGGTGAACAACCCATCGCCGTCAGATCAGGATAGATTCCTTCTTCTAACACATACTGGTTACCAGAGAATTCTTCCTGGTCATACACTATGCAGCTGCAGGAAGAAGGAGAAGAAATCGCCTCTTAAGAATTCTGTGCAAGTAAAATGATGCTAGTGTTTCTCAGTCTTTAGCAGGACCTACCACCAGAAACATTATTTACAATGTTTTATCCTGACAAGCTAAAGATTGATGTGCAAACTGCAAAGCATTGTTCTCTGTAAGTCCCCTTATGTGAAACCACTTCAGGTGTTAGAAAGCTGGTTGCCTTGTCAAAACTTTTACCATTTTAGTGATTTTGCAATATTCATTCAATATAACTTACCTGCCATCTAAAATTTTTGAAGACTTCACAGCAAATAAATCAATACATCTTGTGTTTTTTTCAAATATTTGGCAGTTACCCTTGAATTCAGGCTCTGAAAATAACTGGACCTTTAAAAAGTTATAAACATATTTAAAAACAATTCATTCTTCAACCTTCAGTAACATGTCTCTACCATTACTTCTATAATTAGATTAAAACGTACTTAAACCACCCAGACTTCCTCAGTTACATATATTTTTTGTTACCCCTTCAGTGTTGCAATCCTTGTTCAAGACAGCAAGGTAACAATACTGAAAATCACTACTTCTGGCTGTAAATCACTCAGTAACAAACAAAATAATTAAAACAACACTAACCAAGATAGCTCCTTGGACTATCTGCTGGAGAAGATTTTTAAATTCCCACAGAATGACCAGAATAGGCACATCTTTAGTAAAGGACCATAAACAGTTTTAGATTATTAATCCATTTAATCTCCAAAATACATACTCTTCCCACTAAATGAAAACTATCTGTCTCTCAGAACATAAGTGGTGCATAATCTTGGCAAAGTACTCAGCATGCCAACAGGCATGGTATATATTCCCAGGGTAGATGGGCTTTATGTGCCTGTTAAGCTACAGTTACAGTCATGTCAGTTGTTCTTTCTCTGCTTGGAGGATAAGAGAGGATACGTCACCCAGAGTCTTTTGTCCTTGTTAAAAAGAAAAAAAATTTTGAAGGAGCAAACCTTCTAATTTGGTTAGAGGATAATTAATCCTGATCACACAGAAGTCATTCACATTATCACATGCCTACCAGCTTTATTCACTCTTAACAGAGATACGAGTGTGGGCATGTACAGCATTCTCCAAAGAGGAACTTGCTGACGAGGGATGCAGTCTGTTGACTACAAGCCATTACTTCTTTGTTTCCTTAGGATAAGGTCTTAATAGGCACATAATATGTAGATGCAAATAATTTTTCATGCACATAGCTGAAAACAAGCAGCCTTCAGATTTTTATTCCCCATAGTTTATACATTATCCCTATGCAGAAGATTCCAGTGAGGTATGCTACTAATCAAGAATACAAACCAAGACAGCCAAGACTCTTCTCCCTGGTTTTTAGTTCCATGACATACTCACCATTTTGACTGAAATGAAAGTAAAAGTAACTTTTTACAGGGACAAACATGAAAAGATTCAGAATTATGAAAGAATCAAAAAAGCTGCCCATTAGCCTCGTTCTCAAAACTACGTATTAGTACTGGCAAATACGAGACAGTCCAACGTTAAAATATGTTAACTCACTGAACAGACAAGTTCTCCCTGCCATTTCCTTCTCTTAGTTACTGACAAAGACGGCACTAACTTTTAAGCACAACTCAGCTCTATTTGTGAGTGAACGAGATTCCCTTAAAGTGCAACCACCATTAGCAGAACTGTTAACCAAAGAACTAAGTCACAACTGTACCATGAACAAAACCATCTCATTTGTAGAGCCCTTGCCTCAGCAACAGAATCCAGGTACCTGAACCTCTGCATAGAGGGCTGTGGGCTCCAGCTCCACAGAACAATCACTGATACCCCAAAACAGCTCACCTGCTGAACCAAAACATTGCTTGTGCCCTGGGAAAGTTCTGATGGCAGCTGTGTATTAAATCCCACCTTCCTTGGGCCTTAATGTGCCTTACTTAAGAGGTCTGGGAAAGCAGCCTTCCTTCACCTGCAGTTCTCACTCTTTGTCTGACTAGTCAACCATCTATGCAAATACCTGGGTGTTACACTAGACAAAAAGTCATTTCTTTATTTACACGTTAGAGACACTACACAGTATATTTCATGCACTTACAGAAGTATCTTACCTTGACTTTACCCCTTTCACTTCCAACAATATCCTGCAAAAGTTTGGAGAGGAAAAGAATTTAAAAAAATATTTTAAACAGTGATAAAATAACAAACATACGAAAGTTTACTATTAATTGTTGTTTTAAGAATGTATATAAACTGAATTTGATAGAAAAAGTATAGCTCCAAATACTTCAGAGAAACTTGCCAAACAAGTATAAAATGAACTCCTTACCATAATGATGGGTTGAACTGAAGATATTTTGCAATTCTTTCCCCCCCATGCCTCAATGCTGGGATACAGCCCTTTAGCCAGTATATACTGCTCCCCTGTAAACTCAGGATTCTCATAAGCCACCCACCTAAGAGAGACAAAAAAGAAGAGGGCAATGGGTAGAAGTCACACTAATTTTCCAAAATGCAGATGTGTATATTCATTACTGTCTAAATGTAAGAACAAACAAAAAATTTCTCCCCTCAAGTGCCTAATTGTGATGCTATTAAAACCCTAAACAAACCCATGTATCTGATATTCCAAAACCCGGGTAAATTTCAGTTACATTCACCCTTCTATGTTGACATGAATCAGAGTGAATTAGCTAAAGCAGACCACAAGTTCAAATACATCATCTGCTAGATATCCTAAAAGCTGTCTCCAGTAAGAATATTTTGAGATGTTTCACAATTCTATTATTTTATGTAGATCAAATTCTTCTCTAGAAAAACAAATACCAGAATACAATTTTTTCAATAAAACTAACCTTCAGAGCCATCCGGGCAGTAAAGCTAGGAATACTGATTTTTAATGTTGCCTATACCTACAGTTCCGTTGCGTTTAAGCAAACATACACCCCAAGAGAAAGCTGAGCTGCAGCAGCAGGCATATATGCTAATGAGAGCAGGCTGTTCCCTGCTAGGAATCATAGGCATCAGCAGGAAGAACATCCTTGAAAGTTAAGCATTAAAACCATCACAAATTTCACCAGATTAATGTATTTTAATTCAAAGCCATTATTATAACTACTCAGTCGGATCTCATGCCTGACTCAGATTTCTGCATCAAGCCCATAACTTCTGGCAGTCAGAATATGCCTTTTTGAAAGACACTGAACTTTTGAGATACACACTTGAAGTATTAGAAAAGCAACCCAATCACTACATGTATCTCTCCAATGTTCAATTACCCCTGCAGTACTTTACTTCTAGTCTGAAGTATCTGCTATCAGGTAGTCTTGCTATGCATAGTCTACTACATTTAATAAACCTTCTACTGCAGCATTCTTCTAACTCTGGCTCCATACTGCAAGTCCAGATAAAGCATTCCCACGTTGGCACTACCTTTGCTTTTATGATAACCTGCGTAACTTCTGTTGCCTTTCACTGCTAGACTTCCCAAACTCCCATAATTACATTCTGGCTCTATTTTTAAACTCATCCTTTCTTTTTTGTTGTTGTTGATTTGGTTGGTTTTTTGAGTGCCAGTATTAGAACTGGCCACAGTAACAGCTGAGTTTCATTCATTATATTTATGCAGGGATCAGGACATCTTGCTGGTTCCTGGTTCTACAAGATAATCTTCTACTCAGTCAACCAGCCTTTAATTTTAGCCAATGCGTTGCATAACAAGTATATACTAGGTTATGCCAAAACCCACTTTCAGTGCAGTCTTCTTACAGAGTTTCAACACCAACAAAAAATTTCACATCATAAAGCAGTAAAATGATACGGAACTTATAATTTGCAGTGGAGGCTAACTCTCACCATCTAAATTCACCATAAAATGATCTATGTGTGTTGAGCAACTGGATTTTATTAAGCTGCAGTTTTATTCCAAAAATAAATGCCAGAGTCTCTGCAGATATAAGGAGTGGGATAACTTCAAACTGAAATAAAGCTGCATCAACATGTATGTGCTGAGAGTACGAACTTTGTATTACTTGTCCATGGCAAACACTCATGTAGTGATTCACATTTATCACTATTCACATCTCTTGGTTTGCCTCACATATAATCAATTATTCTAACTTGTTATGCACTAATTACTTAAGTCATATTTCAAGGCATATTTCAAAATCACCTCATAGTAATTCATCAGAGAGACATCGGTATGTACAATAAATTCAGCAGGCAGTTCAAATGTCTCAGGTGTGTCTATACTTGCATGCCACATATACCAAAAGCTGTGAAAATGAGGTTTCCTTAACCAATTGCTTCAGCAGATGTTCATTAGATTTTTCAATGCACAAATGCCAGGGTACAACTACAGTGCATGACAGTTTAACGTGATTGACATCTATGCAAATAAGCATTTCTGATATTGAGTGATAAAACAAGCCAGATGCCTCCTAAGAATCTCTCGATAGCAGTTATTTCATTTCCCCCATTTAAAAAGAATCCTCAATACAGAAGTAATCAACGTATCTCACTTGCACGTATGTTGAAATCAATGGGATTTAAATAAGTAAGTACCACTCTCCCATGCAAGTCAGCCCATGCAGTTTGAGAGTTTCTAGAGCCAGGCCCTATTGGTGAAACACTTGTGCTTTTCCACTTCATTCAGAAGCCCATACAAGCTGCTGAGAAAGGAATAACAACATCAAGGACAGGCAGCTGAGTTCAGTACCAGCTAAACCTGTCAGACCTCAAGACTATCCCTAGGAAGGAGCACTGCCTTAATCTAACTTCTGACTTAACAGAAAGGCCTGGAGAGCAAGACATCGCCTCCGTATCTGAGCAAGAGAGTCACATTCCAGCTGCCAGGCACCACAAAAACTAAGTACTCCTCTGCAGCATGGCAACAACAACCCTGCCCCACAGGGAGCAAGTTCTCCTAACACAGGAGTTTTTGTAACCCCCAGCCTTACAAATTGCCTTAGTTAGGCTGAGCAACAGCCTCATCCCAGGTTGCTGGCAGGGTGGTGCTGGAGACCTTCATTCCCCTGCACCATCCATGCCCCTGGAACCAGAGATGTAGAGGAAAGCATTGTTTATATACTGTTAGTACTATTACATGCACAGCATCTTTCCCCAAAGCCTTCTATATACAACATCTAGGAAGCACAGCTCCAAACAGGGTCTGGAAGAACAGCCAAGAAACGAACTCGGACACAGGTAACTTGCCAAAAATCAACTTTGCCCACGGTCAGTCCAGGATTCAACTGACCTAACTTTATCTTTTAAAACATTGGCAATTTCTCGTCATGTACGCTCTTTCTAACGTTAGCTGAGAGGAGTAATCCCCCTTTTTGCATTGCTCAGACTCATTTTGGGATAGGACAGATTACCTAAATCCTGGAAGGACCTTCTGTCTCAGGTACAGAAGAAATGGCAACACCTTCATTAAACTAAATGCCATAGTTGTAAAAAGTAAGCTTTCAGACACAGAAGCACTCCTTCAGGTCTGAAATAGGACCCACAATCTTTAAAGTTTAAATACTACATGGAGGCAATAGATTTTAATTGACCTATACATGCTAATCGGATAGACCACGAGGGGCCAGGAAGTTAACTGGCACCTGCAGATTTGTAGTGTGATTAACAGAGAGGATGAGGTAATAAAATGCGGTTTACAGGAAAGAGAAAAAACAGGTTCTTTATCATACCTCTTTGTGCCTGTGATTCCTAGCATCCCAGGGACCTGCAAACTTTAATTTCACTACTCCTTGAAAGTTTTTTTTCCGAACATCAGTTCAGCTCAGTTCAGGGATGGAGGGAAGTGTAAGCTGTTTGAAATGTTCTCTCGTGGGGCACCCAAGGGCTCTTGCCCTTTTCAGCAACCAGTGGATGTTTGTTCTTGTACCTTGTGTCTCTTCAGTTTCACCCATGTTACGTTCCCAAGTGCATCCAGATTAAACTTACTACATTCTGGCTCCTGTATATGAACTACTCATCACCTAATGATTTCCTTAATATCACTACCCATATGTAGACTGGAAGCAGCCAAATCTGCGCTGTGAACTAATTACTTGAAAATTAGGGGAAAACCAGGCTGATTACAGGACCACAGTAAAACAAACGCCTACATAAAAATACAAGTCTGGAAAACTTCTTTCACCAAGTTCAAAAAGGATCAACAAAAAGACAGGGGCTTTTTCAGTATTTTTGGCAAAAGTTTGTTGTGTTTATGGATAAAGAAAAGGCACATTTCAAACATGCAATTCCTGTGATTTTGATCACTATTAAATATAAGCTTGAAGAGGTTTTAAGCAGAGAGGAAATCAAAACTGTGTAACGACTTTAGTACTTGCTTAAACTTGTAAAGGGTGTTGTTACCTGTTGCTAGTAAATACTTCCATTTTCTGCCACTTAAAATTCTGCCAGTTTGGAAGTGAAGATCAAACTCTACTTAAAAGAAGAAAGGCCTCTCCTGTTTTCAGGCAGTCTGGATTGCTTTCTCCTGCCGCAACGGCAGAAGAATAAAATACCCTGGATTTTATGCTTGGCCAGTGTCTGAAGAACGCTCAAGAGCAAAACATTTTCATTTTTAAAGAAGTCAGTTCTCATCACCTTACGATATTTTTTTTCAGACTGTCTTTACAATGGATTTAGCAAAGACATTAAAACATTGCTTGAAAACATTCTTCAGAAACACTATAGCTGAAAACTTCAATGCAGCTAGCACTCAGTTACCCCAAAATGAAATATTCACTCCCCAAATGCAGAGCTGGGCTGTGCTCAGCATACAATTTAGAGATGCAGTTTAGCTTAGAACTTGCTCAGTAGTATCCGTGCACTGCAGTGTCAGGCTTTCTTTTCTTTGATATACCCTTTAAATTACAGAGCAATCAAATTAATCATGTGGGAAATACAGATCATCTGTCACCTCTTACTGCTATAACTGCTTACCCCAGATACCTGTAGTTAAAAAATTGCTATGAAAGGTTCATGGCTTCTTACATTTTATTACTTTTTTTTTTTTTTTTAAATGAAGTATGCTCAATATGATACCAGGAAGGTTACTTCGAAATATTATGACAAGCTTTTACTGAATCTGTCACAGTTCACAATGACATCTACATTACAGTCTAAACAGCTCAGGAAATTGCTCAATGGATTATTCATTGCTCTATGACCGATTTCTTGGAAGGAACGATAAGAAAATTTTCTACCTGAACAGTTACTTAACACTTAAAATAAAGCATTTTCTTACCAAGCATGACTTAACAAGACTCATCCAACCTTTCTGACACATTAGCATTTAGTAACACCACCACAAAACCCCCAAACCCTCATAACCTTTTTGGAAACAATAGGGTCATACAAGACTGTTAAGAGCTGGGTGCTAGTCACCCCTTATGAACAATGCACCCGGATTTTTAGAAAGCTTATTGCTACAAATTACATCTTTAAGAGACTACAAGGTGAGATTACAGGAGCAGTATCTGTATCTGTGGGAGAAGAGTTTTGTTTGTCATGACTTTAGCTGCCTTTACCATCAGAGTATGAGCGTCACTCTTAATTACTAGACTACTCAAACTCAAGTATGACTCCTATCTCAGCTGCAACAGACACATTTACTACAACACAAAGGGCATGATAGGTAACCCACAACTTGTTCCCCAACCTTCAGAGGTGACTCTTTCCCATGAATCTCCCTTGCATATTACAGAAGACAAAAGGGTACAGTGGCTTCAAACGTCACCATGCAGAAAAAAACCTGCTGTGACACCATATTCATATACAAATTAAAAGCATTCCTCTGGAATGCACTGAGCTTGATTCTGCCATCTTTATCCAGACAGAACTTGCAGAGATATCGCACAGATAACACAGAGAAAGATTTAGGGTGTGGCTGGGTAAGGCAGAGCTTGCAGCATGTCACCTGCATACCAGGCATGCAGAGAGACTGTATGTCTCACACTCTTTTGGTTCTACTACTTTAAGTAGTTTTGTATATTTGAAGACATGATTGCTAATACTTGTTTTATTTCCAAAATACTTTGATGCAGTCTGCAAGGCTGTGAAACTCAATCTGCAATTGATGTAGTAAACGAATCAAACAGCAAATTCTATCAACATATCAACTGCGTGTGACACACATGGCACAACGAGTAAGAGTTGTTAATGGCCATACCAATGCAAAGTTTTGGGAACCACTGTGTTAAAAAACCCCACACAATAAAAACAACGCCACGGTACTAAAACACTATTAACCTATAGGATTCACTGCAAAAGCAATGTTACTTTTCAGAACAGCTCAATATCAGAAGTCTCAATATCAGAATGTATTAGTGAGCATGGTAAGAGTTACCTCCATTTTACACACAACTGAGAGAAAGAGCAAGGAATTTGCCTCTGTCAAACACAAGAAGCCTGAAAATTAGTTTCAAAACTGGAAATTAGTTCCATAACAATTTTGCTGTTGAAACACTTTAAAAAAAAATACAGCCACAAGAACAAGCTATTTCTTTCTACTTCTCTGATGAAATGCCATCTCATACTTTCATACTTTGTGTATCAGTAAGTCAACATTTCCTAGGACCATCTGATCTTATCATGACAAGAAAACCGATTTACCGTACATATTCATGAAAACTTTACTTTTTACATTCTGCAGTCAAGGGCAGAAAATTTTATCTGAAGATTTCACACAGACATAAGAAGTCAGAGTGCTGAAAAACATCTGCAAATACTATCAAATTCTAAAAAGAACAGCACATTTAAATTAAACAGCGATTAAAAATATCACTTACACGCCGCTTAGCACATTTATAGACTGTGTCCTCAGCCCGTATCCAGTGTCTTTCAAATTGGAAATAATTCCTAACACATTAATATTGGAACCCTTTGATCCAAAGTCTTTTTCACTGTACATTATCATATGGGAGCTTGTGAAGTCCTGTTAAAACAAAGAGAAGCATCATAAGGAAAATGCAACATGACGTTTCAGTGCACTCAGGAGTTGCCCACTACACGTTCTTGGAACTTACGCCAACAATCGGTCGCAGCGACTGCAACTCTTCATCATAGCCACCCCAGTCTCTCCAATCCCGATACGCTCCTTCTTCCAGCAAGTACTGATGGCCTTCAAACCCAGGCTTCTCATAAGCGACCCAACTAAACAACAACAACAGAGTCTGCGTGTGAAAATGGACAACTGCCACTCTGTTGCTATGGAGCAGATACACACGTATGAAATTTGTTCTTTTGCTACGAATATTTGCAAATTTAACCCATGCATATATCTAAACCCAGAAAACTAAGAAAACAGACAAAATAAACAGATACTGAATTTGTCCACTGCAATTTCCAGCCTACGGAGTTATTACTTCAGCTGAAGGGGAAATACTGGTGTTTTCCCACACTTACACTCCTCCCAGCACTTTCATGGATCCCACTGATCTAAGTGGAAGTCTTATCTTTTCTTCTGATTCCTTGTCATCAAGCATAAAGATCTCCGATTCTATTTCCACATGTCTCCCTTCAAAAAAAGGCTTCTCATAAATGATTACCTGTAGCAGAAATGAAGTAAAAGAAAAGTTGCAGAGAGCATGACAAATTCTGACAACAGTTTCTTTTGCATGGGTACATGGAGGAAGAAGGTACAATTATGAAACTAATTAGTGGGATCTCTCTGTTCTCTTCAAGAGGTCTTTCCCTTAGAGATGGAATATGAGGGCTTGAATGTTCATTACCCACTTGCATTACCCAGACAGCTGTTAATACTGTCATATATGTATGTGATGGATGCATAAATGTGACTGATATTGCAGTTTCATGGTGTGGTCACATATGGTAGGACCAGCCACTAAACCATCAGCGGTTGGTACATGATCAAGATATATTTATCTACCCATGTGTAGTTCATGTGTTATAAAATACCTTTGGACAATCAAATACATATTGACTTTTACCTTTGGCTCTCCACCAAATTCAACTTTGCGACCACCCTGTTAAAAAGAAAAAAGAAAAAAAAATAAGTTGTCTATATTTAAGAATCATCAACTCTTCACAAAAAGACCGAATAAAGATGAAAACTTCCTTGAAGAACACAAGCAAAAATAAGAAGGCAGATTAAAGGTAGAAATGGATGCAATCAGATGTTGAAAGTTCAAGAACTTTATAGACTAAAAATTTTCTTTTCTAAAGAATTACATTTGTGTCAGTCTTGAGAAAACTAGCCACCTTAACACATCATGTATAACACATAAACGTAAGTCATGTAACTTGCAAGTAATAACAGTATTTTACCATTTTCAAGGGCTTCATGGACCTAATGTAGGCTTCCTTCTTCTCCCAGAATGCTAAATTAGGATATTCACCAGGCTCCAACATTAAAGGGACCCCCTGGAAACCAGGTTCTTCATAAATTAGCCATCTAAAGGGAGGGGGTGGGGGGGAGAGAAAGAAAAAGATAAAAACCCCAGAACAATTCTGAACAGTAAAGAACAAGACAATATGCTTACTTTAGAAAAGACGTCAGGGTACTC
Source organism: Sagittarius serpentarius (assembly GCA_034782735.1). Classification (NCBI taxonomy): domain Eukaryota; kingdom Metazoa; phylum Chordata; class Aves; order Accipitriformes; family Sagittariidae; genus Sagittarius; species Sagittarius serpentarius. The sequence goes on along the minus strand of JAVKLA010000014.1, from coordinate 20,643,492 downwards.
TTACTAAAACTTTGTTTCTTTACCATCAAAATTGCCAACTACAAGCTGACTCTGTCTTATCTGAAGGCAACTCAAGTTTTAGACTGAAGTTTCAAGACTTAAGGTTACTCTGGATTACTTTTAGAATAGTTTCAAAATATGAAGAACCAATTTTCAAGAAATTAAAAGATCTCTACTAACCTAGACTTGGATTTGTTGCAAAATCTGTTAAATAGAAAAGTTTAAACTTGTGTTATTTACTAATACATAATAAAACCCAACAACTTAGAAATCTACTTCCTCATGGTTTGTATCTGCTAATAAATCTGTTTTGAAAGAAATAACTTTCAAAATTCATGATTGAGACAGCAACAGTAGTTTTTCAAAGCTTTTTTTAAGAAAATCTTAGCCAGTAATCACTTACTGGAAACAAAGAAACATACTTCTGATCTCTGCACGATGATGGCAATGTATTTCTTCCAGTTAAATTTACTGATCTCTCAGAAGTGCAGCATGGAGCAGTATAAAACACATACTAAAGAGGAACGCTTCACGCAGCCAATTCTTTAATCACTTAAGGATCATAATGTATAAATCTGGCGATATCAGAAAGATGTTAAAATAATCCATCATTCTGTCATGCTTAAAAAGCAGATTCCAAGCTGATATAAACAGGCACAGATTGCTATAGTTTCGTTGCAGACATGCAGTTCCAAGAATAAACAAGGAGCTTTGCTTTTATTGCCGTCTATAGGCAAATGTTTGATATACTGCGTGTCCTGTAGTCACGCCACTCAGTAAGCCCTCAAGTTACGGTCAGTCACAAGCAGTGTTCTCCAGGGTGCCGTACTGGGGTCAGCTCTGTTCAGAATCCTTATCAATAATCTGGACAAGAGGATCGAGTGCACCCGCAGTAAGTTCACAGACACCAAGCTGGGCAGGAGTGTTGATCTACTTGAGGGTAGGAAGGCTCTACAGAGGGATCTGAACAGGCTGGATCGATGGGCCAAGGCCAACTGTATGAGCTTCAACAAGGCTAAGTGCCGGCTCCTGCACTTGGGTCACAACAGCTCCATGCAACGCTCCAGGCCTGGGGAAGAGTGGCTGGAAAGCTGCCTGGCAGAAAAGGACCTGGGGGTGTTGGTCGACAGCCGGCTGAACATGAGCCAGCAGTGTGCCCAGGTGGCCGAGAAGGCCAACAGCATCCTGGCTTGTATCAGAAA
>JAVKLA010000014.1:20630440-20642056 GCA_034782735.1 Sagittarius serpentarius | reverse complement strand
GGCTGAGGGGAGACCTTATCGCTCTCCACAGCTACCTGAAGGGAGGTTGTAGCGAGGTGGGGGTCGGTCTCTTCTCCTAAGTAACAAGCGAAAGGACAAGAGGAAATGGCCTCAAGTTGATCCAGGGGAGGTTTAGATTGGATATTAGGAAAAATTTCTTCACTGAAAGGGTTGTCAAGCATTGGAACAGGCTGCTCAGGGAAGTGGTTGAGTTCCCACCCCTGGAGGTACTTAAAAAACATGTAGATGTGGCGCTTCGGGACATGGTTTAGTGGTGGACTTGGCAGTATTAGGTAAATGGTTGGACTTGATGATCTTAAAAGGTCTTTTCCAATCTAAACCGTGCTATGATTCTAATATTCTAACTTCACTGCAGGAATTTAAACATATGGAAGACCAAAGAGAGAGTACAATCAGAAGATAAAGGTGCATTGACTCATTTTTGTTGGCAGCTTTTAGTAAATAACAATTAAACACGAACACTGGGAAACTTCAATAAGATACAACCACACCCACATGACAAGGTGACTCAGAATCAGAGTCTCCCTCAACTGCCAATACAGTCAACTATGCCATGCCTGTAAACTAAAGGGAACAAAAAACCCTGCAACATGCAAAAAAACCAGCAACAACTTACTGAATTTCTTATGCAAGCAATTGGTAGAACTGACTTCTTTCTACACTGGACTAATGAACTGACATCTGAGAAAGATTATTTTTCAACTGCCTATTTTGCTACCTGGTGCAAATATTAGTCTGCCTTCCCTCAAGGGATCCAAACGCAACAGAGAGAAATTAAGATTTTAAGAGTTTACAGATTTAGTGCAAAAAAAATGCTGTCACACTGATGCAAAATAAGGACCAGTCTGAATTCTGAGAGATGTGCACTTCCCTTCCTCTGTTTCCAAAAATTTTGTCATTTCACTAGTCACAGAATGCTTTTAAATGAGGGACAGAAATAAAGTGGAGAGGTAGACTAAGTTGATTAATAATCAACCTCCAAATAACGTATCTGATTTCATTACTCTTGGCAGACATGTAATTTGGATTAAGCTTGCAGTTCAGAGATAAACTCCTAACAGAGAACGAACTATTTGGACATCCTAAAGTTTCCCTATATACTCGACTGCTTCTTTTTTTCCCCAAATCAAGGTGTAAAGATTTAATCAGATAAAATACCCTTTACCTAACAACTAAAATGCCCCATTTATCATGTGGCATATTTGAATACATCTTTGCAGTGGTATGTAACACTTGTCTTCAGTTGGACTTGAAACACAAGGACTTGAAAATTTTCTTCTTTTAGGTACAATGATTTCAAGCCTAGAGGAAAGCAAGCAGGAAATGTGGTCCTATCCTAACAGTTCATCCCTCCACTCTCACTGAACGATGTTTGCATGAATGAGAAAGAGCAGGAGAGGCAAACTCATTCCTTTGCTACAAATATACAAGGGTTACTCTGTCTTTACTATGTGCAAGCAGAAGAAAAACTGCCTCTAACAAAACATTTTAAGAGGTCAGCCTCTCCAAGGGTGAAGCATTACAATGATCTACTAATGCTACTGTCAACAAATACGACCAAAATATAGGACTAGAATAAATAGAGCCTGCTTGCATGTCTGATAGGCATAACCAATGGTTTAAAACAAATTCCTTTCATAGCAGTACACGTTCATACAGAACTATGCACTTACATGCCCCAGTGTACTTTGATAGAACAAGTCTTCTGAGTGGTGCCAAACACCCCTGTTTCTTCAGTGTCGTCAAAAAAGGAAGTCACAATTCCTAACCCTTCGGGTTCTGTATACAAATCAATTCGGCAAACCCTGTAATCCTGAAAAATGAAGATTGCCATAAACACTTAAATCTGTGCTGCAAGTTCTGTAATTAATGTGGATAACTAAATCAGTTTTGAAACACCTGTTTATTTTAAATTGTTTCTCCCCTTGTCAATTACTACTGCTATTAGATGCCTATAATAAAAGTATAACTAGGCCAGTTCGCCTGTCTGTTGGGACCAAGAGTCAGTCCATCTCTGATCAGCATTAACATTGTTTACTTTCTGCCATCTAGGCAGGAATGCATCTTCTTTCATCAGTTAACACCTCCTCTAGCAAATTAAATCCTAAGATAACACCAAGCAAGCCATTCTTGAAGAGAACTGCAATTTAAACAAGAATTATAGTTACAAACAATATATATTCCTCCTTTTTCCTTTCCTAGTCAAATAACTTTATAACTCGTGCTAATGTTTTGGCAACCTGCAAAGGTAACTACTTAATGGTAGGTTAAAAGTGCATGTAGGAAGGCTGTTCCACCACGTGTGAAACTCCCTGAAGTCTGCACATATAGGGCTATTTTTTGAGTATCAAACAAGGTTTGGTGTTGACATTAAAGTTCATGCTTAGTGTAAATTTGGTTTATATTAAAAAAAAAAAAAGAAGAAAAAAAACCACAAACATCTTTTGCAAATATGAGTCTGTGGAATTATTGATGGTTTTTTGGGATGTTTTTCCCAAGAGATTGACCAGGCTAAAATGCATATGCTGTACATAGCATTTCGGAGACTATTCTAATAAAAAACACTAAGTTTTCTTCCTGCCCTATCCTTCCAGTGGTTGTTACCATAATTCCCATTGTGCAAAAGCCCCCACATTTATTTTGTGGTTAAACAAGAAATTCAATATGGAAGATTGTTTCACGCATTTACAACTCATGTTACACTTGTGTCCTAATACAGCAATCACGCTTCGTATCTATATAAACATCACCAAACATTAAGAACTATACAAAATTTTCTTTACTTAGATTACTTGCCTTAACAACGTGTCTTATTGAACCAATCACTGCAGGCTTTAGAGAGCTGCATTCATTTTGCTCTTCAGAAGTACCTGCACCCCAAATATCTTGGAGTTCCAGCTCTCCTTCTTCCAGGGGAATAGAGGGGCCTTCAAAATTTGGTTTCTCATAGAGTATCCAGCTTAAAATAAAAAATTCTCATTTTTAACGGTGCTTTAGCAAGTGTGATTTGCAAAACATCATGCTCCTATTTAACAAATCCTTTCATAAGAAGTATTATTTCCAGACCCTTCCTGCCACCCCAATACAGCTTATTCGCCCAACACTGCTGATGCAAGCCTTTTCTGGTCTCTGTGATACTTTTAAAAGCAATGATAAAAACAAAGATGCCTACTGCTGACTTCATAATTTCATCAAAAACTCCTCCACCTTTTGAAATTGGTGATTTTGGGGCAGCAAGACTACTGTCCATGAATACCAGACTTTTGCATGAGATACAAATCAGAACCAATTTGTAGGTCAGAAATGTTGACACTGCAAACTGCTGCGTGATGTATAAACAGACAAGCTACTTGGATCCTGTGAAAAGCAGCCTGGAGTTCCACAGGGGCTGGTATATATGTGCCAAAGGATGGTAAGACTGCTCAGAAGACAAGCACAACTTTATTTTTAACGGCAGGTTTGAACATATAACTAGGTAAAAACTGTACCCATCTGCAAACACAAACCCCTCCCCTGGAGTTCTCAGTTGAAGCGGAAAAAAAAACCCCCAAAAACAGTCCCCTGGTCCATGCTGGAAAAGACAACCTGGTTCACAGATCAAAAGATTTTCATTCCAGTTTTCTGAATCTAAACAGCAATCAGTGTGCTTCCCAGTACCTCCTGCTGCAGCTAGCCCTTGTTTCTGCAGCTTACTATCAGGTCATTACTTTTGAGAACCTGCTATTTGTGTTACAGCCTGGCCACAGCTTAACTTGCCATGCTGTCCACACTAATAACCGCTGTTCTGTTAATGCTACAAAGAATGTAGGAGATGAACTTGTTTTGAATTACTCTTAAGCAATCTAGCTTTTAGAGAAAAATTCCTTCTGGACTTATCAGAGAAACAGTCAATTATCTCTATAGCACCACCTTATACCTTTGGACATGGAATTAACCTTCTGCATCCAAACCCATGTCAGACCTGGCTTTAAAATCCTTTGCTAGCCTTTTAGCCCAATCCAAATACTATGCAAGAAACCATAAAGCAGAGAGGAGACAAAAGGCAGCATAGCTGGACAGAATCTGTCATTTCTATGCCTGGTGAAATGCTGCACCCCTCCAGATGGTAACACTCACTCAATTTGTTAGCAAAATAAGTTTCCCAGCCCATAACTTCCTGTTGCAAAGGTAAAATGCCACATTTCTTGCTCATAGGTGTCTACGTTACATTGCCACCTGCAAGGACTTACTGTGAATTACATGCTGGTTCTGTTTCAAAGGATTTTTGGCTAGACCAATGATAAAGTATAAAAATTAATCTCTTACCATCCTCTGATGACTTTAACTAAAATTGTTGGTGACAGAACCCAAGAACTGCAATCCAGAACATCATGGAAAACTTCAATACCATTTTTCTGAGAATCTGATTCACAGTATATCACCAGCTGTGTTAAAAAAAAAAAAACAAAAACCAAACACCAACGACATATAATTCTATCTTGCTATGCTTTAAATATAGAGAGGAACAGTAAAGATAATAAAATTTATCTTACTTTGCCAGGTCTGGGATTGATTTTACTTTGCCCATTTCTTGAAAGTGCCTTGAAAAGACAGAGGAGAGAGAAAAGTCACAAAAAAAAAAACAACCAACAAACCCCAAACCAAAAACATGTTCGATAAATATGCTCAGCTATAGAAAGAGAGCTAGTAAAACAAAATAAAAATTACTCTGAATAGCAAAAAGCTGCTAACACTTCAACTACACCTACTTACTGCTTCAATTCCTTCTTCCTCCTGAAGAGCAATACGTGCCACAAATGTACAAATTTACACTTTTTTTTTCTTCCAAACATCTCACTGAAGCCAACTAACTTCAGACTTGAAATGCTTTAAAATCCTTCTGATCAGCTTCCTATATATTCCAGGAGTTTCATACCAAGAGACTACTTAAAAAACTGGCATTAATAAAGTACACGCTCTACAATGATAAAGATATTAATGAAAATTTAAATGTCTGGTAACCATAAAGCATGAAATAATTTTGAAGGAATATATGAAAAGACTGAAAAGGCACGATGGTATATACATGTATGAACTAACTAGCATAATCAATTTTGTGCTGAACTCCTTGTAACATGACAGGTTTCTTCAAAAAGCATGAGACTGTGCAGTAAGTGATAGACTAAAAATACCTAGAACAAAAAACCACATTGAAGTATACAAAATCTAAAACAATGTTGAAGTCAGTGGTAAATTATACGATAGAGAATATATGGGAAAGTTGTGGTTACACCACGTCATCTTAAAACAAATAAAGAAAGCGTTGCTATTATGTGTTTGGTTTCCTAGCAAGAACAGGAATGCTCATTCTGGGACAGCGTACCACTCTTCTAGGAACTATTCACACAAACAAAAAAACCCCAAACAGATCCTGCTCCTAAACAGGATGCAGCCTAAGATAACCAGCAACACATGCAAGGAACTGAGAACATATTAGTCAGCACGCAGGGCAGGCAGTGGTCTCGGGACAGAGTTCCTAACCACCATCAGTTTTTTGTAGGCATCATCAAGGCACGTTGAAGCTTGACTGGTTTTTTTAGCTTGTGCTTCAATTCCAGTTGGAACTTGCTCTGCGTTTTAAGGAATGCCAAAGTCATTGCTCTGGGCTGCCGGTACTCTTTCCCTTCACATTACCCATTAGCCATTGCATCATCATTTTCTTAGTCAGTGGAAGATGCACAGTAGGTACCCATCAAACAAACATTTTCGGTTTCTGTCTGACCTGAGCAAGACAATTCAGAGTCAGCAACAGCGCTGCAGAAGCCCTGGAACCCTCCAGAGCCTAACGGCCTTCTCTCAAGAACAGTCTCACGTGTGTACATACCCCCTTACTGTATAAGGCCTCCACACTGCTGAAAAATTGAAACCCACTCAGGAACAACAGTTTAAGTAGCAAAAAGAATCAATACTACTGAGCTTTAAACTCAGGTTTTGAAATCCAAGCAGGACCATCCAGAGTAAGAAAGCCTTTTTAACTGGCAGCGTATGTCTACACCACTGCAAATAACCCTCCTAACTTGCATCCCCACGCTAATTAAAAAACTTCCCATAGGAGAAAAATCTACATCCTCAAAACTGCAAGGTACTATGGATGATTCTTTCTGCAAGGATAAGAAGAAAGGAGTAATTTCTACTACTCCCCCACTCCTTTTAGTAGAACTGTAACAGCAGATAACCATTAGCTTTGGAAAAGTATTTGTCAAACTTCTTACATGCTGCTTCAATTACACAGGTCACATTAATGCAGCTATTAAACTCTGGAGAGCATACTTCTTCCCATGGTTCTTAGATCTCCTGATTCTAGTTTTCCTCTCTGGTAACAGTAAGGGCCCACATCAACAGAAACAGCAGATACTATAGGACCTTGGTTCATCATTCTGAAAACAGAAATTACAAAGTACTCCCACGTTAGGGTAAAGTTGCCTCAAAGGGAAAACGTAGGTCTGCCTTCACTCATGATGAAGAGATGCTCATAATCAGGCAAAGGGACAGCTCTCCACTGTAGCAGCACTTTCAGTAATCACTACTATCCAGTTCTTAAAGTATTCTTAAAGAATATGCATTTTCTATCAAATGCATGGGAATACTGGAACAAAAACAGAGGGCTAACAAAAAGTTTGCCCTGTTACTCGTTTAACAGGGCAATGGCTGAATGTCTTGCTGGAAGAGGACAGAGGTTACTGTCAACAGAAGGAGCAGGCACAAGCTTTCTGAAGTTCACAGAAAGCATTCTACTAATTTACAATAACAAAATAAAGTTAGCATGAGATTTGTTTCAAAATAATACAGAATCAAGTATGAAGACATATACAAACATACTCTTTCAATTCATATTTGTGAAAAGTCTCAAAATAAGGGCACCATGAAGAAACATAATCTTGTTAACAGATGCCAGCTCATTTTCATGTGTAGCCAACATCAGATGAAACTGGTGCCATACCCATGTTCACCTCTACATATTTGTCATCTATGTATGTCCTTAAGAGGGGAAACAAAACAAAACCATGTATGCATATCATCTATAGGAAACAGAAAAGCTGGATAACTTTCCAGGCAGATTTTAAACAACAATACTTACATCCACATCTAATAAACCAGCGGGGACATTTGATTCGTATCTGCTTGTCCCTAACCAGTTGGAAAAACTTTTCTCAGGGTTCCCATAGTTGGGCATTTGTAAACTTAGTTCTTTTTTTGCACTATCTGCTTGCATGTACTTCTCCACAAAACTTGGAAACTTCATATCTGAAAGAGACTGAATTGCAAAATCAAAATTAACAATCATGCAGCAGGTAGACAAAATTTTACATGGCTACACTTCATGAATGATCTTTATTACCTCAGATTTTTGAGGCATGGCAAACGGCCCAGAAGCATCCTGTTGTAAAGGAGGCATCCCTGAGGAGTCAGTTGTAAAAGCTGTTGTGGTGTTACTTACTGAGGTGACAGAAGGATTAAAAAACTTTTCTTTAGATGTAGAAGACAGCAAGCTTGAGAAGAGGGAGCTTTTTTCAAGCCGGGATCTCTTAATTTCACCATCTGTAACATCAATGCTCTCTTTTCCATTTATTTCCTGAGTAAAGGCAGGTTCCTCTCTATTACATGATTGCAGGGATTTGAATATGATACTTTGCTCTGTTGATGCACGCTTGGGCCTGACTCTGGCTATCGTTTCCAGGCTTTGCATTTTAATTTGTTGGGCCGGTAACAGATCCTGTGTTTTTTCCCTCCTCAGTCCCAAACCAAAAGTAAATACACTAGGATCAAATACTTTTTCTAAGTTGTCTTCATGAATGGGAGGCATTGCGAAATGGGGTGCTGGGGACTTGGGAAGCTTTGACCTCTTCTTTTTTTGGGGTAAACAAACGGAGGTGTCCAAGTTTTTTATTGTCTCAGCAAACTTCTTCATGTCGGATGGGGAATCAGAAATGCTATCATCTTCAGCAGATCCATTACAGGTTTTGCCTGGGCTCTTTTGTGTATTGATGTTGTGTTCTTCTACCAATATACCATCTTGACTGCTGTCATCATACTGCAGTGCTGCAAAGCTCAAATCTCCCGGCTTTGCCTTTTTATCTCCATTTTCCATCTTCTTAAATTCTGGTCTAGAAACCTGATGAGATGGTAGAGGATATTTTTCATCATTGCAAGGTGGTAACACCTCTGTGCTTGGCAGTATCTTTTCTTCATTTCTGTGCGATTCTGAGCTTGTGTTACTTCTTTGGTAGGAAGTATCTTGAGCATTTTCACTTTTAGTGGGTGAGTGCAAAGACAGTTTAAAAGGTGAACCTTCCTTTTTAGCTGTGGTTAATTCTGGTTCAGGTTGCTTCAAAGAGATACTACTAGCATCAATTTTGCTGCTTTGGTTGAAAAGGGATATTGCAGCTTTTACTTTAAGTTCTGTTGTCTTCCCAATATCCTCATAAAAGGCAGAGCCTTCTTCATTTTTGCCTTTTAATTCTGCAGTGCTTTCTTTCTCTAGTGTGCCATTCTCAAACAACTTCTGGCGACTGCTTTGCTTATTTAATGTTTTATCAGGCTGTTCGCTTTCCTTAGGTTGTTTTCCAAATTTCAGCTTTGCTCTGCCAACAAATGTGCTTGGTACAGTACTATTTTTTGAAGCAGGGATGTCAGTAGGCCTCTGGCTCTGGTTAGCACATTTATTTTCAAACAAGGAAATTTTGTTGGCAATGTTGCTGTTAGTTTTATTAACTGGTTTTTCAAGAGTATCCTGCTCACTTTCTAAACTGTCTTGATTCACAGGTGCTTTAAAATTCAGCTCTACATTCTTCGGTTTGGCTGGACTACAGGAGGCAAAGTGATACAGAGTTACATCTCTGATTAATCTTGTAAAGACTTGTAACAATTTTCAAAACAATAAAATGTAGCATTATAATTACATTTTCCATATTCATATTCCATTTAAATTTTGGTATCTCAAAAGGAATTAACTAAAAAAGGAGTAAGTATATGAATGACCAAAAAAAATTAGACACTAAATAAGGAGATTACATTTCAAACATGTACATAGTTCTTTTATTCTCAGAAAAAGAAAAAACACAGCAGCCTACAGCATCTGCAATTGAGGCAGAGAACTTAACTACTTATGACTGACAGACATTAAAATTTAATAGTGAATAGGCAGAATGAATTATACACATGCAATTCCCTACAGAGTTCAGGAAACAAATCCCAATTCATTAAGGTGATAATGAGCTGGTTAACATTTGAATATACCTCTCCAACAAGTTTTGAAGACATCTGCCCAGATTCTTTGCAGCCCTTACACTGCAGAAGCAATCTTACATCGAGTGAAAGACCTCTCCTGGCCTCATTAGTACTGGTGGAAAGGTAACTGTCCCCAGTCACTGCATCACCACTTGGCTAAGCAAATACCATATGCGAGGACTCTCCCATTTTCTTCCGGTAAAGTCAGCTAACAACTGTAATTGTGTAAACTAACACTGCTGATTTTACAAGAATTGAATTAGGAAACACTTACAGAAACTTCTCCATCAGAGTGGATAGAGAAGCATGTACAAGTACAGAGGACATCGTACTCATGTATTATGGCAGAAGGCTGATGACATGCAGCTGAGGGTTTTAAGCCTCCTTCCTCTGAATACTTACATCCAGGAAAAAAATCATCTGCCCATGTCACTTGCTACTGCAGGAACAATATGAACAGCTGTGACGATGCAGGGCCCATCTACAAAATTTATTAGTAAGATATAAGGAGTGTCAAGGAGCCCACCATCACCTCAAAGGCAAACCTGTTCTCCGCAGAGGAATCTGGAGACACTCAGCAGTGGGAGAATAGGCAGAAACTGCACTACATGAAAACCAATGATAGCGGGACGTAAAAGAAACTAGCCTGCAACAACAATCTCCAGGGCCTCAAATGCTCTACCAATCAATGGATAATTCTGGTATTTAAGTACTTTCTTCTTTTTTACCTACACAAACTCTGTTCACTGAGCTCTCAGATAGCTCTTCAGCCCGAGAAAGAAGCGTGAGGTACAAGTGAGTTAACATGAACAACCCAAAACCTGAGATCCTCAAGAGATCCATCCCAAGTAAAGCAAAACTCTCTATTGTACAAGCTGCTTTGCTTTGGAAAAGCATGAGGAACAAGCTGAAATAACAGAAGGAACTCAAAATCAGCTGCCTAAGAATCTATACAGAAAGCAACTGTTAAAAATCACCATGCCTTTTCAGAGAAGAATTCCCAAGAGCACTCACTGTAACTACCAACCTGCTCACATTGGTTCACAACAAGGCGGCTCTTATGAAGAACACACGATCAAATAAAAAAGGAAATAGTAAACTTAAAAATGACTGGCCATACTTCAGATAGGTGCTAATAAAACACACTCAGAAAATTTAAGTCTAGACACAGAAAAAAATTACTCCTGAAAGGGGGGAGGAGGCAGGGAGGGCACTACCACACAGCATAGAATTAATATATTTAGATACTACTTTTCATTTGCAGCATGACTGTTTTTCCTAAACTTTTCAAAGTTAAATTATTCCATGATTTTTCTTTTCAGAAAATGAATATAAGACCTCTAAAGGTCATCTAGTCCAACTCCCCGCTCACAAGAGGGACAGCTTCAAAGTTATATCAAGCTGTTGAAAGCTTTGGCTGACCAAGTTCTGAGCATTTCCAAGGGTCAAGATTTCACAGCCTTCCTTACTAGGGAAGCACTGCAGCAGGTCAGCCACCGTCACTGTGAATTATTTTTGCCTTGTATCCCATAAACGTCACTGTTGCAAATTGCAAGCATGGCCGTTGTCCCTTCACTGCACACTTCAGGGATGAATCTGGCTCTGCCTTCTCTATAATACCTCTATAGGTAGCAAGAGATGATTGCGGTCTACCCATATCCTTCTCTTCTCTCAGCTGACAAAGTCAAGGCACTTCAGCTTCTCCTCATACATGGTACGCTCCAGTGGATCACCTTCTTAGTGGCTCACCACTGGGCTCATACCAATTTGTGAACATCTCTCTTGTACCAGGAAAAGAGTTGGAAGAGGAGGGAGGGATACAACTCCATATAACGCCCCAGATGGAGCCTCATGGCACCAAGTATCTTCTCCTTTGACCTGCTGGCTGTGCTCCTGCCAATGTAGCCCAGTACAGGCTTCATCTGCTAGAAGGATGCATGACTGAATTTGCTGTTCACCAGGACCCTTCGTGTCCTTTTCTGACCAGAAAAAGGTACTTATCCTCTCCTTCCACCTGTATTTTCAAGAGGTATCACTAACGCCTAGTTATCTTAACAGACTCATTTCCATACCATACTTTTGCCAGCCTGTCACTTGCACTACTATGTGCATTTCAACATAACACTGTAATGGGTTTACATGCCAAGGTTTTGGTAGCAGGGGGGCCACGGGGGCGGCTTCTTTAAAAGTTGCTAGAAGCTTCCCGTGTTCGATATAGCCAATGCCCCCTGGCTTTAAGATGAACCCGCCGCTGGCCAAGGCCGAGCCAATCAGCGATGGTGGTAGCGCCTCTGTGATAACATATTTGAGAAGGAAAAAAAGTACTGG
>JAVKLA010000014.1:20611811-20623188 GCA_034782735.1 Sagittarius serpentarius | reverse complement strand
GCGGGGCCCGGCACCGCCCTTGTGGGAGATCTCGGTCCAAACCCCGGCGGGCAGATGAACCCGCATTTTCCACCTCGCAGCGGCTGCCTGCCGCCCCGGCCTGCCCCTGGCGCGCCACCCGCGGGCCGGGGCCACGGCTGCAGGGGGCCGAGGCGGCCTCCCCACCCCCCGGCCTGTCCCTGTCCCCGGCCCCGGCCGGGGCAGCGTGAGAATGACTCTGCGGCCTAATGGTGCCGGCGCTCACCCCGGGCGCTCAATTAGTATTTAATGTTTAATGAATGCTAAACTAGTCCTCTTCTAATTAACGCTTAATTACTTATATGAAGTGGAACTGCTTCAACAGGAAGGACGACGCAAGTCTCACTTCGGCGCTTCTGAGGGCCCTGCGTGGAGGCGGGAGAGACACCAGGTCAACCCGCCTGCGCTTGGCCAGGTGGCCCTGCCTGCAGCATGTCTGGCCCTCTGGCTATTGGAAGAAAATAAGTGCCTTTTTTACACAGTCGGTTCTGCCTCCAGGTGAAAAAGTGTTAAGATAGTTACTTTTGCTTCATCAGTAGACTAATATTTGGCCTCCGTCCTAAATCCCCCCTTAACAGGAGTTGGGAAATGTGGTCTCGGCTCCAGGAGAGCCCGAGAGAGCCTACTTACTGCCAGTGAAACGGTGTGCGCCAGCGAGGCTTGCTGAAACATATGAAATACACAGAAAACCTGAACTGGGCAACATGTGGAGATAGCTTATCATACTGCGACCAAACAGAAATCCATGGGAACCCTTGTGTTTGACTGCCTTTCTTACGTGTGTTGCCTACACAACTGACAAGCAACTGTACCACCAAAGAAGTCACACATAGCGATCTTCCCCTGCAGCTTTCAAATAGGCAAGTCTATGATCATGACCTTGAGCTTAAGTTTTTGGATTGTTGGGGTGTGGGGTTTTTTTAGAGACAGAGAAATAATCTGCAAATGAGAAAATCCGGTCTGTTTTTTCCCTCTCTTCACTGACTTTCAACCAGTAGAACCAAAACACTCAATTAAATAAAGAGCTACATTGAGGGTTGTGTTGAGTTTGTACAGCTCAGACAGTTAAAGTGCTTTAGTGATAACAAAAACAACTATAAATTTCCCTATCAGATGCAAAAATCATGAGTAATGCAGCCCAATTACTATCTAATTTCTTGATTCTACGTATGTATTGCCAGTACTAACTAATTATAGGGAAGGGATAAGGAGACAGTAATGGACATTGCTAGCTAACAAAAAAGCAAAAATACGAAATTTTCAGGAACACTTAAAGCAAGCCAATAAGGAATGAGTGACACTAATTCCTCTGAAAATTCATAATAACTACAAGTGTGAGGAGGATGCCTATATTATTCATATTAAAAACTGGTGAAACACCAAAATAGGGGAAATTTAACTTCATTATGGTGCCAATCTGCATATTAATATTTGGATGTAAAATAGCTGTCAGTCCTCTAAATTAGCTGGGATTACATTATCAACCTGACAGTCATTATTATGCTTGCAGTCAAACTTTGGGTTTGCAAGATTATGCTTGGAAAAAATGAGTTATTTGAACTGTGGGTCTGGATTTCTCTCTTCCCAGCAGCTGATTTTCATAAAGTCCATGGGAACTTAATTATCTCTGAGACGTCTCCCCCTTTCAAATGTAGTTTAAACTGTCCAACAAGTTCAAAAGGTGCTGGATGGAAGGGAGGAGGGACAGACAGCCAGTCCAGTCACATAAGCCTTGTTTCCTCAGGGAACGAGGCTAAAGATTTTTTCTTGATCTTGAAATAGCTGCCCTATGTAAACTGTTTTGAAGTAATTTCTTCATACAAAGTACCTTAATTACATACAGCTCTTTCAAAACACATAAAAGGCCAGGTACTTGCCCTGAAGAGCTTGTATTTTTAACTCAGATAAATGTAGGTGAGCCAGTACTGCCAGTGCAAGAGGGCACAGAGACCAAGCTTCTCAAGAGGCTCCAAAGTGGGGCCCAGCCTGATGGAGCACAGCACAGGAGTGCTTGATTTTCAGAAGGCAAGAAGTATTCTTGCTCTGCAGATCAGGCTTCTTCAACATGTTTCTGCTCAAGCATTCTTACCCTTGAGACATTAGCCATTTCAGAAATCCCTGATCAAAGGCGTTGGCAACTAAAAAAAACAGAGGACGTGCCTAGCCATTCCTCGGACAGCATGGAGGAAGCCGTTTCAAGTACACTCCATGAATCTTTAAAGCGGTGTTCTGATCTGAAAGCAAAACGCTGTCTTCCTAACCAAGAAATGTAAATCTTGTTTGTATTTATATTCATACCTGTTTATGTTAGCATTAAAATATTTCCTCTGTTTTTGGCTGGGGTTTTTTCTCATTAGCTAACGTAAGTTGCCACAGCCAAACCCCTAATTTAACAATGTAATTAAACATGTGCTTTGCTGGTCTCCAGTGGAGAGAAACCATAAGCAACTGTGATTGTTGAATCAGAACTTCAGGCTGTGTCTCAAGGGATCAATGGGATGTTATTTTCTTAGATTAGTTCATCTGAGTCAGTTGAACATGACTGAAAATACTTCTTAGAGCACACATTACAGAAAAAAGTACTATTTTTGCTAGTCATTAGCAACTTTGTGGTAACTAATAGGTGCTAATATGTAGTGTGGACAGTTCTGTAATTTAAACATTTATTTGCTAGCATATACTCACCTTCAGAGGGGAAAAAAGTAACAAACAATATTTAGTGAAGAGTAAATTTGAGCTTTATCATTCACTAGAAGATCATAAATACCTGGATTTCAAGTAACATGAAAACCTCTGAGACCCTTCTATCTTGAACAACTCTTATAATGTAGGACCCTTCTAAGTTCATACTGGAACACCAGTAACTTTGGGTATCTGTAAATCACAGTATCGTAATTCTCACAACCATGAGAAACAGAAACCCTCGGAGTTCTAGCAGTCACGTGATATCCCAAAAAGTGCATTAGCCAAAAACATTTAAATAAATAAACTACTACTCTTCAGGCTCTGTCATCCTGCAGCACCTGAGACTCAAATATTCAACACTAGCAGTGCCAGGCTTTGTTAGGCTGAAAATTCATCTGGAGTATTGCTGGCACAACGTGCTGTAAAAATATTAGTAGGAAAACCAGAAGGAAGGATGTACAAATCAAAGCTAAGAGAGAAAAGTATGAGAAGCACAAGACCCACCTGAGTCCCTGTTTCAAGTCCTAGAGAGAGAAGATTTCATACCGCTCTCCTACAGGTGAGTGCCCTAACTACTGGCGGGGGGGGGAGTTGTAGACGGAAATAAAGGCTTGCTGCTTTTGCTTGTGTTTTTATTTAAAAAGCAGGGGGGAAAAATTATACTTAATGAAACATTTGACCTGAAACAATTTTTTTTGTGATTCACTGAGGGGAAAAAAGCAATTATATTTCAAGTTAACTAAATGATTTCTAAATTTAACCAGTTACCTTGCTGTCAGTCAACTACATTTGAATCACTTCAATTCACTATAATAATTTTTCCTTGTTTATGCTGACCCTTCACAAAGCCACAAAAGAGGGGTTACTATTATGAAAAGTACGACTTATGTTATTTTAACCCACACACTGCCTTCTTCCGAATACTAAGAGTTTGGCATATACACATTAAACTTTTTTAGCATTTCTTTTAAATACATCAGATTCCAGATTGACAGTGTCCTCTTCAAAGGCAGAGAAAGAAAAACACTTTAAATTTAACAGGTCCATTCTAACACGGAATTTACTCCCTGCTTCTTCCAGCCCTTTGCCTGCTATACTTAATAGAGGATATAAACAGCAGTAGCTGGATTTTAAACAATTTCAGCTTTAACTGAGCTCTGTATAAAGGGAGTGTAGTTACCTAGACTGGGGAACTTACCTGAACAACCAAGGAGCTATAAATGTAAGACTGATGAGCAGAGTGAAGTGAAACAAATGTAAGTTTTCTTAATAGTCATATTTTTCCACAAACTATTTATATTTTCTATTTTCTACTAAGTCAGGATATTTTAGCAAAGCAGTTCATGTCTTCAAGAGAACAGGACCTATCTGCTTCCAATTTATTTTGTCACTGTAAAACTAAATTTTTAGTTCAAATGTACACCAAAAATTGACCATTTTGCAACAGCATATAGACTAATGAGAATACTGAGACTGCATGTTTAACTGAATTTTTGAAAGGAAATAATCAGTTCAAGAAGCATACATGTAAGTGTAAATCCCGTATTATTTCTTAGGTGCCAAACAGCGATTTAGATAATGGATCTGTCAAAAAAACCCAGCAAATCATGCAAAATCAAATAAACAGAAATCTTTCAAAAAAGCTCAGGAAAGACAAAGAAGCATAAATAAAAATTGAACAGATCCTTACATGAGTATTTAGGAAAGGAGGCTGATAAAAAAGAACAGGCATGTCAGAAAAGGCATGCCTGCTCCCATCTCCTCTTCCCCAGAGCTAGTTATTTCCATATACTAAAATCTTTACCCCCTCCCCTTCTGTCAACAGTAGCATCTGTCAGTTAAAGAGACGCTCTATAAAGCTAATGGAGATCAGTCGATTTTATCATTTTAAAAAATTAATTGTGTATTAACCCAAAGATTTCTGGTGGGGTTTAAAGAGGGAAAAAAGAGAGTGCTGTTTGCCTTACCATGATGATGATAATTCTTTTTGCTGTTTACAGAAGAATAAACAAACTATGGTGTGTGAGATGCAGTCCTGTGTGTCATTAACCAAACCCTTTTTCTTAGCAATCCTCCCACGCTTTAACCCCTTCTTTCTTCTGGCAGCACTCAGTTAAAAACAAGCAAAAAAGGAAGCAGTATCTGACTTGATCCTTTCCAACTGATAAGTCATTTGGCAGACAAATTATAACTATGAAAGGGACTCAATTAGAGGATAGGAGAAAGGGCTGCAGGAGGGTGGCAGCAAGTCCTTCAGTAAGCACCTCTACAGAAGCAGAGAACCTGTTGCAAAGAACTCTGAAGTTAGTGTTGGGCAAATGCCTTACGTGCATTAATTAACATGCAATACTAGAATGCAGATATGCAACAGTAGGAAAAAATACACCACACACGTTGGTTCTCACAAACTTGATTACTGTTTTCTGATCCACATTTAAGATGGCTAAAGAAAAAGTTCACTTGTGCCTTTATTCAGCAAGAGATTGATTTACGCAGGCATCCTTGGTCCTTCAGCTTCCTGAGTTGGTATATCAAATCTGTATTTTTCTAGCAACTTCTGGAAAAATGATACTAAAAAGGGATCTGAAAAAAGCAGAAAACAAGCAGCACCAAAAGCAGGAACAGGGATCATTCAACGCTGAAGAACTGAGAGAATATTTAAACTCTCCTGAACTTGGAAGACTTCCAGAAATAAAAATATATGCAAAAAACAGCATTAACATATATTATTGTTCTTGTAACTCTGTGTTTCAATGTAAGAGAAAGTGAGGAAGTCTGATATGAGTTAGCCTCACATCTTTGCCCTCGGGATTTCGAGTCTTGCTGGGTCAGAGCTGTATCATTAGATAATCTACTCAGTGTAAAGATTCAGCGAGACATCACCTCTTTTGAAGCAAAGAGTGAAAATAAACATATATTATCTGTGTTTTATTGTAAGAGACAGGAACTAGAAAGTACTGTTTCCGTTGAGCAATAAAGGATAAATGACAAATGCATTTTGGAGGGAAAGAGAGGTGCTTTGAAGTCTTCTAGGTCTCCCTAACCAGAAGCCACAACTAATAAATGTAACCCCTTCCTTTCCTTTTTTCAATTCTGAATGCAGTTCAGAATGATAAAGAATCTGCTACGTAAGTGGTTCTGCATTCACTAGGTCTCCTTCTTCTAGGTTTGTGGGTCTCTTCTGTTTTGTGAGAGTGACAGTGTCCTGTCACAAACTCTAAATGGTGTATATTGGTAAGTACAGATTTAACGTAAGTTGTCTAGTTTAGATCTATAGCTCACTGAACACTTCCCAATTTCTTTTAGATTAACTATTTATGTATAATTACTGGAGATAGGAAATAGGATTCTTTTGCTGCAAATCTAAAAGTATCTGTACAACTAACTAAGCTATAAATCTCTGGAAATCGGCTCTTTCTTAGGCACCATCAATTGTGATCTCTTCCCCTTGCTTTCACGCAAAATTATTGCTGCCAATAGGAGCTCCACAGTCTTGAAAATGTGTAACATTTGAAAAAGTCTTGCAGCATTTCAGAGCACATGCAAAAATGTCATAAAAGCATCAGTAAATTCCCAGAGCAACACAAACGACAAATGACTACAACAAAGACTGATAGTTTTCACTAATACTATTGAGCTTACAGTCAAACAAAGACTGCTGGTTAGGTCAGCTAAAAATACACAAGTGACAACTCATTATATTTTCCATTCTGCACTGTTCTCATCTAAGAAAAAGCATTTGAAGTAGCAATCTGAATTTATTTCTTTGCTAGGCACTTAAATACAGTAAAACTGATACATACTCCCAAAAGAGAAATTACGCACACTGAAGACACCTTTGAAATCAGACTGTGGAAACTGTATTAAAACTGTCAGACTCATTGTAATCCTTGGATCTCATTCCAGATACTCTAATCCATCTCCTCAAGACTAGTTATACATTTTTACATTAAATGATTATGGGACAAAGAGGAAATAATCCTAAGGAGCCACATATATTATTAGCTTTTGCCAAACACGGCACTGATGTGGCTACTCAGTGCTGGCTAACCAAGCTGGCTCCTCCTGGGCTAGCCTGGGCATCTCTACATGATTCTGCATGTACCTCAAGAGCAAGGCAGGATTTCTAATACGCTCCTGTGCCCAGTCTTTCTTGTTAGCTAGCTCTCAGTGCTCAGTAGATGAAGGATATAGGTTGTCTCACTCTCTGCTTGCACTAGGTAGGAAACCTAGGTCCTTACCTGCAGTTCTAATTCAGCCTAGGGAAGAAAATATGCCTAGGAGTTAGTTTAACTAACTAAAGCACCCAAGTGTTTTAGTCCTTCAGTGGCTCTAGCTCTAGATACCTAAAAGTAACTTGTTAATGTAATTTGAAATTTAGAAAACTGGGGTTCTTTTCATTGGGTAAAGCAGATAGTCTGAAACTATAAATGGAGAACTAAAAGCCTTTTGCTAGCAACAGAAGGACTTTCCCGAGGTGCGGCACAGCAGAAGATAGGCTGTCACAGGCATACAGGGCAAGAGGCAGAAAGCCATCCTTCTGAGCACTGTGTTGTTAATGTGAGACTGTAAAACTGCAAAAGAATAAAGACAGTAAACAAGCTGCAGATTGGACTGCTAATCTGACCAAAGCCAAATTTCATAAACAACAAAGTGAACTGCATGTTTGACATGCTTGCGTTGGGAAGGTGATGTGATGGTCCTGAAACAGGAAAAAATTACTGTATGTTTATGACTTAGGATGAAAAATGACAATATTTAATCAAAGTGTATTTAAATATGAAATTAATAGAATCTCTCTTCTCCACAGAAGTCCTCATTAAATAGATAAAAATCACGCAGTGTAACTTCTATTACACATTATGTCAGGGTACCATTTGGTACCTTTAAACAAACAGAACCTTTCAACTGAAATGTGTCTCAAGTCGACCCCCCAACATGAAGGCACCCAACATAGCAGCTGCTTTGGAAAATTTGGGCTTGATAGTCTATGTGCTTCAAAGAGCCCTTTTGTAAAATGTATAAAGTGTTTACACCCCTTGATAACTTCTTTGATGTACAGATTTTTCATCATGTACAGATGAAGAGTATTAAGTACAAGGAACTATTATTACTAAAATACCTTATCCTGCCTTTACAAAAATGGCTGGACATCTCATTTTACATTTGAATTACAATGTTATAATTTAGCATTTATTCTAAACAAGTGTTCACCTAAGGCTAATTATAATAACTATTACAGGGAATTGCCTTATTATTAATTAGAATAAACTTTGTAAAACCAGTACACAGAAGATAGGAATGACTCAAGACCTACTGGTTCCCTGCAGTGCAGTGGGCAAAAATTAACTCTTCGCTCTTAATCCCACGATTACATCAGTATCGCCTAATATTCACCATTAAGCAAGAGAAACTTCTAAGAGAAAATGTTTTAATGAAATGCATTTATATTCTCAGGTGTGTTTATTTTAGGCTCTGAACAGAGCTAATTAGCATATAAAACATTAAAATAAACAGTACATGTCTGTCCAGAAAACAAATACATTATTACTCTGAAGAAAATACCTGCATTTCCAGGAAATGTCAAGAAATACACAGGATTATTGATTCTGCACTTGAATTTCTGAGTAAGGCTTTAGTTTGGGCATAGGCCGATCCAACATACTCTACGATTGGCTTTGGTGTCTGTGGCTTAGACAAGAGACATTACAAAGGTACGTTTAAAGCTAACCCTTAAAAGCATCATGATTAACCAAACACAGTTTTAACTACAACAGTTCTAGTGTCGGGCTCAAACTATTTTAGATCCTTTCTAAATAAAATATGATAAAAACGCTCCATTAGCAACT
Source organism: Sagittarius serpentarius (assembly GCA_034782735.1). NCBI lineage: Eukaryota > Metazoa > Chordata > Aves > Accipitriformes > Sagittariidae > Sagittarius > Sagittarius serpentarius. The sequence continues at coordinate 20,614,636 of JAVKLA010000014.1, read as the reverse complement.
CTCGGGGATCACTTTGCATAAGCTTACTCCATTACTTGTCATTGCTTGAGAATGTAGGACGGAGCTGGTTGTCCACCATTAAAACCTGGTAGATGACAAGTGCTTCCTGCACATAGAAGGCAGGTGTGTGTTTTCTCTCCCGTTCCTACTCTACCACTTCCCTCCCATGCCTTCTTGTCACCTGGTGGGAAGGAGACGGGAAGACAAATCTCTGCTACTCTGTATGGTTTTCCTTTCACTACCTACTACACCTTTCGTCTGCAAGTGACTCCATTTTTTGTCTCTGCTGCAACTCAGGCTTTCCAAGCCAGCCGCATGATGAACCTGACAAGTCTCTTCAGTTTCCCAGCTGTGCACAAGGCTCTGAACAGCAGCCAGCAAGAAGCAGGGTGAGCTGCTGTTTTGCTGGGTGGCCGCTTAGAAAAAAAACCCTCAGAAACTTTCTATACCTTTTGCATCTTTGGAAAGTGGTTTTCTTTTTCAGCTCCAAGAGTCAGAAATTTATCTGATAAAAATTAAGTCTTACATGCCAAAGAAAAAACACACGTTCAGCATTCCCAGAAGCAAAACAATCAAAACTCCCCTGGAGAAGAGGGAAGGGGAATATCCAGAATTACCACTGATAAGCCTTCTAAATCACAAGTTTCTCTAGACAAAATACAAAAAAGTAAACAGATCTTGATGTTCTTTTTATCTAAATTCTGGTTGCTAAACATTTACAGTGTTGTTTGTTCAGATTTTTCAGACTTTTCAAAAGCTACACTTTTCAATCCCTATTTTCCTTCTAAACAAGTACTCTCTTTTTCAGCAAATATACTCTAGAAATCAAATTGGTAAAATGAAAAGAAAAAAAAGGGGAGGGAAGTTGTAAAGATGGAAGAGGAAAAGAGGCTGTATTTTTATTCACACATCATAAGGTATAATTTAGAGGAAATTATGATGTCAAGTTCCATTATAAAACAGCAGTGTTTGTAGAACAAAACATTATATTCTATTTAAATCTTTAGCTCTTGTTTGCAACCACAACAAACTTCAAACTTACCTGGTGAAATGTTACCCACTGTGATTTTGAAAATTATATGAACAATGCTAGTTTGTAGCAATGGCAGATTTCTTTTAGAATCTCTAAATCTTACTCAAACAGCAGTTTAGGCAATTCTTTATTAAAAGTGGATCACACTTTGCTTTTGCAGATCTTGAGCCATGGCAGATCGAGTGCTTGTTTTAAAGGGGTGAGTAAAGGAGCATTCCAGCTTATTCACTATAATTCAGTTCTCAAGAGAATAAAACCAGAAAGATGAAGTTTTTCATGACTACCCTTTGCAAACCCATTATTATACTGCAGCTGGAACTACAGAGCAATAAATTACACATATATGTATATATATACACATTCCTAATTGTCATATGCATTATATAGCATGTAAAGTGGCAAAAGCCTGGTCAGGAGGAATGAACTATTACTAAAAGCTTTGTGTCGCAACCTTCTCAGATCTGAGGGTGCACAGGTGTACTGTGCATATGCTGAGACACCTGGTCACGTAGCACTGCAAAATGGAAATAGGATCACACCCAAGGAGAAAGCACAGCTAGCTGCCAAGGTCCTGAAAACCATTCCAACACATTGCACAAGTGTGGAAGTGGTACAAGAAAAGAATGATGCAAAACAGTCTACAGCTCTCCACGCAGATCACTGCAGAGTAGCCTCGTGTAGAGGCCAGAAGCAAACCCCTGGTGATTCAAAGAACAACTTCACAGGACTGTACTCACCAAGGGAAAGAGAAGGGAGGAGTATGCCCTTTGGGAAGAAGGCAGTAAAGTGCCTGGTGTCATCCTAAGAAAGAGTGACATAGTAGCATGAGCAACACCAGTGAAATGCTGAAATGCTATGTAGCTAGGTGTTTGGCATGATGATACACAAAGGTGGGGCAGATAAAGGACGGCCACTGATAACACTGGACTGCCTGGTGCACACTCCCATGTCACCATTACCAGCCTTATTACATACTCTCCATGCTGGATCATTGACAACAGACCTCCTTAATACTTTGCAACACATGAATGGTCCATTGCCTTCCCTGGGCAATGCCACACTGAGTATGTGGCTATCCACATTATTTCACTCCTGTGAAGTGCAGTATTGTGCCAGTTTGATAGACCTTTTATATTGTCATTGCTTGGGGGACTGTCGATTATTCAGCAATCCAGCCCTGAAGACCTCAGCACTATCACATCCCTGGAGCATTGTTCACGTGACTGTTTTAAGCCATCACTAACCCTCTCAAAGAGAAACGTTTTGACCCATTGCATCCTCTAAATTTGTTCACGGTATTACATGGAACATGCAATAATTTATGGTGAAATTCAATTCCAAACATAGCTCAACAGAAAGACTATGCAGGATGCAAATCCAATGTAAAGTTGGATACAGCTTTTTTATAATTCTCCTGCATCAAGGTAAATGTGTTGAACCACCTGGAAGGAGGCTTCTCCAAGTGACATCTGTCTTAAGTTGCCAGCCAAGAGTAAATAAATGTAAGCTGTCTGATACATGTTACTGTTTGGGTTTTTTTTCAACTGCACGTAAAAAACCCCAACAATCTCCTCAATAAACTTTGTGAGTACTTGAAAGATGTCTATCAGAATAAGAATGTACTAGTATTCCTACTCTGCCTTCAAATTTTTTTATATTCTAAAGAGGTGGAGGGAACCTTCTTGACGCAGTACATCCATTGCCATCTTGAATGCTGTCCTGGTTTCGGCTGGGATAGAGTTCATTGTCTTCCTAGTAGCTGGTACAGCGCTGTGTTTTCAGTTCAGTATGA
>JAVKLA010000014.1:20595653-20611711 GCA_034782735.1 Sagittarius serpentarius | reverse complement strand
TCCTTTCCGTTCTATTAAACTGTTCTTATCTCAACCCACGAGCTTTACTTTTTTTTTCCCGATTCTCTCCCCCATCCTACTGGGTGGGGGGGGAGCGAGTGAGCGGCTGCGTGGTGCTGTGTTGCTGGCTGGGGTTAAACCACGACAAATGCCAAAGTGTTAAGACTGTAAGACAGATATCTCTTGCACCAATATTCCAGGAGCTATGTTTCTTCTATGAAAATGCTAAGTAACTCCACGCCACCTTCCCTCCTGTCTTTTGCACTTCTCTAAGGCCCATGTTAGTGGTCAGCTGTAGTTCTGTACACTTGCAGTCAACCACAGCTTAAATGTTCTTGTGCTAAACCCCTCACCGAAAAGCAGCAGAAATAGGAGAGAGAAAGATGTTTTCAGGGTCTCTCTGAAGCAGCCATAAGAACTGGACATAACCTAGATGTTATTTTTAGGAAATAAGAGAGTTGGTGTCTTAAGCCAGGTTGGAAATAGCAAAATGAAAACCTTTTAAAGTTAATACTGAAATGAATTTGTGGTTCAAATGGGGATAGGAGGAATAATGAGCTGGGACTATGGAAAAAAGTGGACCAACAAGGAAACTGCAATGATGCCATCAGTCTAGTCAGCAGAATGGTATTCTATTAAGCAGAGAAGTAATTTTGTTGAGCAATACTCAGAAAGGTTCTGTCATGGATAGCTGAGAACCTCTCTTGTGCTGTAATTAGCCATAAATTTCCAGACTTTTTGGAAGATAAAAGAATGAGCAGGTCTTCAGTGACCTGCGTTACAAAGCCAAATCATAATAATCAGATAGTTTTATAGTGGACCTGACGTCCAAGCTTTTTGACATTGGGACTTCTCAGAATTTTGCTCTCTGCTTACACAGTAAGTATGACTGTGCATGTATAACTAGCTGCTGGATTCTTCTGTCTTCATGATTAACAAATGCAGTTGAATTGAGGGCACCTGACATTTTCTTCTATGAAAGAATCATAGTTTTGTATCCAGAGCATCTCTGCTGCAATGCTATGGATGCTTGCTGTGTCCTGGGAAATCTGGGCAGAATGACGCTTAACCAAAGGTAGACAGATCAATCATGTTAGAAAGAAAATTCTATTATGAATGGCTTACTCTTCTAGGGATGCAATTACCAGAACTGTAGTTCTTTAACCAGAAACATAAAATAAACCAGACTTACAGCAGAATCCTAGAAAAGCATAAACCTGGTATCAGCTAACTGAAATCACTGAAATGACAGAAAGAGCTTATTCTGTCTTCTGAATACTCCTACTGACATTTTTGGGTTTGCTTTCTTTCCTACCTGCTGTGAATTTAATCTATAAACAATGAATTGTTCTTGCTTCAGTGTTTTAGCTTGCTTTGGTTTTTTTGGCTTGCTTTGGTGCAATCTTTTCGGTCTCTCCTCTTTGGTATCCCTCTTGTCCCCTCTCCCTCCTCCTATCAAGGCCTTGACAAAGAACAGATAGAGATAAAGCAATGGGTGCGCAATTATCACAGCCCAAAAGCAAAAGTGCTTGGTGTACACAAATTTGTATCACATTTGGTTTTTTTCCTTAAAGCAAACATGATACCTAAGTTCTGCCAGCCTGAGAAGCATCGTCAATAATGACTTACAAGTACGGATGGCTGTCCTAGTTCCTGATTCAGCATTCCTACAGGTACAACAGTACCCATGCGCTATTAAAAGTAAATTGCTTGTATGGGGGCTCTGCTACTTCTATAGATTTTAGTGTCAATATTGAGAAATATTTATATTAAAAGACAGCAGTGTAAGTTATTAAAACTGAAAGAATTAACAAAAACGTAGTTCGGTCCTCCGCTGTTATTTAGTACCATTCTTTAGAAAGAGCTGGCCTACGTGTGGGTTCTTGCTAGCAGGTAGTATTACACAGACTATCTGTACACGCTTTGTTTCCATGGTTCTGAGCATCCCTTTCTGTCAAATGTACTTATGGTAGTCAACACTGTCATTCTGTCTCTGTAGACCATGCTCTTAAATATTCTCTCAATGGAAAGCACTTTGATAGAAGCTACCTGCCAGTTATGCGCCCTGTACTTTGTGGGTTTTAACATTTTCCTGTATCGTTTCAGGTTAATGGTTTATGACACTACTCACCAAATACTGTGGACAAGTAATTTAAGATACAGTGGCTTCTCGGAGTGTTTGTGGGAGTCACCACTGTGACTTAAGTGGTCAGCATTTAAATTCTGTCCCAGTTCTATATTTTCTGGCTTCTGTGAAGATTTCAGTACTATTTAAATTCTGTTTGCTTCTAATTGGTTGTGGTAGTGTTATGGTTTTAATTATGAATTTCTATTTATCAACTAAATAATTCTGAAAGAATATTTCAGCATTAATCATCTCAAACTATTGCAAAACATAGCATTACTCAGAGCTAAACATCCTATAAAAACTTCAAGAGTTTCAAGGACAGAGCAAATTAAATATTTGCTAAGTTTATAAATCCTTTGTCAACCATGTAGAAAATGCTGGCATGGCCAGGACAAAATGAGGCATTCTTTTTCCCCTTCCCACATCTCTCCACACTACTCAACTGGTTTCGTTTGAAAATTTGATTACTCCCCCACCCCCCGCCCCCGAATTTCAAAGTAAAGACTTCAGTGTTCTTTTCCTATTAACATCACTTTCTTGCCCAAACCACAGCATGGCTGCAGCCCAAGAACAGGAACAAATTGCATAGATAGGATAAAAAGAAAAAAAACAACTTAGATAAACTATTACAACATTCTCATGTTTTCCTATACTTTTTAAACCACAATAAGGAATTACTGTGTTGGCCAGCACAATAACATCCTATTAAAATCCATATTAGAAGCCATACAGACAATGAATAATGTAGCTATTCTGAATGTTGTCAAAGAGCTCTCATGTGATCCATGCTTCATCAGATTTAATCTTTTCCATTCTCTCTATATACTGTTCTCTTCAATTCATACAAATACATCAGGACAGCAATCCCACATCCATGGGTTATGGATAACATCCCCCAAACTTTCTTCAATTCATACATACTTTATCCATATATACATTATTCATACATGCATTATCCATACATATATATCTGTATACATGTATATATATAAATGTAAATAAATTTCCTATGTATATTCCAGCCCATAAAAATCTCTATTGCTGTATTTTTTGATTGATCTAAACCGAAGAAATGTATTTCCCCAGATTTCCCATAAATTAGTGCACTAGAAGCGCATAACATGTAGGCAACTCTCATACGCAGAACTGGCTATTTAAAGAGGTTAAAAGTTATGCTTTAAAATTTAAAACATGGGAAGCTACTCTCTCCTCTGCAGGAATGACAATGGGGAGTAATGTGATTAAAAAGTAGCCCTACAGGAATAAGCACAAGCATGACTAATCAAAAAGGGAGTAAGTGAATGCCAGCTTTTTGTGGGGATTATCAAGGGATTTTGAATCTATCTGTCGAGTGACATGGGGGAAATTCCTGGTAGAAAAAAAAAGAAAGAAAAGAAAGAAAAAAGGAAAGGAAAATGATTCAACTTGTTAAGCCTGGGAGGGAGGTAGGAAGTGCGACTGTTACTTCAGGGAAACAAGTTACACTTGGGGGAGGAGGGTGACTGGCAGCATCGTACAGTAGCAATGGACTGTCGGCACTGAACACGCGCTACCAGTGAGGCTACAACCCAACCTGAGTGAGCCTCGCTGTATTTCCCACACGAGGAATGACAGTAATTTTAGCAGGTAAAGAACACAATAGTTATACTGAAGAAGAGAAGAAAAACCCCAACAGATCAAAGTGCATTGTTTTATACAAAAGTTGAGCATAAGTGTATTTAAGCAGATAAAAACTCTGGCAAGAATCCGGATGTCCAGCACAGCACTGAGCAGGCTGTTTTCCCTGGTTTTTTTTCAGGTAATGCAATAAAACTTTGCCCCGCTGCAGCATTTAATTAGCTGGAAAGGTATAACCTAGTCCAAACAGCTGAGGACCCATCCAGATTTTAAAAGAAAACAAAACAAAACCAAGAACAAGCCCACCCCCCCTGCCCTACTTAGGCCCCTCTTAGATGACTGCCTTGCTATACCTGCCCTTATAGAATCACAGAATTGCCTAGATTGGAAAAGACCTGTAAGATCATCCCTTCACCTCAAAAGAAAAAAATCCTACAGCATTATAAAATACCCCCTTCCTTTCTCCTCTTCAGTCTTTGCACAAGGCAGGTCAGAGCTCTCCTGAAATTGTTCGTTTTTTTTTTTTTTTTCCCCTTTGAGAGAACCTCCACCAGCAAATGTTCTCGGCCCCTGCAGGACTCACGTCGTAGGACTTTGGCTACAAGGTTTTGTTTAGCTTTCTGATTCCAGGCTGGAGAAGGATGCCTTCTCTTCTCTCGGTCTCAAGTTTTGGGAGGAGATCGGTTAACCACTGAAAGGCCTTATCTATTAAAAATTGTGGTGAACCTTAAGGCAAAGACTTGTTCTCCTCAGGGCAGGCTCCTCTCACCTGTCCACAAACTGATAATTTTGTTGTCTGTTACTTTGGAAAGTGGCTCACCTGCTTTCTCACTTACTTGGTATTGGAAGTTTATCAAATGGCAGTATAAAATGCTTTGTTTCTACCATTTAAACATCAGTCTGGGAGGCGATTTTGTAACCCCGTGGGATCCCAAATGGACTTTAGATTTTGTTATTTCCTGAGAAAATAAAGCACTGTAAGGAGAAGCAGTATGAGGACCTGGGCTGGATGTCTTGCTAACATTTCTCGGAGCAAGGCAGCAATGAAATTAAAGAAGCAGATGAGGAATCCTAAACTGAAAATATCCTAAACCTTGATGAGCTACCATCTTGAAAGATGAGTTAAAAGATCAGGAGGAATTAGGGATCTGCATATCTGCTGTCTCAGGAGTATGGCAAAGGCAGTGATAGAATAAAATCATTTAATCCAGTAATTTGACACAGAATCAAAATGGGCTTCCATAGCCACACCTGGGTGTAAGAAGTACTCCACCCAGTTTCCTTTATTAAATATTCATGTCATAGGACTGAATCTTTGTGTGAAAGGCAGTGGCTGTCTTCAGGTAGCAAGTAGGTGTGAGAACTCTTATCTAGATGGAGAATCCTGAGAAACCTTTGGACAGGTACCTGGTTATAGGTCTGAAAATATGACTAATCAACACCTGAATGTAAGAGGAGAGACAGCATTAGAGCACATAGATGTGACTTAGAAAAAAACTCTTTAGACCTAACTATCTCACATGGAATTTTAAAGTCTAGATTTTTTGTGATCATTAGTCCTAGCGCACAGGAAAGGTATAAATAATGAAGGATTAAGAGCTCTCTTTTCATTCACTCATTTTACTGTCAGCAGAAGCCAATCTCAATTTGAAACTGTCCTCTACACGAATAAATGCCTTTCAGCTTAGCTATACGGAAACCTATCAGCTTAAAGCCTGTTTGTCTTTAACTACATAACTTAGGGTCATTTGAGTTTGCCCTATCACAGGTAGGACTCCTCAACTGGTATTAGTATTTTGTCATTATTGAAGCTGTGTGACTACAAAATATACATTTATCTGTGATTTGGTCCTCAAATAGAATTATTATTTATTCAAAGAGAACAGAATTAATCAAACATTCAGGAAGTTGTTTATTCATTCATAGTGAGAACACTGGCCACATTGTTTTATTAATTAAATAGTCTTAAAGATATTTAAAAAACAGTCATAAAATTATGGCCACAGCTATCTACTTTATGTAGTATAGGTTATATGACAGCTGAAACAGTCTGCCATGTGGATCTGCACAGACATTCTAAATACAAAGAGGAATCTAATCAAGCCATTTTGCCTCCATTTGCAAACAAACTCAAACACACCAAATACTACTCCTATTTAGCTCCACTGAGCAAAACTGGATTGTGTAAATGTAACCAGGAATGCAATGCATTATTTGGCAAAAGGAAAAGGAACAACCTGAGTTTTAGAAACCCAGAAACAGAGTGTTTTGCAGAACTGACATCTAGAAATTACTTTGGGGTTTTTTTTAGTATTTAATAGTGTGTTACCAAACTTCTATTTGCCAAAATACCAAAAGAGAAACTGCTAATCTTCATTTTCATAAAACAAATGTTTTGCACATTAAATAGTACAGGACTAGAAGAGTCAAGAAAATTAAATGTATATTTAATTTTGTATGATTTATTAATTTCTCATAAACTTAGTTACCTCCAGTGGTTTAATAAACGTATGCTATTTATATATTTGATAAGAGCACTTTAAAATCTCTCATTGTTATATAGCTGTCATTTTCAGTTGTTCAAATCAGAAGCTTACAACAAAACAAAGTGACAAATACCACGCAGCCTTGCAAAGGGACAAAAAGTGGGTATCTTTGTACAGAACTAGAAGTACACCTGAATCAGCATCAGAGGTATTTGATGAGAAAGCAATATTGATATAAAAGGATGTCGCTTTTTTCCTAAAGCAATGATGTAGTGAGAGGAAATACTTTTGCCTTATAATTTGGGCAACACAACATTTACTCACTGGGAAAGCACTATCAAACAAGTGATTTTAAAAGTTTTTTAATTTCCTGCTGTTTTACCACCACCATTTATGGAAGTCAAACAAAAAGAAAGAGAAACAAAGTCTCAATGTGTATCAAGAATAGTTGCTGTGAAGTACAGGAATAGGTAAGATGAGGATTTGTTAAACAATCGTGGAAGATGAAAGGGGAAAAACAGGGTGTATTATGATACAAGTTTATTATACACTAGGTTATTGGGTGGAGAGAAGACTGTTTTTTGATCAAGCAAGGGAAGCATCCAAAAGGACAAAACCTAACGGCTTTAATTACTTCTCGGATTTTTTTTTTTTCTGTTGGAAAAGAAATACAAGACAGAGACAGTCCAACAAGTTCCTGGAATATGCTGGGGACAGCTTTTTCTTCAGAAGGTGAAGAAAGCCATTAAGGGAGTGGCTATTTTAGATCTTCTGCTGACTAGGAGGCATGAACTGGCTGAGAGTGGAAGGGAATTTAGGTGAAAGTGAACATCATTTAGTGATCACTACTACAAAAAGGAAGGGGAAAGCGGCAAAATTACTTTTTTTTTTTCTCCACAAAACAAAACCAAATGTTAACAAGCTCCAGAGACTGATAAGCAAGGTTTCTTAGAAGACTGTTTAATTAATAAAAGAATGCAGAACAGCTTGTCTGTTTTAGTCATTGCTGGAGTCAGCTCTTAATTATCTGAGGTAAAGGGAATAACCTAAATTAGGCAAAAACAGAGGACAATACAAATTAGGCTGTGTAAATTAGTCTACAAGACTGTACTTAGTACATTCACCTTTGAAAAGCTTATGAACAGATTTTCATAGACAGAACAGCAACGGAGCCTGGTGCAAACAGCTCATGTTCTGTGTCATGCACCATTTTCTACTGCTCTCCCACAAGAAATGCTGAGGGAAGGCAGGGTTTCATAAATCCCAATCCCCATAAACCATCTATCATCAGCAGGTGACTCTGTACTGTAAAACACATTAGCAGATTATCCCAATACAGAAGAAACTGCTGAATTCACACACCCCAACACCCCTCCCCCATTTCCTTGATTTTTATGATTTATCTAACAATCAGACCTTTGTGTTATGCATCAAAGCATAAAATGATGTGGCCTGCTCTGACACTTTTAGATGCTTCATTTAAAGTCTTTTAAATGTTCTTAGTACAAATCGTTTGACTGGTTCCAGGTTAGAGGAATAACACCCCAACAGTGTAACTTAGCTGTAAGTACGAACAATTTATTCCAAAAGAAGAACAAAGTACCAACTAAGAGCTCATTACATAACAGCTGAATTCTGCCATTCTTAAATTTCCACTGGAAAAAATCAAACATCTACTTGCTTTTCTAGGAGAAGTCTTTGCAAGGAGTTAATATACAAGTCCATCAAAGACAGCAAAAGGGTGAACAGCAATTTCTTCTGTTGGAAAGCTAATTCGCCAGCTAGCTCTACTGCAACAGAAATGTCACCCCATCACAGTACTGCGCCATTTTGCTGTTTCGTAACTGTGAAGAACTGAGCTTTTTTTGTAGGCATGTTTCTACAGTATCCATAGAACTAAGATGCTGAATGAGACCACAAGGGATGTTTGGGGTTTATATTATTTGTGTATACAACTAAGGACCAATGAGTCTTTTCCAAAGACTTCACACAGAAATTAGTAGATGAGATTTGCTGGCTTGAGAAGACTAGACAACAGATTTGTTTTAAAGACAGAATATTTTAAGCCTTCATCAAATATATTCAGATGAATATTAGTTCCACAACCAAGAAAAAAGCAACTTTTTCAATTACTGGCCTGCTGTGTACTTTTGTTAATGTGGAAAAAAAAGTATTTCTCTCCCCATGGAAAGATTACAGTAAAGACAAGAATGGCATTGCACAACCTTGTCTGCAATCTGAAATTAAGTTCTCACATTATAACAGAAGTAATTAGCATTTTCGCTAGCTTGCTTCCATGCAGGAATACTGCTGCCAAGCAAATGAGTAACGCTACATGAGCTAAATGAACACTAAAAAACAAATGCATAGCCATTTCTCCTTCTCTGGAACAAAACTTAATGTAGAAAACAGTGCAGGTTAAGTGAGAAACTGTAAAAGTGTAGGTGCTGTTCCTTTATTATTTTGGCTTATATATATTTTATGAACAGAAAGAAAAAGCCATATGGTTTGTGAGAGCACGTGGAAGATCTCCTCGAGCCATTTCCTTTGTTGGCTCTTCATGCCAGCTACAGTCATTACGTACCTGCCTTATTTCCGTACATTATATTAACTTGAATTTTTTCCAGTACTTCAAACACAGGTCTTTTAAAGGAAGATTACAATTATACCTAGTGTTAAATTTTGTTTTCAGAATAGTCATCTTCTTTATGATATATGTAAGTATGTGTGTATATATGTGTATATATATATTCTATGTAAACACACATATTTAGTTTTCTCTTACCTTTCTAAGTGCTGCTGGTAATGAGGCAGTAGACATTGATATCGCTGGAAGAACATAAGAGTGTGGACAGATTACTGATGGTATTTGGCCTTCTTCAACAGTATAGTGTCTGCCTGATATATCATAGTACCTGAAAGGAGAATAAACATTGTTCAATTAATACATCCTAGCGAAATAAAGTCTGACCTAATATCTGCTGTATTTCTCAACAGAACACACTAAGCTGTCCTCTCCGGTTGTAGTGGTTCCAGGCCTCCAGTACTTCTAAAGTTTACAGCTTTATTTTAGCCAAACTACTTGCTCCTCTTATTAGACATTAATTCGTCCCACCTGCTTTAGCCATCTGAAACTCTAACTTGTCAGCTTTTTCCTGATAACAAAACAACCAAAACCCGAATACAATATTCAGCAGGGTAACCACATCAGAGCCACAAGGCAGAAAAATCAGTTGTCTTATCTTATGTCACTCCACCTCTACAGATTACAACATTCAGGGTTTATAGTTCCACATTACATCACACGTTCTGTTCACCTTCCTTGTGGAAGCTGTCTCAGTAAAGAATCAGTTGAATTCTCAAAACAGAAGGTCATTTATTGGGAAGATGCTGTCACAGTGAAAGTGTATACAATCTTTAAAACCATACATTAATTTTTAGCAAGTCAGCCCTAAAGCTTAACAGACCTAATTTTGCTTATGTTTATTCTGCAGTGTCAATTTTGAAATTCTGAATCCAAAGAACGTGGAAAAGTTCACTTAGTCTCCCCCTAAGAGAGAAATAAAATAGTAAAAACTGATCAACTTATATAATCTCTTTCATTTCACAGTCTGAAAAAATCACAGTAGCAAGAATACAGAATTCTCTGAAGATACGGTTTCATTAAAAAGGTTGATAAAAATGACATTTTACATATTTAGTCCTTTACATGATTCAACAATTAATTAAAATCCAGCTTTTAAAAAAATTTCTGTATTTTGATATGTTTATTTCAAAATTGGACTCTCTTTCATAGGATCATAGGACAATTCAGGTTCGAAGGGACCCCAGGAGGTCTCTGGTCCAACGTCCTGCCTGAAGCGGGGTCAGCAATGGGATCACACCAGGTTGCTCAGGGCTTTAACCAGTCAACTCTTGAAAACATGCAATGACAGAACCATGACAGCCTCTCTGGGCAATGGTGAAAATGTTTTCCCTTACATCCAGTCTGAATCCCTCCTTTCTCAGTTTTCGCGTGTTGTCTCTTGTCCTCCTGCCGCGCACTACTGTGAAGAGTATGGGTCTGTCTTCTTGGTGACCTCCTCACATGGACTGGGGGGCCTCCAGGCCCCTCATCACCCCCCAAAGCTGCCTCTTCCCCCAGACTGAACAAGCCCCGATTCTCCATCCTCACAGGCAACACCTGACCGTACTGGCGGCCATCCGATGAATTCACCCCAGTTTGAAACACAGACAGATCTTTAGGTAGAAAGTACCCTCACCAAATATTTTACTTTCAGCAGAGAAAAAAATCTCAAAATGTCCTTAAAATATGCATATTTTCCATTTCAGTTGGATCAAAACTCCCTTTCCCATAGGCTTCTTTTCTAGACTTATCACAAAATCCCAAAGCCAGCTCTGTTTGTACAGCTTTAGTTGCAAATTTAGTTTTATAACTGACTGCCATATAGAGTTTCCAAGGAGTAAATAAGGAGGCAGAAAAGCTTCAGGCATATTTATAGAGGTGTTCAGGTTATTGCATAATTGTGGTGAAAATGTTTTGACATTTCAACACATATCCCAATAAACATGTGCAATTATTTTGTTTATTTACCTATTTCTAAGGAAGAAACTACATCGCTCTTAATAGCTGGTTACCTTCTCCAAGCCATAGCTGACTTTGAGCTGTCCATCTTGATTTTCGTTTTCTGCCTCCACCAATGGAGGTTGCTTTCGGGGTGGTTCCACACACATTGTACAGAACAGAATTCAAAAGTCACGTTAACCAGCTGCTCAACTAATGCTGAGAGATCCTGTTGCACCCTACCCTGTCTAATGTATATACTGGAGGCCTCTGTGAGACTGCTCAAGGGAGCAACAGTAGACTGAGGACTATCAACTCAGTGACTCAGAGCACTGGAACAAGTGACATAGTATGGGCAGGGGACTGGGAAGGCACTTGGTTGAAGTCCAGGTAAGAAGTCTGGGTAAGGAGGAGGAAAAGAACAGCACACCTTGGGAAGCGGACGGAAGAGCTGTCAAGTGTTGAGGTGACACCAACACTCTGCGAGAGGCCACCATTCGCAATGGTGCTGCAGGGCCGGTGCCAAGCATCTGCACCCCAAGTGCTATATAATGAATGTGGATCAGAAAATAACACGCCACTGATCCCACACGTCAAAATGCCAAAAGGAGGAAGCTCTGGGAGCAAACGCTTCCTAGGTGGGAAGTCATGATGTTACCTCAGGATCCCCCATGTCCTGCTGCAGAAGGGGGCTGTGCTGGGCCCCAGGCGAGCCAGCAACACCCACCTGGGAGGCACCTGCTGGCGCCCCTCCAGCAACGGAGGCAGGCCCCCCTCGGGGGCCCCCTCACACCTCGCCCCCACGGGCCCACTTCTGATGGGCCACCAGCCCCTGAGATGTCGTTAGATCTCAGAGCGCCGGCAGGTCCATGGCACGGTAGGCAGGAAGCCGTTTCTTTCAGACACCTTTTTTTAAAGGACACAATTTCACACCAAAAGCTGGAGCTGACAGAAGCAGCATGAGAAGTTTCAACCCAAAGACGGCGTGCTGAAAAACAGCCAACTCCAGATTTCCAAATGGGTGAGAGCAGCACTCTTTGGATTTCTTCACGGTTTAAGGTCTATCCTCCCAACAATCTGCTGATGTGCTGAGCTCACCAGAGCCTCCCAAAAGCTTTACTTTATGGCACCGGGCAGTTTTCCAGGGAAACGCTGCGGTACGCTTCCCGCCTGAAGGCAAGGGCACGCATGCAAGATCCTGGGGGCGAGCCGGGGTGTGAAGGAAGGCACAACGCTGCACCTCCTCTGCCCTAACTGCCCAGCCAAATACTCTCCTTCCAGCCCAAATGCAGAGCAGCTCACCCCAATTCACTGCGGAGAAACTCACCGTGGGGCAAGGGCAAGCAGGTGGACAGTTACCGTAGAGGAGCTGACGCACTGTCAACCCACACCCTTGCTTTCCTCACCCGGGCTTGTTTGTGTAACCATACCCACTCGCTCGAAGCCCCGAGGGCCCGCGGGGAAAAGGGTGCTTGCAACATGCTAGGCATCTTATGAAACCCTCCCAGACGTTTTGCAAGGCCCATCAATTGTCGGAGGCACTTGGAGAGGAGCCTTGTCTGTGGAGGTAAGAATTTTTAAATCAGGAAAAATGGTTGGGTGAATATTTATGATAGACTGAGTAGTTTATTGTTTGTTACATGTTTGGCTACTAAATAGTACAACTAATTACATCAAAAACGCTCAGAGTATGTTTACCTGGTCTACAGCAATGTGTGTCTGGCATGTTTTCACACAGCTAATGAAAATAATAACTAATTTTACAGTGAAGCAAAGGAAGAGCAGCTAGGAAGCCTTAGAAATTACCAAGCTTTTGAAGAGAGCATGAGGCACTAAAAGGAAGAAGGAGGTACATACATCTTCTCTTTACCAGTACAGGGGTACTGGTCCACAGCAGAACTACTGACTGGAAAAGGAAACCATCAGATAGGAATTAAATTGGGGAGTGCTCTCTTTATGCTGCAGACCACACACCTTGTCCCCATCGCTTCTATCTGTCTGTGCCTAAGTCCTTAACAGTGACACAGTGCTATCCTATTAACTGTCTTAAGATATTAATTGTCTTAAAATATCATGACAGTTACAAATCATTTTCAAGGGAATTACCCTGAAGACAAAAATATATGAAAACACTAAGACAGGACCAATAAGCAAACAACTCACAAAGAAAAAGAAGAAAAGAGGAAATTGCCATACATTTTAAACTAATAATGCTTACTAAACTGGCATCCTTATAATTTTACAGCCACGGCTTCCCTCATAATCCATCATATTCAGCCCTGATATCCATCTACAGTCTGCTATTTTTTAGAACAGTCTTCAGTCTGTACCCGGTAGATGGTTCTTGCATATTAATTCCCATTTTCAATCAACACTTTTTTTTCACAGGATGAAATCATGTTTTTAAAAAGAGAGAGCATGTATGAGCAAGAGCAACTTGATTAAAACAGAAAGACATTTTGTTTGTTTATTCAGATCCTCTGCGCAGTCTCCTCCCTCCCACGCCGTATCAGCACTTAAATTTTTCCCTGGGACCAGCAAATAACAAGTTGATCAGCAAAGTGTCTGTTCTAAAGATTTACTGTGAAACATAGAACAACATTAAGAGCAGTAGAGGGCTTTTCCCCGGCTCACCCACCACCTAGATGCTCATGACTATGATGGGTGCACCTACACTGTCAAATAATTTACCTCCCTGGTTCATTCCCTGGTCCTGGCACCCTTGTCAGCCATACTGCACATGCATCACTTTGTGCCTGAGCTCTCCTCTGGAGGAAACCAACTACTGCCCTCCGAGGAAAAGCCGAGGTGCAGCTTTGTGGATGGACTGCCCTACGGATGGCAGAGCAAGGATGGGACTATACCAGCTCTGGCTCCTCCTGCCCTCCTCTATCCCAGCTAGCCTCCTGCCCTCAGACACCCCCTGTATGCCCCACGCCCCACAGCATGCAGCATACCTTTGGCATAATGCTATAAAACCACCAGTCTTGCAGGCAGCAAAGCAGCCCTCACATTACCTCAGACGCTTTGAACTGAAGCCACAAAAATATAATTATGGTCTTGGAGCCATGGGGCCATCAGACCCAGGTCAAGTGTTAGGCAGCACAAACACAGCCAGTTCACTCGAGAGGCGTGTAATCTTGAGAGGTGTGGATGCATATATAAGGATCGCTCCCTGGAGCAGATCCTTTAGCAGTGTAGACTCTATTTTAAACAAGGGTTTTTTTATTGTGCATTATTTGAGTTGCTGTAGTTACAGTCTTAATATATTTTGAGCATTTCAAACAGCCTGCTCTGGGCTGAAGTTTTCCCTACAAAGCTACTGTTTGTTATTCCTTCTGTCATCTCTTCCAAAAAAACAGCATGTGGACTTCCTGAACAGTCTGCAGCAAGCTACGTACCATATTTACATCACCTCTTCCCACTGCCTCAGCAGTCCCATTACTATATCCCCTTTTATAGAGGAGAAGAGCCTCTTCTCTTCCCTTCATTAGAGCGTTGTTCAGACCCAAACCGACTACAAAGTGGTTTGTTACACTGGGGTAACTGAACACCACTTGTACCTACCTACCTACCTACCCACAGAGGGTTTCAAAAAGTGAAAAGCCAGAGCAGACACACGCGTCCTTGAAGGGACATGTGCTTGGGACACAGCTGATGTACAACCTTCTGCCATGGGAGTGACAGGGGGGGTGTGTATGATTTTTATACGAAAACTGAGCATCTCAAACTTCTCCCAGGCCGTGGGACTGATCAGTGGCTCTGAGCTCCTCCTGGGGCATGGCATTAAGAAGCAGCGGGGAAGGATGCACCCTCTTGTGCCAGCACCCTGCCATCTAATGGCCAGGCTTCAGATTCACAGGTTAATCAAGTTTTACCTTTCTGCCTCCACCTTTCTAGATCCTAGAGATAGAAAAGTCTGTTTAAACTACCTTAGGTCACATCTTGTCAGGGCACATGTATTCCTACTGGTTTACTTCGAAAGGTTTTGTCATACATCTTAATAAGAGGGTTAATACCTCACCAGAAGTACCCTTTGTTATAGTTACTCCACTCTGCCTTACTATGGCAGCCTAAATAATTTCTTTGTTTGGCAAATTCACACCATTTAAATATTTGCAGGCTTCAGCTGTATCTCTCACTCAGCCATTATTTAGCATAATCTTTCCTTTTGTAAATGAATTCCCATGTTCTCCTCTCTGTTTCCTTCTGACAACTTCTCTCCAGCAAAGATGCATCCAGAGCCGGACACAATGTTCCTGTTCTAGTCACACCAAAAATCACGAAGAGCAGGTCTGCTGCCTCATTGCTTTGTTCCACGATACATTTGCACACACAAGGAGTGCAGAGAGCTTTTCCTGAGCCACTGTAACACCACAAACTTGTCATACTTGTCCACTGCCATACCTACATGTATTTTTTTCAGCCCTACTGCCTTCCCCGTACAATATATTAATTTCAGGTTATTAAGTGTATTTGTTTGCATTTGGCAGTTTGTTGAAGCTCTGAGCAACTGCTCATGAGATGAAATGGTTTCAAGCTTCTGGCTTTCTTGAGCTTCAAACAGCATGCAATTGAAAATACTGCAGTCATTAGTCCTTCACAACATGTTTTCCCGAGTCCTAACACAGATACACGGTTTTGCTCTGTAGCCAAATCTTTAATACAGTGAATCCAAGCAGCTTCTGGTTTCTTCTTCCAAGTGACCCTTTTCCACTTTACAAAATCAAAAAGCCCTGCTGTCACAGAAATTATTGCAGTTATTAATTATGTTTAAAGTTAACTTCTTTAGCACCTCTAATAATTGGGAAATAAACTCAATACAGACACTTGACACTGAGAATAGCTGCATTTGAATTACGAGGTTATCTCCTAGATAATCTGGAACCTTAGTGAATAATGGTTTTAGCTGCACCAGAAACTCCGCCATTATATAGCTACTTAAGATCTTAGAATCACAGAATCATTTAGCTTGGAAAAGACCTTTAAGATCATTGAGTCCAACTGTTTACCTAATACTGCCAAGTCCACCACTAAACCATGTCCCTAAGTGCTACATCCACATGTCTTCTAAATGCCTCCAGGGATGGGAACTCAACCACTTCCCTGGGCAGCCTGTTCCAGTGCTTGACGACCCTTTCAGTGAAGAAATTTTTCCTAATATCCAATCTAAATCTCCCCTGGATCAACTTGAGGCCATTTCCTCTCGTCCTATCGCTTGTTACTTGGGAGAAGAGACCGACCCCCACCTCGCTACAACCTC
>JAVKLA010000014.1:20568681-20594872 GCA_034782735.1 Sagittarius serpentarius | reverse complement strand
TTTCTCCAGGAGAATGCTGTGGGAAACGGTGTCAAAGGCTTTACTAAAGTCTAGGTAGACAACATCCACAGCCTTTCTGTCATCCACTGAGCGGGTTACCTTGTCATAGAAGGAGATCAGGTTAGTCAAGCAGGACCTGCCTTTCATAAAGCCGTGCTGGCTGGGCCTGATCACCTGGTTGTCCTGTACGTGCCACATGATGGCACTCAAGATGATTTGCTCTATAATCTTCCCTGCCACCGAGGTCAGACTGACAGGTCTGTAGTTCCCCGGATCCTCCTTCTGGCCCTTTTTGTAGATGGGCGTCATGTTTGCTAACCTCCAGTCAACCGGGACCTCCCCAGTTAGCCAGGACTGCTGATCAGTGATTGAAATTGGCTGGGTGAGAACTTCTGCCAGCTCCCTCAGTACCCTTGGGTGGATCCCATCCAGCCTCATAGACTTGTGTGTGTCTAAGTGGTGTAGCAGGTCGCTAACCATTTCCCCTTAGATTACGGGGGCTTCATTCTGCTCCCTGTCTTCCAGCTCAGGGGGCTGGGCACCCCAAGAACAACTGATCTTACTATTAAAGACTGAGGCAAAGAAGGCATTAAGTACCTCAGCCTTTTCCTCATCCTTTGTCACTATGCTTTCCCCTGCATCCAGTAAAAGATGGAGATTCTCCTTAGCCCTCCTTTCATTACTACTGTAATTATAGAAACATTTTTTATTGTCTTTTACAGCAGTAGCCAGATTAAGTTCTAGTTGGGTTTTGGCCCTTCTAATTTTCTCCCTGCATAACCTCATGACATCCTTGTACTATTCTTCATGAACAGTAGTGTAGAGCTTGATCTACCTCAGGCCTGTACCAGATGCTTGTCACCATTTCACTCTTTGCCTCCTGATAATCTCAGCTAAGGAACTTAATCACTGTAATAGATTTAATTTTGTATCTTGCTGGCATCATGAGTATCTTTGCAGCAACTCTACTTTTTCCCTTTTTGTATCTATGAACCAGATGATTATCATTCTGTATTGATATTGCTATGAGGAGATGCCTCATAAATTTCAGTTGACACCTACCACAGGCAATCACTTCTCTTTAATTGTACTTCTAGCTCTTGTTTGCATAGGAAAAAAACACAATCTAACAAAATAAATAAAAATAGCATCTTGGTTTGGTACAAAAAGACTTGAACATATACTGATACACTTTCTAAAACCTGGTTTCAAAGGAGGAACACATTTTGTCATTTGATTACTTGGATACTATTTGAATTAACTGACGGGGTTTTTTATTGTGTAATTTGAAGACCATTAACAAACTTTGTCAGCTACTACTTTTTGAGAAACTGAACTCCATGTGCTGATCATGAAGTCTAAAAAAAAAATTATTAAAATATTATTGTAAGATGCCCTCCTTTTCTTCTTTTATTTTTTTTTTAGTCAGAAAAACTCATTACCATCTGGCCACTGGGTGGCACCTCTACATAGATGCCAGATGTGCCCCAACAAACCCATGTTGCCTGTGATAACCACTCCATTCCTCCCACAGCCAAGTGTTGACATTACATCAGCTCCACATATACAGCCGTGTTTGGGAGACAGCTAAAGTTTATTACTAAAAAACTGACTTTGCAAAATATTCCTTAAATTTTCCATTGTAATTTTTCTATTCCTAATTTTTAGGGAAAATGAAGCTGTATAAAATAACCTGTCAGTGGAAACCTGATTCTCTGAATATGTGTAAGTACTGGCAACTTTTGAGGGATGTGACAGAGGAGATACATAACGATCTTTGTTGCTTTTTATAAATATAAACCAAATCGCATCTGACATTGCAGTAGCACCCAGCGAGCCCAAGCAAAGTCAAATTCCAGTTTTGGTGGGCCATGAACAAATACACACTGCTAACAAGCTCGCCCCCAGAGATCATTTGTAACTATGCTGCACTGGAGTATCTCACCGAGTGTAGCGCTAATCTTGATATTTATATTCTGGCCTAGCTTTATTTAAAGCATTGTATAAACAATAATCATCACAAAGTCTTAACCTAACACAGGTAATATCTCACTGTATGTAGTAAGGAGCTCAAAGAACCAGACGAAGCTGTTTGAGGAGACAGAAAGCCAGCATCACTCATTTCTTTAAATACATGATGTTCTTCTTCCTTTGTTCATATTGACTCACCATGACCTGATGAACAGAAATACGTTACCGCATAATTTTGCTACTTTCTGTAGCACTGAGAGATACAGACAAATCCCTGTTTACAAATTCAGGGATATGAAAGTACTTCTGAACATACAGACTGACACTTGCAACATTTTCCCCCCGCTCTTCTATGTCAGTATTAGCATTTGGTTCAAAGAGATACCTGGGAAAAATTTAGGAAACTTTGGGCTCTTTACTCTTTAAAGTTTGTTGTGAGCATCTAGAAATCTGCCCTAGACTAAAGTTCCTCTTTGAAAAATTCCAGTTCATCTGGGCATCTCAAAATTCAGTGCAATTCCAGCAGCGAGTAGGAAAGTCTTTAACTCTTAGAAAAACGTTCCTGCCCCCAAGAAAGGATGAAACAGGTTTGCATACACCAAAACAGGTGTCTCAAGTTCCCACTGGCCAAATGCAGGAAAGCCCGTGTGGCACGGGTACAGAGGCAGCAGGGAGGGATGCACTCCTAAACGCACCTGAACACTACGTCTTGTGGCGGGGCCACATCTTGTCATACAGAGAGAAATAAAATGACCACAGGACCAGTCTGCGGCTGGGGACCGCAGCTTACAGGAAGGTCCCCTTTCAGCATGAGATCCCTGAAGATTACACAGCCTTTCAGGAGCCTAATGCTCCGGCTCTCCCCTGCTCTGGCCTCTCCTGCACCTATCGGGATGGTGAGGAGACCCCCCGTGCAGGTCCTGTGAGCCAGCGGCACACAGCAGGGTGAACCCCCAGCAGCACAGCCCGAGAGAGTGAGGAAAGGGCCAAATGATTAAGATGCACACAGGACTTGTGAGGTTTGGCTGGTGCTGCATAACTCATCAATTTATCTATTCATCAAGATCTTCATAAACCACACCCTGCAATTACAGCAAAGGAACTCGCCTAAAATGAGCTGATTTCATGAGCTAAATTAGCCCACTGTCTAGAACAAAGACAATCAACTAGTGTGGTAGCAGCCATTTTACATTTGCATCAATTATGCTGAGCCTAATTGAAACTCAAGGCTTTTGGCAACAAAGCACTGAGCCACCTTTTGCTCAGAAAATAACACAGTGGCTTATATTCAATGGAGATTTGTGATTACAAATTGCATTAATATAAGTTTATTATGTCATTTCTGAATATCAACACTCTAAATACCTAGGAAACCTATAAAAGTTACAAACATGCTGCAGAAAAAAGCATTTTTTAAAAAGTGGCACTATAGAGGCACCAGTTAAGAACGTAGACTTGGAAATTTAGCTTTGAAAAGCGGCCGTTAACATTTTACTGAGCTTTAAATAGAAAGGAAGAACAATTTATTACAATGATTGAGCAACTGGTTTTTGATGCCAGGAATGGAAAATTGAATTAAAATTTTATATTCAGTAATAAGTAACAGGAAAACATGAAGTTATACTTAGGTAAGTCAGCTGAGGTAATGTGAGATGTTTTGTTGCTTCCAGACTTAATAATGGACAGTATAATTTCAGGTTTCAAATAATGACAACTTTATGGCAAAAATCTTAATATGGATTTTCTCATTTGCCTAAAAACATGCACCTGCAGAGATTTTAATATAAATCCTAAAATTTTACTATTTTGGTTTAAGAAACCACTAATTACTCTCATTCAAATTCTCTGCATATTTCTATATGGAACATCCAAGTGAAGTTTGAATCGTGTCTTAAAGGATGACAATACTCAATCACAATTTATGAATGTGTTCAACAGGCCAGGTCCATGACTCTAATGTCTTAGAACAAACAATCTTAATCTTATATATGTATTTACAGTTATATTTATGGAAACAATTTAAAAATGCTTTAACATAGACATATTTTTAAGATGCAACTTTAAAAAATCTATTTTCATACTTCCATGGCTTTTCAAGTCACAAGTCTAGCAGAAAAAGTAGTTCAGGGTAGTCTTGGAAATTATTAAGCCTTTCAACAGGAGAACAACGGAGAAGGTGAAAAGGCGACTCAAAACCAATACATATCAATTGCAGTCACAGATGCGGCATAAAAAGTGGTTTTGCCACAAACTCTAGCACAGCTCCAACATGAGATACCACTTCACATTACATCCTGTAGCCCTACAGATTATCATCAGTGCTCTTCATTCTTGCATTCTTTTAAGAACAATTAATACAGATATTTAAATTGTCAAAAGTTACACATCAACATAAATACATGGATGTGGATGGGCTTTCTTCATACCTCCACAGAGGTCAGGCTTTCTGCCAGCTCAAACAGACATCGTAACGTCAATTTACACTATGAAGTGCTTCTTTGAAGTCATACTGGCTGCTTAGGAAGGACCAGCTTACAGAGCACGTAGCAGCAGACTTCAGGATTCCTCCTGGATACGAGCTCAGTGCAAGGCAGCCTACCTGCATCTCTGCGTCTTAACTCTGGAGAGCCAGGAGATCACTTTCAGAGTTTGTTCCGCTTCACCTTTTGAGGAATGAGAAGTTGCCTCCTGACAGTATTTTTGCGTCTTGTCAAACTCATTTATCACTCCCCTCTTTCACCTCCTTCTCTTTTCCACAGTCATCAAAAGTGATCTTGCAGGCAGTGAGAGAAGATAAAAGAAAGGATGTAAAAAACAGAAGAGAGGGGGAAATGAAAAATGAAAATGAGAAGCTCGTGGGAAAGGAGGTGCAGACAAACTAGAGAGAATACTTTTTTAACTGGGACACTGACAGCCCAGTTAATTTTGTGTAAGGCTTTGTTATTTAAAATTATGAGCATTTTGTTACAATTCAGTACACTTACTTAATGTGCTTCCACCTTGCTCATTAACAGCTCTCTTCTGGATTACTAAACTACAAGGCCTTCAACTGGTGGTTATGAACATCTCATCTTCCAGCCTCAATGCTTGTTCATCCTAGGATGCCTAAATACCTCCTGAGCAGGAAACACCTTCAAGTTAATTATACTAAATGTCTGGGATGGAGCCTGCCAAGCGGTTCTGAACCCAGCAAAGCAGGCAGAGACTCTTTGTAATAAGTAAAACCAACGTGCTCCTACAGTCATTATAGCAAAAGAAAAATCCTAAGAAAAAACTAAGTTTTTAACTCTGAGGAAGCTGGATAAGACAAACTATTTCTACCTCTTGTGCTGATCTGTGGCCACACCTCCATAAAAGAAATACATTTATCTTGCCCCTTAGATGTAACAAACAGATAGAGCAGAGGTGGCTAATCTCAATGCACATGCACTTCTGAGTGAAAACAAATTTGATTTGTCCACCATAAGCGTTAACTTTCAGCCACACCTACTCTTCTGATTGGGTCAAGTCTATTACTAATGAAAGCTCCCTCTTCACGTGACAAGCAAATTTAGATATAGTCCTCCTTATCTTTGATTAAAGATGTCATCTATAAAATTGTAAGATTACTACGGTTGTGTCTGAAGTTGAATTAAGAAGAAAAACTTAAGGGAGTGAACTTGCTCTTACTAGCCTACAGCTACAGCGTCACATATTCTTATCACATCTACCTGACCCGGTCTGTACCTAGCAGGAGTAACCTCCATGGCGTTTGCTGAAGGAAGTAATTTTTGTCTCAGTAAGTGTCATGCTTCAGTTCTTTGTCATCAAGAAATTAATTATTTTGGTACAGTACTAGGTGACAAACTACATTGTTCAAGTGTGCATGCATACTATCTCAGTGATCCTGATGCTTTATGTACTTTCGGTGTGTAAGCTCCTGAAAGCTTCTAGTCTTAAGAAGATCATGTGACCACTTAAAAACAAATGAGGAAACAAAAGCACCACATACGAAGTTTTCTGGTGTTTCTTCGGAGCCAAAGGAATTTATACTATCCTACTATCTCAGTAAGTTAGGCAGCCCAGTTTGGATCTGGGTCTTACGCAAGACATCTAACTGACAGTTGAGTACAAAAAGTAATTAAGTAAATATCTCAAATCACACAAAATAATTCTACCACAATTTCAATCACATTTTAATTTTAAAATAGTTCACACATTAAACTTTATCCTAAAGCATCATTTGGTACAAATGTATTATGAGTTTTGGACTTTACACATGAAATGCAAGTCATTCTGGAGCCAGTTCAAAGACTGACTTAAGTCATCTAGGATGTCCTATTTATAATAGCTCACTACAGAGTCATCTGCCGGCAACTCTGTAGTTACCTGCTAAAACCTTCTATTTTAATTTCCACATTTGCCTACTTTCAACACTCTAAGGGCTAGAACCAGTTTAACAAGGCATTTATCTTGTCATTTGTGACCCAGATGGGGCAACTCCTTCACAAGGGACAAAGAAATCAGAATCTCCCACAGATAAATCCTCAGGATTTGGGGGCAAAACATTTTTGGTACTTGGTTTTAGACAGCAGAGTATTTCGTCTTTGTGATTTTTTGAAGTATAACATAAACCCCTCCCTTCTTAAAAATCCTTCTCCCAGCTAAAGGAGCCACAGATGCCTTTTCAAAACCCCAGGTAATCTCCAAAAAAGAGCAGGAGTAAACAACTAAAGTAATCAATGCTCTGTTACTAGAATCAGTTATGCAAGGGAAAAGAAAGAAAGCGGTCATGTTTTTGTTGTATTACATACACAGTGAAACAAGTGACAATTTCAAAATCTTTGGACTTGGGTCTCCAAACCTAGACCTTCAAGCGTTCTAAAAGCCTCCTCTAGGCTGCTGTGTGCAGTAAATGCGCATCTGAGAATACAGTTAACCTGGCAGCACACCTTTAGGGCTGCCAAATTTCTTCCTACAAAGATACAGACTCTGAAACGTCTGTCAAGAGATAATCATTATCCATAATGCAGGACCATATTTTTTTGTCTTGATATGAGATAATACTCACTTCAAAGAAGCCAAAGATCAGGAAGAGAGGATGACATGTAATTCCTAAATATTTGAAGTTTATTTTCAAGGTAGATAATTTTATTAGTTTAAATGTTGTAAATTGCTAAATTATAGATGTAAAAATAAAATGGCATGATTTTGCTGAAGCATCATACAGAAATAACCTTACTAAAAGACTTGATCTGAACTACGTTTTCATCAGAAGGCAGCACTGTAGCCTGGTCTGTAAGTCTGTTAATTACAAATCATTCACATAAAAAAGTAAATGAAACGTATCATTTTCTATTAATGTTTCCATTAATTAATAGGAAAAAACAGGAGCTACAGAAACAAGAGGACACTGAGGTCTTGGTTTCCCTAATTAGAGCTAGTTCAACATTATTTTAGTAACTCAGGTCTCACTAATTAACACGTGCAATTACATTTTTAGGAACTTCAGAACAACAGTGGCTTGACCTGTAAGCAAGACCCTATCATTCCCAGGCAATGATCTCAGGGGTAAGTCCAGGTGTACAAAATAACCTACACAAGCATGCCTAATACTCTCCTCCCTTAAAGATGTGTCAGGAGACTAATGAAAATGGAGGCAATAAACACTAACCAAGGTTTACAAATTTCAGCACAAAAATCTAGAATTAACAACTTCCATTTTACACACCCATCTCACTATCAAACCCGCGCGTTCATTAGAAGTTTATTCTCTACCACATAAGTCTGTATAATTTAACTATTACCCCAAACCCCTTTTTATCCTCCCAGTATTGATGTTTGATCAAAAGTCACAAAATATGTTAAAATGCAATGTCAATCTCCTAAAATAAAAGGTACAGCCAAGGTATAGCCAGTATAGCCAAACACCTGCCTACGTGTTTGTCAGTGTCAGTGATGCAGAAGATGGAAGCCCTCAACTAGTGGATAAATACAGGAAGAGGCAAACCAAACTGATTGTGTTATGCTCTGTGCTGTTTTTAGCTTAATTCTATGTCTTTAGTCATTCTTTTTTAATGCTCTACTAGGCAAATATTCAAGACTTGGCTCAAAAAGTAGTTTTGCCATAGAAACCTTGGCAGGCACTTAGAACACTATTTCTCTGCTCGTCCCTAGTAAAAAGGCATGCAGTTTTCATTAAAGAAAAGCTTCTGTTCCCCTTTGTTTCTATAAGCTGTATGCAGCGGTATTTCTGCACCTCACTCTGTACACGAGTACAAGAAAACAAACAAGCGCCTCGAAAAGCCTGAGCAGACTGAACCCCAAACCGCAATAACAGAAGATGCAAGATGACTGAAGGGTTTTGTTTAGCAGCTAACTTTTGAAAGTAGAACCACCTCTCCTCCTCAACCCTCACCTTCATTATTAAATTGTAATTTGGGCTAGATTAAAGGACAGTGGAGCAGCATAAAAGGACAGGTGGAAAGCTAACCAAAATAAGCGCATTTGTAAAGGGACTTAGGGAGATGAAAGATTATTGAGCAGATTAAAATAATGAGACTGTTCCAGGCATATGAGACATACAGAAATCAGTGGAAGAAGTAAAACACTTCTGAAAGTGTAAGAGATGAGGAAGGGACTTTAAGAAAGGAAAAACAAAGGAGGGTTGAGGACTTCTTTAACAATTAAAAGAAGAAGGTCTCCTCAAGCCATCTTTTCAATCATGTATTTCTTACTCTTGGAGGAAATGGAAAGTAGTTTTAGGAAAAATGAATTTGTACAAACATTAAAAAATTGTCTGTACCGATTCAAGCTTTTGCAATTTATTTTCTGTTGTATACATGCTATGTAGATGCCATGTAAAAACTCAGACCCAAATATTAAGCAATACAATGTAATCAATGGGTAAACTGTACTAAAGACTGTATTAAAAAGAGGGTGTAAGAGGTAAAATCCAGTAGTATTTGCACTGCAATTATGCTGAGAATCTTCAGAGTCTCACTGTGGTAGGTCCTGTCCCAAAAAGCGGGTATGTCCAATAAGTGGGAAGGGAGGAGACACTATTATGCTGAAGCATCTGCAATTACCATAACAGTTTCAGAACAGGAGCTGCTTCATCAGATTTATCACCACCAAGACCCAACATCTGACAGGGAAGACTTGCGGCAGGAGGCACCACCACCAGGTAACAGCAGGTGTGAACATCAAAGCCAACTGACAGGATGTGAGCAAGCTCCTGGGCATTATCCAAGATACACACAACACACGTACCACTATGGTCTTTCAAATCAAGATGAGGGGACAATAGTGACAGTCACCCAAACCTGATGGCATTTCTAGTAACCTCCAGGATAACAGATGTATCAATGATAGCACTTCATTACTAGAGAAGTAATGATGCGGGACAGCAGGGAATGTCACATTATGGTAAGATACGTTCAGTTCTTTGCTTGTACGTGGATTTGTGTTCAAATTCATGCTTACATGCAATAACAAACACAAACAGGTAAGTTCAACAACAAGTCTTCCAAAAAAAAGTCTACAGAATCTACAAGGAAGAAAAATTACACAATAAAAGGTTAAAGAGAGTGAAATAATGTTAGATGTGCAAACCTGCATTTCATTAAGGTATTAAAAAGACTATATTTACTTCAATTTGTAAAAAAAGTGGGGAAATCTTTTCTCTAATTATGCAACAGAGTAAATAGTGGGCAGAAATTGTCTTTCCTGTCTTGCCTAGGCAATCTTATTAAGCTCTAAAGTCTAGGACTTATTTTTTCTTACTGTAAGCTTACTAACTACAAATGTTCTAATTTGTAAAAAGTATCCAGAACTTTTCAAAAACTAAGCTGCAGCATTTGACCTTATGTGCACCTCAGGCAGTTCATTTCAAGAGATTTAAAAATGCAAGGTCATTTTTTCTTCCTTTAAAAAAAAAAAATCAGCCTTAAATTTCCTTTAATAATTTGGTGACTCCTTCATTAAAGATTCTGTGTGGGTTTTAAACATATATAAAACAGTATTGTTTATCATATTTATAAAGAAGAGATTAATATGTTTTCACCTTTTTTTTGTAACTTGGGTTATTTCACAGTGACCTTTCTGATCTTCAAGTCACAGCTATTTTATTTTTCTCAGTCTTCCAGAGTATGTACAGGCGTAAAACTCATCACACATCTAACTATCATGGTTCTCCCACCAACCTTTCAGTCCAGTCATGCCTTTAGTAAGACAGTCCACGAACTAATATAATAAATACTTCAATGGACAACACATCACTATGGATAAGCACCTAAGAGCATGTACTGGGTCTGGCTGGAACGGAGTTAATTTTGTTCATAGCATCCCATACGGCGCTGTGGTTTAGATCTGCGACCAAAACAGGCAACACATCGATGTCTCAGCTATTGCTGGACACTGCTTGCACAGTGCCAAGGCTTTATCCATTTCTCATGTTGCCCCCCCAGCAAGCAGGCTGGGAGGGAACAGCTGACCCAAACCGATCAAAAGGATATTCCATACCATGTAACATCATGCTCAGAAAAACAAACGATGGTTTGGTGATGGGGGGTGTCTTTCCAAAGTAGCTGCTGCTCAGAGACTGGTTGGGCATCGGTCTGCTGGTGGGAGTCGGTGAGTGATTGATTGTGCATCACCTGGGATTTTATTTTCTTCTCCTTTGCTTATTAAACTATCCTTATCTGGACCCATGAGTTTTTTCTCGCTTTTGCTCTTCCAGTGCTCTCCTGCATCCCACCAGCGGTGGGGGGAGTGCGTGAGGGGCTGGTGGGTTCTTAATTGCTGGCCAGGGTCAACCCATCACAGAGCGAAAACCTTGCTGTGGGGCTGGGATTAGGATTCCTTCACAATAACCTGTCCTGAGGAGATCACGTACGTTCAGAGGCATATTTGTGAAATGCGTACTATTTTTTGGTTATCATGCATAAATGTACATTGATCCATTTTTACTATGCCATCATGTTACACTATTTCTTTCACTTAAAGCAGAAAGATTGTTTTAATTCAATCCATGTGACTCTTCTAAACAGAAAAAAAAGAAGCTACCAGAGTTAAATCAGTACTGGCCATATGTATGATCCAACAGAAGTGCACACACCATAAATACTCAGATAAGCTTTTGTACCTATGCATTTGATGTTCTTCGTACATAGCGTAATGTCCTTTGCACCAATGTCACAAAGGCCAAAGTACGCCCAAAATTTCAGTTTCCTCATGAGCATGTGATCCCAGGATGCCTTATCTGTAGAGGGAGTGGTTGCAGAAGGTGCCTATGGACAACGTATCTTCAGGAAAGCTACATAACACGTTAAAATTCCTTTCTTCTATTTATGGTTGTCCACAGGCACACACGTGAATAATTACAAAGGAATAATCAGTCAAATCAGAAGTGGGAAGTAGAAAGGAGACTTCAAGGATGGTTTTGCTGAATATACCATCAAATGTGGATGCTCTCAGAAACCGTGTAGTATTTTATGAACGTGAAACTGCAAAACTGTCCTTTGGAACTCTTAAATAAGATAAATACAGTTTCTGACCATGCTGGAGGCACTACTTCCAGAGCCCTGGCAGCCTTGGTCAGTTCAGCAAATCCATTATCCAGAGGTCACTTGTGTACAGGCACAGACACTGTTCCCAAGGCTGTTTGCTGAACTTCCAACAATACTGGCTGGCTCTTTGATGTGGTAATATGTTGCCACTGCATCACCTCTTAGACCTGAACTCTGAAATTTTCTCACTTGTAGAGTGCTCATCTACAATCACTCACTTCATCTTGAGAGGATGAACTGGGAACAGGATCTCCAACACCCGTGAACTCAATCACTGTCTTCCAAACATTTTTTTGCCCTGGGGACTGCTCCTGGGTGGATGCAGGGCTGAAGGGTCCCTCATTGGGCCACCCCGTCCACCACAAATGCCTTGCATCCCTAGACAGTCTCAGAAACCATCTTTTCTTTCCAGGACCCACTCAAATTGGCAAAGACAGATAATCTTTACATGCATCACATCCTCCTAGATTCCCGCAAACGGCAGGGAGTCATACAGAAAGGCAACACCCTTCCTCCACAGCGGTGACCTGGGTGCCAAAGGCAGCAGGGCCATCACGCGAACTGAACGCCATCAGCAATGCCGTTTCAAGTTCTGCAGCATTAGTCAGTGTTACCTGCTGCTCAGATGCCCTGACATATCCTGGGTTCTCTAACAAATATAACCTGGCACCCTGGCTTGTGCCAGCACTGGTACTGAATGCCGCAGCGGTAACAAGGATCAGATAACAAGATGCTGTAGGGAGGATCAGTGCCCAAACGGTTTCTTTGCTGGCATTTGCTTGCTATTCAGCCCTGGGAGAGAAGCAGAAGGCACCAGCAGTACCACAGCACCTGTTTCTCACCCAGGCACCTTGGAAGCAGGTCACCAACATCAGAAGCTGCATGAGCACCACTGGAAAATATTCACGCTTCCAGTTTCGGGAGGTGCTCACTACTCCTCCAGATGCCCCGATCATTGCCTTGTTTGTTCATGTGTCCTTCTTCACCTCTGTGCAATCTGTGATAAAGGACCTAAACTGAAGGACCCAGACTTATTAAAACTATTGAAAACTGAAGTTAAAAGCTCCCCAAGAACAAGAAACTTGCACTAAGGCTGAGGAGTGATTGAAACACATGAAGACATTTCGCCCTTTGTTTCTCTTATATGAAGCACAAGTGGCAGCAGCAGATCTACGGATACCTGTAGATACTGCTAGATTAGAAAGACCTTATGTTTGAGCACAGTAACCACACACACATCCACACCTGCACACAAATGAAGACTACTGCTCAAAAGCAAAACAGTCTATTTCCGAGGAGCCATTCATGGCAATGGTTTATCTCTTTTGGACCAATTTCTAACACCTCCTGTAAAAACCTGACCCTAAAGTTCCGAAAACAGCCTAATCAAAAGACTCGACAAAGTTTTGGTGTTCACAGGCTAAAATTACAAGGAAAGGAGAGGCAAACAAGGGCAACCCAGGGAAGATGTAAGAAATGCTAAATCAAGTGAGTCTGTCCACATTTCAGTATCCACTTAGACAGTGCTTAATTTCATGACAGTCAATATCCTTTATTTCACAGCTGTTTCCCTGACACTCTTTACATTATAAAATAAAGCTAAGTAATTCAGAGTGGGAATTTTTTAGTTTTATGAGTGGCATCCAGATACACTAACACTACCAACAATACAACAGCTTACTGAGAGAGATGAATATGCCCACAGAGAGTTCGAAAGGAGAGCTGGATGTTGTGCTGCCTCAGAAATATGGAAAACGTGACTGGAGAGGTAAAGGCAACTGCATGTGCTCTTCCCACGAACTGAGTATGATGCAGCTTGGAAGACGGTTCAAAACTCTTTTCAAAGGCACAAATGACTCAACCACTAAATGGAGTATTACACACACACATCCCCACCAAAAAAAAAAAAAAAGCCCCAAATAACAAAATCTACCCTTGGAGAAGCACCCTGCTTGCTTTTGAAAGTAAAAAAAGTAAGCACGTGTATCTCACACACACCATGGCCTGCTACTGCCAGCACGTGGCTGGTCACACCTGCTTCCTTAGATGACATGAACAGCTAATTTGTCATCAGCAGTAAAATTTATTTATAATCATCTTCAAATGTAATGGACATCCTGCTAGTAAGCAAATGCAGTCAGTAAACCAGAATGTGTATGTCAGAATGAAAACAAGTATTATGTGTTGTATATAAAATTAATTTTTATATTACTGATTTATATGCAATAAATCTACTCTACCCACCTATGCTGCAATATAGGCTATAAATCAGTGAGAGCTCTGGAAGTAGATAAAAATATGAGAGAAACAGATCAGATGGTGGACAGCCTGGGGAATATTATGTCCAGAAGAAGAACTGAAGGAATTGCAAGTTGGTAAAAAATAAGCAGTATTACTGATGAGAGAGAAATCCGTCACCGTGGGAAGAAATGAATACATGATAATAGCTCATTGTTTTGGCAGCTGTCCCAGGGTAATGACTGGAGGGTTCAACTTCAACTGGAAAAGCATATCTAGTCCATCACTGGAAGAGAACGAATTCCATGGACCACAATAAAGAACAGTGGGAACAGAGAATTTCTGGACTTTGATACATCTTATGAACCACAAAGAAACGAATTATCACAATGTGGAGTCTTCAGAGCATAAAGGACTTGCTTTAAGTTAGATGCAGGACAGGCACTACTTCTGCAGAAAACAGCATGGCGGGGGAAACACCGTTTAACAGAATTACACCAAGGAAATAGGCCAAAGGCTGGCAAATAACTCTTATCTAACTTAGAAGAGATTAGACATGTCCAAACAGGTATACAAAGGTTTCTTTTTCCCTTAAAACCAAACAAACCCAAGCAAAACTAAACTGTAGAGTATGGCAAGTTAGTCACAACTGTAGTGATATTAAGGAATCACCCTGATCATACTTAGTAAAATCAACAACAGAAGAAAAAAAAACAAACAACAATTCCAAAGAAAACAACTGCTAAATAAACGTAGGAAGACAAACTAAACAAAGGAAACAGGCAGCCAGCAGTGAGAATTGATTCAGATACCTTTCTAACAGTAATGAAACACCCCTCATGGACTAACCGTATTTCGTAGTTTTTAAAGACACTTGCCAGAATATTAAAAAATAAAAACCCATCACAAATCTGATTACATCAGCCAACACTACAATGTCATCAAAAATACCATTGCGCTCAACATTCGAACTTGGCACAGCTCACTTAGACAGAGAATTTGAGAATGCGAAGTTGCCAAGTTTTTGCCGGATACTTCCTGTTCAATTCCTCCTCAGCAGTCACAGCACGCACCCCCGTAACGTGTAATCATCACGCAAATACCTCCGTGTAAACCCTGAACTATTATTATTCCCTCCAATGCTGCCCCACTGGTTTAGCAGCTAGTGGGACATTCTTCCAGCGCCAGCAGCCTGCCGGCTCTGGGCAGGCTCACGCACACCTTCTGAGCACTGGACTCTAAAGTGGGAAGAAAAGAGATACAGCCCATTAAAACTAGGTTCATTTAGGATGCAGAGCATTCGTAAAAATACTCTGGTCTAAATTACTACACAGTTTCACATTCTAGTAAACTTTCATAACTGAGGTCACTTCTTGCTCATGTTTTTGAACTAGAAGTCTTACCATCACATTGTATTAGTAATTACAGAAAAAAAGGGACTTTTTGCGTAACAAAAAAGACTAGAGTTTGTCATCTGACTAGATTTACTTCTGCCAAAAAGTTAAATTATGAAGTATGTGTTGATTTTCTACCTTTTTTTGATTTATAAGAAATTCTTAGCCCACTGGCAAACATGTAAAAGTTCTTTGAGATAAAACTCTTATTTGTTTTGAACTTAAGTTTATAAACTTTAAACATTTTCTAAACCATGCTTTGATCCAAACATAGTATGCTTGCACTAACAAATACTTTTTGAAAGTCAAGATGAGACACCAGGTGTCTTGATGGAAAAAGTGGCGTTTAGGGAGGGTTCTTTCATGGTTTAACCCCAGCCGGCAACTCGGCCCCACGCAGCCGCTCGCTCACTCCCCCCGCATCGGGATGGGGGAAAGAATCAGAAGAGGAAAAGTGAGGAAACTCGTGGGTTAAGATAAAGACAGTTCAATAGGTAAAGCAAAGGCCGCACACACAAGCAAAGCAAAACACGGAATCCATTCACCACTTCCCACGGGCAGGCAGGTGCTCAGCCATCCCCAGGACAGCCGGGCTCCAGCACGCCTAACGGTGACTTGGGAAGACAAACGCCATCACTCCGAACGTCCCCCCTTCCTTCTGCTTCCCCCGGCTCTATATGCTGAGCGTGACGCCACATGGTCTGGGATGTCCCTTGGGTCAGTCGGGGTCAGCTGTCCCGGCTGTGTCCCCTCCCAACTCCTTGTGCCCCCCCAGCCCCCTCGCTGGTGGGGTGGGGTGAGGAGCAGCAAAGGCCTCGGCTCTGGGTGAGCCCTGCTCAGCAACAGCT
Source organism: Sagittarius serpentarius (assembly GCA_034782735.1). NCBI lineage: Eukaryota > Metazoa > Chordata > Aves > Accipitriformes > Sagittariidae > Sagittarius > Sagittarius serpentarius. Next base: position 20,578,873 of record JAVKLA010000014.1, on the reverse strand, counting down.
GAAACAGCCCTGTGTTACCAACATTGTTTCCAGCACAAATCCAAAACATCACCCCATACCAGCTACTATGAAGAAAATTAACTCTATTCCACCCAAAACCAGCACAGTTTCAGATTCTTTTTGTTCATTTTATTAGTATCTCTACCCATTTCTTTTCCTTTCGCAGTGAAAATGTGAAATCTCTCCCACAGAATCTAGCTTACTCATAAATTTCTCTCATATAAAGCACTAAAAATCCTGCATTAAAACTATTAGCTCTACCTTACCCCAAAGGCTGTATATAGTAAAGATTTCTATTTGTCCCAAGCAAGCAAGATATCATCTACATCTTATTAAAGAACTGGTTAGTTCAATTACCAGTCGCTCCAAGCCACAGATACGTGGCCTAAGATAGTGCTAACAATGAGACAGACTCACATGAATAAATAGTACAACTTTGGCTGCCTTTGGATTTCCACTCCACCAACAGAAAGGACAGAAACCTCCATAATTCAGATTTGTCAGAACTTTAAACACAAGCCTTTTGCTGAAAACCTAAACCAGTTTCATCCCAAATACAGAAGAGCCTCCCTGAAGCCCTGGCTATGTTCAATTTCCGACAGACGTGATAGGAACGGGTATCCAGCTGTTCATCGGGAGCCGGGCAGCCGATTTCTCACAAATAGGCATCACCTGCAGGACTGTCACCTATACTGTATTTAAAATACATCCCTGTGGAATGTTTATAGGCCTCTCAGGCTCTTTTTTAATTCTTCACCTCATACACACCCTTTAAATTACACTAGGACTATAAAGCCTGATGAGTTCCACTCTGAAATTGCAAATTATATGTATTCATTCACAGCTTTTGAAAGGTGCCAACTTATTTTTGGTCTTTTGTGCTGTTATTTACTATTTGCATGTAGAAGCCACAGACAAAATCAGACTCCATTATTGTAGACATTTGATAAACACACAACCCAAGCCACCACAGCCTGGGAGAGATTACTCAGTAAATTAACGACACAGACAAAAGGTGTGAGAAAAAGATTTATCATTGCCTAAACTGAAGACAGACAAGGAGGTTGCCTCCCATTGAGTAAGTTAAGGAATCCAGCCTCAAATCAAAAGAATGCCACGAGGTTAACTCAGAATATATCTACACGGTGGGGTGAGGCAGATGTGTGTGTTCAATGTGTCCAAGTTTAAATCAGCCAGGTAAAAAGCAGTTCTAGTTTGCAAGCCACGTCACTATGTTAGTTAGGTGCTGTGTCTGCACATCTGTCCTTTCAGGCTGAATATGTGAGCTTACTCTCAGTGCTCTGAAAAAACAATCAACCAGCGCAATCGATCAATCTGCCTCTCCCCAGGTTGCGAATGCGTAAGCTATCTGTGTCTATGCTAGCCATACTAGCCCATCGATGTTGCTTCCACACAGAAGGTATCTTGCTCCTAGGCAGCTTCTAACCCAGGAAGACTGAACATGCATAAATCTGTACCTCTTCTTGCGACCTAGTCTGCACAGGTAAGAATACAGAGCTAACACCAAAGGTAACATGAGGGCTGCCATTTCAGCAGTTCCACTACATCTACAGTGTTACTGTCAAACACATTTAGAAAAAACAAACTCAACAATTTCTTCCTTTTCACCAAGTACACAAATATTCTCCAAACAGAAAGAGTGTAAGGTGGACATCCTTTCATTTCCATTCCTATTTTCACCCCTACTGCGTCAGCTTTTGCACATAGCTAAGGGAGGTCACAAAGATGCTTCAACAGGGGACAACAGGTAAGTTTCAGCATGTATTTACAGGTGACCTCCCTACACCACGGAGTATGAAGTATTTGTACTTTATCTGCAAATTGGTAATCATGGGTGAATCATCAAAACACTCTCCTTGAAGACAGAGATGGCACTATAATGTTACAGACTCTTACTAGTAATCATATGGTTTGGTTTTATGCCAAATGTGCTTATACTGTCCCAAAATTCTAAATATATGTTCTGTCACAAGAATTACCGGTTACTCACTAAATGATTCATAAATGGCACAGGATTCCCAGCCAAGGGTAGGAAAAAACGTGCCAGCACTGCTAATCACAGAGTGCCTCCCTGGCTATTGCGGAATGTCCACTGTGAAATCCCGACTGGTGGTTTCAAGGAATTAAAAGTATGGAAACCAAAACAAACACATCAGTAAAACCTTCTGGAAGTCAAAGAATAAGAACTATAGACACTCCCCCCAAAAAATCCAGAGTTTTGCAACAACACTTGGAATTACCTTGTACTTCTCAGTGCCGAGTCTCTGCAAGTCCTTTGTTTTCACATTCTTTTACTATCAGACATTATCAGCAGTGCACCCTTGTGACAATGAAGGCTACCTGTACCTCTCCAGCATAAGAAAAGTGTACAAAATGGCTTGAGTACAGAGAAGGGCCACCAAGATGCTCAGGTGCATGAGCATGAGGTACGAGGAGCACCTGGAAGAGCAGAAACTGGCTACCTAGCAGCAGCCAGTCTCTCCTCGGAGGTGCACAGGGACGGACCAAGAGGAGAGAGATACCAGTTGCAGCGTGAGAAATTCTGATTAGACCTGAGGACAAATTTTCACAGTCTTCACAGAGAAGTTGTGGAGATATCCATGCAGATATTCAACACTTGACTAGACAAAGACCTGAGCAACCCAAACTAACTTCAGGGTGGCACCTAATATCGCCATTGGCTCTGCTTTCAGTGGGGAGTTGGCTGAAATGAGCTCCAAAGGTTTTTTCCAACCTAAATCAACCTATGTTCTATCTATGGTATAATGAGGAAAGCATTCTGCTAGTTTCCTGCCAGGAAAAAACCTCCTCACTTCCTAAAAAGCTGCCTCTCCTCGTAAGTCCACTGATATGAGAGGTTCTCTTCTGCTTTCTTAGCGTTAATTAGAAGTCATCTGTGACTCTACATGAGCCCTGAGAGACTGTGTTGTGGCACCTGCTCCTGGCCACAGAAGAAGGGACAAATGGAAAATGATGGCTACCACCAGGCCATGCAACTTAAATGTGTTCTGCTCAGCTGTTTATAACCTGATCGAGCTCTGTGAGCTTGGGCACTGATCCTCACTGATTTGAACGGCATCAGACAGCGTTCCTGACCCACAGCCTTGCCTCAACAGCAGCACCGCAGCCGTGGCACCAGCGACTGCTCTAGAGACGATACAACAATAGCTTACAAAGATGGAACAGCAACTCTAAAAAAGTTGGTTAAAGGATGCACTGGGGCCACTTTGTCTGCCTACAGTTCTTAAAGTGCTTACGGAGTGACTCTAACAGTAGAAGGAGCACTGTAATCAACATAAGGTATCCTTACTGAGGAAAAACAGATTTTTTTGTCAAACCAGCAGTTGTGCTTCTGGCGTTGGGCTCTACCTGAAACACGGGATTTGGGGAATGCATCAAACATATCTGTTTTACAAATGTTCACAGCTCAGGATGTTCTTTTAAAATTTGGTTTGGTTGACTTTATAAATTCTAGATGAATGAAGGATTCACGGAGCAAAAAAGTACTATTTTATCCAACTAATATGCTTTCATTTTCATTTCAGAATTTCCAAGTACAGTTCCACAACGTGGATAATAAGAAACGACAGTACTTTTGCACACTTGGGAATGAAGGATATGGATGATAACATGGAAGATGGTCATCTATTTTCTTTAAATGAATACTACGCTTTTTTTCCAGAGCGCACCAAAGGAGATGATTAATCCCTTATACTGATCAGTCTTTGCCTATCTTTCCCTTCTTGTCCTGAGGGAGCACTGAATGATGAAATATTTGATGATAGATTGTGTTAGCACACAGTGTGTGGCCAGATGAACAAACATGCATGAGAACTTTACAGCAGAAAGTCTGCTAGGTTTAAGAAGTGACTAATATAAGAATAGCATATACAAAGATACACTACCATCAGATATATTACATGCATGCAAACCACTGATGACTTTTTTTATGTCTGTTTTGAAAGCTGAAGAAGGGATTTTTTCCCTTGCACAGGAACCTCTGATTATAAAACAGGTCCTCATGTTTTTATTCTGTTTTAAAATACAAGCTGCTAAAGGAAGAACTGCCTAGTGTTAACAGTTCCCCATCTTTCCCATCATAATATTCCATTTCCAGCAGCCTTTAACTTTCCTAAGCATTCCCATTTTGGATAAAACTCTGCAAATCAGACCCTAGGTCAAGTAGTCTCCTCTCCCCTTTCTCCTGCTTCCCCTGTTCTCTCTCTCTGTAATCACCTGTGAAAGGTTTGTTCTCCACGACTTTCCCATGACTTGCCCAGCTTTCCCTAGGAAATACAGCAGAAGTAGGAATCATCCCAAGTTCCCTAAAGAAACCTGAAAACTCTTAACCACAATCAACCGAGTAACACAGAAATTCTGCAGAAAATGAGTCTTTAAAAGCAGATTGCTTGTGAACAAAGAAGGTGCCTTAAAGTTGCACACGAAAAATCAGAGCAGTTTTTGAAGCTCATGACTGTTGGACTTTGCTCTGTAGCCATCTCCTGCATGGAAGTATCAGCCTGTGGACTCCCCCTTATCAGGTAACACGGATGGAATTCAGCTGCCTAAATCCAAATGTTGGAGGCATCACCTTCACGCAGCTTTTAACGTCAATGAGGAAAAACTGGCACTTCTAAGATGCAATTCATTTAGCCTGTTTTAGACACTCACCTCGGGGTGAGATGAACTGTACACCAGACGTGCCTATTTGCCCTCCTTGATTATAAAGGGAACAACTAGTTCAGATGTATGTATCTGAAATTAGAGGATATGGGACCCACCTTGTACTTGTATATGAAGTAAGTCAAACTAATTATATTCACCGTTTCAATAACAGATATTAATTTCTATCTACAAATGTTGTCCTGCCTATGCCCTGAGGCCATCACAGGTACAATAAAGCATCACTCTTCTGTTTGCTCCGTGCAAGCAGGAACCCACTAGAGAAGAAAGGCTGAACTGCTTGATGGAAATCTCCAGAGGATGAAAAGGGAGGGAAAGATGGGACAGAGAGTTGTAGGAACAAGGGAACGTGACAAGGAGAAAAGGAAGAGACAAGAAATAGCAGTGTTAAGGAAGAGTAGAGTGAAAACTCCTGTTTCCACTTTTAGACAAATAGTACTCACTGAATTGGTTTTAGGACTCCGCGCATTATTAAATGCCAAATGTATGTACCTGCATTCAACATGAACTTTCTGTTTGTGCACCTTCCTGGGTGGTTTCCACAATGGTGTTTTATAATGTAATTTCTCAAAACACCTTTATATTTTTATTTGTCACCATTTCAAAGCATGGGTTTCAGAAATCCACACTAAAACCAAAGGTGTCAAGACTGGCACCTAGTTTGAGTAGGCTAGAACCTGATTTTTCACAACAGTCCTTGTTTTAATAGATATTTAACTATTCAGCACAGAACTCCTATCACCTCAATGGTACTCAGCACTACTATGGATCAGATTCACCTGAATACAGTAGGGTATACCATCTCTTCAAAATAAACATGCAACAAAGGTAGAAGCACCCCAGAAAAATAAAGACAAATTCCTTGACTGTGAATGGCATGAGTCCATTGACTCACTTTATTTTTTAAGACCATTTTTTCTAATCTAAGGGAAAAAAACATGAATAAAGAAAGTCAGCAATTCTTCTGCACCACAGAAGCTGGGAATGAGATCCCATTCTTCTCTACCAGGATCTACTCTTCCACTGACATCCAAGGAGGCTGATCAGGAAGGCACCAGCAGTCTTACTGATCCAGATTTTTTAGACTGGCATTTGATTTTTAAAAGGACAAAATGAAAAGGAGAGCGCTGTTCACACTGCTGTTTTCACAGCCACCAAACCTGCAAAATCAGCAACACAGAAACAGCAGCTGATGTTCAACTCATGCAGGACAGACAGACTACTACTTTCATGGCACAGATGTCATTATGGAGGTTTTCACAGGATGGTATTTTTTACCTCTTAAGAATGCAAACAGAGTAAGCGAATGTTTTAGCATGCCATCCCTCTTATCTTAGTATCTTTCTAGAAATGCATTTTTTTAATAAGCACCGATTTCCTCATTAGGTCACAGGATAGACAAAATTTGAGCAAAAAGCGTTCTGCATTTAATTTTTTGATCATAGAAGTTTAAGAGAACTTCTTTCCTCTATAAAACAAAATTAAACTAATAAATCTTTATTCCTAAGACATTATGCTTACATTAGAGAGTACTAAGAATTACACTGCAAATGTAATTACCCTTTTCCATTTCCACCTCCCATAAAGTAAGCGCAACCAGGAACACTTGGAGACATCCACATTCAATCTTGCAAAGAACACAAGTGAATGATTCCATTTTTTCTTTCAACCAGACGACACACAAATATAAAGTTCCATGCATAAAATACGTTGAACTGAGGGTTTGTATTTTACTGTTTAACACAGCTGACTGTATGATAGTCTTCCACATTTTGTTCTTGTGACTCAATCAAGCTACTAATATTCTGTATTATTATAAGCTCTGTTTTTCACAGGGTGAAATATTTGTTCTTCATCTTTCTGCAAAACGTGATGTTACATGCAGGCTGTGAAGAACAGTTCCTTCATCTCTTCTAATACAGAAGTCACAGAAGAGTAACTCAAAGAATATGAAAGCAGGGAAGAGATATCGGATCTTGGTCTCTCTGCCACTTTCTCCACTCGCAACAAAACATTTCTTCACTTTCAACATATCTCTTGAATGTGTCTGCTCCTCTCCAAGATAAGGTATAATTATTCCACAGTCTAACTTTCTTTGGATGTAGCCTAATGCTGTTTCCCTTTGTTTATTTTTATGCTATTACGGAACCCTAATTCATTTTTGTTTCCCTGCCAAATCGCAGAATAACAGTCACATAGGTTTCTTTGCCTTCACGTATTCAGAATGTTGATGAAGATGAGCTGAGCTGAATTGAATCAGGGGAGACGAAAGTAGTAAAAACAAGGGGTGTTGCTGACGGCAGCAGTTCTAGCATGCTCAGTACCAAGGCCAACACCAAATTATCAGTGTTTCTTGAAACTTAGGAAGTAATAAGCCAGAAAAAAGTCCTCTTTTTTCATGGTGATCACATAGACACATTTGCAGTAAGAATCTAGCTACTGTCATTTATGTGTTAGCCAATTCATAACTGAACTGAAGTAACTTGTCTGGTCTTGACCATCAAATACCAAAAGCTCCAGATTCACTGAGGAGTGCAGACTGTGAGAAAGACTGCTAAACAATCACACCCCAAAGATACACAATTTTCTATGTCTTCCTGTAGTCAACTTCCTGCTTCAAAGTTCAAATCCAAGTCATCATCTTCATTTTTAAAGTTGCTCTTGTGTGGAGATCATGCAATGTCCAAGAGATGACAACTTTGCAAGAATATGACTTCCAAGAGATCAAGTAAAAACTGGTTTCTTAATACGGTGCAGTTTTCTACTGCATGGTGACAACTATCATTCTTTTTCATTCTTCTCTTTCACTGCACCTTCTATTGTGCAGAGGTTCCAATTTGTAGCTATTATCTCCAGGAAAAAGTTTCTACAAGCTTCTGCTGAAAAAAAGAGACCAGAAGAGTTCATCTGCCTTCCCTGATTTAACCCCAGACACCCATGAACAGCGGCTGTGCAACACAAACTTCATCGAGGCAGGAGAAGGCACGCTTGTAGCCTCAAGTCTAAAGGAGATGGGCTGCTTGTTTGGTTTTTATGGCAAGATTTTTTTATGCCATATTGGCTACTGCTCTTCAAGATATAAGAAAACACTTCAAACAATGTCTTTGGAGAAATGCTACCATAATCTTCAACATACTAAAAAAATGCATTGAGTGGTTTTGGCTGTGTATTAAAGGCTTTGTTTATTCCATTTTTTAAAAACAAGCTACACGAACAAGAGAAGTTTGTGATCTCTGAAGATGACCGACTGCGCTTAATGATGGTGACATACACGTGCATTTCCATGTGCTGAAGCACAAGCCCAACCTGTTATCAATAGCAGAAGGATTGGTTCCCTGATCAAAAAGCAAAAACCCATTATTTTGTAACAGGAGTTACAACCCTATCATTTTAGAAGCCTTGCAATTATTAGACTTCACTTGTATTTTAGGCACAGAACTTGATAACAAATTTATGCAGTAAAAACATTCTCCAGTTTTTTCAGGTCTAAGAACTGAACCCCAAATCCCATGCAGCATTTCTGTTTTGGTTTGGCTGTGTAGACCTAGCAAGGTATCTGGAAGAAAAAGAAACTCACACCTAGATTAAAGATTTATCCCACTTTTCCTGCCATTCATTTGGCCACATCCAGATACTCTGTTCAGTTTTGGGCCCCCTCAGCACAAAACAGATGTTGATAAACTGGGGTGAGTTGAGCAAAGGGCTCCAAGCTGCTCAGGGGCTGGTGCTCTTGCCCTGAGAGGAGAAGCTGGGGGAGGAGGGCTGGGGTGAAGAGGTGAAGCCCAGGGAAGAGGTGACCTCGGAGAGCTGCCTGCCAGTGTGTGTGTGAGGGTCACCAAGAAGATCCAAGAGGCTCTTCAGTAAGACATGGCAGGAGCCGCAGAGGCCATGAACTGAAAGACGAGATGTTCCAACCTGGTACCAGGAGAAACCTTCTCACACATAGACAGTGACGCAGCTTGCCCAGAGTTGTTGTGCACTCTCTGTTCTTGGAAGATTTCAAAACTCAACTGGACACGGACCTGAGCAACTGGGCTCTGAACCCAGAGCCGACCATGCTTGAGGCTCCCTTTGAACCTAAGCTACGCTATGATCCCCTTCTGTTTTATCCGGCTTTTGGAAGGCAGAAAAGGGGTCTGTTGTGGTTGAGGTACCTGCAGCATCACCCTGAGCTTGGCCGTTCAACAGCATTGTGAAATACACCATTTCCTGGTTTAATAGTTCTGAAAAGCAGACTTCATTCTCTTTTTCCCCATAAATATTTAAACACAAACTCTTTTTTTGTTTTATAAAAGATGCTGGTGTTTAAAGTTTTCAATAATACATTTCAATACCAAATACAGACATCATTAGACTATACTTGAGTCAAGTCCACACAGCTACATGACATCTATTTATAGGCAAGTACTAGCGTTTTCTGTTTAACTAATATATATATATACATAAAAAACCACACACAACCACCTTCTGTAACTTACAGATTTCTCAGTCTGAACCAAACACCTGGGAGACCACTAACTTACATCTTTGGGGTTTTTTTTTAATCCAGGTAGCACTGACATCTTCTCATGGCCCAGGCCTTGCTGTTCAAATCTGAGCAGTATTAACCAAACCGATTCCTGACGTAACCCCAAGTTCACCATACCCTGACGTGAATTACCTTCACGTCGAAAGGCTGTACTGCTCCACAACCCCGCCGTCTCACTGAGCTCCCCCATGCTGCGGCCACAGGCTGTCAACAGCCGCCGGGGAACGCCCGTGCCCTCAAGAATTTACAAAGCCGGCGTCCATTAGATGGTCATTACTCGCAGGAGACTTGGAACCACACTGGCGAGCTACAGCCACGGGGAGTACTGCAGAAAAGCGGTGTCAAGCTCTTCTCCCTTCTCTCCCTCCCTTACTACGCCCAGGAAAACCGAGGGCAGAGCAAGCCCGCTGCTACAGAAGAGTAAAAGCTATTCCCGCACACCAGCCACACTTTCAGGAGGCTGTTTTGGGCCAGGAAGCCTCCCTCTGCTCCGGGCACAGGGTGACTGTTACTCGTTCACACCGGTGCTGCTGTTGGCCAACACCGCTGAGGCGCCGCTCTGCCAGAAGGCTGGGGCAAAGCCCGGACGCGAAGGCGGCTGCGGGACACCCGCTTCCCTCCTCGGGAATTAAAAAAAAACAACCAAACCCTGGCCTCCAGCCCTGGCCTGGCCTGGCCTGGCCTGCCCGCCGGCTCCAGGCACCGCGGCTCCCACCCCCCGCAGCCGCCCGCCGGCAGGGGAGGCGGGGGTCGCGCTTACCGCGGGGCCGGGGAGCCGAGGGGTGAGGCGGGCGGCGGGGTCCAGGCGGGATCGGCACCGCCGCCCCTCCGGGGCTGCTGCTCCTTCCTCTTCGGGCGCCAGTGGGGGAACGCGGGGCGCCGCTTCGGCGCGGCGGCGGAGGGGGGGGCGCGGCGGCGGGGGGGGGCGGCCGCCCCCGCGGGCGCCGCGGCCTCCGCCGC
>JAVKLA010000014.1:20509317-20550826 GCA_034782735.1 Sagittarius serpentarius | reverse complement strand
GCCGGGGGCTGCCGCCGTAGCGCTCCTCCGTCCGGCCCCGTGAGGCGGGAGCGCCGCTGCGCCGTGCGCTGCTGATTCACCCCGGCAGGCCGCCGGGGAGGGAGGCAGACAGACAGACCCCGCGGGGCCTGGCCTGGCCGGGCCGCTGCGGAGGGCGGCCGCCGCCCCCAGCCTGCTGGCGGGGCGCCCGCGGGTCTCAGCGTGGCGGTGGGCGATGCTGGGGCTCGTCTTGGGGCTTCGGTGACAGCCCCCCCGCCCCCCGGCCCGGCCCGTGGCCCCACCGGGGAGAGACCTGCTCGCTTGGTCGCCCCCGCCGCTGCCTGTTCACCTGCTCGTTTGCGGACACCGGCTCTGCTGGCTGCTTGGGGATCCGGGGCCGCTCGCCCGCGGTAAAGCCGAGGCCTCGGGGGGGGGCGTGGGAGCTGCGGGTTGAATGCAAGGCGGTAACGGGAAAGGTCCCTTTGCCTCTACGGCTGGGGCGTGCGGCAGGCTTAGAAAATACTCATTTGTGTTTGTTAGTTGGGGAAGTGTTAACTCGGAGGCTTTAACTCATCCCATTCTTTGTATAAACTGATGCATTTTAACGTCTCGGTGACAGTGTTGATCGTGCTTGCCGGCGTGTAGTTATGGGAGAACCTTTAACAGGATGTATTTTATTTGTAGTCCTGCTGACTTGTTTCTTTTTGGGGGAACAGGGTTACAGCTCTAGCTGAAGAAACAAACTGATCTACATGTGCTTCACTATCCATTGGAAGAATGACAGATGACAAAGATGTACTTCGGGATGTGTGGTTTGGACGAATACCAACCTGTTTCACTCTGTATCAGGATGAGATAACTGAAAGGGAAGCTGAACCTTACTATGTGAGTATAACAAAGGCAGTCACAGATAGTCCAATGCCATAGTTATGTTTGTTTCCTTCATTCTCATCATGCGTGCTACCACATGTTGTGGGAAAAAAAAAACCAAAACCAACCAACCAACCACAAACACTTTTTTCTTCTTATTCTTCGTACCTTCTGAAAATAAACCCTATGACCTTGCTGCGTGATTCGTTTCTCTTCACAGCAGGTTCAAAACCTTAAGCTTGTTTCACCGGTGAGGGAAACTTATCACAGATAATTAAGATCTTAAAAAAAAATTATGAAAAGTCAACAAGTAATTAGGTAAAAGGAGGAGACTCTACATGAGTTTGTATATTCTTGGATAATGACCCAGAAGGGAGAAAACTTTTATGTTACCTTAGTACAGAAATAACTTCAGTCAGAGCTTTGTGCAATCTTAAACACTAAGATCAGTCACCTGTGTAACACAAACGCATACCAAACACTGGCTCCAGTATTTCTGCTCATAGACGACTTCTGCTGATTTTCTTTTCTTTAAATGCTAGCAGCCATGAGACATCTAGCTCAGATGTAGGAAAAGCAGCTATAATGTCTTAACGGTACAGTGCCTGAACTGGACTGCTAGCTGATGGTAAAAATGAGGCTGGTGGACACATTTGAGTTGTAAAGTGAAAATGCCTTCTATAATCATGTGGTATTTATTTATAGTGTACTTAGCAGTTTTCATTCTTTCAGCACCTAATAGATATTTGATTGATAGAGAGTGCTAGCTGATTCAGTGAAACTTAAATTTGAAATGTAACAAGTATGTGGGAGGAAAATCTTGTACTATGAGTTTTTACGTGATTCTGAAATCCTGAAGTCTTGTCATAGCCCATTCTACTCTTTTTGAAAACATGACTGGATAGAAATATTTTTTTCTGTGTTTAATAGCATCTTTATGTCATCAGTTTCTGATTTACATGTGTGTTCAGTGGGGTTTTGAAACCTAATAAAGCATTAATGCTTTTCATTCAGTGATGATAGTGCTCACCTTTCTATGTTTTAGTTTCACTAGTGGTGAAACAGAAGCACTTTTACTTCATGTCATTGACCTGTTGCCAAATGCATCTGCACTACTGAGAAGTCACAGGCTTTAAATTTTATATATATATACATATGAGTTAAAATATATATTTATATATTGTATAAGAGCTACATGAAAGTTATGAGTTTAAGTATAGAGATATGTGGTCTTGATCTGTTTAACATTAGCATAGAAACAGTGAAACCATGTTATCTTCACGATGTCACCAGCCTTCTAAGCCAAGGAGATAGTTTTAAGCTGGTAGGGTTTCTTTTATTTACTCCGCTTAAAATGAGCATAAAAATTCTCACGGGTTAATTCTCTATTTTTGCGAAATCTGATTATTCACAGACCACAATTCTAAAACTTCAGCTTCTTCCTTTTTCAGGTCATGTTGGAACGGATAATACAGCTTTGCTTCTTGAAGGGACCAAGGATTTATAATAGTAAAAGGTAGAATAGCAATCAAGGTTTTAAATCATGGTTTAGTTTTCATGATTTCAGAGTGCATCTGTGTTAATGTTTTTGTTCAGATCTGGAGTGCATTTTTGAAGCAAGTCTTCATCCTTTCTGCTTACTGTGCCCAGGTTTGCATCACGCAGCAGTCTTATAGCCCGCAAGCTGAATCATTTTCACGTGAAGCTGAAGCAGAAGATGTGCTTCAGCTGCTCATGGGCATTTTATGTATGGGATCACACTGGAGCTAAATTGAAGTAAAAGCCATCAAAACCCCTAAAACTGAAGTAAAAAAGTGTATGTAGCGAACATTCCTAGCCCTTGCTACCAGCTGTTCAGCTTTACATGCCTCCTCTTACCACATGTCAGCACTTGTTAATATAGATAATAACCTCTATATTCCAGACTGCCTTCCATAAATGGGAAGGCTGCATGGGAAGGAAATACTGGCATTGTTATGTTAAGGGGAAAAAAAGCTTCTGCTCTGAGGAACTTGCTTTATGAAGATGGAGGAAGACATGGATCTGGAGGGTATGGGGTTAGAAAAACAACCCAGAATCTGTGTTATGGATTTCAGTTTGTTGTGAGTGGTGTGACAAGAGACCCTGGTCTGTTATATGTATTAGCACAGCACAGGAGTGATACATGTGTGTATTGCATTATGGCACTGCATGGAGGCAGCCAAGCTAATTTAAAATTAGCTTGTCTATCTTTTGGAAAGAGTAGTGATATCAAGAGTAAGCAGCTCAGGTAAAACACTGTCCTCTTTCTTCCTGTAGTCAAGCCAGGTGTGTTTCTGTGGAGTTACACTGGAAATGGGTATGTCAAGTTTCATTGGAGTGTTTCCCACATATGCTTGTGTTTGGAGTGGAAGCGTAATTAAGAACAGCTAGGTTGAACTACCTTTGTTGCTGAACTATTTGATTTTTCCGTGTACTGTCTGCCTCTGGGTGCAAACAACAGTTAGAAATAAAATGTGTATAGGAAGCAGAGTACTCATTGGCTGAGATTTGTTAGGTGTAAAGAACAAAATTACAGCAGAGGCAATCTTAAAATGATACTCTGCCCAAGGGACTAGCCTTTACTGGGCTGCTCTTTAAGCTTCCCCAGTGTCAAAAGGGTTCTTTTATTAATCTTTTATTAAGATGTCTGTAAGAGTGAGCAATGTGAAGCCATTTCTTGTTAGGATGCTTTGTTTCTTCATCGTGGATATGTTGGTGATCAGACCAATCCAGTTCCTGTTAAATCTAGAGTTTTTCTGTTTTATAATCTCTTCTGCATGTAAAATGGTGTCTTGCTCTGCAACAAGACCTGTGGAGGTAGCTGGTATCTTTTTACACAAAGATAAGCTGCAAGCATTTACTTAGGCATTAGGAGTTCCTTGCATTTTGTTTAACCTCTACAGAAAGCATTCCTGGTTATTGGGATTAAATACTGTAGCAGTATACAATATGCAAAAGGAAGGTGGTGTCGTTTGTATAATTTTGGGGATGGCATGTCTGGCCTATTAGGATTTATTCTGCCTGGTAATGTATTCGGAGATTTACTTTTGTTTTCCTAATTTAATAAGGAGAACTCCAAATTTATTTGTTTGCCCTCCCCCCACCCCCAGTCAGTTTTGTATAACTATTTTGGTTTAAGCTGGGCATATATGAATTGTTTGCATGGTTTTCACAGCTCCTTTCAAAAGCTAGGTCTAGAAATCATATCAAAAGCAGTTGATTATTTTTGTGGCTGTTAATCAAGAACTAGTGCCTGTTTATTTTAAAAGGATTAAATAATTAGATTGGGTATGGCCATTGACTTAAGAATTCCCATGTCAATATGAATTTTAATTTTTTTCATATTCTGAAATGTGTTTTTTTTTTTAATTGTTAAGATAAACAAATTGCTCAGTACTGTCTTCATTACTGTTGCAGTAGTCAGTCTGACCCCAACAGGTTGTGAACATCTACTTGGCTTTATACCATGTACTCTGACTACTTTGAGGGAGTTTATGCCAGCTTTTTGTTTTTATACCGAGTGGGAGAAAACTTACACAACTAGGTACTGGAGGGAAAGGCACCCAGTCTCACTTAACATTTCAGGAATCCTTACTCGGTCTTGACACTTAAAAGCAATGGGCCTGCTGACTGCTTTAGACTTCTCTTGAATCTTCTTACAAGTCTGTTGTTTCTAGGGGACAAGACAGACGTGGCTTCTTCCGAGCCACAAAGCTCAACTGAAAGTGGAGTTTTTCATTCAGGGTTCTTTGTTACAAGGCATAGTGAGTGGCAAGCATTATACTCGTCTGCCGTTGATCAGCAGGCATCATGACAGTCAGTTGCCAGACAACTTGAATCAAAACTGGGATTTTTTTTTTCTTTAATTCCTTATGTGTTATATCACGCAGTGTCCTCTTAGTTATTTTCTCTCATATACTATTTAAATTGATAACTATTGAATCTGTGCTAAATATGCATTCAGTCTATTCATTAAAAACTTCTATACTACCTTGTCTGCATATTTGCCCATGCTGTACTGTAGGTTATTTAATTTATGACGAGCATTCTGTCTTTTAGCTTATCATGTAGTAGTGATTTATCAGTCCTGCATTCAGGTTGCAGTTGTTATATTATTTGCATTGTTGGGTGTGTTTGATTTTCATAGCATTGTTCTAACCTTTAGCACAAAGTCTGCTGGTAGGTTATTCGTACAAAAAAAGCAGTTGAGCAAATCTGACCTAGTGGAATGAGTTTAACTTGGATTAGTATGCCTTGTCATATGATCATGTGGTTTTTTTCTTAATTAGGTATTACAGCCCTAAACCAAGAATTACTCTTATCACTGAATCATTCCCAGCATCTAGAAGTATTGCTGTAGGGTAACCAAAGGCTGAAAGGGTATAGCCTGTTTGGCCTGCACAGACTGGTTTAGGAGTCAGTAGCAGAAGTGTTTGTGGGAGAAATGTCATTCTGGTGAACACGGCTTTGCCTAAAAGGAAGGCTCCTGGCCACACGGCTAAAGTGCTGGAGAAGCTTGTGAGTGTCTAATAGTCTAGAAGGTGAACTGCTGTGTAGAATTTTGGTTTTCATATAGAGGCCTCTATAAAACAATTAACGAGATCCTGCTGTCAGAGAGATTGACTGAAGCCCAGCATATAGTTAAATACATTAAGGGTTTTTTTCTAAATATTTTTTAGTACCTTTCCTCTGGAGATACTCAGTAATAGCATTTACAAATTACAGGATTTTTGGAGTAAAAATGTTTTGTCAAGTGGTGTCCTTCACTGAGTGTAGACAACTGGTGGAGAAGGGATATTAAAAGGGGTAACAAAATGAAAATGTCCTTGAATGATGCTTTTAAAGGTCTCACTTAACAAATTTAGTATACTTGTAAATCTCTAAGATAATTAAAGCTAGAAAAGTGATAGAGTTGGATCCTTTCATGTCTCTCATGGAAGGGGAAGACTGTAACAAGGTAGAAGAGGTGGGAAGACCAAAAAAAGAGCTCAGTAGGTGCTGCAAATGCTCAGCATCTCTGAAAAACAGGCAGTCCCTGTTAACCTGGTTAACAGCTGAGTTTTGTACTCCAAAGAGGTCCGTTGGGAGTGCTGGCCACGTTCTGTTAAATTCAGTTAAATGCTCTTTGGTTATTGTCTGTGATCTCTAATTGTGTTGAAATAGAAACTGCATTGTTCTTCCACACTACAAACTGAAGGAAAATATTTTACAGAGGAAGTTAGTTCAAGGGTTATGTCAAACACTGTTGCAATCAATAGTGCTATATTTATCAATTCCTGCATGGCTGTGTCATATGCAGCATGCTGAAAATTGGCTTTTGTAGCAGTCCAAATAGGTTTTATATCAGAATATACCGGCATTAATTTAACTGTAACTATCACATAGAAATAATACAGAATTATTACCAACAATATTTGGGTTTGATTGGAATCGTCTGGACTATACTGTCTCAAGAACAATCAGTGTAGATATGTGGAATCAGGTTAATAAAGGATAAGATTATATTCTCATTCAAGTCATTGAGGTACCAAACAATTCTTACTTGAGTGTGTACATGACTTCATTGAATTTATTGAGATTGTTCACCTTTTAAAACTGAAGGCTATGTTTAATTACCTTGCTGAATTAGACTTCTATGAAAGAAGGTAGAAACAGTATGATGATGGTAATAAGAGCAACAGGTGGAAAAAGAAAACCATACGGTACGTGAAAGGTCAAGTGTTAACTGACTTGATGACTGTGATAGTAGTGAGTCTTGATCTTTTGTAGTTTTGTATAATCCTAAAATACAGTTTCACAGATGTATGCAGGTTACTAACCTAATGCAGCATTATTTAAAAGACAAATCAATTCTCTTTCATAGGAACTTACTCTTGATTTACTCTCCATACTTCTTTGTGAATCTGATGTTTATAAATAAATTCTAATATCATGGCCAAAATATTATCTAATTTATATATCAGTGTGGTCTAATTGTTGGAGAGATACTGGAAGAATGTTGCAGCAGAGATCAAGTTTTCTGTCAGGCAAAATATATCCTAACATAGTTTGGGATGGCTGTACCATAGACATTCACTTAAGGCTTAGCATTATCCGTATGCTATAAAGAAAATATTTTAAGAAACAATACTGGTTATGAGGAACACTGGAAAACAAATGTTTCTCTTTCTCTAAATACGTGAAATATAATTTATTTCTATTTATTCCTTAGTCCCATCTATTTTGTTAATAATTAGGAAGTGAAAATAACTTTACAGGATGAATAAGATTCATTTAAAATGTCTGCTCCAAAGCTAAATGTTATTTTATGGGGAGGTTAATCTTTTCTCATTGGGATACTAAAAGGCATTGTTCGTTAAAGCTTACAGACTGATTAATCTTAAGTAAGTGTGCTATACAGTCATCACTCAGTGCACTAATTGATGCAGTCTGCTTAACCACTCTTACTAGGCATGAGACTTTAAAAAAAAAAAGGGGGGGGGGGAGTGGGTTGCACATAAAAATAACACAGCATTCTACTTTGGACAGTACATAATATTACACTTGAGAAAAGAAGATACTATACTAGAAAGCTGGAAGAAGGTGTCTTGTTTCAACTGATAAAATACTGACATTTTTCTTTCTGGTCTTAGTACCTGGGCAGAGGTTAAATAGTGGAAGAATCACAGTAGCCTTGACTAACATGTTGAATTGGCAAACCCAGTGCAAAGAAAATGGAAATTGCCAGCTATTGGAAATACAAAACACCCTTGGAAACCAAACCCTTAAGCAGCTAGTTTTCATTATTTATTTTTTTTATTTTGTAAGAATTTCCATTTTTAAATAATAGGTGATACGCAGTTGCTCGTTATATTCAATAAGAAGTTAGAACATGTTCCTATCTGTTCATATGAAAAAGGTTAAAAATTTCATTATTTGGCCTGCTTAAATACAAAAAATCAGAAATTAAAATTCCACTCTTCTGCTTCCCATCACACTGAAAGAATCAAGAACTTTTTTTTTTTTTACTTTTTTGTGTTGATGTATTGGATATTGCTATTCTGCATCTTTTGAGTACATAATTTTATAGCCTTTCATTGACCATTAATAAGTAACTGTCTTAAAGGGGAGGAGGGGAGAATGCTGACTGAATTTTGGTTATGAAAATGCATACTTGTTACAGATTTTTATTAATTTAGTAAATTTTATATATAATTAAAGCTTCTATAACTTTTTTTCAGTTGCTTTTGCCAAGGATAAGCTACTTGACACTGGTAACAGACAAAGTAAAGAAACACTTTCAGAAAGCTATGAAACAAGAGGAAGTTAGTGAAATATGGTTTGAATATGAAGGTACACCACTGAAATGGTGAGTTTGTTTAACTTCGTACCTTTACTCAATTTATCATTTAAAGAGTTTCAAGTTTAGCACAGTGTCAGTACTTTTCCTAAACTAATCATTCCATTGGGTTTCTAAGATGGAAAAAGAGGGAGGAGGGTAAGAGAAGCATGTTGTTTGGGGAAAAATAGAAGAATGTTTAATGTTGAACATGTTTTTTATTATTCTGCTTGTATTTACTATAAGTATAAGGCAGAGGTTGTGCTGCACCTATTGTTTTTGTTCTAGTTGTTACTATAATATGAAATGCCTGTGGTTTTGGCTTTACCATTTCTTGAGGTAGAATCACCAAATAAATCTTTGTTTAGCTTATTCTACCTTCTTAAAAGATGCCTAATAACACAAATAAGAAGTATTATTTCTGGAGTCTGAATGCAAATAGGATATCTGTTTAAAGATAAAACCTGTGTGTAACCATCGCTTTTCACTGGTGTGATATGTGCTTGCACTGTACAGCTGATAATCTAATACTGCACAGGCTCTTGTTGAATTCAAGTAGTTCAACTTTATTGAACTAATTGCTGTTGATTCTATTTTTATGTCATATGGTCTATTAAAAGTATCTTCTTTTTTGTTTTTTTCCTGAAAGGTTGGGGAATCAGACTGATATTACTGTTTCATTCACTTAGTTTTCATAAATACTGTTCATCAGATTTTGTTTCTTTCTATTTCTACCACAGAGTTTTAAAGAAAGCATTTTGAGAGCTGCAGTGTTTGCTAGCTCTGTATGGATAGCATCAGCTTTCCAGAAAGTATTTAGCATTTTGAAGGCTGAAGAGATTTTTGTATCATTTCCTGTATCACAACAGGAAAGAAAACTGCCAGTGACTGCTTTAGCTTCTTGAACCTGGATTGTCTTGTGATGAGCAAGCATCACATCATGGAGTCCCTTTAGACTTGGTGATGCAGTAGATCTCTTCTAGTCTTTTGTTTCTTTGAGACCAACCTAGTGTAAACCTTGAAAATAGGTAAATAGAAAAGCATGAAAACTAGCTTTCTTCACTTTTTCATAACGGGCTGGCAAATCCAGCTTTAGACATCTATTTAAATTATCTGGAATTTAACAATAATTGGTTTCTTGGTGTTCCATAGTGACCTTGAGTCATGGATACTGTCTAAATAAACAGCAAAGTACCAGGTTTGTCCCAGTGTGTTCATATTAGGTAGATAATAGGAGAAAACTTTTAAGTTTTCACTGAAGTTATAACAAAGGAAAGAGGGGCTTTTTACTCCAACCAAAAATAGATCTGTATTTTCTATAAGTTTTCAAATACAGTGAGGTTTAAACAGAATTAACAAAAAAATATATGTATGAAGTAAAAATATAATTCTAAAATTAAGTGAAGAGTTAGTAAACTCATTGAACATTGAAATTAAAATGAACAGTGTAATTATGATCTAATTAAGGCTCTGGTCTTTCAGAAAATCTAAGCATATTCTGGAGAACAGCTCCACTGATTTCAGTGGAATTGCTTTTCTAAGGAAACTATCATCTGCAAACCATTATTTTAGGAGAATGGTAATCCCCTAAATAGCTGAAGCTTGTTCTAGGGAAGACCCAAATACCAGAACTGAGAGTTAGACTGAGCTAGTAGTTTCTAGGGAAAGAATAGTGAGCATTAATGCTTAATCTTTTTAAGTATAAATTTTCCATTCAGAATCAAATAGAATTGCTAATAATACTGCTTATTCTAATTACTCACTTTGCGCTGTGAGCTTCTATTGCTTACAATCTGTGCAGTTTCATACCTGGTTGGGATGTAGTGTGTCTCTTTCCAGCTGCAGCTCTTCTGTTTCCCAGTGAGATCTTGGAGGAGGTCTGAAACACAGTTTCAGCTTTATGGTCTGCAGCTCCTGAAGGAGGATGGAGCTCTCCAGGTTTGGAGTTACAGGGCCCCGGAGCCTCCCGTGGAGGTTGCTGGGGCAGGGGAAGATGGTCTCCTTGCCTGCAGGTGGTGTGTGCTGGGGGAGGGTCTGTGTCACCAAGTGGAGGAGCTGCAGGAAGAGGTCATCAGACTGTGCAGCATCAGAGACTACAAAAGGAAATCGATCAAATCTTTTCAGAGACCCTGCAGCTACAGGAACCTAAACTTACAACTACATTGAAGGAGATGCAGGCAGAGTCTGTGATTATTGGGTTGGAAGAGAGATGGAAGGGCTGGAAGCTCATGACTTCTGGCAGCAGGAGGGGGGCTCCTTCTCCACCTGCGTTCCTGTAACTACAGAATAGGTTCAGTGCTTTGACTGTAGGTGAGGGACTGAAAGCTGTGTCCAATGATGCATCTGAGGTGGCTGAGCCTGAACTGTGCAGGGGCACCAGGAGGAAGTGACGAGTGAAGTCAAAGGTCTGTATTCTGATTACTGTCATTTATCAGTCTCACTAGGATCTTGAACTCTGCCATTTCATGGTCACTGCAGCCAGAGTTGCCACTTATCACATCCAGATTGTCACGTCTGGATTATCACATCCGGAACTATTTTGTCTTTTTAGTAAGTAACAGGTTCAACTGTGGGTCAGCTCTGGTCCATCCAATGCCTTTATCGAGAAATCTTGATGACTTGTGTCCTACCATGTTGCTTTTCCAGATGTCAGAGATTAACAAGAACCAGGATCTGTGATGCAGAATCTTCTTGAGTTGTGTAAAGACGACTTATCTGCTTCCTAGCCTGGATTGCATGATCTGTAACAAACTCACCATGATGTTGCCCTTACTAGTCTCTCCTCTGGTCCTGAACCACAAGATCTCAAGCAACCTGTTGTCTGTCCCGTTGCGTTTCATACATCTAAGCTGCTCCCTCACATGGAAGACAACACTCTTCCCTCATCTCCACTGCCTGTCTTTCCTGGGCAGCTTGCATGCCTCCATCCACAACAGCATTCCACTTGTGCAAGCTGTCTCAGCATACCTCGGGTAGCCCAACACTGTCACAGTTATATCACTGCATGCAAAAACTCTACTTTCCCCTGCTTATTTCCCCAGCTGTGTGCATTTATGTACATATAGCTGTGGTAGACTCTCTTCTGCCCTCTTTTATTTTATCTGTCACCTTTCAGCACTTGCTTTCCACCCATGTCCATTAATTTCTACTTGTCTGTGGGTTGTTATTCACATCCCAGTTGTTCATGGTCTAAAGCTCTCCTCACCAGCCTGACTAACTGGAAGGCAAAGATACTTTTGTCCCACTTAGGTGGCTTCCATCTCTCCCTAGCAGTCCTTTATCCCCAAAGAGTGTCCTGTGTCTGTAAAAGCCAAGTCTTTGTTGTCACACCAGCTGCACAAGCAGTTAGTGACCTGCAGTTATTGACCAGCATTCATGCCTCTCTGAGCCTTTCTCCTTCAATGGTGAAATTGTGGAGATGCCACCTTGCCCCTGGTCACTCTTGATACACTTGAGTTCCCTTGCAGCACTTGAAATTTGTGCCCATGTGGTTGAACAGCAAGGGCTAATAATCCAAACACAGGACAAACGCCAGTCTGCAACTTAACAAGCAGCAAACCTCCACAGGTAGCAAGTGAGATTGGCAGATGGGGGAGGGCTTTATCCCCTGTAGGAGGGAGTCTCCCACTGCTGTGACTGCTTCCTCTTGGTGTGGATGTGCTATTGAGGCTGCTCTGATGCTTCCTCAGAACTTCCAGCCCCTTGTCTGCCATTGAGGCACTGACTACAGGTGGAGAAGGAGCCTGCCTTCTCTTGTCAGAGGCTGCAAGACTCTGGTCTCCCTGATCTCGTGAGTCTCCATTCACCACTCCAATGACTGCAGACCCTCTTTCTGTGCAGCTGAGAGTTCAGGCTCTCATCTCTGCAAGTGCAGATGCCATCAGTGTGTTTTTATCTTCCCTGATGCTGTGCAGCTCACTGACCTCCTGCAGCTTCTTAACTTGGTGACATAGCTCCTCCACTAACACTTGCCTCCTCTGTTTGCCCCAGCCCTCAGGAGAGGTCCCAGGCTCTCCTGGCAGCTTGAGACCTGGAGACCTGCATCCTCTCTCAGGAGCTCTGCCTGAGTGAAGGCCTCTGATGTGCCAGGGGTGGTTTCTTCAGCAGATGCTAGGGGATGACACCCTATAGCTTGTTGCCATCCTGTTTCATCACTTGCATGTGGCCTGCAGCGGAGTTTCTGTCCCCTTTCTGTGGATTGTGCTCTAGCCCTGGTAGTTGCTTAGGTGTCTCTCTAGTGCCAACTGGATTGATACTTGACCCTTCCTAGTCAGGAATCAGTGGAAGACAAAAGGTCAAAGCGCCATTTGATCAGGCATAGCTGACATACTGTTTGAAAATGCTAGTGTTTGTTTAAAAGATCTAAGAAAAACTTATTTTTAACTGAATAATAAAGGTAAAGCTGAGAGTATTTTCTGATGCAGTCAGAATTTCCCTCAATAAGGCATTTATTCATAGAAATATCTAAACACCCAGTTTTGGCCACTTGATACACTTAGTACCCCAGAGAGTTCTGGAGCATAGGATTTTTTTGTCCTGGATTTATCAGTTCACGTGACATGTCTTATTGAATTACCACAGTAAATTATCATGGTCTGAAAACAACCTACCAGCTCATGCTGTCACTTTCTGTCCTGAGTTCAGAAAGAAGTTGTTAGAAAAGTAGTAACTAATTTTCCTTACTGTCCAATCTGTCACTTTTGAAAGGATTTTAAGTACCTAATGTGGTATTTTCCAGGACTTCTCTTACACTCTGAAACCACCTTCTGTATAATAATAAAAGCAGTAATAAATTGGCAATGGCTGGAAGTCAAGGTGCTGTTACACTTCTATAGATTGAAGACTTTCCAGAACCTATCGTTATTTTAGCAACTTATAAAAAAAGATTTGTGGTCTCTTAGACATTTTCTCTTTGATATTTTTCCCATTATTTCCTTTGAGAAAGTTCTGCACAGTCTGCCTGTCCTTGGCTCCCACTCCTGTTAAGACCAGTTTGATTTCAACAATCCAATAATATTTTTTCAAAATGATACTTTTCTGGGCTGGATGTTTCCCTTAGCTGTTCTGTTTTTCTCTTTTCTTTTAGGGGGGGCAAATCTTTAAAGGCTCTCTTGGGTTTTTTAATTCCTTTTTTTTTTTTTTTTTTAATTCTCCTGGTTACTGTGGGTTCTAGAGAGCATTTGTGTATTTCTTTAACTGAAATGCCTATTTTTCAAATAGAAGTTCAGAAACGGCATTGTAGCAGTATCACTGGAAGCAAGATCTTTAATGAGGGAATGCTGGCTCATAGCACAAGGTAGATACACACTTAAGAGTAGAGTGAGGGAGTGCTGGAGTTTTTTTATTCCACGTACAGATTGGCAAGTCCTCTTTTCTTTTCAACTTCTCTCTTTGTGCCTCCCTTAATTCTCTATCCTGGTTAACAAACCAGGTTTTATTATCAGTGAAATATGAAGAATAGCTTTAGTATTGTTATATGGAGTTCTATTGTTTCCAGACTCTTAAAAAATGCTAACTGTATCTGAAAAATAGGTGAAACGTGTCATTATGTACAGGCATTACTTAAGGCTTCTATTGGCTTCAGATTAAATGCCAGTGTGCTAACTGGAATTTGAAGCAGGACATGTCTTATATCTCAGGATTGCTTCCCTCCTGTTGTGAACTTTACTTTTAATGGAATGCTGCACTTCTGAATAGAAGACAATTTCTCTTGTGGTCTACTGTCTTCATTAATCTCGTGTGTTCTGCTATGTAACAAAATGAATTTAGGGCTGGCGTTTTTAAAAATAAAAACCATTTATCTGTGCAAAGCACAAGGATTCTACTGAAGAAGGCTTGAGTACATGAACTTCATTTTCTGATCTAAACTGGGTAGGAAATGTAGAGGTAGGCCAAGAAATGATGCTTTTTTTTTTTGGCTATCTCTTTTGTTGTATGAATTGAAAGTAACTGAAAGTTACTGTTTGTGTTCATCTAATTATCAAAGGAAATCTGATTTTTGTTACTTAACTCACCTGGAAAACCACTGTTGCACAGAACTCTTGCTGAATCCCTGTTGAAGTACTCAAGACATGATTGGCAGTTAGTAAAAAGTCTTAGTGGTAAAAACTTGAACATCAGCAATGAATCGAGATAAATCTGGATATGCATTATCTATAGTCTTCATTCCTTTTGTCAGGGAAACACAGCTCTAGATACTTTCTTGATATTTCCCCCTATTCTTTAAGAAGCTACAAATGCAGTAGATAAGTTCAAGAATTCTAGTACTGTTTTGTTTTGGTTTTTATTTTGCTGTTGTGGTGACTTTGTCTTAGCTTTGGGGTTAGCTCACCCGTAGAGGGTGCTAAAGCACTGTTCTGTGAGAGCGTAGCAGGTCAGGAAATTGGCTTGGCACAGGTGTTTTTAGAGCAATGCTCTTGGTTATTGTTCTCCAGCAGCTCTTTCAAAACTTACCTGTGTGCTTGGCTCTGTGTCTTGTGATCAGTGCCGTTTAATTCAGTGAAGCTACTGAGTTTACAGTTAAGTTTGTGTTTATCTCTTTGTAGGATGAAAAGCTAGTTAAGGTATTTGAAAGAGAAAAGAATGGAGCTTGGTTTGCTGAATGCAAAAAAAAAAAAATTCTCAAAAAATCTTGCCACTATCTGCTTGTGAGAAAATTGCAGAAAGATATTTTTAGAGTGCCTGTGGAAGTTTTGTGTATGTGATATATATTCTTTATATTGCTGGAGGCTGTATCTTCTAATGAATTTAAAGGAAACAAAGCTATAAGAAGGAGGTGAATCTTTGGAGGAAGCAGCTTCTTTGTGTAACTCCTTTAATCCAGAATACCACTGAAATACAAAACTCCAATTAATCTTTTTTTTCTCCCCTTACATTCTTCTTAATTTGATAGTAATCATCTTGATCTGTCCTCTTTCAGCCATTTTACAGATATGTCGTTTTTTTACTTTACTACTTATTCTCCACAATGACATCAGGCAGGTGGGAGAGGGAAGAGATGTTAAGGGTCAATGTGGTATAAACCCATGGCACTTAAATATCTGAAAGCATGTGTACTTTTCTGTCAGACCAGCTATTCCTACCATTATCAAGCTTTTTAACTGAAAATACTGTTTTGAAGGATTCCACAGAGCAGCAGTAGGGCACTTAGGCTGTTGTAAAACTAGCAGTGTTTTGTGGGCACAGCTTGGAAACCACTGGTTTAGATATTGAGCATATAAATTCCAGACTTGATTCTGCCAGAAACTGTCAGTCATTTATACCTGCCTATATAACTTTTCTGAATAAGCAGTAATGAATGTTAATTGTGGGAGTCAAACAACTAATTTTTTTCATGTAAATGCAGGTATGTTAACGGTTATATCTAGAATTAAATGCATGGCTTTTATGTTCATTTAATATCTCTTCGTTTTTAGGCATTACCCAATTGGTTTGCTGTTTGATCTCCATGCATCAAATACAGCCCTTCCTTGGAGCATCACAGTGCACTTCAAGGTAAAATTGAAATACACCTTTACTTAAGAACAAGTGAGCGTGGGATTACATGAAATTTGGAAGCTAGGAAATAGTTTCATAATTATTTTGGAAAATTTGAATGGTATGACTTGAAGGGGAAAATGTTCATTCTTCAGGAATCATCTGAAGTTTTCTGTAAATCTGCAGCTGGTTTCCATGAGATTGTATGTTCTTTCAAATGACATTTCATTTTCTTTGAAAATGATTCTATTATAATCTGAAAATCCAAAATTGTTTTTCAAGATAAGTTATGAGACTATGTCAGTGAAAATGAGTGAATATAAGGGAAGAACTTCAATGTTTTTAATTCAGTCAGCTTGAGTTGACTAAAGATTGAGAAGTGCTCATCCTTTTGGGCGTGTGAGCATGGATATGAGATACAGTAGAAATCCTTGAAGGCAGGGAATGTACTTCTTGTGGATCCTCTTTAGAGAACTGAGTAAAATGAGTTTGGTTTTGTGACAGCTTAGTCACAGGAGAGATATTTTGATTACACATTGTAAAACCATTGGGTATGACTTCATAGCACTATTGATCTTTGCTCGGAAGAGTACTTTGGTGCAGCATTCTTTCATACTCTGAAATGTGTTCAGATGATAATCACAGGTATGTTTTGAAGTCAAAATCACAACTAGAAATCATGGTATTTAACTCTGAAATTTTAATTTCTCCATTGTAAAAGAAACAATGCAGTAGGAAGACTGATCCAAAGGAAAATGCTAGGTTAATGAGCTTGACTTTACTGTGTGAGATTTGAGATGAAATGAAAAGCATACTGGGAAGCAGTTGAGTTGAATGTTTTCATTCAAACAATTCTGAAGGTGTTTTAGGAAAGGTCTTGCTAACAGGAGTAGTCTGATTCTTTTTGGAAGCGTGCACTGAAATCGTACGTTCTTATGATACGTATTTCCACATGTTGAAACTTTTTAAATGACTGAATGAATCTGAAGTTGGGGATGTTTTTGAAACCATTGTAATTGCTACGCTTCCGTCTGATATGTCAGAGAGACCTGGGATGAAGAAACTTCCAGAGTGTTTTGAAGAAACTGTAGGGTATCTGGTTTCATAAATCATGATTTAATTGTTGCATATTCTCAGAGCTCTGGGAGATTAACAGTGGCAGTGTGTGGATGTTGCCATCCCCAAGTAGAGCTGTCTTGAGAAGTAAGTTGCAGCACCACAGTGCTTTTCAATTTCATGTAGCAATGTAAACTGACTTTAATGTCCTTAGATTGCCTGCCAAAAGATCAGCTAATTTAAGTTTGTCTCAAAGGTGTACATTAAAGATCAGCAGAAATAGTTTACTGCTCAGTCAGTATTATTTTAAAAGCTGATGTAATTTAGTTTTTAAAAATATAACACCTTGGATTAAGCACCTGCTTAATCTCTCTTCGTGTTTTTGATGTAATCTAAAATTTTATTTAACTAAACCCCTCTTAATCCTTAAAGTCAAAACATAACTGAAATATATCAAAGTATGTCAAACTATTGAAGACATTTTCATGTGTTACAGTTTCTTACAGCTAAATAGTTTAGGTGTGGGATTTCTGCCTGGATTACTCTTTTCAAAGAGCCATAATTTTTAATTGGCTTAATTGAACAGTATTAGATTTTTCTGGGGTTTAACTTTTGCTGTCATGGCTTTCTCCTTTCTTTTACCAAAGCATGCAGTCAACAACAGATATCTTGAGAACATCTGTAAAGAGTTTTTTAACTTCTTTCACCCATCCATTTTCTTTTTTCATGTTTTTAACTTTAAACAAGGTTTATTTCTGTTCAGCAGAAGTTTGGAAGTTGACAGGTACTTGTAATTGTCCTCCTGTGTTATGTATGCATACCAAATAATAAACACACTGTTTGCATTGAAGAAACAGTTTATTCATTTGTACTTCTGGTATGCAATAAAATAACATGCATCTGTATGTCCAGTAAAGTTGAAATACAGTTGCCTTAAATGGTCATAGAAGGACGAGCTTGAACAGAGTGCTAAGGTCTGAGAGTCATGAGAAGCTAGTCTGGGAAGTTGCTTTTGTTACCCAGGTGTGGCTTTATGGGGAGCAGGGAAACTATCCCTTCTTGTTAAAGTCATCGCATGCTACTCTGCAGCATGCTTAGCACTAGGCATGTTCTCAGCGTGGTAACCAGCTCTCCAGATTTTGGGCAGTAGATAGGAGGTGGTGAACTGCTCTGGAAATAGTAGCACTATGGGAGGAGAGGAAATTGGGTGTGCCAGGGAAAGGCTCCCTGTGCTGAAGTCCTTGCCTGCTGGTGCCTGCCTCTCCACCTGTGACTTGATGTAGAGGAGGAGAGACTGCCCCTGTTTTTGTATAACAACAGCTGTCGTCTTGGTTTTATTAGCTAAAAATTGGGTTGTGTGGAGTGAAAAGGAAGTACTTTTCCATGTAACGTATGGATAAATTCTGGAACTGCTAGGAGACATAGTGGAAGCCAGAAGTATAAATTAGGGGGTTTTAAAATTAGTCTTTGTGGGGCGGGTGGGAAGCCCACTGTTGGTAACTTAAACACAAACGTATGGATGCCCTCCATGCCACTGGGTATGTTCGTTATGGTTTTCAGTGCCCTATTATTGGGCATTCTATGATTCTCTGGTGTAACTGTCTGTAAACGTAGCATAATGCAACTAGACTGTCAGAGCATAAGCAGATGTTTTGTGAACTAGAACTGATAGATAAATACGGGTGGAGCGGAGTTATGAAACCAGACTTCTGAGATTACCTACAATGTTTTTGGAACAGTTTTATGTGAGAGGTCATTTAGTGTTCCTGTCTGTACAGATGATACCTACTTCTTTATAACCAAGTTTATGCTGCTAGTGTCTACTGGTGTGTGAAACAAAACCTGTACCACTTGAGCTTTCTAAGAAAATCAGAGTCAACCTCTAATAACTTTTCTTTCAAAGATATAGAACATGGAGGGAGTAAGACATCACCGATAAGAGTACCTAAATTCAAGCTGCTTATGGGATCTGTTAAAACTTTCTGCAGATCTCATAGTTGTATAGCCACAGGTGGCTACTGGCGTGTTTACAATTGTCTCTTTCTTCAGGGAACTGAATAAAGTTATTAACGTTTGATCACGATTTCCTCAAGTAGAAAGAAAGCCAGTAGAGTTTTTAAAAAAAATAAAAATACAAGCATACATGTTCTATATTTAAACATAAAACTTATTATTCTGTGCCCTAGTTTGTAAGTGGGGATGCCATGTTTTCTGTTGGTAGTCTCATGCAGGTGAAACTGTTTCATATGCTTTTTGTAGATGCGGCAGTGTTGTTTTCTAAGTTATCACTTTCATGTTTAGGTTCTTCAGCTTCTACTCACAGTACTGTATAGAAATGTGTCAGTGTTTTTTTTTTTCTAAAGAAAAGAGTAGACAGCACTGAGATTGTGGGAGTGTTTTCCAGTCTTCCACAGTGTCATCCTTTAGAAGCTGGGAAAATTAATCGTGCCACATCTTTGTAGTAAGTACTGTGGCTAGATTCTTTCCACTAGCTCAGCTAGGTTTGACCAGTTTTAAATATGTCTTTGCTGTTCTGCAGACCGCACTGTTTATGTTCTCTGGAACACATCCCCAGGGAGTGACATTCCCTGTAATTTGAAATTCACAGGAAGAAAGTCAGCAGGGAGATGCCTACCTTTAGAAAGAGAGCAATGTCCAAAAACAAGACCCTGCAGTTCGATATTTATATGTATGTGTAACAAAATGTTAGACGTGTAACAAAACAGTTGTTGTAACAAAGCTGTTGTTTTCATAAACTTAGCTAAAACTTCAGCATTTAACTGTGAAAGTCAGTTTCTAGGTTCCTAGATTACTTGGCATTAGGTACATTCCACTGTTTCATTTTTTTTTGAGGGATGCCAGTGTCTCACTTTGAATTCTTGCATGTAAAGAACTTTTTTGATCTTCAACTACGCTATTTCTGACTGCTCTTTTCTTCTGGATTGGTTACCAGACTTTACTTTTTTTTTTTTGAGCAAGTAAGTTAAACTTCTAAAAGTATTTTACAGGCCTACAACAGATGTCAGCTGGTAAGTAACAGTCCAAGTAATGTTTTCCATTCTTCTTGGGCCCAGTTATGCAGAGACACTCAGCTTTGTAGGAGAGAAAGGGAGCGAGGTCTACCCTAGAAGGAGAACTTTCATTTCTGTTCTGTCCTCTTTAATGTCTTTATACTTGGTCATCCTCATATGAGAAACAAGCTTTATCTCTGTCCTTAGATTTATAGTCAGCTCTGCATACGTCAGTCCTAGGTAACAATAGCACTCCCTTTGTGACTTGAACATGAAACCATGTATACTTCAGTGGAAAAGATGTTAGTAGTCTTCTCTTCCCTTTCTACTCCTGTTTTTGGAACATACTCATCCTTTTGATCCACAGTTTCCAGAGTCTGGGTTTGCTGTCATAAGGAGGAATCACTATATGAAATTCTGTTACTTAATTTCCAACTCTTTTCAATAACCTAATGAGGAGGGAACTATTGTTCTTGTCCTCAGAATTTCTTTCAGGTAAGGAAATCCCCAGCTCCCTTTCATACTGCCAGCTGTTGGTGTTTCTTGGCTATTTTGAGTTCCTATAGTTTGAAGCAGTCTTCACGATTTTTCCTGCTTTTATGTGAAGGAGGGAAGGTATGGGTTTTTCCAGCATTATATTGCTCCTACTGTGACATGTTAACCATGTTGTAAAAACCTTTGAAAAATATCCCGTTACATGTACTTGTATTTCTAAAATGGTTTTGACAGTCCCTCACAAAAGCTTTTTTTAAATAGCCGATTTGTAATGGGTTAAGAGGAAAGGTCCTCTTGTGGAAGAACAGATGAGAATATGTGGCAAGCCCTTGTTGTGAAGGGGAGTACTAATGATGCCATTTTCGTTTGGCTCTGGGGGTTTACACTGTCCAGCGTGGTCATAAGCAACTGTGAAAAGAAGATGAATAAGAAGGGTATAAAACATGGTGGGTTTTTAAACCTTTGAAAACTAAAGACAATGAATTTGTGATAATGAATGCTTGTATTATTGTAAAATGGCAAGTGATACTAAGTGTTGATAAAAGAAAAATTAGAGAAAGAACAACCCTAACTGTATACCTGTACGGTGCTGAACTTCTGGTTAGTTAATTTCCAAATAAATCTTTTTTTTATACCTGAATGAGATTTACTACTATAATTCTTTAATAAATGAATTAGGAAAGGTACTTGTCATTTACTGAGGGGATAGAGTTACCTGAGGAATGGTAACTGTGCATCTGCAATGCTGAATGCAGTGCGCCAACTCTAACCAAATTAAAGGGCTATAGAATCAAGTCATACAGGCTAGCAATAGGCACAAGTATTAGGTAAAGTTGGAGCTGACAAGGATTTCCTGTATCTCTAAGGAAAAATGTAAGTGGCATATATGCTATAGTTCGTATATGTGGACAGTGATATTTGGAGGAAATGTTTTGCAAAGGCCTTCATAGGAATGCATGCTGAACTACCACCGAGAGTCAATAGGAATTGGATGTTTGTCGTTTACTTCTCCTTTTATCCTGTTCATTGCCAGAGAATTGAACATCTGCTTGAAAACATGTTAAAACTCTTCATTTCCTGAGTTTTGCATGCAAGGGCCTAAATACATGTCTTTATCAAGTTGAGGTTAGATCATCTAGAGTAATTTCTGGTTTTACAGAAAATTGTTCAACTTTTATTTTTCACGAAACCTTTTCCACTGCAAAACCTTTCTTGTCAGCAGAGTAGAATATTCCAGGGTGCTTCTTTTGTATAAATATAAACCTGATTAAAATTATCATTTATTCTTCATCTTCTAAGGTATGTGATGCATTTATTTCTTTTGAGCTGTCTTTTCTCTTTGTAGAATTTTCCAGAAAAGGATCTTCTACACTGCCATTCTAAGGA
Organism: Sagittarius serpentarius; assembly: GCA_034782735.1. Lineage (NCBI taxonomy): Eukaryota > Metazoa > Chordata > Aves > Accipitriformes > Sagittariidae > Sagittarius > Sagittarius serpentarius. The sequence goes on along the minus strand of JAVKLA010000014.1, from coordinate 20,529,214 downwards.
TGTGATTGAAGCTCATTTTATGGCTTGTATAAAAGAAGCAGATGCTTTAAAGCACAAAAGTCAAGTCATCAATGAGATGCAAAAAAAGGATCATAAGCAACTGTGGATGGGATTACAGAATGGTAAATACAATGCATCAAGTATTAATTATATTTAAATCTACCATGCTAACAAATAATTTCTTCAAATTTTAGTCGTGGTACACGATATAAAATGTCATTGTTCTGCAGAATTTTAGTCTAATGTCATGGAAAAGATTCTAACCCCCCCAAGTCACCATTTATGTGATAATCCAAATGTGGCTTGAGTTATTCAAGGAACTAAATTGGGTCATCACTCTGTTTTAACAAACCAAAACTAGCAACAAACCAAAATAAATAGATAAATATTGCCTAGTGTACTTTTGTGCAACTGATGGTCTTTATTTGGGAGGCACCTGGGGTTGTAAGTGTGGTTCAGTATTAACAGTCTTGGACTGTAAAGTAAAAAAGGTTGTCTCTAGTTATCTAGTTAATGCTTAAGGATTGTTACTGATAAACAATACAGGTAAACTTTCAAAAAAGTTGCCCAGTAGATTAATAATTTTATTTTATTCTCTGTCATTTTTTTTTAAATTGCTGATTTTACTATGGCTTTCGCAAAGATTTCTGCATAGATAAGTACTGACTTGAAAAAGTCAGCAGAATAATTCAGAACAGGATGTTCTAAAATAATTAGTGTTCTTACTTTGCACAGATGGCATATAACTTCTCTTGGTTTTAGTGTCTTCTCTTTCTTATCATGGTTCTTAGAGGCCTGTAAGTTGAAAAGCTTTGTAAGTATTTCAGAAACTGCTATCTGGAATGGGTGGTAATGCCAGTTTCAATGCATTTTCATCTCCTCAAGCTGTCATTTATGTTATTACTGGTAAATTTATTTTACAGAAGCTGTAAGCATGAAGATATTTTTTCTATTTTGAGATACAAAATACTAAACACTTAGAATTAACACCTTCCCATATGTTTATACAGAAGATTAAATTAAACAGGAGAAGCTTTGAATGCAAGAAGACTTGAAGCATGTGGTTTGCTCTACAGTGAGGTTCCAAATTAGTTTGGGTTTAATCTGTGTATTTAGTGAGTGTGTTCGTTTTCTAATTTTTTTTTTTGTTGTTTAGTGGTACTGCCTTTCATATTAAAGGTACTCCTGTAATAATTTTGAAGACTGAGTGCTTATTAGAAACTATGGTTTCTATTTTTTATTTAATTGGGGGAGAGTTAGAAATTGAGGGATTATCTTAATTTGCCATTTGAATGGTAAGATCTTGAGGGATGCCGTACATACCTGCAAAATTTATCAAGAAATTGCATTTTATCTGGTTTAATTCAAAGTACTTCTTGAGAGATTGTTTTGTACAGATATTAGTCAGCAAACTGACTGCTAATATATTAACTTCTGTGAATTAGCAGTAAATAAAGAGTTCTGGTCCACTGGAAGCCAGAATCAGTGTAAAAATAGATGTTTCCCTAAAGCTTACATTGTTACAAGTCAATTTAAGCTGTAATTTTAATAATTCTGCGAAAAAAGTATTCTGCTGTAATAGTATTTGTCTTGCAAGCAGTTTAGTTCAAGAGAAAAAAAAATGCTGTGCCAGCATAATTTAGTTTTCTATTTCAAGAATTATTAGTTTTATTGCAAAAAAAAAATCCTGTCACTTAGTCCCAGTGCTCAAGTGTTCCCAGCAGTGCACTTTAGGTGCTCTTTTTATTAATACTTTTTAAAATTAAGACCTCTAACATGAGTTATAAGTATAATGAGTTATGAGTATAATAATGGCAGAAGAGTTGGCTACACAATGAAATGGTATGAGTTAAGGTTCATTTCTTAACCAGAAGTTTTAGAACTTAATACCCTCAGTATGTAAGGTAAGAGAACAGTTATGCAGTGTGTTCTTTCCATGCTCATCTTAGGCTGCATCTTTTAGTTGATTATTTGTCTAAGAGTATCTTCAGTTGTAGGGAAACCAGAATTTTACTGTTTTGCTTTATGATGTTAAGAACAGAGGTTACCTAGCAAGGTTGATTTCAAGAAGGTTTCACTGTACTTAATGAGAAATCGCACCTGTGGAATCTGACACCTAAATGAGAAGTTTAAACAATCTCTTGAATACTTTCAAATGCTAATTTTAATTTCTCAGGTTTTCGTAAAAGAGAAACAAGAAAAGCTTGTGAAACCAAGAAAACTCTTTTTAAGCTTGTCGTATCTTTCAATATGTTTTTATAGGCTTTCGTTTGAGATGTAATAATTTTAAACCTCTTTGTGAAACAGAATGAACGACCACAAAAAAGAAAAGAAAGTAGCATTTGTGATAACTGCCTTGTAAGTAATGATACATCTGCAGCCTTTTTTTTTCTGTGAAACTTCAAACAATTTTCTTCAGTTCTTAAATATAGGAAGTATTATTTGTTTAACGAGTGATAGCAATACTTACAGGCTATGTATTAAACTTACGTTTTTGGGAATCCAATTCTGCTTGTTTGGAGAAATGTAACTACCAGTTACAGGTGTAAACATTTCTGTTGAGAAGGAAGTATTTGAATAGGTAGCATGAGAAACTTTTCAGTTGCCTGTAGATGGCTTTTAGGGGAAGAGCTGTAATAGTGAATTTATGGCAAAATCTTGTGTTGGTTACAGGTGGTAGGTATTCATAACAACCTTTACATCCCTCCTCCTGCCATTTCTGGTTTTGTGTTATTCTGCTACTAAATCAGGAAGGTAAACATACTTTTCTGTCTATTGCTTGTGCTGTGGTTTTGAGTCTTCTTCAGACTTTGGTTAGCAAATTTTTTTCCATAAACCAGATATTTCTTAGCTAAAACACTTCTTTGGGACAGGTATGTTTGTGCCCTGATTTTGACCAGCATCATGGACGTCTGACTGTAGTAGGGAAGTGATAAAGGCAGGCTATATAGCTATACTGACCTCTGTTCCTTTTGAAGAATTGTTAAAATCCTTTGGTCAGAATTGATGGAAAATGTTAATACTGTTCTTGCTTTAATACTATTATGGCCATTTTTATCATGGATAAAGAGGATTTTCAAGTGGGTGTTTTTTTCTTGCCTTTTTGTGTGGAAAACTAAAGGCTTTCAGCTTTGAAACATTAAGACTCTGTGGGCCTAGTGATGACTTGGGATCAAACAAATGAAATCTCAGCTGTTTTCAGGGGGACAGCTGTATTTTTTCCATGGTTCAAAGAATTAATATCTATAACTTCAGTATATAATAGTTCTGATAAAGGAAGGTTTTTAGATTCAACACAGCTGCTTTTCATCAGTTGTGGAGACACATAAGCAACCATACCCTGAAATTTTCACAGGCATCCTTTATAACTGGTGAAGACTAGGCTTGGTATTTCTGATATATGAGTGGGGGAAATAAACAGTAAGAACTCACAGCCATTTTTAAGGCTTCTTTATGTATTATAAAATATAATGAAGTTGTCATTTTACTGAAACTATTATGGAAAAAATGTAATGCTCATTCATGCTGTAGGGCTTACCAAAAGTTAAGTGGCCATATTGAATTGTTCTTATTAAAGGAGAAAATCCTGTATTCATTCAGAATATGCAATATTTTATCTTTTAATGCGTGTGATCTCTTTCTTGTCTTACTGACAGAATCAGGCCTGTGTTTTGCATTTATTTCTAAATCGTATCTAAACCAGTCCTGAGTTTTTGAGGGGCAGAAGTCATGTTTTTTTCTGGGTTATCACATTCCTGTTTAGAAATGTTTGAACTGCCAAAAAGAAATAGCATCATATATTATCAGCATCTCTTCTGTGCTGTGTACACATGACCCACTCAACTTTGATAGGTATGTTTCTCTGCAGAGAACTGGTGGGAGCAATGCTGTTCTTTACCTCAGTCCAAGATGATGAATATGCTTTGGTAGCCAAACAAATCTCTGTAATATCAACTGATCATTTGAAACTCAAATTAGACAATATGTACTTAGAAAATCTTCGGGAACTTAACAGGAGAATGAACAAGCCATTAGTTTTTAAATCACAAAGCCATCTTTTTTTCTTCTTCCCTGTCTCACCACCAAAATGGTAGTATCGTTCCATGTTCTACCCGTAGAGATTTGGTTTACTGTGAAAAAAGACTAAACAATTCTTTTGATCTTTGAAAACTGATGTATTGATTAAGAGCATTAAAAAAAAAAAGTCATTGCCTTCCTGAGCTGGTGGTTAAAAATTTCTGGAAATGCATCAAGTTTTCTTATGATTAGTGTCAATACCTACTTATTCTGGAGTTAAGAGAGCATGGCATACACCAAACATTTGAATCACAAGCTTGTTCTCTGCCTTCACTGCTCCTGTCTTCTGTAGTTTTTTTCAGATATTTGATACACTTGTATTCAGATTGAGAGAATCTTTTGACTGTATTTCTCCAAGTCTATTTCACTTAGGTGTAAGTGATGCAGAATCTTTATTTTTTTACTGCCTCCTGCTTTCCTTCCTTCCCTTCCCCTCAAAATATGTCATTTCCTGAAAGATGTGCAAGGTCTAACTAAATTTCAGAGTAAACTATCTTTAAAAAAAGGACTTGATTTTTAAAATTAACTTTCTTTAGTTGTTGACAGTTTTTTGCTTTGCAATTTGAAATGCTTCTAAGTTACTTTCTGCTAGTAAACTGAATCTGACAGATGCATTAATATAAAGGTTCTTTAACTTTTAAGAAAAGCTGTATTTTAGAAAAAGCATAGTATGGGGAAAGCAAAGTAGGTTAGTGAGTTATATGGATATATGCTACTCTATTTTCATGTATATCAACAGAGCATAATCAGAGGCAAATGAGAGATTAAAATACCCAGGCTATCTAGACTTGGAGCAGAGAACTGGAGGATGGGTAAAGTTGTCAGGGGTCCTTTTCCCTTTGACTTACTCAGGGAAGTCTGTAACAAGCCCTGCTGCTCTATTCCTACACAACCTGTGGGTTATGTGTTTCAAAAATGGATTACACATTCTTGTTTAATAGTTATCAGAGCTTTCTTTTTAGCTTAAGTGACAATACCTACTGAGATCAGCTGCTTTTAGGCTACACGGAAAGCTTAAATTTTGTAGGATGTTTGCGTTTTCATATTTGAATAAAGGAAAGAAAGTAGTCCATTGTGATGATTCTGCTCCCTCCCCTCTGCTCCCCTCCCCCCCCCCACACACCCCCCCCTTTTCCAGATAAATTGATGACCTAGAAACGAAGGGAGGTGGTGTTAAGGAAACCGTGTGTACTTAAAGTGAAACTTCAGTTTCGTGAGTACGTTTAATAAGTGAAAAGAATGTTGGTAAGGTATGACTCCCTTGTGTATATTGAAAGAAAACAGGGGGGAAAGGCCTTTTTGGGTCCGATAGATAATCTAGAGAGTGAAATGCTGCTTTGTCACACAGTTTTCAAAATGTCCTGCTAACCTGCAAAACTTAAGCAATATGCTTTTATTTCTTTATTTTCAGAACACTGCATTGCTAAAAAACTAACGGATAAATTACAGCATAAAAGTAAATGTGTTTATATTCACTGATCTCAAACATAACTGTACAGTATTAGGGGAGCAATTCACCCTTTTTTCTTGGGTTATATCTGTAGCTCAATTTATACTGTGGCTTATGAATTAATATTCTTTTAAACTAGAATTTACAGCTAACTATAGATAAAGAAGTTTCTCCTAATTGTTCTCTGGTTGTAAACACTGCTGTTGGAAATTTATTGTAGTGCATATAGGCAAGTGGAGTTAAATTGATTTAATTCTTTTACATGATAATAGTACTAAAAAGAGAGTGAGAGACCTAGGTAGCCAACCTTGAGGCCTGTACCACTGTACTTGACTATTAATAGTACTTGAGCTAGTTAGCATGATGTTTACTTTTGTGGTGATTCCATGTCTTATTTAGCATGGGCAGGCTAAGTAAATCCTATTTGTTTTTTACTTTCAATTTTTGCAATCTCTACCGCTTTCCTGTGGTATTACATAGTAACATGCCAGCTGAATGCGAATTTGGAGGGTATTACATAGTAACATGCCAGCTGAATGCGAATTTGGAGGGTATGTAAGAGTAATGGGCGCATCATGCAGTGGAGATATTTATGACTGCTGTGTCATTACAAGGCAAAATTATGACTGCTTCAGCTATGTGCATTCATGTTGAATGTTGTTACTTTACCATACGTGAAGCGAAGAGTATTTCCACATATTTCTGTAGCTAGCTTCTGTCACTTGCATTAAGTCAAAACAGTTCTAAGGTCCTATTTCTCCATATCCGATAGCTACTCGTGCCTGAAGATAGTCTAAAAAGACTAGTAAGCTTGTGTGCCCTCTTCAGTTGTGGATTTGTATTATATACCATGATCTGTCAAAATACCCAAGTGACCTAAGCATTTAACAGCAAGAATATTTTAACTGTGGGTGGTGGCAATGTGTAAAATACAAAAGAAAAAGAAAAATCTTACATTTTAATTATGCCATACTAGTATTTCAAACTGTGTTCTCAAAAAGGCTGGCACTGAACTGTAGTAATGAGCAAGAGTCAGATACGTACTGGAGTCTTCCTGAAGTCCTTGCTAATCTTAATTGTCTGTGTTTTTATTGTACAAGAATAAGAACAATGAGTTTAGATGGCCTAGAGTCATTTAGAGACAGGTCTTTAAATAGTTGAGAAATGAGAATAACCAGTTGTAAGTACTGTTTCTGAGTAGCACGGTATAGTTAGTTTTGAAGTGTTTAAAGTATTTATCTTTCATCGGCAAAGCTGCTTCATGCTTGAGGCATACTGCACAAAATTTAAGTTTTTATAGAATTGGTTAAAATTGCTCACCAGTCAGCAAAACTATGTATGCATGTAGAGTCTTAGTCTTCTTGGAAACCAAGTGGAAGTAGAATTGATACTAAATTTTGAGAAGACTCCTTTCTGGCTGTAGCAGTTAAATAATGCTCGTTAGAGCACAAGTCAGTAGAAAATATACTGGCTTTAATGTTAAGAAAATACACTTTGTATCTTTGACTTGCAGCTGTAGCTTTCTGTACAGTACAGTTTATTTGATTATACGTATGTGATGGATTAAACCCTTAGTGAGTTTGTTTATGACTGAAAGAAAAAGTGGGTGGGAGCAGTTGATTATGCTGGAGGGTGGATCTGCCATTCAGTAGGACTGTGATGAGCTGGAGCAGTAGACAGGCAGGAGCCTCCTGGAGCTGACAGATGCAAGTGCCAAGTCCTGCATGAGGGACAGGGAAAAACCCCATACATCGAGGCAGGCTAGGGACTGACTGGAAAGCAGCTTTGTGGAAGTGGGTAATGGTGAACAACAAACTAAATGAAAAGTCTGTCATGTGTTGTTGCAGAAATGAAGCTTATAACCAGGGAGCTGCTTTAGCCCTTGTGCCCCCTAGAATATAGCCAGATGGTGAGTAATTCTTCCCCTCGGCTCAGCACTTGTAAAGCTGCGCTGGGAATGCTGTGTCCTCTTTGGGACCCTAAGACAAAAGAAATGTGGGCGAACAGAAAAGAGTCCAGCAGAGTGCTGCTAGGATGATTAGGGGCTGGAGCATATGCTGTATGAGAAGAGAGTGTGGGAACTGCCTTGTTTACCTTGAAGATGAGGAGGCTAAAGATGGATCTAATAGCTCCTTTCCGCTAACTACAAGGAAGGCTTGTAGAGCAGATGGAGTAAGACTCCTCTCAGACGTGCCTCCATTGGCAGTGGAGTTGGGCAATTAAAAAGAAAACGGTTAGAAGTTGTGGCAGGAGGAAGTCTGATGGGATATTAGGGCAGGGGGATTCAAAGTGATTGAGTGGAAACCTGTGGAAATGGTCAGAACTTGACTGGGCAAGGCCTTGAGCAAACTCGTTTAACTGTGTAGATGGCTCTCTTTTTGGGGCAGGAGCTTTTATTCCAAAGCTTGACCTCCAAAGGCACTTCCAGTCTAAAGTTTTTCTATGGTTCTGATACATCAGTTGGGGAGTCTTTAGTCTCTTAGTTAATGCTATGGTTGATTCTGCCTAAGTACTTAGAGCTGTGCATCATTTCTGTGGTTCATACAGTTATTAGATGGTGGTGAACCGCTGAGAATAGACAAAAGTTGTGTGTTTTTTAAACTCAAGGTTTGGACACATTTTCATACAAGCTGCAGGTTGGTATTGCTTGTATAAGAGCTAGAGATACAATTCAATTCCAAGCATATTTTTTTTTTTTAAATTTATACAACTAGATGGCTTTAAGAAGAAACCATGAATAGTTCAGACAAAAACCAATGCCTATGTGCTACCCTGAGGGCTACACCTGTTTGTTCACTTTTTTGACTTTTTAGAAAGATGCTGGAAGATAAAAGCCATGAATTACCATTTTCTTTTTGAATTTAAACAATCTTTCCCTCATTTTTGCATTAATTCTTTCTGTTATTTAAACACTCTCCACAGCCTTCTTGAAGTATATCCGATTCTGGAGTAGTACTCTGATAACAGTTGCATTAGTGTCAAATACAGAAACAAAACAATTCCTTATTATTAAGATATTTCTGTTGGTAAGTTTAAAGATTAGGGTGAGGATTATTTAGTTCTTTTGCCTGCTGTTCTACAGTGGGAACTCCATTTTAACTGGCCATATGCTGTGACCACTGTGTCACTGCAAATTACTTGTAGGTATAATTTCTCATTCTGTGATAATTGCCCATATTCTTTGTGTATGCTGATTTAAAGCTATGCTGCATTGAAATGCATATGTTGATTGCAAGCACTCAAGCAGTGCCCTTTACCCTCTTGGTGATCCATCCTGGTTACCGTTTTTTTTAAAGTTAGGTGGGTGGAAGAGGCGCATCTAATATCAAGATCCATGCGAAATTTCAGGTTGGTTGAAGCGTGACAGCACTTGAGTTTCAGAGAATGACTGTAAAATGCTAGCACAAATGAAATTGATTTTTCTGGTTGTCTGAAGAACATTGCCCACAGGTCTCAGCCTGAGAAAGAGGCCCAGCCTTCAAAATTTCAGCCTAGACTAAGCAGTGTTAACTTAAGGATTAATAGTAAAAGGTTCAATAGTTACTGTCTATTAAGAACAAACTATGACTGGAGTTACCAACAACTTATGTTAAAAAGTTATAAATTTGGATTAATTTCAGTGACTGCTAAAGGATCTCCAGTCTTGCTTAATGGAGGAAATGGCAATTCTCAAAGTGTTTCCCTGTAACAGTCTGGTTTTTTTAAACTGTTTTAAAGGTTGCTTTAAAGGCATGAACAATTTCAGTGATAGATTTCTGAACCCTAAATGCATAGTGTGGCACACTGTGTTTGTAAATTTATGTTTGAGGTTTAATTTCTTGCTTAATGAATTTGTGTACTGAGGTTATTGTTATGGATGACATTAAGTCCTTGTAGTTTTGCCAACTAATACTATTTCTATATATGTAAATAGATACTTGCACAGATCTAAGGAAAACTTTGAATCACTAGTACTGAAGGATAATGTCTGTCTGGTGTTTCGGCATTCAGTGACTGCGTTTCTAATAAATGAGTATTTATAAATATAAGTTACTTAGCTTCAACTGGATCTCTCCTCCATTACTTGGTTATTAACTTTCTGTTTTTTGACATAAAATACGGAGAGAAAAGTTTTTATATTTCACTTTAGGCAAAGTTATATTGCAACCATCCTCTCTTTTTTTAAGAAATACCATTAGTAGAGTCATCTGAAACTTTTATACTGTCATTAATCTCACTTCTGTTCAAATCTTATTGCCATTACTTTAAATATTGTTATTCAGATAGGAACATCTGCCTTTTGCACTTACTGGTTTTTGCTAATACAGAAACTCTTTAACACATCGGTCAAGCACTTTCTTAAAAACAGATGAGTTGTGGAAAACAAAAGTAATCAGATTTGACTATTATGGGAGTTCAGATATCATGTGGACTGCACAAGCTTTTCACGAGGGAGGGAGATGAGTGTGTGAAGTGCTTTTGCCGATAGGTAGAGAACTCTGCCTTGTTTACTGGCTTGATGAAAACTCAGTTTTGTTTTGATTGTCAAACTTTCGGCCAGCACCTTCTGTCTTTAAGTCCTGTCTAGCCAAAGCACTAATTAATTCTTATAGCTTGTCGTAGCACTAATAGATTGCTTAAGTCTGTTTTGCATAAATAGGAGGTACTGACACACAAAAATGGCAGAATGAGGAATCCTTTCACTTACATTTTCAAGGGGATTAGGGGTTGATGTTAGGTTTTTTGTTTGTTTTAAGCTTTGAGTCTTAAGGGTTCTGCAAAAGCAGTTATTTTTTGATTTTGTATCTTGGCGCTTTAGGGTTCTTGCATTCATCCAATGCTCCTAGTGCCAATAAAAGCTCTTGCCAGGTCATATATATCAGTATGCAAAGTGGATCGCCTTTTCCTGCTGCTTCGTTTAAAATTTTTTGTTAATTTTCTTACACCAAACTCAGTTTCCTGCAGTAAAAATACTGTATCTGTGGAAAGGTGTTTGGAGGACAGCAGTATAAGGTGATGAGGATGAATTAGCTTAGATACCTTCAGACAGTGGTATACACCCAGTGGAGATGTGTCTTAAGATGTCTGACTCCATTATGTCTAGCTAATTTACTAGAAAGTTTTTCATTCTCCAGGATATCAGGTGGATTGACAGAACATACTTGATTGCAAATTTATTGCTATTATATTTAGAAACTACAGAAACTATTAAAAATTTAGACATCTTGATAAAACAGTCAATTGTCTTGAGCATTGACTGTTCAGAGAATAATCTGAGAAGTATAAATCTGTCTTAAATAAGATTACCTGCATGATTTCTTGTAGGTAGGGAAGCTGGCATGAAGAACAGAAGGGAATTAACTGTACATTACCACTGTTTAACTTTTTTTGTCCTTCAAAGATTCACTTGTTTACCATGTATGCCATAAGGGACAATATACTTAAGCTCCTACCATGTCTGTTGTTTGTTCAGAATTTATTGTTCTGATCCGTAAGATGTGTTGCTAATATCTGTTGAATTTTGAGGACAGTAAGCTGTTCACCCAACTTTCGTAGTTACTGTAATATGAGCATTAAACAAGTAAATGAAGTTAATGTTTGTTTTATTTTTGTTCAGGTAGGATGTCTCCAAATGATGTAGATTCCTTATTTAAGAGTCTGCTGAAGCTCATTAGCTTAAGTAGGCCTTGATTGTTTTGTTTTGTGTATCACCGTAATTAATAGTTTTATCAACTGAGTTTATAGTCAGAAGTGGTAACTGAAGTATAAATCGGTCAATGCCTACTGTAGGATCCCTGTCCACACAATCTGTAGTGAAAGCTGTAAGCCATTCTCAACGCTGCCTCCAAGGATGAGGGAAGTATGCTAAATCTTCACCTTTCCACTGACAGAGTTCGTGAGGAGGATGCAGTCGTTCTTTGTGTCAGACAGACCTCTTACTCTGTAGGCTGGGGTTCCCAAATGCAGACTTGCTTGGGTAGTCAGCTCCAGGGTTGTCACTGCCACTGCCACCTGCTGAGCTTCCCAGCCGGTGGGCTATGGGGTAGCACCCTGCATCCAGGCGGCTCCTCGTCTGGGGCAAGTGCCTGCATGGTGGTGCTGACTGCAGCTCAGGTAAGTGCTTGTCAAGAGGTGCTTGCTGCTAATCGGGAAACAAGGGTGTGGAAGTACTTTCTGAGATAAGTATCGAGAAATGCTCCTACAGAATACCTGGCAGGAGTTTGTATATGGCTTCTTGGAAATCCCTGCCTTGTGTCACATTCAGTCAGGAAAAGCAAGGTGTTATAAACCCTGCAATATGTATTAACTATGTCTTTTAGCACACTGACAGACATCTGTGCCGTATGCTGGAATGAAGCAAATCTCAGACTCTTAATTTTCTTCCATTGCTTTAATTGTTATCAGCAGTTTTGGAAGCAGGAAGAACCTTTGTACTGTGAATAGATTTCTGAATTTTACCTTGCTTCAGGGGGGGCTGAATTCTGTAATGGTTATACCTCCAGGCTTCTTGAGACTCAGCTGAACATTGTGCTGAGGAGGGAAAAATGGAGACTGTGTTCCTTCTCAAGAAACATCTGCTGTGTTTGGTGTCTTGCAGAATTAGGGCCTGTAAGGAAATTTATCCCTTGCTCTTTCCCCTTCCAAAGCTGCCTTCTCCAGGAAGGCTAGCAGCAGCTTTATTCATCTTAGCTCTTCATATTCCTTTCTGTCACTTTTGGTATTGGTTGTTTGCTTGATTTGAATAATTGATTTGCATGTATAAAAGCCTTTACTGCTCTAGACCTATGCTGTCCTTAATACATTTTAAGCGCAACAAACTATTCAGTTCTTGTGATGTCTGAACAGGATGAAATGGTGTGCTGCCTGGGGCTACTTCACTAAACCTAGTTGCTTGGATAATATTAACAAAAATGTATTTCAAACATAAACTTTTATTTTCACAGTGTGTCATGAAACTGGCAGTATATTTTCTGATTATATCATGCATTGTTGCAGATTATTTTAAGATTTACATATCCAAATGTAAACCCCTCAAGAAGTTTTTCTACTGCTTTAGTTTCTCTATACTTCACACCTATTATTCATCTATAGTTAAGAACAACTGATGTTTTTAACAAACTGTAAGACAGTATGGACCAGTAGGAACAGGGAGTGGAGAAACAGGCACTGTTAATTGAGGTAATGAAGTCCATAATTTGTGGCCCAGTATTTCCCGAACAGTGGGAGATACGATATGAATTGAAGTTGCTTTCTCTGAGTTAAAAAAATTGCCACATTGTTGTTTTCATAGGAGAATGCAGATGACTTACCTTTGGCTTCAGGCTAAATAGGGAAGAGAAGTGTGGGGAAAATAAATTCATACAGGTCAAACTTCTGTAAGAAAAGTCTGCATGTTCCAGTCGTGTCTCATTTACCTCTTTTAGCTGAAAAAGAATATATGTTATTAATACTAACAAAATTTAACTTTACCTTCTCAGATAAATTTGAGCAGTTTTGGGCAATAAATCGAAAACTCATGGAGTATCCTCCAGAAGATAGTGGATTTCGATACATCCCATTTAGAATTTATCAGGTAAGAGACAATGAAATAAAACCACTTTTACCAAACTCTTCCACCAAGGTGTCGTATGTCATAATCTGTTTTCAGAATTATACATTCCCTTTTCTAACATTATGGTAAAACTTTGTGTGCTCATCTGTGCTGGACTCTTGAGTTGTATGAATTAGCAAAGACAAAACTGAGTGTATTTATTCTAACAGGTAATTACCATTCGTTATCTTTTAAGTGTATAATACTTGAGAATGTGCTGAGGCTGGTATAGAATATATTTGTTGTTTTTTTGTTGTGTTTTTTTAAAAAAAAAAAAAAAGCTAGTTCTGTCATTAAAAATAACTTCTAACTATGAAGACTGCTTTGGGTGCAAAATGCCCTCTGAAAGGTCTAAGTTAAACATTCCAGGAGCAACACTTTTCCCTCAACCACTCTGTAGGCTTTTTTTCCTGTTGGCATTATAAGGTGAAACTAATGGCATAGGTCTTGCATCTAGTTCTTTCCTTTGTCTTCTAATTGTATACTTCACAATCCAAAACTAACTTTGAATATTTTTTTCTATTTTAATATACCAGTGATCTGTTTTTCTCAGCTGTTTATTTGGAGACACTTTCCTTGGAATCCTTACAATTTTTTTGTCCCCTTAGTTTTTATAGCATTAAGGTCACAATGAAGTTTGGGATTAAGTATGGTTAAAAGCTTATACAGAATTCATACAGCCTCCCTGTAAATTAAACAGTTCTGCTCTGTTTTGTCTTTGAAACACTTTCATCTGTTTGCATTTAAGTTTTGCACCTGTAACTACCAAGGAAGTCCTTTATTCATAGTACTGAATAGCCTGATCCTACTTCACAACAGGTTTTAATGACCATACAAATCTATACAATCTTGCAGTGGGACTGAAGTAACTTTTAATGTTAGATATAAGACATTTACCGTCATAGTGAAACCTTAGATTGAGAACGGAAGTCAGTTATTTTGTCAGAGATCATAGCAGATGGCGAGGCTTGTGTAAGTATCAAAAAGTATGTATCAGGAAAAGTAGTTCATTTACAGCATTTTGTTTGGTTGGTAACTAAGTTGTTTTCTTGTTCTCTGATAGGTGGGGGTTTTTTAAGTCTTTTCATAGAAATCACGTAAATGGGTCTGTGAAATGGAGGTTTTGCTGTCTGAATTTGGTACAGACCTTTAAACCATGAGGGAAACTTTCTGTGATATCACATGATTTCATGCTAGTAAAGCTTTTCAAAAAAAAAAAAAAAAAAATCAATCTAATTCAGTAATATCTATCCCTTTAGCCAGTAGTACTTATCCTGATTCTTACTATCTTTTCAACTGGAAACCCTTACTTGCTGTAGTTTAAACGCAAAATATATGACTAATAACAGAAGACCAAACACAAATAAAGATGATGCTGAGACAGCCTCTGAGAAGGTTGGTGTATATTATTTTCAGTAATGCTGCTCTTAATATTTCTAAATATTTTCAGTAATGTTCTTCTTTAGGAAGTGGATGCAGGTGTTTCTAGCTTTTTTTTGTTTGTTTGTTGGTTTGTGTACCGATTACTGCTCATCGTAAAAGTCTGTATTTAAAGGAATTTTCAGAAAGTGTTATGAAGGGTGAGATAATTTGATTCCAAGCAAGGAGCCGATTCCTGTAGTTTTAACATAATTTTACAGTACTTAGTGACAGACTTGCATATGCTGGAGTAACTGATTCAAAAGTATTCTTAAGATGTATATAACCCCCACCCGATTGCGTTTAATTTCCGTTAGTGCTGGTAGAAGTCAGCTTTGCATTCTAATTGATTGCTTGCATATCCCTACGTAAATACTTGAAAGCCAATTTAGCCTGGGTTTGTATTACAGTGGATGTTTATTCCCTATGTGTTGTCACATAGTGTCCTTGTAGATACTTAAGGATATACAGATGGATGGCAGGAAATAACTAGGCATTGCCTTCAGTGGGGAGAGTTCCTTGTCTTAGTCTCCATACCTTCCATTACCCCCAAATTATTAGAAGGAAATTCTGTGAAGGGAATTGCCTAGATTGTGTTTTGGCAGTATGAGGTGGATGAATTTGGTTTCCTTCAAAGAAATGTACTAGATTATGATATCAACTAAGAAAAATCAGACATAGCAAAGATCAAATGTGACTGGGAAAAGTTGCTGCAGAAAAAATGCATGCAATAGTGATCTGACATGCTTTTCACTGAAGGCTTGATGTTTTCAAAACTCAAAGGCTCTTTCAATTCTAAAGCTTGTCTATTAAAATACATTTCTAAAGAATAACATGAATCATACCTCGTGTGGTATCCAAATCCGATGGTGTGTGGGGGAGGAAGAGATGGCAAAAATACGAATGTTGTACTGGTAAGTCAGAACTAAACTAACCACAGGTAATTTTAAAAGCCCTTGTCCAGCACCTCTTCTTTTAAGTGTAGCAGCTAAGATTGGACCAGAATCCTGGCATCTACTGTAGAAGACGAAGAAAAAGACTGAGTATCACTAAGGATCAACTCATTTGCAATTTTAAAAGTTAGCTGAGAGATCTTGGAAATTTTATTACCAGCTGTCATAGTCTAAACCGGGTCGTGCGGAACTTGCACCAGATGAACCTTTGACATAGGTGGAAACTTACTCTGCCAGGGATGGTTTAAAAATAGCGATTATATTTTGGTGACACTTTTACTTACATCAAAAAGTGTCCCACTTCATCACTTCAGAGGTATAAGCTGCTGTGTTGTTAGTTGACAGTTGCACAAAAACTTTTTTGTCTTTTTGTTTGATACTGCTGTTAAATAGACTGCTTTTTTCACTTGTTTCTTAATAGCATGAGAGAAAATAATAGTAGTGTTTTGAGTATATTGTGCATTTAAGAGTGTTGCTTTTATTGTGCAGTAGTAGAGGTAGTTTGGCTTGAGGACTTTTTCCCCATGTTTATAAGACCAGCTGGTTTTGCACTTTCTAATTGAACAAACTATATGGCTGATAAATGGCAGGAGGTTTTCATCAGTCTTTGGCTCCAGGTGCTGTGATGGGGCATGTTAGTCAGGCACTGGAGAGGAGTCTCCATGTGCTGATAGAGACTACCCTGATGAAGTACTGTCTGCTGTTTTACGCTGCAGATGGGAGAATTCTGAGTCTCAGTTGTTGTGCACTTAGTTTGGACTCATCCCTAAGTTTATGTATCTCGCTCTCTCCCCATGTCATGCTCACCCGCTTGTTTTTGCTTGCTCTCTCCCCATCAGTCTTCCTCCTTTCCTCTGGATTCTGCCCTGTGAGTATATATAGGATTTAAAGTTGTAAATAGTATTTAATTCTTGATAATAAAATTACAAAAGTATGTGAAAGAAAATGCATTAAAACTATTTATGACAAGCTCTTCTGAGCTTTTCTGGAGTTGCACGTGGCTTAAGGCAGGCTGGCTATTGTGTGTTTGCCAGTCCAAAAGGGGATGATCTGGGATTGTTTGTTTGCTTTTTCCCTTATTTGGGTACTGGGACATGCCATGGTACTGGAATGAGCATCTCCTTTGCCTCTGTTTTCTAAGGAGGTTGATTAGGTTATTAATTTTATTGCCTAATAAAAATCCTTAGCTTTGAACAGGTTTTTCCTATCATAAGTCCCTTAAGATACTGTGATTAAATCGTACAGTCACAAATTGTTATGTTTATCTGCCTCAGTAACGAGTGAAATTCTCCATACTTAATACATTGGTTAAATCCTAACGCTTCGCTCTTTCTGTTAAAGATGCAGTACTGAGTTGTCTAAATGGATTTAAATGTCTACCATGACCTGTCCTCTAAAAATAGCAAGGTGGGAGGAGGAAATGAAGTACTCGAAGACATTATTAATATCTGACTTGCTAAATGAATTGGAAGCCCAAGCATGGCCCTTTCCCAAGCAATGGAAGACTTTTATTCCTATTTCCACATTAATTGGCAGAGCTCAAATAATCAATTGCAAAAGCCATTACAAGTACGCAAATCAGCATCACAGTTTGGCCCATGTTATGACAGCTACTCAAAAACTGATCAAAACAGATTGTTTGGAAAAATACTGGGTCCACCTGCAAAGTTTTCAAATAATAATGAATCCATCCTTTTATGCTAGTAGGTTATTAAAATCTTTTTTTCTTTTGGGTGAAAAGCCTCCATTGCATTTCAAGGCTGAATTTGTCTAACTTCAACTCCAGTTTCTAGATTTTGTTTTGCCTTACACCACTTTAAAGTCATCTGACTTTCTAACCTCCAGGTTCACTTATGGAGTGATTTCAGCAGCTTCAGTTTTCTTAGGTAAGCTGAATCAATTGAGCTCTTCAAGCCTCTTGTTACGAGACTTGCTTACCAGTGCTGAAATTGGTTTTTTTAGTCATCTTTTCAAACACTAGCTTGTATTTTGATAATCCTCAAGATTAGTATTAAAGTTAGGGAGACATAGAGGCCAAAAGTAAAGTGTATTTGTATAGGGGTTTAGGTCAAAAATACTTCAAGCACTGGTGGGATAGAGGTAAAGTTAGCTGCTACTTGAAACTGCAAATCTGAAAATTTTTATGGAAAGTTGAAATGCGATGACTCGTCAAGCGAAAGAACTAGAAAATGTAAATGCTGTCGACCTGAAGAGGGCAACACAACACAGCAAGTTTCAGCATCTTGTTGGCTAGTGCAAAATGCTCTTGAATAGACCTGTGCGTAATACCTTATTTAACTTTTATTTATTAAAAATGACATTTTCATAAAGGACTTGCAAAAATAGTTTATTTCTTAAAAACTTCCTTTTACAAAGAGGAAGTTTGAGTGAATAGAAAAATAATGTGAAATGACGCTTGATTTGTGTAACAGAGACATGCTCAGCTGAATTTCTGTGCTGAAAAGAAAAAAACAGGTTCCAATTCATCATCGAGTACCCAGAATGACTTATTCTAATAACCAATAGTTCAGCACTGAAGAAACACTAGCACACTTTCACCAGTTTTAAATTACTTCAAGATCAAACCTCTGTGAACAAGAAAATTTAAAAGCTTTGGTAGGCAAATATTTTTCCTAGTGCCTCATTATTGAAAAAAAAAAAAAAAAAAAACCAAACCACCACCCTTCTCTCAAGCATTGCATATGGGCAGCATGATCCATAAGCTGCTATGAATACTTGTTTTCTGAACTTGGTTGCTTAGTTCTGTGCTGAAAGTAATAGCAGTTTGACAAGTTGTCACCTTGAGTGAAGGTCAGTGTCACCACAGTTGAGGTTCCATAATTGCATATGCTTTCCTGGTCCATCTAAGTGCAAAGTGAAATGAGCTAGCTCAAACCAATGCTGTTAAAGATTACTTTTTTACATGTTTTCTGTTAAGGAATGTCCGTACGGTTCTTTTTTAAAAGACTAAAGGAACCCATGTGCAAGATCAGCCTTGTGCTGTTAAGAATCTCAGTACAGGATGGGGGCTGTCAGAGTTTAAAAGAAAAATTCTGAGATTATAAACTGTATTTGTTGTCAGAGATGTGACTAACATTTACATAAATATGCCCAAGCTATCTGTAAAGCTGTCAGTCTTCCTAGTTCAAAGCTATTGTAAAAGTTGCATAGTGCTCAGGGAAGGAGGCGCAGAAAAGATGGGGCTATAAAACCTCGATTTGGGTAGCTTCTCTGAGCCATGGTTGAACTGTTAACAAGCTGGATAGTTTTAAGTTAGCTCAGTCTTGTCAGTAGGAGCTACAGTAATCCTTCTGAGTTGAATGTAGATGTAGCTTGTATACAAAGAATAAAATAGTTTTGCTTGTATGAACAATAGTTTCTTGAGGCTCTGAATTACATTATAACTAGTTTGAAGCAATTTAGGGATATACTGGATTCTGCATATTGGGGAAAACTAGGTAGTATTTTGTTTTAAATCCTTTTTTATCTTATCAGATACTCTTGGATCTTAGAAGAATCTAGGTGTATCAAAAACCAGTAGCATCTCAGTAGTTAATAAATTTGTGTAAACAGCTACGGTTTTTTGTTGTTGTTAGAAAAAGATAAGTCAAAATACATTTTGAGTTACGATGAAATAATGAACACTTTTGGTGGAAAAAAAGAAATTGTCTAGTCCTAATTTGAAAATGCCTTAATCTTACCAAATGCCTTATGCACTCCCTAATCATGAATTGGTAGTTACTTTTTTAGCAAATCATTTTTGTATAAAACTCTAATTTGTCACCTTTTCTCTGAATTGTCTTATGAAAATGGACTTGGATATAAATAAGTTTATGTAAACATTCATGCTGTGAATTTGTATTTAAACGATGAGGTTTGGATTCTTGTGGTTCTAGTTCGCTAAATTGTTTTATTCAGGTAGTACTCTTGTATATATCATCCTAAACTTGTTATGAAAGTTAATATATGCATGCAATTAAAAAATAATTACACTTTTCACTTCAACCTTGAGTGTTAATTCTTAAGAATATAAATATGTTGAGAGGCTGGGATGAAGGCAATGAATGAAGCAATAATTCAGTTGAATTATGTCTGTGTAGAGTTACTGTTAGATCTTGTAATTTAAATGCAGTGCTCTTCAGTGTATTGCTGCCTTTCCTTTGATCATTAAAGCTGATCATTTTACTTCTGTTTCACTTGGTTTAGTCAACACAAACTGATTTGCCACTTTCACCACATACTTCATTATGTGGTTGGGTTCTTATTTTGTAGCAAGAGGGATTTTTGCTACCTGAAACTTGCAATCCAGAGCTGCATTCCTCTGAGATTGGCTCTTGTACTCTGACATAATAGCAAAAAAAAAAAGAAAAAACCACAAAAAGAACCAAAAAACCCCACCGCAAAACCCCCCCCCAAAAAAAAAAAACA
>JAVKLA010000014.1:20423759-20501846 GCA_034782735.1 Sagittarius serpentarius | reverse complement strand
TGTCTTTGGATCATAAGTATTATAGTTCTGTCTGACATAGTAACCATTTTTGAGTCTTGTTTGCTATCATACAAGATGTGAAGTGGAAAGAAACATATCACTTCATTTTTTTTTGTTTCCCCCAAATATCTAATGAAGATGTAAGAAACAGTTTTTTGCTTTAAATATGTCTTGTATTGGAGAAGAATGTGGGTTTTTCTTCTGCTTTTCAAACTGGTGTTTGAGTAATGGTAGCTTGTTAAGAAAAGGCTTCCTTCATTTGTGTTGAAATGAATAAATGACCTTTTATTGAATTTTTTGAGAAGTGGACGCAATTTAATTATTTGTAAGTAACATGGATTATTTTACATAATTTCTTTTAAAAAAAAATCTGTAGGTTTGTGGCTAATTTACTGGAATGTAGTGTTTGTGCATAGATATACTACAATTCAGTAGTGAAATTGTTACCCTGATGTTGTGTTTTGGCTTTTAAATGATGGATTTCAAGTTAAGTGGTATCTTGAATCTCTAGCCTTAGAGTGTATAAGTGTATTATTGCTTGGCACACTTTGAAAATACTGTTTGTATTACCCTGACTGAAGCGTGAAGTGACTGCTTATGAAATAGTCAATGAAGAAATAAGAGTATAATAATTTTTTGAACTATTTTTAAGTAAAATACTGAGACTCCAGCTGACACACAAATAGCAGCGATTATGAATAGGGAAATATTTTAAGACTAAAAAACACAAGTTAAAAATTAAATTGGGCTATAGGAGAACAAATCAATTTAATAAGTAATGCAGTGTCTCCTCTCTTAGTTTGAGATTACAAATGAAGGTGAAATGGAGAATTTGAAGTTCAACATCACAAGTTTGTGCCTAGAGTAGTATTTCCTTCAATATATGCTTGCCTAGCTCTTTTTGTAAGCTTTTATTAATTGAATGATGAAATAGGAATAACTTACCAGTATTAGTTTAGCAGTATTGATATTTTTAGCTACATGATCACCTTTACTCTGTTGTGGACTTAATTAGGATGCAAGTATCACTACATTCTTCTGTTGTACTAGCATAAGCTTAAGATGTCTTGATAGGTGGAACATAAGTTAATACTTCAAAGTACTAAATAGGTTGCGTGAACAAGAAATATGCAGGAAAGTGAGAAAAAGGACTGCTACAGGTAGTGGCCATTTATTTATACAGAAATATTTTGCAGCGTTTAATTTAACTTACAAAATTGATTTAATCTGTTTGAGTTACTGGCCATTGCAAAAGCAAATGGTTGGGATTTAGTTTTGCTTTTGTTTAAGAAAGAGCATGATTGGAGATAGGAAGCTTAGAACAGCAGCACTGAATGGTGGGGGAACAATTTTACTTATAAAGCATTTTATTATCTGCTGTGATCACCAGTTTATGTAGCCTGCAGGCATCCCAATAATGCAGAATAATGAATGTGAGTTGGACTAAGTCTGCTCTTGGATTTCTTTACTGTGTAGTCACCTGTTTGTTTTCTAGCTGACGGTAGTCAGTGTTTACCCTGCTGTTCAAATGTTCTTCCCCCTCGTACATCGCTGATGCTATTTGTTGCATAGACTGCCTTGGTGGCTTGTTTTGGCCGTCTAATGTTAGCTGTTTACATATGTAAAAGCTCTCTCTAATGTGCTATTTTTTTAATTAATTGATGATTTTTTCCAAAAGCCAGTCAAATGTTTCTATTTACCTTTTGTTCTGAAGGTGTCAGGACATATGAAATGAGCTTAAGAGCCAAGTAACCCCTCTTAATATGTGACTAGTTTCTGAATGAAAGTATAAATACGCAGCAGTTAAAGCAACTGTAGAGAACGTTATTAAAATTGTAAAACTTGGGACAAGAGATAGGGCAAGTTCAGGAGGGCCATCTTAGGTTAGGTTCTCAGAACTTGCTTTTTCTACACACCTAGAAATAGTTCTTTCCCATTCTGACACAAATTCTTTCTTACCTGAGTTTATGGGTGATTTGCAGTCTTAGCTGTCACTTCCATTTGATCTTTCAGTCTGATAACCTGCCTGTCTAGTTTCCAGTGAGTGCAGTCTTTTACAAAAAAAAAACAAAACAAAACAAAAAAAAAAAAACACCAAAAAAACCCAAAACACCAAAACAAACCAAAACCCAGAAACATTGCTTGTTCCTTTTCCACAATGAAGTACTTGGTGATTCTGGTCTAATATTAAGCAAAAAGAAGCCAAAGATACACACCCAGAAATACCAGCAGAAAAACTGTTTCAGCACCAGTGAAAGAGCAGTATTTCAGATGGGGCTTTGCAGTATCTTGCTTTCAGACAGACATGGCATTGTGATGGTTCTGTGACTACAGCAATTCGTCATCTTTTCAATTAGTCACTTTTTCGTTGTGCATTGAGATTTTTAATTGAAAACATTTCTACAAAGTAGAAGACATCTTAGAAAAAATATGGGAAAATGTACTTTTAAGTAAATATTTAATAAAATTTATATAATTAATTTTATTTTTAGGGAGTAGTTAATTTTTCTCTACTTTTCTTTTTATATATAATAAATCATTATGCAAATTCTTCCTATTACTTTTAAAGCTTCTTGGTTGAGTTTAAATCAGTTTAAACAAAATGATAAATGTAAATTATGAGCGGTTTTTTTAGTGTAAAGTGATTCTTTACAAACAGCACAGACTATGAACTTGACAAGTTACTGAAAATATGATGGAGTATGTAGGGAAGTCTCAAGTTTTATAGTTTTAGGCTGCCAGCTTATGCACATGTGGGAATTGTAAGGAATTCTTTTTTTACTTTGTGGGTTCAATATATATGGTAACTTTTATTTGTTTGAATACTGTTAGAGTAGCAGCAGAGTATTTAGGCAGAAAATCCAAATCCCTTCCTCTAGATGGAAACACTGGTAACTGTGATTTTTCCAGATTAAAACCCAGCAGTTCATGAGTTATGTTTTTCATTTTAAGATGCATCCTGTATAAAATATCTGACTAATTAAATTGTGGATTTCATGCAGTGTTTGATGTTCTGTTAATTCTGAAAAGGACCAGGCAAGCTGACTATTTTTTTTTTTTGGCAGGATGATAGGGAAGAAAAAGTTATAATTGCTAGCACAATGTGTAACTATATAGCTTGTCTCTGATCTTGTGAGGCTTTATGCTGCCTTAAAGGGCCTCTTAAAATTTTCCCTTACCTATAACTCTTCTCAATGCCAGTATACCTGAATAGGTAATTTTAATCTGTTTTTTCTCACTGTAGTGTAATTCTGTTTGCACTCTCACTTTCCTATTGCCATTATTGTTTAAACTTTCTTTTTAAAGAGTAAAGTCTTTATTTGTTCTGCAAAGCACAAGATTTGTGGTGCTATGCAGTAGTATAGAAGAATGAGAAATTTCAGTTGCAATTACTGATTGACTCTCACCTGTTGTATCCTGCAAATGCATCCAGCATCTTTTGAACAGCTCACAGCTACGTTGGGGCTTGACTGTAAAATCAAGTAATTTAAAAAGCACTATATTCTGTTGAAGCTATGGTAACATTAGTAGGAAAAAATGATGGATACTGTACAAATACATGCTTTAGGCCTGATGTAGATTATTTAATACCATTGTCAGTTAACAGTTATGCAGTGATGTCTCTGTGGGTTAGATTACAGATAGTTTTGCATGATTGATTAAGCAAATATTGTACAAAACACAACATTATGTAAGCAGTTACTCATGTTGGCCATTCCTTCATGTGTTGTTGCAGTAAATGCTAGAGTAGAAAGCTGTAGCTAAGTTGGGCTTATTACTAGCTACCACACTTCAAAAGGGGTGATGGTAAGAATTTGCAAAATGATTTATGCTCCTATATGACTAAGATACTTTGAAAAGTTATCCTGTAAACATTCTGGACTGCAGGATGAGACTTTTCTTTTGACTCTTTTAATGCATAAAGCATCTGCTACATGGGAGGGAAGTGTGAGCACGTTGGGATAATACTCTGCTTGTAGGATTATATTTGTGAACCACAATCTTTGTATAAACAACGTGCAGTTACTTTTATCATTTTAATGTTGATGGAGACCAGTGATTTTTATTTACATTACTACATCTGTATTGCTCAACACTTAAAATATAAAATTCAATTCATTTTCTGTAATGTTTCATGATAGCTTTGCAGCAGTCAGCAACTATGTGGGAGATTTTAGAAAATACATCTTTGGCTTTTCCCTCTTGGCATTAAATTATGATAACTAGGAAAAAATTGATTGTAATTTATTAATAAACAATGAGAAACTGCACTATACACTTGGGGAATTCTTACCTTAAAAGTCCACTGATGATAACTACCTTTGCCTGCATCCTTCTGCTGGTGTTTATTTCCACTTCTGCTAGTTCAGATGGTAAGAACTTCGGAGCTGTGATTAGGCTTCTGTGAGTAATTAATTATTTTTTTAAAATAAACTCGATAGAAAATTATTTTGGCTATAACAATCTTTTAGGGGTTTTGTCTTTTTTTTCTTTTTTTTTTTTAAATATTTTGGAGGTGCACTTCTTCAATATAATGTGAAAGAGTTGACTTCTCAAGTGTGGATCTGTCTGAGGTGGATCCTGCTGGCTGTGTGCCTCCCATCATTTTTCAAATGTTCAGACATTTCATTAGCACTGTTTTTATCCACATTTCTGCTGCCCTGAGGACACAGAGAATTGACTACAGCAGCTAATCAGCTCCTTCTGATCAGTGTTCACAAGAAAAGCTGGGAGATGACTATTTTTCCATTTTTGGAGACTGTTAGCAAGAAGTATCAAGTAGCTGTGTCAACAGTTCTGCACTGTACTGCCCTAGAATTACTCTGAGGTAGTGTACCGCTCTTACAAAAAGCCTCCTTGCCCTGCTGTTTCAGAGAGGTGACTGGCAATTAAGTTGTCATGGTTAATCTACTGCTTGTAGCTTTTCACGTAGGTAGGTGACAGAGACCACATTGTAACTTTCTTTCAAAATTAATTTTTAACTTTCAAATCTTTTACTATACTTTGCTCCCCTCCCCCCCAAAAAACCTCCACCAGGAGATAAAATACATCTTGATGTTGAGTTGTGTTGGTTTGTTTCTATTTTTCAGTTATTGTAGTAGGACAGGAACCACTTTCTGAGCAGTGGGAAACTAAATTTGGAAGGGGCAGTGGCTTTTATTGCTTTTTCCAATTAAGATAGCATGTGATGAAAGTGTAATTTACTGGAGCGCAGTCACCCATAATGCAGGCCATATCAGCTGCTTTCCAGAGTTAGTTGCTAGCAGAAATTTGTCAGTAACAATTTAGAGCTTGATGAAAATTTTTAGGTTGGTTGAATATGAGGTTTTTAACTTCTGTTTTCTGGCTCAGGTGCCCAGTTTGGGAGGAGAGGTCAGGTTGTCAGGAAAAAAAAACCTCCTGTCCTTTCAATATCAGATGCTTGCTGACTTTGGAGTTGCTTGTACAGATACTCAAAGAAGGAGATTACTTGAACATAACCACAGTTCTTAAATAAGTATATCTATAGATCCTATAAGCTACTTTGCTGCTTCTGCAGCATTGGGAGTTTTATTGCCTAGGTTGTGGACAGTGACTGGCAGTAGTTGCTGCAAATAGATTTGCTTTTTTTTTTTTTTTTTTTTTTGTCTCCGAAAGAAATTACAATGTTGTGCAAGATCTAACAGGACCCATAGTTGAAATCATTCTGAATTCCTGTGTATATCTGCAGCAGAAGTGGGACGTATATGTTCTTTACATCTGACTAATTCCTTAAGTAGGCAGAAGACTCTAAGTTGTGTGTCAAAGCACAACACTTTTTTTTTTTTTTTTTTAATTGTACTCTGTTTCTTGCGGCTGAAATAGTTTGAATTTTTCAACATAAAACCTACTGGAAAAAAATTCACCTGGCTTGAGCTACAAGGGTACTTGTTTGCTATTGGAAGTGCTTAATGTGTTTCTAAAAGGAGGAAGATAGACTATTGTAGAAGGTATTGGTTATTTGTTACAGTATTGCTTTGACTTGGCAAAACATATAGGCATACACTGAGCTTCTAAGTTTGTGTTCACTGCTTGTTTTAATTAAATTAAGAATATATTGAAATGTGTTGTTCAAGCAGATCCTATTCCCATTACAGAAGGTTGGGTTTTTTAAACAAAAAAAAGGAAGAATTTAACACTTCTATATCCATGACACTGTTTATAAATTATTTTCATGGTTTTCTGGAGTGTCAACTTACTTTCAGTTGTTAACAAACAAAAATTGCCCTGCATTTCATGATATGAATGGAATGCAAGGGAGGTGGGGGAGAGAAATGGAAATGCCAGATGTTTCTTCTGCTGCAACCTCTTGTTCTGTCCTATCTTCTGCCTGTCTCAAATAGTGATACCACATATTTGCATGGTCTTTAAATTGTTGGTTTTGCAATTTTGTTATTAAAACAGGCAACAACAGAGAGACCTTTTATACAGAAGCTATTTCGACCAATTGCTTCAGGAGGACAGCTGCATACTTTGGGAGATCTGCTAAAAAATGTGTGTCCTAGTGCTATTGCCCCTGAAGGTAATGTAGAAATAACTTTTGTCCAATAAGATAATTTTTTTCTGTTGATTGGTTGTTTGGTTTTTTTTTTTAACATGGGGATTCTGGAGGCAGAACTATGTCTCAGCACCAGAGCTTGATTTCACTCCTTCCTGGCCCTTTAGTGTGCCCATTACACATCACCTGCAGTGTTCGGAAAGGGTAAGATTGAGTCCTTAGGCACTCATGAAAAATTAATCTCTGGACATTTTATTTTAAAATTTGTGTACTCCTTTGCCATCACACTAGTCTTAATAAAAACATTCACACGTTTTTTTCTGCATTTTTAAAAAATATTCTTAAAGCAACATCAACAGAAGTTTTAGTTTGTTACTTTTACTTTTATATTGCATAAATTTTTCATACATAAAACTCCAAAACTGATAGAAATTGAAGATGTTTTTAGAATACTTTTTTCCCTGTTGAAGCCCAACCTTCAAAAATGTACCAGAAAAGAAAGAGATTGTTGTAAGTATGTAATAATTTATGTATGGTTACAAAGTAGTATTGTGTGACAAGACACCAATTAGTTCATGTAACATTATATAATTACACACAGTAGCATTTGTTGATCAGCATTTATTCAGAAAATAAGCATTTCTGGATGTTGTTTTAGCCTCAAAGATTACAACTATTAGAACTCTGATATACTTTTTAGGTGGGATAAATGTAAAAGTTATGTACTCTGCAAATTAAGATCAAAATTGTTTAATGTGAAATATTTTTATCTTGTTCTTCCTGTTGTCTTACCAGTTCCTGTAAATGGGTAACTTTTTTTTTTTCAGTCAATAAATAGCAATTTGTTTTGAGAAATGTCTGATATTCTAGAGAAGATCTTGGCACAGAATTTACTGGTATAGTATCAGCACCTTTTGACAGTGAAGCAATAAATTGGAAATCCGTGTAAAAATCTGTATGATACACACAGTAGTTGTGTAATTCAAAATCAGACAGTTGTCATGGATTTCTTTAAGTATGATGATCTTAGAAATCAGCTGAAATCTCGAAGTATTTTTTAACCCTGTTTAGTACTTGTTAACACATGGAAACAATTTCCAAAACCAACAAAAGGTAAGAAAAATATGGAATGTTGCTAGCCATGTGTCCATTTTTCCTAAAGCTACTGTCAACTTTAGAGGGTAATTTTAGGTAATGCTTTCAACTAACTGTCCAAAAGATAAAGCAAGATACAAATAGATACTTGAATGTTAGCACAAAAAAGTTTAACCATTTTTAAGTACCTAAGTGTGAGGATCTTACAGACACTAGTGAAAAGGTACAAAGTGAATTTAAAAAAAAAAGGAGGAAGAATGATGCATTTTGACTTGGAAGGCAGTCAAGGGTACAAATTAAATGAAAGAAACTCAAAAAGCATTTATACAAAAGTTATTCCAGAATATAATGTGAGAATTTTTACGTAGATTTGCTAAAGCTGTAGATGGGGAATGTGCTAGTTACTGCCTTTATTAAAAGTGTGAATGTAATGTAATTTTATCTGACTACTAGTGACTTGATGCTTCCGGTTAGTAAGTCGCCTTTTCAGATGTTGACAAAGACTATAACCTTTAATAGCAGAATAGAAATGTGCTGTGCTAATTGCTTGCTTGGTTTTTGTAAAAGGCTAAAAAAAAAAAAAACCCTGTATACTGTTTACTCAATGGGGGCAAAAAATGGTGATTACTTGGAAGAAACTAAAATAGGTACTGTTCTTACACTTAGGAGGAGCAATTTGAAATTTGGAGGAAGGGTTTCCTTGTATTGGAATATACTTGTTTGTTCCTGTATAAATCTGCTTAAATTTGGCCTCGTTTTGATCCTTAAGATTCTACTGAGCAACTTGCAGACTTTAATAAATTTGATCCCTCACATGCATGTGAGCTATCTAGGATTGAGAAGAATTTCTCCTGTAATGCAGCTTTGTATTATTGCTTCGTTCAATTGTTCTTATTCTGAATGTTCTCCTCGTCTTCTGGTAGGTAACAGAAGGAAAGCTGTTTGAGCTAAATGAGGAAAGTAATGTGAACTCTTGAGGAGATATAAGGGTAGACTGATACATAGAGCCAGTGGAGGTGGAGGCAGACTGACTGATCAAGTAATTTGGAAGAAAATGACAGATCTGGGAATCATTAACTGTGATGGGGAAAGCGACTATAAACAATATGGCAGGATGAAAGAGATTAGGGCAAAAGCCAAAATCTGACATAATAACTGTGAACACCTGGACAGAGTAAGTGGGATAGGAGATGATAAAAAGATGAGGGAGAAAAAGAAGCGTGTTGCATGTAGATCATACACTGAGATTGTGCAAGGCATCCGTGAAAGAATGGGAGTGGAAGTCCTGCTGGCGAAGTGATTCAGATGGTCTGGAGACCTGTTTGGAGAAACAAATTGAATCAGAAGTTGAAAAGAAGGGCAGTTTGTAGTGGCAGAACAAGAAGATGCAGGTGGATACGTGGCCAGGTGGAGCTGGAGATAGTCAGATACGGGACTGGGGAAAACTTGTTCAGGGTTTGCCCTACAAGTAGATTGCACCCCAGACAGGAATACAAAGTAGAAAATTAAACATGACAGCATGGAAAGAAAAAAGACCTGGGAGATAGATGAGGAAGAAGCAGAACTAGGACAAAATGGAGGGATGATAGAGAAAGGAACAGACTTATGGAAAACAACCCGAAAAGATGGATGCCTATGACAGCAGTGATTCTTACTGCTGAAGAACATGCACAGGTAAGTTCATTGCACTTAAGAGGTGTGAAGGGCAGCACTGGTTTAGGCTTGACTTCTTCAGTCCATCATACTCTGTTCACTGATGTTCACTGATGTTCTGTTCAGCTTAGCCAATAAGTGAACTTTGCTTATTCTCTTGCTTGGCTTTATCCACTCATCCCATTTCCTATTCAGATGTAATGTGCCCCATACTAAGTGTTCACACTCTAATACAGCTTTGAGCTATTAAAAAAAAAAAACAAAACAAAAAAAACAAAACAACCAAACCACTAACTCACCAGTCTGCATAGCGCCCTTTTGAGTTTTGCCTATAGAAATGTTAGCAGCCATAACAAGGACATACTTCCTTTTCCAGCAAGTGGACTAGACTCCTGAGACTACAGAACCTCAGCATGTTGGTGCTGCTGAAGTCTCCATGGAACCCACTCAGTCAGCTCATTTTCTCTCCGATGCTCGTTCACTGAGCTGCCTTTGTCAGTAGATGCTCCATCAGTTCAAAATGCAGAGGAGATTGTAGAGCTGAGTGTTTCTATTAATTTTATGGGCATGTGAGAATTTAATTTGCAAGCATTTTTTGGAAACCTGGGAAACTATGCATAAATGCTTTTCTTCTAAAGTAGCTGTACCCATTTGAAGTTGAACACTTGAAATTTAGGAGGTGTCAGAGTTGCAGACTGCCTGTACAGTCTTAATTTCCATACAAATGCACGCTGATCGTTACACAGCTTATAATCACTCTCAACCTCTCATCTACCTTTTTTTTTTTTTCTGGGAGACTTTTGTCTTCCTGCACAGGCTGGGCATATTTTCGTGTCAGGGCTATGTAGCAAAAAAATCGTTGTCCTGATTGTTGAAATGATGGATGGGGAGTGAATATACTTCAGGAAGTATTATAATTTAGGCAGCTAAATACTGCCTTTGGGAACTGAATTCAGTTCTTTCATCCCTAGGGAGTTCATTCATATGTGATACTAGGCAAGCTGAGTGTTAGAAAACCATCCATTTTATAGAGAGGAGCACCAGAAAAATCCAGTGATCAACATGAGTGTTCTGCTCAACAGCTTGCTTGCTTGTACTTGGAACAGTGAGAGCTCTGGGGCTTGGAGTGTGCAAACACCAGGCACTCTCTGAAGTCAAGTCCTAGGCCCCTCATTACTGTTCTTCCTTCCCACCCTCCAAAACATGGATACTTCTGGCTATAATGTCTCTTTGACTTCAGTTTGTGATCTATAAAATGATGATAATACAGTCTCTTTCCACAGGAAAATCTTGATGAAACATTTTCTGAAGGAAAAATAGCTTGTGGTCAAGACTGTTTGAATTTCATGATATCAAAACCTGTCCTCTTTGGACCTTTTTTGGTATCTTCTAATTTTTGTTCTTGTAAACATGTGTTTTGTCTTAATCTACAATTTATATTTATTCTGGTCAAGGCATTAAAATAATATTGTAAGAAAACAGAATACATTATCAAAGATATATTAGAAAATGATGGCAAAGTCTTTTCCACATCTGGATTTTCAGACTTTATTCAGTGTTATCAAAGTTTAGATATACTTAATTTTTTTGAACGAAGGAAAAAAAAACAGTAGTATCAAAGATAATGCTTAAAGACATAATAGATATTGGTGAAGCAAGTTGTTTTCAACTGTTTTCACTCTTGTTTTCAAAAAGTAATTTAGATATTTTTCCAAGACTGTTTTTTATCCCCCCTCTTTAGTGAAGTAATGCATCGGTGACATTAGCTGCATCTTTTTGTCAGTGCAGTACAATCAATATGAGTTTCTCTTTCTTTCTGTTTTTCCCCATCTGTTATCTTTTTTTTTTTTTTTTTCCCCTCTATGGTTTTCTTCTTTCAATGACTTTTCATTCAACTGGAAGCTTCATGGTAATTGTGGTGATTGCTTGTCTGTGGTGACATCCGTAACTGAGCTTTGTGCCGTGGGAACACAGAGAATATATGATTTCAGACTCAGCATTTGTAGCCGTATATGTGAGCTGTTCCTGCTGCCAGATACTTAGGGACCACCACAAGAAGAGGGAGGGAAGGGTTTCAAGAGCCACCCACAGTGTCTATATGCCTTTGCTTTAGGAAACATGGATATAATTAAGTCTCTCTTTTACTGTGCTGAGAAAAAATATTTCAATTTAAAAAAAATATGTGGATTGAATATATATATATTGATTACTAGCTGTTGAAAACACAGTGTAAAGAACATTGTCGGAACAGGTTGAATAGTGACATGAAAACACTGATACTGAAAATGGTCTTTGTAAAACATTGTGTCAATATTACTTTGGACTGTTACAGACTGTGGGTAACTGTTTAGATACTGAGTTTTATTTAAATTAGCTTATGAAACTATTTATTCAAGGCTTTTATTGTTTGTTGAAGTGCTCTAAAAAATAAAAACTTGAGCAGTTATTATCCCAACCCATATTTCCCTCTCTCCTCAAACTGGTCCTTTATTCAATTATGTATACATTGTCCTCCTTGGTGAATGCTGTATGGTGCTCACCTTTCTGGATCACTTAATAGTTTCATCTCCTTAAACTGTTCATCAGAGGAAAACTGATGGATGAAAGTTAAAGGCTTTTTGTCATGGGCATTGTTAGACCAAAGGAAAGAGTGGCCTATCCTTTAACTCTTCAGACTGCAAGGAGTGTTAGCTTGATCTTTTTTCATCCTTAATCACCGCAGTGGAGTTGGTGCAGTTTGTCGCAGTTTGGAACCCATTTGTCAAATCACATATCAAGCAATTTATACATAACTAGTAATGATCAGAAAGTGTGAAGAAAAGCAGTACTTTGAATTAGAACAAGCACTAAGAAGCCAGTGTAGTTCTTAAAACTTTTGGCAATTACATTAATTATCTTGACACGAAAGGATACCCTGTTCCTCTAGAACAACATGGGAGAATGGCTACCTTTATTAGTAGCAAACATCTTTAAGAATGGTACAATGTTGAGACAACATTCAGGGAAGATGATTTATTTTTACCTTACAGTACTCCTACTACAGTACTGTACAGTACTCTCTTCCGGAAGACTAGGTTAGAACTGATCTAATATAACCCTCTCTAATTTTCTGTCTAATGAGTATTTAGACAGCAAATGTGTTAAATCAGATATTTTCTCATTAGCTGAGCAGTTTTTCTTTTTCCTTGGTGCCTATTTAGCTGCTTCACAGGCAGCAGTTGCAGTTATGTGGCAACAGAAATAGTAAGACCAAGTCATCACAGAAAGTGTATTACTTTGCATTTAACATTAATGCATTTAATTTGTTTCAGTTTTTTTCTTTGTTCTGATCGTCCTTTGTTCACATGAAGTTTGGGAAGCAGTGAAGTCCTACTTGTCACATTTAATAAATATTAAAATTAATATTCTCAAACACAAACTAACCCAGTAATCACTTCCTCTGTATTGCAGCCTACTGTAATCTCTCTTTAAGGCATGTTATTATTTGTTTTTTAGTTACTGCAATAATAAATTGTGATTTATCAGTTACACAGCAGTTCATAAATGAAAGACACCTCAGTCTGAAGTTTTACTATGGGTAAACCTATGCTGTGTTTTAGTACATTTTTTATTTACTGTATTTTCATAATTACTGTTTAGTTAAATTTGTCTAAAAGCTGCATACAATTGAAACTGAACTTGGGAGTTCTGTGGTTCTATAGATAATACATAGCTTGCTATTCATGGACTACTCTTCCTGACCCCCTTGAGTTATTGGGAATCCTTACTAGAATATGTGCAATTTCATTTCAGTTTTCAGTCTTTTAAAGTAAGACTTTGCAAGTTCTGCAATTTGAGCATATTAAACTGTGTTTAGTTCTCAGCTGTGTTCATATCCTGTTGGGGGGGAGGGTGTGGGGTGTGCTTGGTTTTGGTTTTGTTTGTTTCTCCCTAGTTCATACTTAAAACCAAGGCAAGCTAGTCACTTAGATTTTGGGCAGTGTTTAATTATTTCTGATCTTGATCCCAGCATCATGGGAGAGCGGCACTTATTTTTCAGGTTTTTTCAACTTGTGTTGACCCGTCTTACTTTCTTTCATGTCAATGGCTCTACAACTGTACCCTTTCTTTTCCCTGCATCATGTTCATTCAATACCTTTATTCTAGTCATACATAGTACCTTTATTCTAGTCATACATAACTCTTGCCATCCTTTGTTACTCTTTTAATATCTGCTTTTGCATCCTTTAAAATTGTCTCTTCTACTAACTTTCACTAAGCTTACCATAATTTGTACAACTGTTTTTGTAGTTTTTCAAACCTTAGCTGATTTCCTAATAGAAATAGATCTAGATTTTCAGGGAAGTAGTTAGTCATTGTCACTTCTGTTTTACTTCTTTCTTCTTGCTTTCCATCCTTTTGTCCTGTAGTATTCCATTATCTATACTTGTACTTAAGTTTCGTTGAGTTTTCAAACAATTGGTTGTAGCATTGGATATGAAAATCTAAAATACTTAGATACCTAGGGCCCGTTACTGGTACAGGTACCCTAGGGTCCTGGTTACTCAGTGAAGTCCAGAATAAAATTGTTCGGTATCCTGCTTTTCGTTCACTATTTTACACTCCTGAAATTGTACAAAGATCCTTCCCAGCCAACAGTCCAAAGTCCTAGTTTTACTTATAGACTGTGCATCATGTAGTTTTGGATCTAAGCTCATGACAGATGTCTTTTTTATTTTAACACGAAACACCCATTCATGAGGTCTCCAGGGTTAGAATCAGATTATTCTGATTATTCATGCTACAGCTTGTAAACTCATTGTCTCTTCTTTTTTCCTATGCTTGTGGATGCCACTTGCACAGACAAAAGTTGACCCTTTAATTAGACAGTTCTTGTGTGGTAAAGTGGAATTGTCAGCAGTAATTTCAGTTCCAGAAAGTTAGGCAGTCATTTAAATAACTTGAGAGTTATACTATTTGTGAGAAGACTTAGTGTATTATGGAGGAAGAGGCTAAGATGAAGCTTGGTACTGCCTGTGGTCTCTTAGACTGCACAGTTATACTTTCTATGCAGGTAAGGAAGAGAAGATGTTAAGATCATGTTGTTGCCTGCAAATATAGCATAAGGTTACATAACGGGTATGGTAGAACAGATAACTTAGGGTATTCTTCCCCAAACTGCTTAATAACAAAATTAGTTATCTGTACCTGAAGGAGACAGCACTATGGCTATTTTTCCATACTAATAACCTCTGTCTTACTGAGATTAGGTAGGTTAGGCTACCTGCCTACAGCAACAATGTCATTTGACAGATAAATAAAATTAAGTGTTACCCGTCTGCTGCTGCTAGAGAGGTCGTGCTGCATTTCCCCATGGTTTTATGCATCTGATGATGCAACTGTTGCCAGTTAAGAGGTCTTTGTTTCCAGAAGTAGTGATAACCATTCTGAACTTCAGTGTTTATCAAATTTGGGAAAAAAGTGAATAATTCTCAGCAATTTAAAAAAAAAAAAAATCTAAAAAAAAATTTTATGAGGTTCCTGTAAAAGAACATCCTAATATTGTAAACAGTTCATTTAGAAATGGTGACTCATCTTATTAGGAGAAGGGGATGAACACAGTACGATCTTGCATAACTACAGAGCAGCAACTGCAAAAGGAAACAGTGTTGAATTCAACTGAATGCTTTGAAGAGGCAAAGGGTTAAAATGATAGAAAACAGAGTTGTTCTGGGGGAGGGAAAGACTTCTTTCCTCTTCCACACCAGAAATTTAAGACATTGTCCATAATGCAAAGATAGAAATCGTATAATGCAGAAGGAAACAGTTTTCTTCCACTGCTATCATGTCTAAACAATTCTGGATACAATTTTAATTTGCCAGTGTTGTTGAAGTCTTCATAAAACTTGTTTTGATTTTTGTCTCATGCTTCCTTGAAGACTCAAATGGTAAACATTTGGACATAATGACGCAAACAGTAGGCTATCAATCAATCCCAGTTTTCACAGCATTGTTGTTCATTCAGAAAAGCTGTGTGAACTGACCTCTTTCTACAGCAGTGTCATTAGTTCTTTCAGAAATAAAACAAGGATCAAAAAGACTTCCAGGATTTTTCTCTTAAGACTTGCTGTACTGAATGATTTTGTAAAATTAGGGATCAACTGTTTTCAATTAACTCTCAGCTTTTTTTAATGTATATTGTATGAGAGACTACATATTAATTGTTTTTGTTCTCCCTCAGTTTTCTAAGCATTGACTTCCAGTAAATTAGTCAAACAGAAAATTGAATTTAGATTAGATTTGCTGTGTAGGCTCCTAATTTTGATGCAAGTGACGAATAGTGCAGTAGAAGGAGGTAAATGTATGCAGTGTGAATGTCTTTGGATTGACACGAAATATAACTGGGCTTGCTCTGAGGTCAGAATTAGCTGGACCTGGGGTTTACCTCAGGAGCTGCACAGCAAGGAGAGGAGCAGCACAGCACCATCCTAGTCCTTGCTCACTGCTGGAGCAGCAAACTTAGGAAGCTTTTGCTCCCTATGTCTAGCTAGTAAGTCTGACTGCTTGTGCTCTCTGCAGGCTGGTCTCTGCTTTTCAGTGCTGTGGAGGTACAGTGTTGAAATACTTTTCCAGGCCACCTAAATTGAGAAATATAACTAGCCCTGGTCAGTTTTAGGCAGTTTATTAGCCACACTTTCATCCCACATGGATATGACAGTATTGTGAAGGGTTAGAGGTCTTGTAGTGTGCAGGCATACTAAAAGATGATTAAAAGCTCACCAGTGATATGAATTCTAGTCCACTGTCTCCTCTGCTATGAAAGTCATCTTGCAGGTCAGAACTGAACTTCAAACCACTACTTAAGCTATTCCACCCTCCTTGTGTCCTTGACTCAGTGGTGCTCTCCGTGTTAGAGGAGGTCATCATGTACATCTCCTTTCTGGTGTGAGTCATTATTTGTGCCTGTTATCTTTTCCTAACCAGGCCATCTGCTTGGATTATCCTTCTGCATCTGCCTTTCATCTGACTTCCAACTTTTTTGATTTTTATTTTTTTTCACACCCACACACACCTACCTGCCCTGGTTGCTTTTTTTTTTTAGATTTTTTTTGTTGTTTTTTCTGTGTTAAAATTGCATGCTGTTTGATTTAGTAGCTCTTTTTCATCAAAAGGAGTGGAAGTCCAGAGGTTGTCTTGAGATTATAGAATTAACAGTCATGACTACAGAATTAATTAATATAGAATTAATTTGCCATGACTACACAGAAAGGTGCAAATAATCTGAGAGTTAATAGTGTGGCAGCTGTGCTGTTTATCTGGCTTCTTGTTAGCCATCTTCATTTCTAAACAAGCTCTTTGCCTAATCAGAGAGGGCTTCTGAGTATGCAGAATGGTCTGGCTTGCTTGCTGTCAAAAGAAAAAGAACATGGCGATCTGGGGTGGATTGTGATCTTTCTGCATAGAATTTCTCAGGAAACAGCAAGCATAACTTGGTTTTAAGGACTGCTCCAACTTTACCTCAATTGACTATACAAGGATTATCCGTTTGGTAGATTGTGAGCCCTCTGCCCCTTTCCTAGTGGCAAATGGGATGAAATTTAACAAGTCCAAATGCCGGACTCTGCACCTAGGATGGAGTAATGCTGGGCACAGTATAAATTGGGAGAGGAGTGGCTGGCGAGCAGCCCTGCAGAAAGGGATCTGGGGGAGCTGGCCGACAGCAGGCTCAGTGTGAGTCAGCCGTGTGCCCTGGCAGCCAAGAGGGCAAACCCCATCCTGGGGTGCATCAAACACAGTGTAACTGGCCAGTTAAAGGAGGTGATTATCCCGCTGTATTCAGCGTTGGTGCGGCCTCACCTTGAGTACTGTGTGCAGTGCTGGGTCCCACAATTTAAGAAGGATGGGAAGGTCCTTGAATGTGTCTAGAGGAAGGCAACAACGCTGGGGAAAAGGCTGGAAGGAATGTCCTGTGAGGAGCAGCTGAGGACTTTGGGCTTGTCTAGTTTGAAGAAAAGGAGGGTGAGGGGTGACCTCATGGCTCTCTGCAGCTTCTTGAGGAGGGGACGTGGAGAGAGAGGTGCTGATCTCCCTGGGATCCAGTGATAGGACCTGTGGGAATGGTTCAAAGCTGCGCCAGGGGAGGTTTAGACTGGCCATTAGGAAGCATTTCTTTACCGAGAGGGTGGTCAAGCACTGGAACAGGCTTCCTAGAGAGGTGGTCGATGCCCCAAGCCTGTCAGTGTTTCAGAGGCATTTGGACAATAGCCTTGACAACATGCTTTAACTTCTGGTCAGCCCTGAATTGGCCAGGCAGTTGGACTAGGTGATCGTTGTAGGTCCCTTCCAACTGAAATACCCTAGTCTAGTCTAGTCTTTCCTTTTCCATCCAGCAACTTTCCTAATATCACAAGAGTAATGTGCTTTTTTCTTTGTGACTTAGAAGTGGTTTCTGGGCATACACATGCATGCATATTCAGAAGGGCAGAATGTAGGAAGAGGTACAGCAAACAGGGAAATAATTCTGTTTCTCGGACAAGCCTTGGGAAATTTGTTCAGCTTCAGCTAAATTTGTTCTGTCGGCCACCCAATAAGTTTTATTAGTATCAGACTCCAGACTATTCTCTCTAACTTTGTCAGAAGGCCAATGACTTTATTCAGGCACAACAAAGTTTAAGTCTATTATTAACAGTAGTAGCATGAAATGGAGAAAGTAAAATCCTCCACAGAGCAAAATAACTTTTTCAAAATTTAGCTTATTCTGTTTGAAAATCACAGCTGGCACTTCCAAAATACTCTGCAGAAGAGAGGTTGGATTTTTCATCCTAGAGCAGTCTGCTTCATGGGCTGCAGTAGAGCTGCACTTCCTGGGAGCATCAGCATCCTGCCCCCAAATCCCTGATGGAATGTTATGGATCTGAAAATCTAGGCAGTCAAGAAAAGATTGTGGAAAATTACTAGAAATTGGGCAAGTTTTCTGTCAGTAATCTGCCATGCATATGGGTTTTAGGAAAACTGTTGGAATCAAAGCATCTTGACAAAATGTTTTGGTTGTGGTGAATTTTCAGTTTTAAAAGGAATATTTTTTGTGTTTTAGGAGGACACCTCAGGTTCTTTATGTACTGTACGGACATTGCAGTGTGTTCCCACAGAATTTATCAATTAGACAAAAGATGATTGAAGAGAGACAAAAAGGAAGGAGAAATTAGAGGCACAGAGGGGTGATGTGGCTTGCACCTGGTCACACTGAGGTCAGTAGCAAGAGCTAAGAATTGGATTGTTTTGAATCCTGATCTAAATCAGTCTGTCTTACCCCAAGGAGATCACAGAGGTCACTCAGTATGACTGAGCCATCAAAAACTTCACAGAAAAAAAACCAAAGAAACAAACCTTTCTTCTAGTTTCTCATATATTCTTGCTCACAGAAATAAGCATGTCAGCAACAGGTAAAGTACAAAGTATATAGACTTACAGGATATTTTTTACCGTTAGTTTCATAGAAAATGTGAGAGTGCTCAAAATTATTATTTTTTTTTTTCAGTAGGGGTCATCATCCTGTTAAATTTATATGTTGTATAATCACTGCTGCCTTTAGTGCTGTAACTGGCGCAAGTGTAACTGGAGACTTCAGTGGGTCTACCAAAGCTTTCACGAGACAGCATTAAACGTCTGTGAAGACTTGCAATGTGAAGTTCTCAACCAGGACACTGCAGTGCACAACTGGATTTAGACATTGTGGTGTCAGTTTTTTTATTTATACTAGTAAACAAAAGAGGGCTAGAACATGTGTTGTTTGTGCTGTATGACTATTAGCAGTTCTCTGGCATAGTTTTGCTCTAGGCCAAATAATACTCTCCCAGAAAATTTGAGTGGTGTTCATGGATTAAAAGTCTGGGGACTATTCTCAGTAAGCAATATGGAAGGGGAGATAATTAAGTTGAATAGGCATGAGCTGTGCTCTGGCGCTTCCCCTGAGGTCCAGGGAGTGGGTTCTAGTCCATTTTATGAGCTACATCTATACCTTTAAATTAGGTATAGGTACTGGATCTTTAGGGGGGTGCTGAGTAAAATCATTCCTATCTTGCTTGCTTCTCTCTTGCAGTCTTGTTCTACTCTGCCTTGATGCATATAGGTATAACCTGATTTTCCCAGGAGATAAACATCTTACAGGGCTAAAAAGAGAACCTGCAAAACTAAAGGACCTACAAAAATTAGGAGAAAAGTAGCAGCCTTACCAATAATGTAAAGCAGAGTAATCCACTAATAAAACACTATTTGCTGTGTCCTACTCCCTCCTCTAAGGATTCAGCAGCACTTGTTAATAGTAGTTGTCCCCTTCTTGAATACCTCATTTTAATCAGAGATTTTGATAACTTCAGATTCAGCGGATAAATCGTACTTTCTATCTTATTTGGCACCTGTAGCAATGTGGAGAATATTTGTAAGAAAATAGCGGTAAAACTTTTCCTCATGTCAAAGCCCCAGAGACTTAAGCAGTGGCTTGGCATGTGCACAGAGGTCCTACAGTCACTGAAGATGGGAATGCCTCTTGTGCTCCTTTTCTGATGGTACCATCACCACACTTAAAATGGCAAAATGCAGCAAGTGTCTACACTTCAGGAAGCTTCACTAAGTCCAGTATCTCAATGCAAACTGTTGCTCACTGGCAATTTAAGCAAAGAAGCCAGATATATGTACCAGACGCACAAATAGATGCCATTCTGCGACTTGCGGTGTTGGGGATCAGTATCCTCAGCTGGAAGGGTGGTTGCAAAGCCAGCTCTCTCTTTAAAATTCCAAACTAATGCAGCAAAATCAGCTGTAACTCATTTCAGAGCTATGTACCTGCAGTGTTTTGTCCACATACCTGATGATTTCTAGCAATATTGCTAACTAATGATAGTAACTTAGCAAGTTCTGTTTGCAAATGTTGTATGTATGTGTTGTTTTATGGATCTACTTTTCTGCTATAAAGTGGAAAAACACTTTCTGAACTCTAAAATAAAAAAAAAATGCTTGTTACTAGTCAAACTGTCTTTTAAAATAAAGATTATATGATAATCTATCAGCTTTCAAGCTAACTCTCGATATTTTGGAATGGAAAAATTAAATTGAACTTTGGATGCAAATTCATTTCCAATCTTAACTCTGAAGAGGTAGCTGTTTTGTGGGGAGGGTTGGTTGTTTTGGTTTTTTATTATTTTTTTTTTTTAAAGTTACTGTTCAGTGTAAAGACCCTGTCAAGTATTCCATTGCTCCTTTATCCACTCTTTCCTGAGCTTTTCAAGACTAAATTCTTTAATTTTTCTGTGGTAGAGATCTCTAAATACTTTAATCTACTAGCTGTTCAAAAGAACTTACAGTACATGTACAGAAAAAGATATTTCATGTGTGCAGGCTCTATTGCCTGCTCATTAAAGAATTTATTTTTCAATGAGTAAGGGCCCGGAAGAAGCTAATGTAAGTATTTTAGCAAGGGTTTGTATTTCTCTGATAAACAGCACTCCCCTTCTGTTTGTGATCACAGGATGAAAGCTCTCTAAGCTTGTATATGTACATTTTTACTGCTACATCATGTAGTGTGCTCTTAAGATTGAGATCTCATTCCCCAGGAAGCATTTCTGTCTAAGATTAATTGCCCTTTTAAAATCAGTGTTTGATGTATTCCTGTGGCTATATCCTGACTCACTTTAACCCTCTTTGACCTGACCCCACTGACTATTACCGCCATGGCTGAAGCAGAAATCCTTCAGCTTGATGTATGCAGTACAGACGTGAGCCTGTGGTTTTTCACATCGATGGATTCAATTAGCAGAGTTTTTACTGATCAACTTAGTAGAGGTTGAAGAATTTGTCAGACATGGAACAAAACTGTCCATGCTTTGGGGTTAATTGAATAGCTCATCTCCATTTTTATATATAGTTTGCTTGTGAAGTTATTTACTTTGTTAAATATCATACTAATATTGCTGGAAGTAGCATTTAAAAAAAGGCAAAACCCGTTTATTTTTCTCCAGTTAAATGAGGGAAGGTATGAAACATGAAATAGCAACCATTAAGCCTTTGATCTGTATATATCGCTTATCACTTTTCAAGTAAATATTTTTAAAATGTAATTATGTCCGAATGTCGACTTTTGAATTTGATTTGTTAAACTGGGCAGATAAATTAACAATTAGCATTATGGCTTGATGAAAACAAGTAAACATGCTGGTCTTTTCTGTATTGGCAGTGATTTTGCAGCAACAGTAATCCTTCTTTGCTTTGCCTTGCTAGGAATAGTTCATCGTTTGATTAGCTGAAAAGTTCATTATAAAAGATGGACGGCCATTAGAATCGAAGGATATTTGCAGGCATGATGTGAATTATAGTAACTTGAAAACAAAGTAAAATAGAGGTTGAAAGTTCAAGACTGCCATTAAAAAACCTTTAAAAGTGTATGAATGCGCATATGCATAGGGAATATATAATATGATTGTATAGAGAATTTGCTATTTAATTGTTTGGCATAACAGTATTTTGAAAAAAAAGACATTATAAAAGTTCTCACAAACTATTAGCAACAAGAGGTCTTCTATAACAAATTGACTTGCATTATACCAATCTTTATAGAGAAAGAACCATATTGATCACATTTAGCTCCTTAGTTGTATACAGCCATAGCCTTAATTTCTGAAGGTCAGTTGTACACAGTTCAGCGGGAAGGGAAACCTCAAATCTAACTAAGGGCATGGTGCATGAGCATGTTAATGTATTGTAAGTCAAGATGCCTGCTGTTTTAAAAAGCTACACAATTCCTAAAAGTGATTTAGCTCTCCCTCAACAACTGGAAAACATACCATGGATGAGTTGGGCTCAATTTGTCATGCATTCAAGTGCTTGTCTTTTAATGCACACCTTGCCTGTTCCTTGTATATATAAATGTATTGTGTGCTTGCCTGTTACATGGAACAGCAGCATGATTTGCACTGAACTTTGCCATTTTGTTCACGTCCATAGCCAAACTTAGAGGTATTGCAGGAAATTGTTTTATAAACTTCACTTGCTAACTCGTCTTTTACAAATTGGCACAGGTTTATTGCTGGTTCAGGAAGGGGTAAGGAAGAAGGGGTATAAGAATACTTCCTGGGAGTTTCATCGTATAAAATTTCTATTTTTTTTTTTCCTGCCTGAAGCTAGATGTTTGATAGGAAGCATCTTGAGCTCAGTCATTGTAAGATCTTCTAAAACCTTTTAACTACTAAAATGTTAGATGTTTAAGAAAAGTATTTTAGGGTTCTGTTAAAAATTAGTTTGGGACTTACTACAACAACCCCATTAAAAAACTTCTATTAAAAATACAAGAATAAAAATAAAAACAAAACAAAGTTAAGTAAAGCTTTCGTTTC
This sequence comes from Sagittarius serpentarius, assembly GCA_034782735.1. Classification (NCBI taxonomy): domain Eukaryota; kingdom Metazoa; phylum Chordata; class Aves; order Accipitriformes; family Sagittariidae; genus Sagittarius; species Sagittarius serpentarius. Next base: position 20,479,217 of record JAVKLA010000014.1, on the reverse strand, counting down.
CATTCTGTATCTGCTTTTCCATTGAGCTGCATGAAGGAAAAAAAAGCTTACAGAAGGAAAAATCCCCTTTGTTGTCTTAGGTGGCATTACTGTCAGTGTTAACTCATTTAGACTGCAGGGAGAATTGTTAAAAATAGTCTGCTCAGGCAACCTGGACTTCCTGGTGTTTGAGGCCAAATTCACTTCCTTACTTTTTCAGTGGAATAGAAATAAGTTTTCTAGTTTGTTTACATACTTTCTGGCTGCTTTGAGATTAGAAGTGTAACCCAAATTCTCATAAGCTGCTCCAAAGTGTAACAAACTTTTGCTTGTGGCTTCAGTTTAATCCAGTTGGTTTTTTGCTTCAGAAATGTGGCTATCTAACCTGAGGATAGACTTGAGGTAGAAGATGACAGGAAATGACGAGAGAAGAAAAATTGCATGGAGAAGAAAATGATGAATAGGAGTGATGCCAAGTATTTTATTTGATCTCAGTATTTAATGATACTTAATGCAGATGATAATGTTGCATATTCATCTACTTCCATTTTGGGGACTGTGCTGGAATATAATCCAGGGAACTTAATCATACCAAGAACTGTGACAAAGAAACTTTTTTCCTCTCCTTTAAGTCACAAATGTCTAAACTGAAGTAGATGTTCATGCCACAAGAAGATCATGTAGAGATCTGGCCTGTGTCAAAACCATGTAAAGAAGTACAGCAGTAATTAAAGCTGAATCAGTGAACAGGGCCTTCATGACAGTGTCACAATGGAGGAATACTTGAGATTTCTTGCCTGGAGTTAGGCTTTTGTAGTCAAGTATTCTGCAAGAACAGAGTTCACTGAGATTGATACAGGTCTAGTTCTGTCATAGCATTTTGGACTAAAAGCAGTAGTTCTTACAAGGGACTCTGGGAAGATGACATCAAGGCACTGTAAGGGTGAAACTGAGACACTTAATATGAATGCCAAAACACTCCAGGATGGAGAGAGACTGATGTTTTGAACTGTTTATTTTGGAGAAGAATTTAAAAAATCAAAATAATGACTTAGAAAAGATAGGTTAAGCACTCTTGTTCAGTTATCTGTAAGGAGTCGTTCAGTAAACCTATTAAAAATTAACATTCCTTTTAAAAGATATTTTTAAACAAAATGCAAAGTTATGGATTTAATTTACCATTAGTTGTCTTTGAGGCAGGAACTTGCCCTAGTTAAAAGCTCTCTGGGATATCTCTGTAGATACCAAGAATATCCAGAGCTGAGAACATAGACTTAGGAAAACTGTGACCTTCAGTCTGAGCAATTGAACTCATGTTACTACTAATGGTTAAAATGAGAGATGTTTTCTTGGTGCTGCCAGTTAACCAGATCTACCTGATTGTTTACTTATATTGGGAAGTTAGATTATATCCAGGAACTGAAGTTCTTTATTCTCCATACCACATCTTGTGTTTGGAACAATGTTTATTCCAGATACAGAATCATTTTGAGGAAGAAGGCTCGTTCTGAATGATGCATTGACCGTGTATTTCTGTGTACAAGTTCTTCATCTGAAATCAGCATCAGTGGCTTTCCCCAGTGCTGGCAGGATATGTAAGCAGGAAGGAGAAATCAGTCCTGTGCTTTTGTGTCATGTATCAGCCTCTAAATTTTTGAGGTCAGAGGAACCTTTTGTTGTGGCTAGGCTATTTTAGAGTCGGCTTTGCAGAATTTTTTGTGTGTTCTTGCTCTTGGTCAGAGGATACTGAACAGCGTATCTTGCTGATTGTGGTCCAGTATATTATCTGTGTTTCTGTTTAAACTGATGATTTTTATAAATTAGGGGAGAGGAAGAAATAAGGATTTTGGTAATTTATGTGTAGTTAAAGTGAGGCGAAAAGTATGTTAAGATTGATATGGAAAATGATTCACTTGTAGCAATGGAGCCTGCTCCTGTGATGAGCAGGGTCCTTTTTGCAATAGGGTGGAATTCATAGAAAAATAAGGAAAGCTTGGAATATAATGGCAGAAAGACTAGTGTGAGGCTTCTGAAGACTCATACTAAGATTTTATTCCTATTTTAAAAATTTTAACTAAAAAAACCCCTGCTCAGTAGAATGTGTAGTAACCTTAGGCCTTGAAGCTATCATTTCTTAAATATAAAATACTTTGTATCAGTGAAGAGAACTTAAGAGTTCACTGTCTGAAGTACTTGTGCTGAGTTCATTCAAAGAGCAAGTAATTATTTGGCCAAGAGATTTGGCCAAGCTCAACTTTTTTTGTATGCACTTCCCATAAATATTGTGTAGGTATTGAGCACCTGTTAGTGCTCAGCTGAGTAGGTAAGAGTTGTTTAAAATACAAGTTTGTTTTTCTATTTAAGACCTCTATATTGAGGCGGTCATTACTGTGGAGTCTGAACATCTCGCCATATTTCTGTACTTTGGTCGCTATTACACATACACATGCCAGAAACTGATTGCAGAAATGTTCTAGTTAGATTTCAATTTATGGATGGAAAAACTTGAAATAATGTTTTATCTTAAAAGATACTTAAGAAAAGCAAAGTGTGAATATTTGATTTATAGATGGTTTGAATTCATTCTGTAGCTAAGCTTGCTCACTGAGCAAAGAAATATTTTGCCATAATTTTAAAAAAATATGGTATCTAGCTAAAGTAAATATTACAAAAGTGATGTGGAAATGTTCATAAATACCCCTTAGCTTAATTTTTTTAAGTTTATGGATATCTTATGAGCACATGTGACTTGTAGCACACACAATGAAAATAATCGTGAAGCTTGTTTTGTTGTACAAGGTATCCAGTCATTGTCAACTTTAATATCAGACATTGGCTATTTTCCATTTTGGACAGGTTGCTGTTGAAGAGCTAGATGCTGTTCATCAGTTTCAGTGCTAGCAGTTTAAAGATCCCTGTATCAAATCAAATGATTACTGACAATATCAAGGTCTTGGGTTTTTTAGAGATGTTACCTACTTAAAAGTGCAAAAAGTAAAGTATGTTCATCAAGTGCTTGTTTACTTATATTCTACTGCTGGTGCAGAAGTCACTGAAGTACTTCTTTAAACTACGAGGCTTGTCTGGGCCTGTTTCTTCTCTGTATGTCCTAGAATATCCAACCTGAGGTGCCTAGAGAGGGGAAGGGTAACTTCAGTCACTGTCTTGCCACCAAGTTCTTTCTTACCACCTGTGGTTACAGGTTAGAACATAGTCTTTGAATTTGCTTGCTAATATAGTGTAGTCTTTTGTAAATAATTGCACATAGTTTCATATGTGATCCTCTGTGCTAGACCAGAAGTGTAGCTTTCAAGAAGGAAATTTTCACCTTTGCTTGCCAGGGACTTAGTCCCACCCAGATTTGGCTTTACACTTTAAAAATCGAGTCAGTGATATCTGTCAATAACAAACTTAGTGGTTGCATCTACACGTGAAGCACATTACTGAAAGCTATGTATCTGTAAGTAATTTCCTAAGAGATCCTAAAAAGGTAGATGAAAATCTTCCCAGTGAAGATGTTGGTATGTCTCTTCAGATTCAGAGATGTCCGAGGCACCAGCTGCTCAGGACATGCTGTCAGGGGGTGCTCTAACTGCTTCAAGGTACATGCACCTAAAAGGCCTCTTCTGCCTGGTAATCTGAGGAGCAGGAGAGGTGGAAAGGAAAGCAGCTGCCCCACAGCCACGAAAGGAGAACTCTGCTCCTTGTAACGCTGGCCAAGATGAGTTTTTCTACAGTCTGGTATAATTTATTGTCAGGAATACTTTTAGTATCATTTAATCCAGAACATACTGTGTATTCTGAAGATAAGCAAGCAAATGTTTATGGCCCACTTCACAGCTGAAAAAGCTGGAAACTAGTCCTTGTTACATTATTCATAAGGCTGCTACTGCATGACACTTGGTTATATTTACTCCTTACACTTTTTAGTATCCTTGTCCAATATAGTCCTGCGGTCTCGTATCATGCAAGAAGTACATTGTTTGCTCCTAGTTTGGAGCACAGGCTTCTATTGCCCTTTTTAGGGTTTTCAAGGTAATTTTGTAAGTGGTGCTGCCCCAAGTAAGAAGCTGTGGTTTCTGCATTGTCCATTTTGTTACTACAGGCAGGTTCCGGGACTTGCTATGCAGAGGACTTCTATACAGAGGTTTCTAATTGAAGTACTCCAGCGACATTTTTGTGAAATCCTGAATATCTTATATTGTCTATCAGCAAAAGAATTTAAGCCAGCTAAATTGCCCTGACAGGTGATTGCTAGAGGCCACAAATCAGAAGGGAGGTATTTCATCCCACTGAAGAACTTTTAAGTGGTGCATCACAGATGTAGTCTAGCTAGAGAAGCTGATCTTGTGTAGGTGAAAGGGAGTATGTAGCTGCAGCACTGGTGATCACTGTGGTGCTAATTTGAGTGAAAAACGGCTGAAATATGTACCTTTGCCAGAATTAGTGCCTTCTCACTATTCTGCTCTTAGGCACTTGAATCTATCTCAAAAACAATCTTTTCTTTTTCCCCTCTATGTTTAATTCTTCCTTTCTAAATAAAAAGATAATTCAGTATAAAAATGTATTTAGATTGTTTCACATACCTCTGATGCAATCTGAATTGATGCTGAATAAGCTAATTAAATTCTTTTATTTCCTAATATTGAGTGGTTTACTTTGCAAGCAGTAACTTATATAGCTAAAGGAAAGAGAAGATCTTACCATGTGATACCACGACATTGCACATCTTCCTACCTTCTCTGAAGGTTTTCTCTTTGTTCTCTCTCTGTGTCTCACTTATTCTTGAACATTGAGGGGTTTTAGAAGCAGCTTGGGATTAGAAACAGCAAATACTGTAGTAGCTAGGGCATTCTGCTTAAAGAAGGGAGAGTGGACTCAAGCTGCCTCAGGCTGAGGAGGGCTTTGAGCCACTGCCTCAAGGGCTCCGAGATGCCACAGCCACTATCTCTTGCTTCCTTCCAGCTGATGCCTATCTGCAAAAGAGAGTGCTTTGCCAATACTTTCTTTGGCTGGATCAAGGTGGTATCCTGATCAGGAACACTGAGGCACCTTATAGATGAGAGAGAAGCAGACCTCTTCTTAAAACCCTTCACTTCAGAGCTGCCTGTTTCTCTCCATTTTCTGTACAGAGTTGGAAATTCTTCTGACTTGACATGGTATAATTTATTATCCTGGGTCAGGTCCCTTCTTTAAGTGTTGCAGCCTTTGAGTCAGCGTCTAAATTAAGTGATCTGAAATGTCTCAGAAATGTTTTAGTACACAACATGTAAGCATAGTTATCTGCCTTCTGGAGACAGAATATTGTTAAGTTTTACCAAAAAGCTTTATAATCTGTGCTTATCACTCGCCACTAGTGACTTTCGGAGGCTATAGTGCCTTCTGCATTTATGGATTTCCACAAGGGAAGCAAAGAAAAATCATTTAATCCTAGGACAACCACTCTGATAGGAGATGACTTAATTGGTTTTGAGCTTTTTTTGTAGATGCCAAAACAGTATTTATTATATGTGCATCACTTCAGTAATATAAAAATACTCTGATTTTAAGTAGTTACTATGTACTCACATTATAAAAACTTCCTATGAAACATGAATTGCTATGCTTTTATTTTTCTGATATTTCCACCTCTTCTTCTTCCTGAGATTAATTTGCAACAAAGTAAAAGAAACCATCTTTAGGTCATATGATAGCTAACATGTAACTCAGTTCTATCATGATTTTAAAAGGGGGGGGGGGAAGTCAGTGAAGTGACTGGAAAATTTGAATTTCTTGGTTTAGAGGAAATCCTGTTTTCTTTACTACATTACTGAATATTGTAAAATGGTTATTGACAGTAATGATATTATCAGGTCTGGACCCTGTGCACTGCAGATGAGCAGAGTTATTTGCCGTAATTTTTATAGGCTTGGTCCAATGACATAGAATGGAATTAATCTTCTTTGTAATTATTGTTTAAATCTTACACCACTCATTTAAATATAAGTAGTGTTTAGCAACTTGTACACTTTTATAAAGACATTTTGTCAGTCTAAAAAGACTTTGTTATCATAGAATATGGGGTGGGGAAGAAGAAGACAGCACTTGGTGTGTCAAGATGCATACAAAATAAGCTACAATTCTTAAGACTATGAACAGTAATGGAAGGAAAAATACTATGTGAATCTATTATATCTATAAACCAGGCGGATGAAGCTTTCATGATAGCTAGCAAATCATCCAGAACCCAGATCACAGTGGTAACAGTGGATGTGAATTAGACAGCTGTTGAGAAAACAAGAATATTTTCCAGTAATCTTTTTAGTGTATTGCTGTTGACAACTTTTTGCTACATAAAGCGGAGGAGCCATCTATAGGAGAGAGACTCCATGTGTGATTCAAAATAGGGAAGTTACTGAAAACATGAAAGTTAAAGAAAGTATGGGTAAATGTGACTTAAGTGAGAGTTTGTGGTCCCTAGTAACAAAATGAGGGAAGAATGCTAAAGTAAAAACAATGGATTTTGTGAAAGAAGGCTACAGTAAACATAGAATAGGTAGATAAGATCTTTTTAGTCAAGCCTCAAGGGGAAAAGGAATTAAGGAGAAGTGATGCTTTGTCAGAGGTAGTACTAAAGCACAAACAATGCTAATGCAGAGATTTAGACTTTAATTAAACTGTAAATTCTTCATTGACCTCTGAGACTTTCTCAGTTTGCTGAGAAACGTAATGAAAGATTTGTATGAGAAAGGGGCAAAGTTGGGTAGGGAGCAGGGAAAGGGGGCACCCAGATTAACTGCGTTTCATTTTTAAGCAAAGGGCATCAAGTTAGCGTGCACATGCGCACAACATCCAAAAATGCTCTGTCACACAGTAAAAGAAGAGCCAAAGAAAGTGTTTATCATTTATAAGCCTTTCCTCCAATGACAAGAAAATTATACTGAGGTTTTAAAGCTTTTAATCTATTTCTTGTGCAAGTTTTTGCCAAGAAGTCAGCTGTGTATAGGTGGCTAGCACAGTACTAATGCTGAAACAGCATTCTGCCATCTGTGTATGCAAATTAGTTTTCTGAAAATTAAGTAATATTATGAAATGTAAAAAAAGTCACCAACTCTGTGGCCAATTTATGGAATAACATAGATTACCATAAATAGATTTTAATTTGAAAGTGTTAAATACATATATTTGGGAGTTACTTTTAATATTAAAAATACTTAGATGTTCCCTAACTTCTCAGTGTAAAAACTTGGTTTATGAGATCTTTTCTTTTGCCATTTATACTCTTGACAATCTGACTGGTAATGTTTCAGCCCAGTAAATACCTGCTTTCATTGGAAATACCAGAAGTTTATTTTTAAATGATGTGCTGCATTTTTTTGACCTGTCTGCAATAAAATCAGAAACCAGCAGTTGTTTAGGCTTAATTTAGTGTGATAATGTGTATACTATGCCATTTAGGGAATCAAGCTTTATATATTTAATCAATAATTTGTACAGAATATTATGCCATAGGTAGGTAACATGTAACTAATGTATAATGCTTTATTTTAGGCAAACATAACTGTTTCTGCAGGAAGGATTATTACTAGCATAAAGTCAACAGCATATTCAAGGGTGATTCTTCCTAGTCTAATTTAGCGTGTGCTGGCATGGATGCTCGGGTATAATACAAACTTCTTCAGGCAGCTGTCAAATCATTTCAGTTACCAAACAAATAAAATATTATCTATGCTATAAAATAGGAATTATGCTACAACTGGGGTAGTTGAATGAACGAGCCAGTAATAGTACCTTAAATTCTAGATTCTTCTGTCTTCCGTGCAACTCTTGGGGGAGCATGGTGGTTTGTTCTGTAATATAGACTGTTGAGGGGGGCATAAAACACCAATTAGAGAAGGCAGTGATGTTTTTGAGCACTGAATGTGGAGTTCACTGTGGTAGGTCCATGTGAGAATACCATAGTATAAAAACAGTGAAAGGTCACTGCCTACTTTTTTTCCCCTAACCATTATTTGGAGCATATTTCAGATGCTTTTCTCATCTCAAAGCTCTGAAATAAATTTTCATTTTTTGGTTTTTTTTAGTTCATTTCATGACAGTTATGTCAGTTTCTTTAGCTGGTTCCCATCATTTGAATCAAAGGATCAAAGTACTTGCCTCCTCCGGGACAAGTATAAATAAAAAGAATTGAAATATTCTTAGAAAATATTCTTGTCATGCTGGGAATCATTTGCTAACTTCGCTTTTCCAAAAGATGAAACTTCAGTGAGAAAGAGCTGATGCCAACTCAGCCTTCTGAGTAACTCTGAAATATTGCTAGAGACTTAAGTAAATTATTCTTAGCAAAACAGAATTACTTCAGGAATATTACATGTATTATAGGTGTGACATATTACATGTAGTCAAGCTCTTTCAGGAGATCACAGTATTAAGAATACAACTTCATTAGTATGTTTAGGAAGCTCAACATCTTAAGCATGATCTGTGTAAAATTTGTATGGCTTATAGCCAGGTGAGATGGATATGCCTTAACTGTGTTGACACCAAGCTGTGATCACTGTAGGGAAAAAAAAACCAAACTTGCAACTAATAAAGAGTGGCACTTTCATTAAGTTTCATTCTAACCCAGTTTTTCTTGGAATTAATTTTAACTCAAAGTTTCTGTTTTAGATGATAGAAATCTCAGCTTTCTCCATACCAGTATTTCCTGCTTTTCATTCTGTTAAATGTTAAACTCTGTAACACCAATTAAATCTACCGTAAATTAAGTATAAGTAAATGTTTAATCTTTCTGTGAACTTTGAATGGTATACTAGTGGTTTCTCTTTTTCTTTGAATTAGATGGAGAGCAGAAGACCCAAGTGATGATTCATGGAATTGAGCCAATGCTGGAAACACCCATACAGTGGCTAAGCGAACATATGAGCTATCCAGATAATTTTCTCCACATTAGTATCATTCCCCGACCTACTGATTGAAACTCGGCTATATTGGTATGAGGATCATTCTCAAGCTGGAATTATAAGGGCATGTCAACTTCTTGCTTCTGTCAGTCTTGACAGAGGCAGCCTGACCAGAAAAAAAGAACAACAACAAAACGAAACAAAACAAGAAGTCCTCACTGCTGCAAGCCAAACAGGAAGAGAGATCCTATCATCAGATAAGGGCAATTGGGCTGATCTTATTTTGCATCACCGCTGCTTTTCTTCACCACTGTAATTAAATCAGTTGCGATATGAAAGAATTTACGGGACCTCTGCAAGTCTGCTGTTGTCTTGTAAAATATAATGAAGCTGAAACTGTCAGCTGAAGAGCAAATGGAAATATGGCACTTGATTGTATTTCTGATTAACAAATAAACAGGGCTGTTTCCTAAAGCGGTAGTGTTTCAACTTTGAGAATGGAAACATTGGTTTAATTTTCTAGAAAGTTAGAGACTGAGAGATTCAGTTACCAACAGCTTTTTGTAAAAGATCAAATTACTGTAAACCCATCTTTCCTTAATGAGAAGTTCATGTTTACAGTATGTGTATTGGTATGCAAATGATCTTTTAACTTTGATAACAAGCAGTGAGAGATTTTAAAGTAAACCCATGAGCATGTTTTGTCATTTAAGAACATGCACAACTTAATAATTTACAAATACTTTTGATTTGTATGCTGTCACTGAATACTCCAGTATGTTTATTATTCAAACCGGTTTTCATAGACTAGCAATGAGGTAGGATAATTTGTCTCAGGATTTGTCATGGTGTTTCTTTATGCTCATCTAATTATTTTTTTTCTCTAAGAATATTTTCTGAATTTAGTTTAAAAAAAAGTAAACGGATGTTGCAAACAATTGTATCCTGCTGTTTATTCCCATAGATTAGAAAACAGTGAAATCGTAGAATGATGAACAGATGTATTGCTTTTTAATAATTTTGAATTTTGGAAAGCTGAGGCTTTTCCAAGCTCATACTTCCTTACATCTGAGTTTAGTTTTCGACTGTGGTCCCTGAGCAATCAGTCTGAAATTTGGAAGCTTCTAATCATATTGCACAGATTTTTGCTCAGTTGAGCAGATGTATTTTTAGGTTATTGGATAGCTTTCGTTTTTAAATGTTTGTTACCATTGCAGCTGCTACTAAGATTCTACCCTTTTTTTGTGTTACGCTGAATTCATCAAACTGTGTGCTATATTGCTTTGTCTGCAGTTTGTGGCCATTTGTGGCACAAGACTACGTTTATAGTAGACATAATCAAATATGTCAAATATTATCAAATATAAAGCATGACACTTCTCTTTCAAAATTAGTAGCTGTTGAAGTTCCTCCTCAAAGCGTTGGCTTGCAAATGTCCTGGTAAGTCCCAGTGCTGTTCCCATTCGTTTCCATGCTCCCTTTATGGTAGGATACTTAACTGTATCTGAAAAAGAAGAAAATGCGAATCAATCAAAGAAACAAAAACCTCTTTAAGAAGCAAGAGGGGAAGGATCTCTTTGGGTGAGGATAGAATTGAGGCTGAAAAAAGCCTGAAGGGCAGAAAAAGTTGGTAGACAAATTGTATAGTGTTTTAAATGTAAATGAGGAAATAGCATTAAAGAAATGGAAGGGAAAAGGTAGTAGTGAAATAAACCTATGCTGTATTCTGTGGGTCATGAAGAATTTTTAAAACAAAACAAACCATGCTGATCTGTGTTTATGCAGAATTGAAAGACAATATTCTTATAGTGGCATGATTTGGTTGAGTTACTCTTATTTCCAGTTCTGTTTGGAATTTTTGTTACAGTGTTGGATTGGCATTTATAAACTTTCTTAGGCAGACACATCTAAATATTCTGGAGAATTTCAAAGTCCTGCCAATGGATAAAGCAAATATTTTGTATAGTCTTCATATTTTAAAAAAAAAAAAAGGTTTTTTTAGGGATAATTTTTCCATTAATCAGGATAAGAGGCATACATTTTAAAAACTGTAAAGATTGTGTTTCCTTTGTTTTAAGGTAAGCTGGAGTAAGTAACTGGCTATTTTAATATATTCTACACCAGCATTTTAAGTGTACAGCTCTCTTCTCATGGCCCATATTTGCTAGTAAATCCAGCTTTTAAGGCCTAGCATGGAACAAAGAAATAGCTTGGCTTTAAAACATAATCTTTCCTCTTATTTTACCTATTTAAACTTTATTAAAAAATAAAACAAAGTTTGAGTCTGTCTTTATTTCCAACTAAATAAGGATCTTTGTCATGGAGTGACAAAAACATTTAATTAATACTTAATAAGTAAGAACTTAAAGAGCTGGTTAGGTAATGTATCTAAACAAAAGCACATAATCATGAAAATGAAATGGCGTTTTTGCATTACCTGATTTAATTCACATTTTTGTAGTTTCTTTTACTTAATGTGTGAATAACAATAGCAATTGAAGGTGGTGCATTATGGCTTAATTACTTTTCTTCACTTTGAAATGCTGTAGCTTCTGGAAAAAAACATACACACTCCTCTACATTTAGAATTTAAGTGTATCTGCTGAGCAAGTTAAACCATAGTTTAAAAAAGAGCAACAGACAGAGCTTGTTGCTGTCTTCACTGTATTTCCTGGTGTTTGGCAATGGCTACCTCCATTTTTGAATGTTCGCTGAAGAAAGAGTGAGTTTTCCAATTTTTTCTTTGATACCACTTGCTGTCACTCAACCCACTGTCAGCACACAAGGCAATGCCTTTTCATTAAGTGCTAGAAATTGATTATTTTAGTTTTAAATTAATTTCTGTTAATTCTTTGGCAAAACAAAAAAAAGGCACCTGTAATCCTGGGTTCCCATTAGGTACAGAAAATTCAGAAAAGGGTTGGGGGGAAATTGTTTTCTTGCAGCGGCAGCAGTTCTCACATGGAATATTGCGGGGGTGGGGCGGTGCGTGTCCTGAACGCCCCTGTGCAGAAAGGAGAAATTCCAGCTGGCGTAGGGACTGTGCTGCCTTAGTGGCAGAAATGCAAAGACTGCTGGGTATGTGTACTGGTGTGATTGGGAAATCTTGCAGGAATGTGAAGAAATATTGAATCTTCAGGACAGATCAGCTACAGGAACATGCAGTATGAACTAGCCGATAATAAACTTATGGAAAAGAAAACTATTGAGCTACTTCAAACCCAGTTACTTCTCCACTAAGCGTTTCAGGAGCTGTGGAACAAGCCGATATGAAGGTGAAGTTACAAAAAGGGTAAGAGCTGGCTGCCTGCGATAGCAGTCACTGGACTGAGTGACTGGGAAAGTCTTTTCAGCTCTGTGTTTCTGGATATTTTGCTCCAACAGCCAGATACCTATCAGCTGATGAAGACTCTTGATCATCACTTCCAGTGTTATTTATATCCTGCGTAATAATTATGGCCTTTTTTTATTTATTTCCTTATATGGTGAATGATGTCTGAGTGACAACTCCTTGTTTATGGCACTGATGATAGCTGGTGTGTTTTCAGTTTCAATATTTAGGAAAATCTGCATCTTGACTGTACAAGTGTATGAGTACACTCTTAGAAGACTTCTAGGGCTAAAAAATGACTATTCACTTTAAAGAATGTTTTAGGCAAATTTCACAGCTTGCCAGTGGTAATTTACCACATCAAGGGACTGGACAAGAAAAGGATAGATTAATCCCTTTCATAGGTACTTTCCAAACTGAACATTTTTACGTGTAATGTTTTTAAACTCTTAAAGAACCTAGATGTTAGTTTGCTTGCAAATTTAGCAGTAGCTTACAGAATATATTTATTCATATGCTACCATATGTAGATGTTAACTGATGACATATTTGTATAAGTCTAATGTTAATATTGATGTTTATGAAATTATGCCAGAAAGAGAACCGCGTTAGTGATTGTGAGGGCTCCCATGGGTGCCATTGTTCTGGTACTGCAAATGGATGAAATGTGGAGATTAAGTGGATCTCTGGCAAAGCACTACCACTTTTTCCAACTTAACCTTCCAGCAAAAACAAAATTACTTTGTCTTTACTGAGAAAATAATGTTATTTTCCTGACGTGGTAAAAGTGTATTTCAGGGGAAAATATCTCCCCCCCCCCCCCATATTTTTTTATTCAAAATTTGTGGCTGTATCAGAATAATAAGTATTTTGGAAAGCAACTTTAGCCAGTGATTTTAGCAGGACATTTTTGTTTGGATGGGAAGGAGATTCCTGAAGTTTATTTTTTTTCTTTCCTTAGGATGAGAAAGGCTTTGCAGAGGTTCTTAGAATATCACATCACATATAGAATGGATTTCTGAATTAAAGCAGGTAGGTGTCTATTCTGCATTAAAACTTCTGGTTTTGAGACAGGGATGGTGACATTTCAAAATGTCACACTAAACCTGAGTAATATCTCTTGAGAGAGAGGTGAAAAAATGTGAAGTTTCAAATGCTCAGAAGTAGATTTTGGATTTCTTCACTTTCAAGTTAGGCTATCAAAATAGCTTGTGGAAGAAGAGTTTAAAATCAGAGAGATGTTTTCTTTCCTTCCCTTGCCTTTCATGTCTCCATGATTCAAGTAATTAAGTTCTTTTAACTGTAAAATGAACCACCAGTTTCTCTTAACAGTAGATTAAAGAACACAAAATACAAAACTTCTTTCAACTACAGCTATGCAAACAGGTACATGAAGAGTTTTGTGTAGTTTGGGTTTTTACATGTATAAAATAACTAGCAATTATATGAAGTTTAAAGGTATGGTTTTCCATGTGGTTTTAATAGTATTTATATGGATAAAATACACCCTGCCACTTAGGGTAGAAAGAGAGGCAGTCAAACACCGTGTTAGGGTTGGAGGTTGGAGGAGCTTGACTTTACTGCACTTGAAACTGCCAAAATGTGTCAGATTTTAAAATGGCACTTTCCACTGCAGATATTTAAAGCCTTAATCCTTGCATCATTTCACTAATAGAGGTCAACAGATACAATAAAATGAATATATTATGGGAACAAATGTGTGATCTAGTTACTAATACACATTATATTCTCATCTTAGCACTCACAGTAATTGTCAATATTGCACAGTGGAAAGGGTAAAGCCGATATGTGATATAGTTAGCATCTGCCAGAATTTGGAGGATCGCTTGCTAGACTTTGTCAAATGCGTTTTGCAAGTGCACTTGCATGTCTTAAAAGCCATTAGAAGTTAGGTCCCCTTTCAAAGAAAACCAGGCTGTGGTGGGTGGGGAAAAATAAAAAAATAAGAGTTGTTCACTAAACCTCCCCTCAGTGGGTGCCTTACAGTGAAAAGGCATGTGGAGAGACTGTATGCGCAGAAGCTGGTGATGTCTTATTTCCTACAGGTATGTATGTAATTTCTCCTTCTGTATATTGAGAGTTTGTTGCTTAGCATCAGTAGTGTCCCAACTGCCATAAAAAAGACAATTTGTAATTCTGTGAGCTAGACAGAGGCACTTACGAGTATTTTCATCACTACAGAATTAAAGATCAGAATGGAAACTCTCGGGCTGAAACTTGCTCCTTACATGCTCTTCTAGCTATAATTAAAATAATCTGCACTTCAGAGGTTTGATTTTCATCAGTCATATGTACACACGCCCTCACTGGATTTTTTTCCACATTGAAAATGAGCAAAATAAGCTGGTCTTCCTTCATTTTAAAGTTTATCCGAGCCTGTACAAGGCAAATGGGAGGCAGAGATCAGGCTGTGGGAGTGGCCCTCAGGCCCTGAAGCGCAGCATGACCCAGGAAGTTATAGGGCTTGTTCACTCTTTCCACTGCAACAGTTTTATCATCCAAGTTCTGTCCCTCACTTGCAAACTCTTCTTTAATTTGCAGCTTCTCTTTTTTTAGCTAATCCTTGACCTCAGCTGACTAGAGATGAGGTTGAACCTGTCCCTTGCTCTCCAGCACCCGTCTCTCCCTTGCGGGCTTGCGATCAGTAACTGTACAGCGCGTGTGACTAAAACCCCGATCTCTGGAGCACTCCGTGACCCTTCTCGCACAGCTTCTCCTTCAACATGAGGCGTGAGTTCATTTCTGCTGGCTGTTACCACAAACTGGGTAGCCCTGTAGGAAAACAGTGAGAGAAAGGTGCAGAGGAGGGGAGAGGAAAACAAGAAGAATTAAAAAACAGTGAAGGTGGGGCTTGAGAGAAAAATACCTTGTGGGGAGTGAAATGACAGAGCTGGATTCTTGATCTCGCCCAGGTTTCTCGTTCAGTCATTATCTTGCAGCTCCCACTGTGTGATTTCCTTTGTCTTTTCCATGAATGTGGTGGTGTACTGGCTTTCACCTGTGAAGCGAGACGTCTGGCACCTCTGGTGTCATTGCTATAGCTGCTTTCTCCTTGGAGGGAGCAGCATACTTTAGAGGGTGTATTTAACTTTGTTGTTTTAGCACGTTGCTTAAGAAAGCCTTTATTTACAAAAATTGTTTCAGAGCTTCTTCCTCTGCAGCAGATCCTAGGCCTGGGCCTCCTTCAACTGCAAGGAATCGGGAGGTCCTGCACAAAATGGCGACACAGTTTGCACAAGCACTTCATGCTGCTCTTTTAATACGTTGTGTTGTGGAAAACCACATTATTGGCATTGCTTTTTTTATTCAGGGAACACATGATGGAGTCACTTGACCTTTGTGTCATGAAAATTACTGTTTCATGGTTCTGAAGTTTTGCTTTATACTGTTATGAATGTTTTATACGGAACAGCAGCATACATTTTCAACGTGTGTGATAAATACCAAACCCAGTTTTGGTCACAAGCCTTTTCTGTTTCATGTTCCAGTCAGAATAAGATTCCATTATATTGGGTTTACTTGTAGAAAAATATGTCGCTATTCATAATCAGGCTGTATAGGCAGTAGAAAGAGGACGTGTCATTTTTAATCAGCTTTTCTGCACTTTATGTCTTGACACCTTTCAATAGGGAGACACACAAGGACTTCTACTTTTCTCCTGGGGCGTGCTTTTGCTGAACCACCCAGGCAGTTTCTCTGACGATTGGGGGGATCTGCTCCTTTATGCAAACCATCCAGTTTTGTGTTATTTCCTATAAATTTATACTTGACAGCTGCTGAGGAAATCACTGGAACAATAGCCATAATGGCAGTTCAGAAAAATCAGATTAATTTATTGCTCAAATGTCCTTCACTGAGAAATCACAGTGTCAGTTTTTAGTAAAATTAGTGATGTCCTACTTCTGGTTGTGCATTATTTCAGTGGTAAGAGGGCACAATCCTAATGGGGCAGCTTACAATTTCCTTGAAATATATTGTGTGGTTTTAATTAATATGCCAATAAGAGGAACTATTTGGTCTTTATTTTATCTCTTACTGAAACTTGAATGCATTCAAGGGTTCTGCTGCACTTGGCTTCCTCGGGGAGGTGCAGCAGGAGTTGTATCTCCTCCGGCCTCCATAAATCATGTTGGATTCTTTTGGAGGCATGGGAGAAAATACTTCAGTTCTCTGAAGCCTACCTACTCGCACTCTTCCCTCCTTCCTTCCCCAAACTAGATGCCACAATTTTCCATAATGCAGCCCTTCCTTTTTTTGTTGCATGCTTTGAACAACAAAGCAGGTCGACTGTAGCTTGTGAGCATAACGATTAATTTTTCAGCTATCATTTCAGGAGGCTCTGAAATTTAGGTCTTCCAAATTTTTGAGCCACACCTCTGACAGAGACTTGTTCTGGGGTAACCATGCAAGTTTCCAGCAAGATAACGCAAGGTGTAAATTCAATTATCTTTAAAAATTGCCAGTCAGTTACATAGAAGTATCTACAAAGGCTGATACCTACCTTTGTTCACTCTTGTTATGCTGTGTCTGTGTAATGAGCTTTCTGTATACTTTCAAAAAGCAAACCTAATCAAGATCGTGTGATGGCATATGGAAGAGGCCTATTGCGCAACTCCCCTCCCCCTGCCCGCACCCAAGTCAATCCTTGCTTGTGTCACTGCAGGCAATTAACAGTGCTTCAAAACCACATGCGGCTCCTATTCCAAAACGCCATTTGATGGTATCAGGAGGCGTAAGAGTTCAAAAAAAAAAGTGTTTATTTTTTAAAGGGAATTTATTCTTCATCATTAGAAGATGCTGAAATAATCAAAGGCATGGAGTGTGCAGCATCAGCAAGTAGATCTTTGCTGCAAGGTATTGTCTGGATGGGATAAAAACATTCTTCATCTTTAATATAATATATGCTTGAAATGAACTGTAACATATTGAGGTGTTCTGCTTTGATCCTAATGCGTTGTGAGGTGCTATGCTGAAATGAATGTGGATACCGTCGATAAAGGAGAAGATCCTTAACATCTTAACCTATGGGCATGTGCTACATAATAAACAAGGGCGTCAGCTTTTCAGAGCTGCCCCGAGATAGGGAACTTTTACCTCCTGTTGTCCCAGGGTAAACAGGTTGCTCGTGTCTCTGAGAGCAGCAGGGTGCTTTCTCTGGCGTTGGCCGGGGAGGGAGAACGTGAGAATGAATAATTACTGTGGATTTGCCAGATGCTCTGTAACCACACGTGCATCTTGACCCGATAGTAATGAATCTGAGTGTTCATCTTTACCTGCAGGATTTCTTCTGAGTGATTTATTTATATCAAACAGGGTTTTCAGGGATTTGAAGTAATCTTAGGACAGCGATCATTTCGTTAACTGGTATTGGTGCTAATTATTTGAAGCAAATCAGTGGCTGGGATTTTTATTTAATTTCACGGTGCATTGAGATATGTTTAAGCGTGAACGGTGTGGCTGGAAGTTTCTTGAGAATTATTTAAGTTTATTTTGCAATGGCAAATAAGATCACAGAAACAAGGGAACACTCCTGCTTGTGCTGTGTTTCTACTGAGTGTTTTGGTGGGTCATTGTTTGCCTGGAGCACTGAAGTATCCCTCTGCCATTCAGATTGTGTAGTAAATGTGTTGTACTAGTGGTAAAATCTCCTTCCCCAAAATAAGGGCTGACCTAAACCAGAGTCTGGTTCTTCTGAATTCTGTCACTAATACACTCCCTGAGCACAGCTGAATTGTTGCTTGCTCAGCACAGTTTGCAGCTTTATCTGGATTCATTGCCTTGCAGAGATAAAGCATGCTATTTAGTCTAAAAAAATCCTACCTCAACAAACAAAGAACATCTTAAAAGTTTTTAAAACTAGAGGCAGAAGCCAAGAGCTAGGAGGAGCTCACAGCATCTCCCATGATGCACCAGAAAGAGAGGAGCCCAAATCCTGCACTTTTCATCACTTCACAAGCTTCTCGATGCAGCAGAAGAGAAAGGTTTCTCAATGAGTTGTCTGGTGTTCAGATAGGGAAGATAACTAGGGATCCTACTGCTGCTTATGTTAATGTCAGTACCTTACACTTTGCCAGCACAGTTTCTCTGCTTGTGCTGTGAAATCTGCTGTCCTTCCTCTGCAGGGATGTGGAAATTTGGCTTCCAGGAGAACTGTTATTTCAGTTTTACTGGGGGAATGAATTGGTAGAAGTTTGGGAATAAAAGACGATGTTTAGCAGGCTACTTATGGCAGAAGGTCCTTCTCAAAGCTGAATTTAATCCTGCTGTGGAGCAAGCGCTGGTCAGAACTCTGGTTATGTTGAACCATCCACAGATATGTTGAGCAAGCCTGTCAGTAATATCTTGGTGATGGATTGGAGCTCAGAAGGAACAGGTGCTATCATGCTTTGCAGTGCAAAGTTTAAAAGGCATGTGATACTGAATTCACAAGATGGCATAGTTTGGTAAATGATGCACAGCCTGTACGGTTTCTTTATGGGATGACTCTTTCATGGCATGGTACTCCATTAACATGAGAAGTATTGTTTTAATTATCTCAGCTGATGTTTCTCTGAAACTTCTCAGTGGGTAATTTTAACGGACATGGTATGGAAATCATTGCACTGGCAGGTACAATATCTGTTCATCTTATTTGCTTACAAATGTTCCAAGCAATCACATATGACACCTTCCTGCAAATGAAGTAATTCCTCCTTGGCACTTAGGCCTCTAAAGAAGAAAACTTTTATATTGTAACATTAAAGGCAGACACTTTGTTTTAATCACTTGCCAAAACAGCTGAAAACAATTATTAATTAATAGGAAACATTGACTTTTAACTTCGCAAGCTCTCCAAAGAAGTGTCTGTGACAACTTGCATCTGGATTTATGGATTATTTGGATATAGTGAAACTGGGCATCGTACTGCAAAGGTTGACTGCTTTAAATTCATTTTAAGTGTACACATAGCGCTCTTAAAATTAATATGTTTACAAACCTAAATTGGTTCAGTTGAATGCCTTTTGTTCTCTTTCTGGCTTCATTTGAAGCAACAACAAAAAGCTATGCTTGTTTGTATGTTTAACCAGAATGTTAAATGCAATTAATCTACCAAAAGCACACAAATATTTTTTGAATAATAGAGGCGCCCCTTTCACAGTGTCTTTGGTATTTAACACTATGGTTTGGAGAGTAGAAGGCAACTTTTTCACATCTCATAAATAAAATTTAAAAAATCTTTTGCTTGGCTTGTTTAATTTGAACCAACACAATGCAGCACCCTCAGATTTTCTTGACTGCTTTGATAAGGCTGAGGTTAGTATGTATGGGTAGGGGGAAGTGACATTCCTAGTATTTTAGGTTCTGGATCTTACTTTCCCTTCGGGAAAATATTGTGTCTGGCAAATGCAGCTCCCAATAAATAAGAAGCAGAGGATGAATATTGCAGTCTGAGACAAAGCTTCTCTTTGATCTGGCTCGGAGGGTGATTATGTGGGGATTCATCATGCAGATCTACTGGTTTTGCCTCTTTTGTCAAACAAAATAATAGAATGCCTTGGACTGTCAGAAACAGAGAATATCCAAAGTATTTCAACAAGATGAGACCACAAGAGTTGGTTTGTTATCTTAATTGAGAATCTTGAGACATCCCAATTATTTTAACAATGGGAGAGTGACTGCCTAGCCTGTCTGCTTCTAGCCAGTCCACTTCTCAGTTATTGAGAAATTAATGGTGAATACTGTAACAAGTTTAGTAACTGCAAATTTTTCGTCGGTTAAAAATCTCTTTTCTAGCAAACATGAGAGTTTTGCTTTATGCATTTGCTACTGAGACTGTTAAAAAAAGTGTGTGATCTCAACTTTTATTTAAAATTCTGCTAGTCCTGCTAACCCAGCAATTCGCTCTTTGCCAGCTAACTCAATCTGAGCTCCTCTTCTGTGCAAGGGACTGAGTCTTAACTGCTGAGGATTGGCTGGTCACACCATGTAGCTTGGGTGACTGACGGTTTGGGTGCGTCCAGAGTCTATGCCTGGCTATAGAGAGCCAAGTACCAGACTTCATCCGTGTCGTTTGAAGAAAGGTCATCTGTTTCCCTCTTTAGCATGCTTACTTCCCGGTAGTTTATAATGATTGGGAATCTGCTTAGTTGTCGTTTTGATCAAGATACAACACTCATAGCTATTCACCAAGCTATGGCAGACAGAGACGGTTCTACGTAGTCCTATATTTATGGTTAAAAAGAAAATTGTTATGCTGTTCAAAGGTTAAATTGTGCCTTCAGATAGTAATGCTTTGCCTTTCCTGGAGTGTTTTGCACAAGTTGATCATAAAGAGATTGAACTTGTCTTTCTTTTATCAAACAGTTAAGGCTGAAATGGCTGCAGAAATGATGCCTACAGCTAGTTTCCCTTTCCCTTCTCCTCCCCACCCAGCACTGTGCTCCTGTTGGAAAAGGAGGTGGATGGTGCAGATATGTGGATGCAGCAGCTTAAGAGTCAGATGTATAGGAATGAGGGGCAGTGCTGGTGCACTGATGGAGTGGCATCTCTGCTCTTGTTGATAGTGGTCAATAATCTCAGTATCAGTGACCAGCTAAATATCTGGGGATTTTTTGGGCTGAACTATGGCAACTGCCCTACTCTAAATTGATGTTTGTACCTGCTGAAGTCCTACACATTTATCCTGAAATTACTTTTTTATTACAAATGGTGGCTGTTTGCACAAAGGACTTCATCATCTCAAAGCAGTTATCTTTCTGTGAGTAGTTAATTGGGTCATTACCAGCTTTTCCTCAAAAGAAGGGGAAAAATTGACTAGTCTAATACTTCTAAAATGCAGACCGAAAGGAACAAGTAATTTCTGCAGTGGGTCAGCATTTTATGTACTTCTGTTCTTTACCACCTGCTGCTTGATATAGTAGTCAGTCTGGAGACCAGTACTAAACATCCACCCTACCAGGCATAGCAGAACAGTGAACTGCGTTTGTGGCATCTCCAGAATACTGTGACCATTCACGAAAGAAAGCAGTAGGTTGCTTCTGGTTACTCACAGGTGTATTAGATTTCTACTAGCAGAACAATTTCAGGTTTCTAGGTTGTGTGTGGCAGATGGAAATAATGGCTTTCAGTATGCTCTGGGGTATTACTATCTGAACAAGAAAAAGACAGTGCAGCTTCCCTCTCCTGTCACCCAGGGTTTAGGATATGCCTAGCTGGAGTGCAGAGAGGATCTGGGTTGATTCCTGAATTTCATTTTGGTGTTTTTCATTATTTCCACAGAAGCAGTTGAGTAATAAATGTAAATTTCAAATGTCAGCTTCCAGGGAAGGTATGAATCTAATCTGTGAGTCTAATCTCACTTGTTGAAAATTAATTCAGAGTACTTTTACTTTTAATGCTTGGGTTTTGCATGGGCTGTGATGATTCAGGGTTTGTCCAGACCAGTGAGGTTCCTTTATACCAGTATTGGTTTGTTCCTTTTGAGCAATGTCCTTTTCAAAGACTGTGCCTCAGTGCCTAATCCCAGTCACAACACCCATGTAGCAGAAACCTTCCCCAGCTCTTGACTTTCCTAAACACATTCTGGTATTGCAGCATCCTCTGAGGCTTCTGTGTGTAAGAAGTTACTTGGATTTGGTCTGTTCCTCTCAAACTCTTCGGATCTGCCAGCTCTGTGAAAATAATGGGATGTTAAAATTTAAAAATAAAACACGAGGAAGGATTAGATATGCCAACTTCAAAAAACAACTGCTGATTACTGTACACCTTTCTGTGCTGCCCTCTTTTTGACTGCTGTTTTCCGTTACTATGGTACAATGAAATTTGTGTTATCCTCAGCGTTATCCTATGCTTACGGGAAATGGCAACCAGCAGATACCTAGGTATATAAATCCAGCATTAAACAAGCAATTTGTTCATTTTCTGCAATTGTCCAGAAGGTGAAATGCGTTGTGCTACTGCAGAGGAGTTCTCACAGCACTCCTTTAAATCAACAAGCTGTTTCTTTTCATTTGGCTGTCTTGCTTAAGATACAAAAGTGACCACTGAGTCTCCTTCATGGCTTTCGTCTGTATTTGTGGAGCATTTTGCAAATGAAAGCTGGGGGGTTTGCTGTCCTTGTAAACAGTATTGCAAACCCTAATTCCAGAACGGAGAAATGCCTCCCTGTCCACACAGGCAGAATTCAACAGATGCTGAATTTTGCAGTTGTTCTATGTCTTGCAGCATAAAAGCCACAGTACAAACATTAAGGAAAGGCCTTTTTCCCATCAAAATCCTCAAGCAATCTTGCCAGCGAAGCAAAGCTGCTCCCCCCGTCCTGAAGAGAACATCAGTTAGAGGCAGGGACTTGCAACAGTGAATGAGAAGGTTTGGTCTAACTGGTCGTTTTCTTTCCATAAAATCAGCAGAATGCTATTTGCCGCAGTACGTTGTTGAAATCTTCAGTTGTTATGAATCAGAGCTAAAAGGAGCACCAATACGTGTTGTTTTTTTAGAAAGAAAGAAAGGCTGATTTGAAGAAAATCAACGGAAAAGAATGCAGGAAGCTGCTGACGTGGAAAACTTTCACGCCATGCCAAGACCACCTTTTTATCAAGTTTTATTCATTAAGGTGTCACTTTGCAAGGTTCTTGCCTGTTGCATGCTGATGACAATGTTTTGCTGCTAAAGCTCGAGGAAATGAAGCTGATGAAAATTTTCGGTGTGAAAACCTGTAGAAGTTGACTTCAAACAGAGAAATGTCCGTAAAATGTGAACATGGCAGAG
Organism: Sagittarius serpentarius; assembly: GCA_034782735.1. Classification (NCBI taxonomy): domain Eukaryota; kingdom Metazoa; phylum Chordata; class Aves; order Accipitriformes; family Sagittariidae; genus Sagittarius; species Sagittarius serpentarius. The sequence continues at coordinate 20,456,258 of JAVKLA010000014.1, read as the reverse complement.
ATGGTCCACGGGAATGTTTCAGCTATCAGGAATATGAACTGCATTGTGAGCATTTCCCCTCTCAGATTTGCATAGATGGAGACACGTTGATTCAAAACAGAAGGATTTTGATGAACAGATATTAGCTTCAGCCGTAGCTGAGTAAAGAGGAAAAAAGGTAGGTCACGTTCAAAACAACGGAAACTCAGCAGCTTAATTACACGCTACGAATGGTCCTACTTCTTCACTCAGCAAAGATGGAAAAGTCTTTTGTTAAATGTTATTCGTACACATGAAACTGCAGTCTTTAAGCCAATGCCAACTGCTTCTGAAATCACAACAGCGAATACTGCAAGCTACGCTGCAATTTCTTTTCCTGAAATCATGTGGTTTAGCCTACAAGTGAAACTTAGTAGGGTCAAATGAAAAGGTTTGGATTTGATAAATGAGTCGGTATATATTTTGTGAACTTCCATTGCTGTTCTGCCTTTTCAGTCAAGAAATGCTAAAAAATTTGGACAAAATGAGTTAGTGAAAGTAATGCAACAGCTTAGATAATGTAACTTTCATGATGGCTAAAGGATGGCTCAACAGCAATTATACATGATCAGTAATAAGAGTAAGCTAAAATTATAGCCTGACAGTGCTTAGGAGGAGACTTGAAGGATGTGTGTAATATATTTCCCTCCTTCCAAAACTTGTTGGACTAGCAACCTGACTACGGGAAAATCATTGTAATTTAGCTTTTGTTGGCAGTATCGGCAGTGGAATCTAGGGCATAAATACATTGCTTTGAATATATCTCAGCCCAGATCTAACATGGGAGTAAGTGAATATGGGAAAGTTTGCACTGGTGCTTCTTCTCCTCTTCTTAAACAGGAACAGGAACAGCTCAGGTTTGGTCATGCTGGAAAGCAGATGTGTGCTTAAAATCATTACCTGTATTTCATCCCAAATATCCTATTGAATGGAGAGATGAGCCCACATTTTATCCAGTCTAATGCAGGGACGCTCTGGCAGACAGCAGGGCTGCTCTCAAGCTGCCTCAGAGGAGGCACATGTGGAAACTCACGGTTCAGGGTTTCAGGATGGGCACAGGAACGCAGCTCCCATTGCACCTAGACCCTGTCTGGGATGAAAGCGGTAATCACTGCTCTCCAGACTGTCCCCATGCCTCACGTCAGACACAAACATTCCCTTTTCCTTCAACCTACTCACTGGGAAACATCTGACGGAGCTCATGAGCTTTGCTTTGTGCTGTGTTTGTGGCAGAATTTGTCTCTTATGGTAGGTAGACTACAAACAAGGAGTACTGTGGGTCTTGGTTTTAAATTTAGAAAGAGTAGGGTAGCCAAGTCGTATACTGGATGCATTCAGTTCTGGCTCCTGTGAGCTAAGGAAGCACTCGTGGTGACATGCTTTGCCAAATAAATCAGCATAAGCAGACTTAGGCCGGCTCCAAGTGTGTCACTGGCCACTTTGATGGTCCTTTTTGCCCCACTTGTAAGAAACCAAGGAATCGCTGTGATCTGAAGAGCCAAATGTTTGAGTTTGTGCCAGCACGCACCTGTTAACAGGGCTTTGTTGAGGTCTTTGACCACCAAACATCGATAAGCTGCTCTTGCAGGTTAGGAGATTTGAAACTGCTGGGCTGAAATCCAGCATGTTACAACCCAAGCTCTTTACCTTTTCCTTGGTTAATAGGTGCTTGAACTATTTGGCAGGGAGCCATTGAGGTCTGTTAGGCCTGCGATGGGGCACGGAGTTACATTAAAGACCCAGTTTCTAAGTAATCCAGGGCCTTTGTAACTCTCTAAGTGGCTTGCCCAGAGTCACACTGGTGCAGGGTCACCCTTTGTCTTCTGTGAGACGGGGTAGATGAGGCCTCCAGTTCTTCTAAACACTGAACTTCAGTACAGATCATTAGCATTTTAAAATTAATCATTGAAAATTGCTAGAAAATTATCTGTGTGATTATATCTTGAGGGGCAGAAGCCAGAATAGAGGTAACTGGCTGATGTTTCTCTCTTTGGCTGGAGTTCAGCATTGCCCTGTGCTCTCTGCTGAGGCTGCTTTTTGAGTAAAATAGAACTTTGCATGGAGCTGTTCTTGGTGTAGCTTGCATTTAGAGGAGACAAGAATGAGGGAGAACTCATAACTAAAATTTAGCCTAATGTTTTTTCTTCTTTCTGCGTTTCTGATGGTAGGTATTGGATGTGGGGAAGTTGCTTTGCTGCACCAGTCTGGAAGTGTTAGTATAGCTTTGACCAAGGTCGCAGGAGATGGTCCTTGCTGCAGATGTGTCTTGGCTTTACTAAGCCACATGATTGTTTTTGGTATGGTCTTTGTTCACGGCAAGTATCTTTCAAAGGTGATCTGTACCCTCTGGCACTGAAGGATGTCACATGTGAAAATATGATGACCTGGTAAATCTAATATATGACAGAGTGTTTTGGTGTAGTAGTATCACATTGAATATCTCTTTTCTGCAACTGGGAGGGGGTTTGCTAGCAAAAGGCCTGATTAACATGATACTTGTATGGTCAACTGATCAACAGATTCAAAGCCATGATTAGCAGCGCGGTACTGGCAGTGCAGATTCCTCTGCTGCTGGTTACAAGTGAAATGGTGATCATCTGCAATAAATGGCGATTCAGTGCAGACCATTGATATACCTGCCAGTTGTTTTAACAATTCACCCTTACAGGGGATTTCAGGTCCCTCAAATTTTACTCGCTCAAAGACAATTCATTTAAAAAAACCAAACAGGCTGATAACAAGCCTCACACAGAAAGCTTATTTTGTTTGTTAATATAGTCTTCGTAAATATAGTGTGTTTGTTAATATGGTATAAGTTGAGTTAAAAGATCTAAGAAATGGAACTTGGGTTGCCCGAGTCCTGTGTGGTTTATGTGTAATGAATTTTCACTTAATCATCCATTAATATGTATGATAAAAATAAACATGGTAATTGAACAGCACAGTACTAAATACTGTTCTGAAAGAAAACCACATTGGGTAAACTAAAACAACTGCATTTCTTACTAATCTACACAGTGCATTTCATTTAAAAGGAGAATTTATAGTATTTGAAATATCCTACCACATACTGAAACTTTTAGTGTAAACTGCCACTTTCTGACTATCACATATTGAAATACTTGTGGTGCATAGTGAAATTTATGTTACATAGTGTAAAATATATAGTGAAACCGAACTGATGTATAATGAGACACACATGTGCCTGCAATGACTTATCAGTTCCATTATTTTCTAACTAACATTATTTTCATGATCAAGGTTTTCTGGGTAAGAGGAAGACAATGGTGAAGATCAGGACTGGTATTACAATGGAAAGTGTAGACCCAAACTTGCACGAAAACCCCATCGAGCTGAGTTATCCTTTGTCCTTTTCTGAGATAAATTCTAAATGTGAACTCTGCTAATGGTTACAACATGTCTCTTTTTCTCTGCCAAAGCTTCATTACAAACATCAACATCACCCCAGCCAGGGAAATACCACCAGCCACAAGTGGAGGGGCTGAGTGCCCTATTCTCAGCAGTTTTTACCAGTACGGGGCTGCCGCATGAGAGACCCTGGTGAGGTGTTGGGGCCTTGCAGAAGCACCCAAGCACTGGTTGGTTTGTTCAGACCCATTCAGGTCTCGCGGGAGGGGGCAGCCAGGCATCTCAGACCTGACCACCTTCGTCCACCAGCTCTCCAGACCTCCTGTGAAGGCTCCGGGTGGATGGGCAAGCACCAGTGGTGGCTGCCACCTGCAAAACTTCCTTCTCTGCTGCTTAGATTTGTTTTTTTCTTAAGCCAGGTCCTGACTACACAGCCAAGCATCCCTGCCGGGCAGGGTGGGCAGGATGGCCGCTGGGTGTGCCCTGCTGCTGGTGGAAGAGGGCTGCGGCAGCTGGTCCGGCAGCTGCTGGCCTCCTGGTGACCTGGGGCACTCCTCTGCGGGGCTGGCGTTCGCAATTCGCACTTGCTGTCCAACCTCAGCGACAGTTTGGGCTGAGGATGTCATCTCCTGGGCTGGCTGGCTTGGGATGCAATTTCGTCCCTGTCCTGGTGGACTGCAGTCTTGCAGGTCCCACCCAGCGCAAGGCTGCAGGACTTCTCCAGCCCTGCCAGCTCCTGCCCAGAGCTTCCCACTGGATTTAGACCACAAACAAAGTGCCGTCTCCAAGAATTGGCCAAAAAAGAAACTGAGATCCCAATGCTGCTCAGCCAAAAGAGGGGGAAAGAAACCACAAATCTCACATCCCCTTGACCAGCCCTACTCCAAGCTCCATCAGAGGGGATTCTTTTATGGGTTATCTTTTACCTGGTTTTGCACCAGTGCCAGTATGACCAAACCATTTAACACTCAGAAAGTGGTAACAGCAATGAAGTTCCTTCTTTGTGATCTGCCTTCATAGCACTCAAGTCAAGGTGTGTTTGTCCCATCCTAGCCATTGGACTATGGCCTTTTGCTAAACCAAAACAATCTAGGCCATACTGAAACTGAAAGAAGACCTTGCTACTTCACAACTCTTGTGCAATTGATGCTCATCAAGGATGGTTGAAGGCACAAGACAAAACACACCCTGCGTTTGAGGGTAAGGTATATTAACCTTTCCACTTGGAATGCCTAATTGCTCAAATATTGCCAACATTGTTCAAACTGCCAGATATGTTAGGGAACAGGCAGAACTGGAGGGACAACTCTATATAAGGGGCATGACAAATTTGCTGGGTAAATTGTATAGGAGTGCTTAACCCTTCTCTCTGTTCTGTTTTTTGTAAGGACAACTGCCAAGTAGAATTGATCATGACTAATTCATGTGAGGAAATAGCCCAGAGAAGTTGAACAGCAACAACCAGTTTAATTTCACTTGTTACCAATAAGGCCTAACTTAAGTTTCGAAAGGAGATGAAAGGTAAATCTGCCATTTGCTCTCTATGTTTTAAAAGCTGCAAGAGAGCTTGAAGACAGACGTGCTCTGCGTTATTAACGCCACCTCTGTCTTTAAAGCAGGGAGAGGAGACAAACACAGTTTAGTTCCTGTGTGTACCAGGACAAAAGATCTCCAAAGCATCGAATTTGGCTTTTGGTTTTGTTCTTCCCCATTCCTGGCTTTTTAAAATCATTCTAGAGAGGCACGTTAGTTATCCCTGAAACAGGACAGAGCATATACGGGCTGCTACACATCAGTGCCAAAACTTACCAAGATGGTACAGAAAAGATAAAGAAGAAATTGTCTTGACAGAGAAGTAGTAAGCAGGGAACATATCTTCAGTATCTGAGCATCAGCTCTAGCAAGGAACATATTAGGCATGGATATTTCACAAGTGGTACAATCACCTGCTACCTCTTTTTTGACCTATCTTCTTATCTCCCCTGAATCAAAGGGTGAGACAGTGGTGACAGTGAGTGGACGAGGTACTACTATTTAGACAACATTGTAGAAGATGATCTATTGACAGGGACACAGAAAGCTTTCATAATGCTAGGAGGAAAATTCATACAGCAATCCCAGAATAATAGATTTTTAATCCTTGATTATTTCCTTGTATGATGCAAACTACTGAGTATCATCCACTCCTTTGAACCCCTGTGCAACTTAATTGAGGTAGACCATTTCTTTTTGAAAGATGCTCAGTCCAGACTGAAACATTTACCGATTCCTTCATCTCTGGGGCTAGATTGTTCTTTTACTAAAACAGAACAGAGCAAAACCACTGCATCTATTCAAAGGCAGTACACAGAATTATTATCCCTTTGAGCTAACTTCAGTAAGCCAAGCACATGGCTAAACTGTCATAAGATCAGGCTTAAACACAGTTCTCTTCATTTAAAATGCTTCTGCATAAACCAATCTTTATTTAAATGTCCACTATGTGGATTGTAGATTAAGACTGTCCAAAATCAGGCTGCCAAACTGGATCTGTCCTCTGCTGTGCTAGGTGAGTCCCTGTGAGGTGTCTGAAGGCAAATGGCTCTTGTTATACATTAGCAGCTTAGCAATTTTCTCAGCATCGACGGGAAGGCTGGTGGTGATCACTTGCCAGGAAGGGGACACTTTGCTAGTGTGGGCCTAGTTATTTTCTTCCCTGGCTGCCCATATCGAGCCATGGAGATGTCAGTGTGCTAACAAGAGCACCAGCTCCACATTGGATTTTCAGCTCCAGGGAGAAGTATTAGCAAAGTAAGATGAGTCAAAATAAGGAAACCTCTAAAAAAGGGAGTAATTTGGCAATATCAACGCAGCAAAACACTGAAGGTGAGCTTTGGCAGGGTGTCAGCAGACATCTGAGGAGCCACAAAGCATTGTGGGTGTTTTAGTTTGTCAAGTCATGGGTGAAATTTCGTGCCTCAGAGTAAAGTCAGAGATGAGAAACTTTGGGCCTTTCAACATGGGAGAGCTGAATCTATCAAAATAGTTTCACTTTGCATCTACAGACTGTGAAAAGATGTTCTTCCCCCCCCCCCCTTAGTGTTTCCTCTCACCCTTGCCCTTAGTTGCATGGATCCCCTCGCTTAGAAGGCACCGGGTTTTCCAAAGAAAAGGCAGCATTTCACTGCTTCCCGCCACCAGGAAGTCTCCCTCTGGGGAGGCCGAAGAAGCCAGCGGACACCTTCCCTGTGGCCAGCATGCTGGCAGGGCTGGGAGTCCCAGGGACACTCACCAAGAAGGCAAGAGGATGGGGCTGAGCGCGGGGAAGGGGAGGATGAGAAAGGGAACAGGGACAGAGAGAAAGAGCGTGGGGGTCACCACTCGCCCATGCTAGTCTACATAACGGGTGACAGGCTGGTCCCGGCAGCAGTGCTGCAGCCAGCAGAGCTGGCGGCTTGATGCATGGAAAACAGCAGTCCTGCTGTGTTGTACTGACATACTGCAGGCCAGCCACTGAGCGGGACAAATCTCGCTGGTGCATGTGCTTTCTGAAACCCAGGAGCTTGCCCAGGCAGCCTGTGAGAACAGCACCGAGGCGGCAAGCTCGGGCGCTTGGAGGTTGGGAAAAGCCAGAATTAAGGCTGAGTCAGGCCCCTATGGATGTGCATAACAACATGATCTTTACAGGTTGCGTGTTACCTTTCCCCATGGCCTTTGGCATCGGGGACTCTGGTCTGTAAACCCCGCACCTTGGTGGTGGTCTCTTTTGAAAGGAGTGGGGTAGACGAACGAGTCATCTCGGCCAAGGAGCTGGGTGCCGCCTGGGGGAAACACTTTTTTCACTGGCTGTTACCTGAGGAGTTGTGCATAGCATGGAGCAAGTCACGTAACCCAAATTTTCACAGGCTGTGAAGTATAGTACTCTCTGGGTTTAGGTGCTTGGTTTGAAGGCGTTGAGGATCCCCATTGACCCCTGAAGGTAGGATGAGCTATGCTATAGTGAAGTAACACTTCGGTTGGGATAAACTGCCCTGGAAAGTCTGGGCACCCAACAGAATATTTGACTTGCAACTCCTGTATTTTCTTTCTTTTTCTGTCCTGCGTAGGGATACCACCTTCCTTTCCCACATGGACACTGAGTGACATAGATGAAGCCTTCGGCCATCCTTCCAATGGGTCCCCCAAAAGCACTGAGGAGCAACTGGCCCCAGCTGGAGAGTAGGGTGGGAGCACAAAGGCCAGAGGTGTGCTGCCAGCAATGGAGATGGGAGGAGAGGGAGGACATCCCTGCCCTGTCCTGCGCAGGATGAGCATCTCCCACCTTGTGCGCTGAGTGAGGTAGAAGTCCTGCGGGAAAACCAGTGTGTGATTCTGCTAGCAAGCGCTGCTCCTGAAGCTTAAGTGCAAAGAAGCTTAATTAATTCTGACATTTCATAACTTTTTGGTGCTTGACATTGCAACCTTGCTTGCATTCCATTAATGTGGGGAGAGAGGTGTGTGTACGCGAGTGAGTGAGAGTAGCATCAGTGTTTTGATGAGAACAAGGTTTCCATCAGATACAGACACGTGTCCAACCTGATAACCTGTTTGTTTCCAAGCGATGTGAAGTGAAGGCCCGCTCAGTTTCAGCGCACTTCTGGGTCCCGGGCTTTTACTAGCGTGTAATATTTCTGGCAACAGATGAGAGCTAATACATTGTGTTTAAATCTGGGATGAGTTGACCAGCTGTGGTCTATGTGCAGAGATATCAAGTGCTTTTCTTTGGATAATGTCAGTTCCAGCCTGGAACCCACATGTGGGTCAGAGGCAGGACCGAAGACCAGCAAAAATAACCCGTCTAATCTCATGAAGCCATGTCTCTCCTGCAGAGCGTTTGGTGCAGTTTTCCTCTAACAATTTAAACATTTCAGAAAGTTCTGGGTGAGCTGGCTGCTTTTTCAGTGTTGCACTTCGGTCGATGCTAGTGGGAGGTGTCTGCCCTTCTGTCTGCACTGGAGAGGTAAATTAGTTAAGCAGAGGCATGAATTATTTGCATGCAGCTGAGGTGGCGAATGTTATCTTAACAGCAGAAAAGGAAATGGTTCTCTATAGATTATTAGTTACTGAAAAAGCAAAAGCGTGTCTTTTGTTGCCACCACACCACTGGTCTGACTGTTGAGTAGATACGGATCAATATCCCCCCTTCCTCCTCACCCCCTCGCTCTTCACATTTTCACTTAGGCTGAGGTGAAGAGGTTTCACTTTACTTTATGTCATTCTTGTATTGCCAAATGGCATGCCAGAGCAACTGAACCGGGCGTGATCTGACTTTCTGTTGTGTGCTCTCACATGCAATCCCCTCGTGGGAAAATGCTGAGACAAAATGGAAATTTAAGCTCTGCACCTAGCCACTGTGGTTTTTTAGGTTTTTAATAGTGCTTCATTTGTAAGCTTCTTGGGGCAGAGAGAGTTTTTGTTGCGTTCAGGGTAGTTGTAGCCCATAAGTGAGGACTTTCAAATATTAAAATATTGCAGGTAGTACTGTAAGCAACTTGTTCTCTCTACGAACAACAAGAATACATGCTGTTACATATCGGAGGATCTCAAAACAAGGTACAAATATTAGTCTTACACCACAGCTTGCACAAGTCTTGTACCTATTCTACAAATGAGTCGGGCGTTGTATGGGAAGGTCAACTGACTTGTTCCAGACCTTGCTACCAGTTAGTGGAGGTACCAAAACCAGAACCCAGCTGTCTTGGCTCCTATGGCCCTGTCCTTTCCGCTAAATTTAGCTCTGGCCTTGAAGTACTGAAATTTCTAGATAAAAAAGTCTGTCTTTAAATCGCCATTGTTAGATAAGCTTAAACTTGGATACATTCCTCTGTGTAGATGCACACCACTGCCTTAAATGTTTAGGTCGATCTAAACAATTACACTGAAAATTAATTTTTAAAAAAGAAATGCATTAGGAATGGCATCAACAGGCATTTCCAGACTTAAATACCCCAAATCTGGGAGAAATGGAAACCTGTAGCTGAACTCAGTGGCTGGATCCATCCCTGAATGTATTTTTGGAGTCAGACTCACATGGAGTTGAGGTGTTCCCTTGTGGCTGATGGGTGCAGAGGGAGTTGGTGGGCAGGAGGCCAGTGGCAAAGGACTGAGATTTAGGATGTTCATGTCTAACAAGGCTCTTAAGAGTGTTTTGCAGGGTGCTTGCTGCTTCAGGAGAATGGTTTTGATGGTCAGGGAGGGCCCTTGTTTTCTGGCCTCCTTAATTTGGACAAGTACCTGAGATTTTGAAAGACATCAGAGAGCACTGTGCCTTCAGAATGGTCTGCACCCTTCGCTCCTCAGCCTGCCTCTCTGTCAGGTGCTTGCTAGCAGAGTAGCGATAATCCTGCCCTAGAGAGCAGAAGGGCCTGCACCGCGTTGCCACTGCCCCAGAGAAGCCTGGACCACTGGTGTGTGGCAGGGCAGAGGGAGCTCTACCTGCAGCCACTGTTCCACCTCGTCTCCTGGGCATCTTTTTGAGCTCAAGCAAGACAAGTGACTGTGCAGCAAACAACACAGTCATTCCTGAATGTTGTATCGGGGGGGGGATTAAAAACCTCAAGCAGATCTGAGGGAGGGAGGAAATCTGCACGTCGCTCTTAGCTGCTATGTAGGTCATAACTTCATTTGAGAAACTCAGTTGTTTTATGAACAAGGATCCCAGTGAATTGTTGTGTTTAGCACCCAAGGAGGGCAAGAGGAACCTGGGTGGCCCAGGGGAGCTGCGCTGAACCTCTCCCGAATGGCTCTAGATTGGGGGTGGGGGGTGGGGGGTGTATTTTCCTGTAGATTTTGGCAGCAACTGCTGAGGCTGCTGTGAGGTCTCTCTCTGCAGGGAACAGGCTTTTCTCAAGGGCGATGGAACACCGGGGCTTGCTGCTGTGGGACCAGTGGCCACACAGGACCCTCAGGCAGGAGGTGTGGGGGTGGAGGATGTGGGGCAGCTCTGAGTCACAGCCCGTCTGGGGACAGCAGGACAGGCAGCACGGACATTGGTGTGTAGTCTAAAAGATGGGTGTTTTTAGCGAACAGATGTAAAGGTAGCAACGCTCGTTTGGAAATCAGCTGCATGGCTGGGCATAGGGCTTACTGTTGAGACCGTGAGTCTTCGGAGCCAAGCTAGAGCCACTTCCCAAGGGCCATGGAAGTACCTGCCCTGCCCTTCCCTGGCTGCCGTCTCTAATTATGGGCACAATTTTGGTCAGTGGCTCGCGGCCAGGCCTGCTCAGGGCCAGCCCAGGGAGGAATGGTGACAGGCAAGTGCCTCCTGCACCTGCCCAGTTAGCAGTGGCCAGGCTGGGCCCCCAGTGCTGGCGCATTGGTGCGAGGGGCCAGAGGAGGTGGTGCAGGGTTTTAAGGCAGTGGGGATATAGGAAAAGAGCCCCAGCCTGAGGTTCCGGCTCTGCTCCCCTGGGTCCCGGCCAGGGCCTCTCTCAGGGCGGTGCCAAGGTTGCGGCTCTCGAGGCGGCTTATTGCCCTGCTGATCGGCGCATGAGGGTTTTGGCAGATTGGGATGCTCTGGTGAGAAAAAGCCTCTGGTCGTCACCTCACTCGCTTCTCTGTGCTTAAAGTGTATTTTCTCAGTTTGCAGTGTCAGGGGGCTGGGCACACTGTGAAGCTATTTGGATTCTGCATTGATAAGGCTAGTGCAAACTGTCCCTGCAGCGCTCGAGAGCAGAATCAAACTGAAACTTACCACTCAGAGTAGAAAGCACATAACACCCACAGCTACAGACATGCACAAATTACTGCAATATAGGTTAGAAAAGGAGCCCCTTTCTGCACCCTCTAGTCTCATTAAAAGCACACACACACATACACACACTCAAAATCTTCTCTGAATGACTATAAGCACCAGTGCGTGTTCCCTCCTAAACACCCAGCTAACTTGTAACGGCTTATTAAAAAGGCAAATTTTCACTTTTCATGTATCTTTGCTCCCTTTCGCACCTGGTTGCAGTTTCTACAACATTTTTAACTTTTGTTTTTTTCATGACCAGTGGCGAGTCAAGTGAGACCTCTCGAGGACACCACCCAACCTGGTTAACTGGGTCCCCCGCCTGGGACGCGGCCCCAGCACGTCCAGAAGAAACCAAACCTTCCCTGCTTACTAAAGAATTTCTGCATGGGGCTTTGAGGCGGACAAGAAGAGCAGATCTTGTCTGTAAAGAGGCACAGAACCTGTCCTTTGGAAAAAAAAAAAAAGGCCATCTGAATACGTAGACTAAGGATGGGGGAAAGCAGATGTTTCCTGCATTTCAGACAGTCCTCACTTAGAAAATTTTGCCATAGGAAAGCTGTAGGGAAGCTGGGAACCGAGACTATAATATCCAAGCAATCCCATACAGACTGGTGCCTGCCATGTTCCTCTTCCTGCCCAAAAGCTACTCTCCTCTTTGCTCATTTAAGTCAGGATTTACCATGTAAAACTCAACTGGTAAAGGCAGAAACGTTGGGGTCTCCCTAACCCTAAGCCCAGTATCACATTGTGATGGCTGAGTCCTCAGAGCGGGCGAACTGGGAAAGAGGTTTTCAGCCTTTGATTTTGCTGTGCGTGGTTTCAATATTGCAGGAATCGCTTCTCTTCCCAGCACAGTACAGCCACTTTGGGGCAGGAATGCTGTAAGGAATCTCACTCGGTCCTTGGATAAGGAAATGATCAAGGACTTGCTTATTCACAATTAATGGAAAAAAAAAGAGCTGAAGGCCTTTATTAATCATTGCACAATAAGGAAGTCATACTGGTTTGGCTCCCTTCAATAGGGCTATTTGGTCACACCTACCTAAGTGGTTTGGCATCCCAACCATCTCCCCAAACACAGCCAGAGAGGAGGAGGAGGGAAGGCCCATTGCGCCCGCGTGCCACCAAGGTGCCTGGCCACCAGCTCGCAGGGCAGGGAGAGCTCAGAGTGCCCATCTCCCTTTCCCGGAGGGCCAGGCATCTCTTTTTAGAGATCTCTGCCCAATGCACACACCAGTGCTACCCGTCCGCATGCTCTGGCCACAGGTTTCTGCCCCAAGCCCTGGCATCAAAAAGCAGCAGAAGCCCACGCATGCTCTGTGCCAGAGTTTCCCCCCTGCCAGCTGCGGGCGTCCCTGCCAGGGAGAACCTCCTCCTAGGAGTTTGTGCCACCCGCCTGGTGACCGCAGCTCCTTGCCCCACTGCTGGGCTTCTGCTCGGGGCCCCGGCTTGCCTCTTGTGGCAGCCAGTCTGTTTAACCCCTAGCTCCAGAAAGCAGTTTCTGGCCAGAAGTGACGGCTGGCGGGTGCCTCTAAAGTGCCAGGAGAGAGATGTTCAGCCATTGGGCTTTGGCTGGCGCTCGGGGCTGCATCGCCCTGCCCTAGGAGAGGGTGCCGGGGAGAATTTTAGAGCGAGTGGTAGGACAGCATCAGCATGGGATGAGAGACAACACTTCAGGAGCCCAGGCTACATCTCAGGTGCCCTTCCTAGGTGAGCTTGTGCAGGACGAAGTTTGCAGAGCTGAACCGCCCGAGCCAGCTGTGCCTGTGCTGCCTGGAGGTGGAAAGCATCATCTAACCTTCCCTGCGGCGGGTTCTCCTGCACAGAGTGCCGTTCGACTTGTGCCAAGCTGCCATGGTGGAGGTAAGGAGGCTTAGCTTTGAAGCAGGTGGTGATATCTGTTTGTTTGCATGCGTCTCTAAGCGATCGACATCTGACCCCTCTAGCATGAGACAAGAATAAAACTTTGCATCTGAAGAAGGCAAAGCAAGGGCTTGGCAAGGATTAGCGGCTCTTCTCCCCTTTGGCCACCACTGTGAATTGCTAGGAAATCTTCCCCAACCTCTTTTAAAAATGAGTGAAAGCAGAGTCACGCAGCGTGTTGCAAACTCTCAAGCCTTCTGCCATTGACTGCAGTTAGTGCAAACGTGGCCTTGATGGGCGTGCTATTTGCCAGCACTTCCACGTGCTGCTCGTGAGAATGGGAAAGGCAGCAGCCGTGCTGGTTGCAGGATGGCCCTTTTTCAACATCTGCTGAAAAATTAAACACCCATGCTTTTGGGAAGTGTCACATCTTTGGCAAAAAGTCGTGTTTTCCCTGCTGTTCAGGCAGGATTGGTTAGTGCTGAAGTTGCCAACATTTCCATCTGTGCCCTCCCATGTCCCAGCCCAGGCAGCTGCCTTTTCTCTGCCAGTCTACCCCGACCCCACGTGGAGGAGGGAGCCCTCCGTCTCAGTGCCAGGGTGGCTACCTCCATGCTGTCAGTGAGTTTTTCTTAGGCCACCATGATGGCCTGTGTTTTGCAGATACCTGTCCCGTGACGGGCGCATTCCTCGGCCACACTGCATCCACTCAGCCCTGGCTCACACAGTAATTAGCCAAGTGTTTCCTGGCTGCCTTTAGTAACAGCCACAACTATTTCCCTCACTCTAACGTAACACCTCTGAATGACAGCAAAGGTTTTTGGGCTGCATCCCGTGCAGAGCGCGGTCCCAGCACATGTTGGAACGCAGCTGTGCACCGGCAGCCGCTGATTTGAACCTGAAGGGCTCATACCCCTTGGTGAGTCATGGTTTTAGTTTCTGACCTCAAGGTCATAATTGCCCACGCTGGGAATTAGCGGTGTCTCCCCCAGCACCCAGCTGAGAGACACCAGACTTTCTAAACCAGCCAGAAGGGCAGGATCCTCCTTAAATCTGTGTTTGAGTCTGTCATCTCAGCTGTAATTCGCCCCGTGGCAAAGCCGCTCAACTGACAAAGCCATGCAAGGAAAGCGCATGTCACCTTCTTGGCTGCGTCACGGCCCCCCAACATTTTCACGCTGAGCTGAGGGCAGGAAGGTGGGCATCGAGCCCACCTACCTGCAGACAGGGCCGTGGCTCTGTGCTAGCGGCAGGCAGCCTTGCAGGGCTGCATTTTATGGCAGCACCCAAAAGGAGGGGCTTTCCCCTCCCTGCACCTTGCCAGCGCTGTTGTGGTTAGCCGACCTGGTGGTGGTGGTGTTGCCATGGCTGAAACCCACTGTATTTCTGGTCGCAATACACGCCTTCTGCGGCTTCCAACCAGCTTGGGGGCTGCCAGAAACCAACGCAGCAGCTGCTGGGCTCAGCCTCGTGAGGCTGTGATCTATAATGTGCATTGTCTTTTTATGTAATGTGTTTTATTAAACATCTTCTAAAGCTTACAAGTGTCCCCAGGACATAACTCTCCAGCGCAACGCAACGCTTTGCCAAGTAATGAAGTATGATTTATGGCGGTAACGGTTATCCTATGTTTTTTTTTTTTTTTTTTTAAATTATTACAGCAATAGCTCTGTTGAATATAGGAATATAACATGCTGCATTTGGCACGTTTATGACAACAGTGCTCTGGTTTTCTTAACTCCACAGTTCAGTGTTGGCAGTATTTCAAATTCTTGAGACAGATGTTTAAATGAATTTTTTAAGAGGACAGTGAAATACTTTTAAAACATCATACGGCGCTGAGTGTCTCAATATGAGCAGGAACATTATTTCTTTAACGTTCAGGTAGGGCAGGGCAGCACATGGCCTCTCTGGTTTAGATCTCACAGTAAATGATGGAAGTAGCAAATGTTGAATTAACTTTCTGGGGCATCCTGGCCTGTTGTTAACTTTTTGGTGGAGGTGGTGGTGGGGGAACAGACGCTTGACCTTCTCCCGGATTTAGTTCACGTTCGCGTCGCCTTTGTGAGCAGTGAAAAGAGCTCCACATTTGTTTTGAATGCAGTTCCCACCATGCCAGTACAGGACTAAGTGGTCTCACGCTGACATTTTGAGTGTGTCATTGTGGTCCCAGTGGTTAGGGTTTCAGGCCAGATATGACAATCATTTGGAAAAATGTAAATGAGAACCCTGGTCACATATCTGCGAGGCAGATAGATAGCATTCAAGTGTTTCCATCAAAACACTGAAAATTCTTGGTGATTTTTAAAAAAAAAAAAAAAAATCCTTTTTTTAAAGGTATTGGCTAAAACTGACGAGAGCCCTGCAATTACCAAAGCCAGGGTACTCGGCGCTGGCATTGCTGTTTGCGACTTTCAGTCATGGAAAATCGAAGCCCACAAAGGCAGAAGCCGGCATTGTTGGAGACATCATCGCCCTCGGCGTAGCGTGTGTTTGCGGCTGGGAGGGGAAGGCGCCCCGCAACGAGGCCGCGCACGCAGCCAGTGCAGAGATTGAAGACAAGGGAAGCATCAGTAAAGCAATGAACACTTATATTTAATTTACATTTGACAATTTGCACATAAATAATGATGTAAACCAATACGTAAACATATGATAGTTTGTTGTTCTAGCAAAGTAAAAAGCCTGTTAACTTTGGTCAGAGTCTTTCTTAAGAGACAAAAAAACCCCCAAACACTGTTGATTGTTGCTACATTCACATGTAAAACTTCTAAGGGAAGGGAGAAACAGTAAAGAGAAGTAACAATTCTTAAAGCTGATGCATATAAATTCTTGTAAAATTTGTATCAAATACAAGAAAGCACTACAGGCAAATAATAGGAAAAGTGTGTGTCCAGTGAGAGAGTAGTGATACTTTGGTTTATCCTACAAGTAAGTACTATATTTATGAACTATTGCTACATTTAAAAGATGTCAGCCTCACAATTTGCAGGAGTGGAAATGTAATGAACTGTAGTCCTTCAAAAGCTGTGTTGAGAGACTTGTATTTCAGGATTGTTTGTTTTTTAACAGAAGGCATTAAAATGAAATTTGCTGAAAAAAAGATCACCAAATCCTGGATTGCTGAAGTAGGCTGTTTTAAAATTTGTAAGAATACAACCAGACCAAAAAAAAAAACATGGAGGGGAGGTGTGTAATAATGCTCCTTGTATTTATGCAAGTTGACCGTGCAACTCATTAATGGCAGGGTAAAACAAGACGACGGGCTCATCCCAACTAACCTCCATCCTGCCCTTACTGTGTTTTGTGATCACACCACGCGTGGGTCGTACTTGGCCTCTTTTCAAGTTCTTTGGGTTACGTGTTCTGGCTGTTCACTGACCACCCACCTCCTTCACCCCCAGGACACACTGCCAGGAGAGCTGGGGTCTGATGACCCCCGTCCTGCAAAGCGGGTCATTACCACCAAAGTCGCTGAGATGCCACGTGTGGGTGACATTATTCACATAAGGTGTTTGCAAGTTCAGGCTTCACCGGGACAGCCGTGCATGTGTACTTGCAAGTGATAAATGCCTTAGTACAACCTTCTGGCTTTGAGGTCATTGGTAATATGCAAAACTGGATAACATCTGATTTTCACACTTAGATGAAAAATAGGTTTTATTACATGGTTTGGCTCACAACTTAAGTGGTATAAATATATATACATATATAGTATAGTGGTATAAATATATCTATAAATATACATGTATTCTTTGCTACACCTCAAACGTCACCATATCATCTTTGGGCTTAGCAAAACAAAAAGATAAAAGGACGTGCATTCTATCTTTCCCTGTGCACATTTTGGTTTCTTCTCTAAAGTAGCAAAGCATTTAGATAAAACAGCATTGTCTGCACCACTGGACACAAGCACTGAGGTAATTGTTGTTCAACAACTTTGCAATGCCCTTTTCTTCTTTAATTAAATTAACCACAAAATGTACAAACACAAATACTGAGAAAAATCTGAGTCGTACAGAAGGAAGAAAAAAATGTATGTGCCAGGAAAGGACTTTGTTCCCCACTTCTACCCAGGCAAAGTGGGAGAGGAAAATACAAGTAAAACCAAACCCCTTCTTTCTCAGGGAATCTGACCGTCTTGGTTTTTTTTCATCCCTGGAAGGCTCTGGCCAAAAAAAAAAAATTTTTTTTTTATAAAGAAAAGAAAGAAGTCTGCCAAAAACCTCCTTTTAGGCAGAATATTAAGAATATTTGTGTGTTTGCTTTTAAAACTGCTTTTGGAAACAAAAGAATGAGTGAGATTTTATTTTGGAAGAGCCACTTTAAGCTGATGCATTCCTTTGGTCATAAAGTTACACGACAAGGTGTGGGGCTACAGCTGTTTTCTAGAAACCTGTGGTATTGTCCATGGCAGGTAGGGGTTTGCTGTGCCACATCTGTTCTGGGTAGAGCTGCAGACAGAAGAATCTCTCTCCTCTCCTCAGAGAGGCAGGGGTAGCAGTTTCTTCCCTGCTTGCTGCTACTCTGGGTTTTTTGGTTTGGTTGGTTTTTTTTGTTTTGTTTTGTTTTTTTTTCTTCAATTCCCAGTGGGGTGATTTGCACATAAAAGTACACAGTATTTCTTCAAACCAACAGATCTAGGATTCTGTATGTCTAATGTCCAACTTTGGCAATACAAAAAACCCACATTTGTTTAAAAGACATCGGTACATAAAACACATTTACTGAAACCCCAATCTTAGGTTCTTAAAACAGATGTGCAGAAAAAAGTATCTACAACGAATGGCCATAAAACAAAACAAAAAAAACATGTAAAGTAAAAATTACAATGAATTTTCCAGTCATTGTAAACATTTTCCTAATTATTGCTTTTAGAATGATTAATTGCATAATAAATTATGAAGTACTATCATTGAAAAAATAATTATGGATAGATGATTGTCTTTTAGTAACTGGCGAGGCAATGCACAGTCCTTTGCCCCTTTTTATGCCCTGAGAAAACAGTAACTTTGGAGTTCCTTCTTTCAGCTGGAGAGCATAGGGAAACTACTGTAAGCCAAGATTGCTTTGCAGCATTGAAACTATGTACAAGCAACTGCTACAGGCACCCTGACTTGCCAAGTCATAAATAAAAAAAAAAAAAAAAAAAAAAATCACTTTGCCAAAAAGTCTTAAGGGTCCATTGGTTCAACTGTTTCTTGCTTGACCTTTACAGGTAACAGAGGTAGTGGGTGACCGTGAGGCAACTTCATAATTGACATATCTGACGACTCGTAAAGGTTGCAGCCTGAGGAGAGAAGTCCATTTCCCAGGTTCCTCTGTAGAGAGACTTTCAGATTAGCTCCTTCCATTTCCCTCCTGAGCATGGTCAGTATATCCTTCTCCACGATCGATGTTAAGTCGATATTGTCCTCCACTTCTTCCAACTTGTCGGCATTGTCACTGATGTCGAACTTCTCAATCTCCTCGTTGATTCGATTCAGGTCCTCCATAGAGAGGCCAGAGGCAGGGGCGACGGGGCAGTTGCCCTTCAGATGGACCTGGAGGCTGCACAGGTGAATGTAGCTCTTGTGGCAGTGGATGCATTTATGGGGACGTTCTCGGGTGTGGAGACGCTTGTGCAGCTTCAGGTGCACAAACTGGGTGAATTTGGCCGGGCAGAGCTTGCACTGGTAAGGCTTCTCTCCAGAGTGGAGCCGCAGGTGGGTTTTGAGATTGCTGGTGCTGCTGAACCGCTTGTGACAAACCTAATGTGGGGGGTGGCAGAGAAACAGTGAATGAGTGGGAAGGGATTTTATGGTTTAAATTGCAGACACCTAGGAGGAGATGGCAGGACGAAGCGGCAGCTTTCTGTATCTTCACACTTTCTCACAGAGGGAAAAAAATCCCCACCTTTTTTATTTAAATATTGCCGAACAGCATTTTGAGTACGGCCGATGGCAAAAGTGTATCAGGCAGATGTTGCTCTAGCAGGCTAAAGGCAACCCTGCTGTCTGACAGACGCTGCTGCACCAGGGCTGGCAACGGCTGCTATACGGACTCCAGCCCTGAGCAGCCAAGGGTTTGTCACACAGCCCTCCCTGCCTGCCATACGGGGTGTGCACGAGCCCTGCCGTCCCTTCGGCCTCCAAGGGAAGTTGTCTCTCTGGTGTGTTACATACCTGACACTCGTGGGGTTTTTCTCCTGTGTGTACCAGATAGTGCTTCTGGAGGTGAGCCAGTTGCGTGAAGCCTTTATTGCAAGTCTGGCACTTAAATGGTCTCTCTCCGCTGTGTACTCGGAGGTGCACCTAGGGAGAAACAAAGCAATTAACAATTTGCAGTTTTCCAGGGCTGTAACAAAAGTACTTTCAGATGTTTCCTAAAGTTAGCGGAAGACTCCCATTGCCAAAATACAATGTTATCTAGTTAATTACGTGGCGTCAGTATTAAAACACTGTCTTTACAACCATGCTTTCTTGCTGGGGGGTGCCGTATTAAGCCCAGACTGATAAAGAGCCTAACAAGCGCGGGAGGCCTGTCCCTACTTTTCCTAGCTAACCTATAAGGAGAAACCAGAGCCTTCCAAGAAGGCCCATGTCTTATTTTCCACTGCCTACCTTCAGATTGGAGAGCTGGCCAAAGGTCTTGGAGCAAACGTTGCATTCATACTTGATCTTCCCGTTCTGCTTCTTCAGTGGGTATGGGAGCGTTTTGTAACCGGTCACATTCCTCTTACTTTTGATGAGATTCATGGCTTCTTCACCGCCGGTGGCAGCCAACACCACTGAGGTAGGTTTAGGTTGCATTATGTGTTCTGAACTGGCTGCTGTACCAGCTGTGGGTGACCCGCTGGTGGGGCTGCATGGCTTGTCCTTCATGCTGGCAGCAGCGCCCGTGATAGAGAAGGCACTGTTAGGTGCTGGTATGAGGAAGTCTCTCGGATGATCAGGCTGCAGCAGTCGACGGCCTCCTTCACTGGGCAATGAACTGGGGAGCGTGGTGGGGTTCAACATGTGGTGGGAAAGGCTACCTCCGCTGAGCAGGTTGCTGTAAAGAGGGTACATCCTTGGGAAGAGATTGAAATTGTTGATGCCATTGATATTGTTCAAAGCGCTCAGGTTATTACAGCTCATATTGAATGGAGGTAACAGGAATTTGGGGTAGTGGGGGTTATAGGACGGCAGAAAGGCAGGCGGGAGGTGGCCAGGGGGTGCATATCCAGGATAAGACCCCAATCCTTCTGAGCCATACGATCCGTTCAAGTAAGAGTATGGCTCTCTGTGCTCTTGGGAAGTAGGTGCCAGAGGCGAAACTGTGACCCCTGGACTGCTGTGAGGGCTTGAACTTTTTAAACTCTGGGCTGGGCTGCTCCTCCCAGAAGGACTCGGCGTAGTAGACGTCTGGATGGGTGAGTGAGTAATGTAGCTGGGTCTGTCCATCCCATATGCTAAGGAAGCTTTCAGATAGTCTTCTGGAATGTGAGGTCGGATCGGGTAGACAACTCGAGGGAAGAAACACCTCTCCGGGCTATAGTTCTTACGTAAATCATCCAGGTCTTTTTCTGGAGTAACTGGTGAAATGTTGGTCTGGAAGAAGTCTTTTCCTTTCGGGGGATTGGATTCCATTTTCAGGATTTCTTTCACACTGTGCTCCTTCTTTGGGGTGCTTTTCTGGTAGAGCTCATCTTTATCAGCACTGTGCTGCTTTGGATTAACATGGGTTTGTGCTGAAATACAAAGACAAGGTAATGATTATTTAAATATGCCACCATCATTATCTCTTTTCAAAACACTATCTAACTCCTACAAGTTTAGTGGGAAGGAAGGGCCACTCTCAGAGATAGGCAATCGTTTAACTCACCAAAAAACTAATTTCTGTGTGAAGAAATGCCTCCTGGTATGAAGTGTTAATAAAAAACATTGTTAATTTAAGGGATACCAGCCAGTACATACAGATCTGGATGATGATTCATTTGCAGAGTGCCAGTCTCCACTGTGCAAACTCATTTCACCTTTCTTTCCCCTTAAATTTGACTAGCTTTGCTGTTGAATATCTGTGTAAGCAGTATTTCTAATAAATGCAGTAACAAACGTTTGTTCACCGTACAGGTTTAACAGAAGGACTTTGCAGAACGCAAGCTCCCAGAAATGTTCCTCAGTAAAATAACAAGGCATGACAAATCGGCTTTTGCCAAACCGCAGCAGTCACTTCACCAGCCAGTTCAATTACTTACAGTACCAAAAAAACCATGGCTGGCTAGGATGAAAGCCTTCTTCAAAGAGAAGGTATTCTCCATCAGTAAACAGATCATTACTCATTAAATATACTGCTTAGGAACATCTACAACAAAGCAGACTATTTACTGCAGATTTCTGTGGCATTCAGTCTATGCAAAAGTCCTCTGCTTACAGCTGTACTTTATAAAAAAAAAAAATGCTGAAGCAAAGCAAAAGAAAGCAAGACTGGTTGGCTCCAGCTTAAGTTGAAATGTACTTTAAAGAAAAAAAAAAAAAAGAAAAGGAAAAGAAAAGAAAAGGAAGTATGTATTTAGAAGGAAATACAAGCCAGCATCCATTCGGCTCAGTTCAGCGCATACACTGTTTATTTCTGTTCAAAGACTCTACCTTGTTATCTGGACATAATACAATATAAACCGTACACTGAAAGATATCTTCAATAGAAAAAGAAGTCTGCTTTTATCTAATCTCCCAAAGTTAATAGTTATATAATCTTGAAATGGTGACTTGTAAGATATTTTATTATAGGGGAAAAACTACAAGAAGTTTCATATTCGTGGTTAGCTATGTGCAAGGTTTTCCATCAGGAGGTACAAGTCAACGCCGACAGGTATGTGACTTGAAAGCATCGCAGCCCTTTAGCCAAGATTCTACTTTTGTGACTATTCTTACTTCACTAACTGAGGTGAGAAACAGTTACTTCCGATTTTTGGAGGACCAGCTGAACCCAGTGAGGAAGATGGGAAGAGGCAAAGACCACACCTCTTTCAATGAGGATTCTTTGCTTCACTGTTCGCTACCCTGATGGAATCTATCATTTGGCAACACTACCCTCTCAGGCAAAGAAACAGCCATTTATTAAACATATCCAAGAAAACAGCTGCTTTCAAAGCATGCTCCTACTCACAGCAACCCACTTTCACAGTAGCATCCTTTTTCAAACAGCATTAGACTAGCAGCAAGCAAATTTAGTTTGAGGTATGTGGGCAGTTTGTGTATTTGCAAGTTGCAGTGAAATGCAATTGAACACAGTTACGTTCAATTAAAGTATTTATGATAAAACATAGGGTGCGTTGTACAGCAAGCACGTACGCACACAAGTGCGCAGATAGCTTCCCAATTACTTCTCTCAACATTAAAAGTTCAACGCAGAGCTGTTTCAAAAATAAATTAACAGAGTGTCATGTTGTCTGGCATTAAAAATCATCTGCTTTCTCTGGTCACTTTGCCTGTACTCGTGGACTGGTAACTCATTTTCTAAATATCCACCCAGATTTTTGGGTATACCACAGCCTACTAGGTTCAAGAAGCTCCACAATGGCACTGTGGATAGTATCACCTACATCTTTTTATCAGCTGCCTGTCACCACACCAGCATCTCGGAGCAAACATTCCAGGTGACGCTATCAGCATCGGGAAGTATTGAGACCGGGAAGTATTGAAAGCTTGGGCAGGGGGAAGCGGGACTTGTGAAGCCTCACAGCAGAAAAAATAAATAAATACCACCTTATCAGGCCCGTATCAGTTTCTCAGTGGGGTCTGTTGAGCAGGAAGTTCAAACTGACACTTTTAAAGAAAAAAAAAAAATCCAGGGGGAGGGGAAGAGGAAGGAGAAGTGCTGGCGCTGCTGGAAAAGTGATAGAGAAACTGGGACTGCTTCAGCTGGAGGAACGGCTCCTCCTGTCAGAAGGTTAAACATCAGGGTGGGGACGTACGTGCCTTATGTGCTGGAGCAAGCCCGCGAGTGACAGGAAGCTTACACCGAGAATGTAACTTTGTGCAACAGACCCACGTCTCCACTTCACTTCACAGACTAAAGATAATTGCTCTTTCCTTCCCTTCGAAGTTTTCCCGGTAAAGCCTTCCCTCCTACTAATTTCCACATGTATAGAGAAGTTGCAATATTTAAAGATTATTTTTCAAGTCTAACTGTGACAGCTCTCTTCAGTTTGCAAGCTATTTTTGGTCCATAAATCCCTTCTTGGCTTTTTCCCCTATTACCTGAGCACAAGGGACACTTGGGAACACCAGAGAGATCAAAATATAAACAAGTGTGTCAGCACTGTGTAAAATAAGAGAAGATAATGTCAGGGGCCAAGGAGAGGTTCTTATGTTTTATACTGAACATGGATTTAAACCAGGGCTGAAACTGATTGCGAGGTTTACAACCTTTCTTGTTGCTCTTAAAGGAGCCACACTTCAAAGTCAGAGATATATTTCTTATAAATATATTTTTTAAACTTGTGATTTTAGATTTAAGTTCTTACTGATCACAATGTCTCCCTCTCGCTCTTGAAATGCATTTCTCCCTCCCACCCCCATATACATATATATATACACTAAATATAGGCACATGCTCTTCCAAGATCTGTCTAGTTTCTGTGGTCAGAGACACGTACAGAAAAGAGGTTCATGACAACACAAGAACAGTGCAGCTGCATTTGTAAGTTACTGATCTGAGGGGAGAGGGGAAAAAAAAAAAAGACGAAAACCCAGACGTGCCTCTTTAGGAGCCTGATCCACTTCTAATCAAGGTCAACAGATTATTTGCTCAGATCTGAGATTAGTGAGTGCGTGCAAGAGGAAAAGGGACAAAACTCCTGGTACTTTTAAGTATTAATAAAACTTGAGCAGAGGGGCTGCCTGAAGTCACTCCAATGTGGGTGTTCCAGCTACAGACTGCTGCATAGCTGTAGGCTTTGCTCTCATTTCTTCTACTCCAAGCTGTAGCCTGAGAAAGACTTCATAAAAACAATGATCTGCTTCTTTCTAAAAACTTGAAAAACGGTTGTAGGCAGACAGTAATTTCAATAGTAATTTCAGGAGTGAGATGGTACTGAACACTTTGAGTGGTGGAGCTTAATTATGCCGATTCACATTTTCGATCTAAATTAAGCACCTCTTTTACTAGTAGAAAGAGAACCTCGAAGTTGTGAAGCAGGCAAAACAAAGAATGTTTCCACTCAAAATGAGAATGGAGACCAACATTTAGAAGTATATAATTTGATCATCTGTTTTCTAAATGTGTCCAAGGCAGGGTGACATGCCTTTGAAAACATTTTGCTCAGAGAAAGTCTTTAAGGGAGGCTTCAAATAATCCTCAATATTAAGTCAACTCTAGCCCCCAAATTCTGGTTTTGTGAAGACAACCTTTCATATCATTTCAAAATGATTTTCCTGAGCCCTTTTGAAGATTCCAGGAGGCTTTTTTTTAAGCAAGTGCAGATGTTTCCTCTCAACCCAAACAGAAAAGCTTCAAAACCAGAAAGTGAAACTGCCCATAAACAAAAGGGAAAGCAAGCGGCAGGGCTTAGCTAATGGCCAGTGTGTCAGGGCCAGCAGGAAGAAAAGAATCAATCACATTAAAGAAACAAGCATTAAAAAGTTAATCTTCATAGAATCCGTAAGATTTTAAATAACAGCTTGTTAAACCTGTTAATGAAACAAAAAGATTGCCAAATGTTTTGTAAATATGCAAAATGTCTTCCCGCAATTCAACCTTTTTTCCTGAACCTTGACCAAAAGAAGCTGTCACCTGCCTGTACTTGACTGAGAAGACAAACACGACATAAGCAGCAGGAAGTTGCATCATGTGACTGCAATACGTGAACACTATTATCAAATAGTCATGTCCTGAGTCAATGCAGTTGTTTAGGGCTTTTTTTGATTGTTTTGGTTTTGGTTTGTTTTTTTTTTTAAACTGTTACCCTCTCCAGCCTCCATCCCAAAATAATCCTCCTACAATGAGGTAGTAATGAAATGCTAAACTATGTGGGACCCCTAAAGCAAACTCCCTCAATCTGCTTGCTAGTCAAAAAGTAAAATACCACAGACTAAAAGACAACCTGAGGGCCCAGCTGAATGAGGGTAAGCACATTTAACAAATTACCGAAAACTGATTTTTTGGCCAGCAGACTATAGAAAACTTGCATCATCGCACTTAAAACCATTTACTGGACAACGGCACCATCTGAAGGTGACGTATCTCAAATCTTGATAGAAAACAACAGTGGCCTCAAAACACGAAGAAAGGAGAAGGGGATCATTTGAAACGAGAGTGAGTTTCCACTGCTGGGATAATGTGGAGTCTTGACTCTACCACTATTGTGCAACTCCTTGCAGGCACTTCAACATCCACTCGAAGTTACGTAGCTCCACTCGGAGCTAATCATGGCCATGAAGGTAGGTGTGTGCTTCAGCGTCTGAAGGACTGGGTCAAAGGCCCCAATTCAAGAAAATACAGAGGACAGGGTTAAACCCTTAACTAAGTACCTGCCTAATTGCTGTCCTGAATCTGGATGCTTTCCTTCTACGGCGCAAATGAACTAATGCCGGAGAAGTTACCTTTAATTTGAAAGTTTGCTGTTATAGAGGCACGTAGATGTTAAATGTATTTACACATCCACATATATGCTCTAAAGTGGTAGTTCTCTCATTTTTGAGGCCACTAATTACAGGAAATAAAGCCAGAGAAATTCTCTGATACATTTTTCCCCGGAGGCCCATCCCGCTCGGGTGCTTAAAGATGAACTGATGCGCTGAACTCCAAGACCGTGATCCCCAAACCCCTGAGGCGCCTAAAGCAGCTGCCTATATTGTAAGTTGGCAAGACTGGAAGCTCTCCGTAGGTGTGTGTCCCAGGTGGCCTCTCCTGTGCTGGGCTGGGCAACCAGCCAAGGCACGGCTCTTCCAAAGCCTCCCGAGGGCACCGGCATGCTCTGCACACCCAAGATGTGGTGAAGGGAGGGAGCTGGGCGCAACACACCATGGCCATGGGTTGGTAGTGCTGCTGCAGCACGCTTGCACCAGCACGTGTCCCAGCAGGAGGGGGCCCTGACTTCAGCCTGTGGTGGGACCTGGACCCCAACTTTCCCTTCCTGTTCCTCAGAGTGTGCCAAAACCAGCAGCCAGGAACTTGGAGAAGCGGCAATGCTCACCTGTTCCTCTGAGGGAAGCCGTGCTGCTTTAAACACCGAATTATTAGCGATCCTTTTGTCTGGAGAAGGCTTTCCTGACTTTCTAGCAGGTGCAGGAGGTGACCAGTGGGGGGGTCCCCCCAAGCAATACTCTGTTAAGATGTTTTGATGGGGCAAAGCCCCACATCTGCAGCAAGTGGAGGATGCTAGTGATTTGGGGACAAGCCTTCTGCACTTTATTCACAGATGAACGCAGTGCAAGGACACCTTGGCCAGGCCTGTGATAGAGAGAGAGGCTGTAAAGGCAGCAGGATAATTGATAATTTTAGATTAGAAGTGGCCTGGGAGGAAGGGGAAGAAGAAAACTGAATGGTGCCAACATTCACTTTAAACTCATCTGGTTCCAGTACTAATGCTGGAAACCCCCCCCCCCCGCTTGCACTGTTGCTACAGGGCCTTCAGCAAATAAGCATATTTGGGAAACCTCTGGATTTTTTTCCATACTTTTCAAGAAAGGGCACTGAAGCATTAGAAAACCTCAATCCTTACGGTACCTGTAGGGTTTCTGGCCCAACCGCAGGCTTTAGGCCTGACTGTGTTTGTCACAAAGATGAGGGGAAAAGATAAAGACAGTGAGAACTTTTTCTCATTTTTCTGAACTGCTATTTTCTTTTGGTAGAAGGGGCTAACATAAAATTTCCAAATGGTTTAAACAGAATTATCTTTAAAAAGAAGAAGGGATATTTGTTGCTCAAGATCCTGTCTCTTTAAATCCACGTATTGAGCCTACTTTTACTAAAATGGATTATTCTGCACATGTCCAGACACCCCTAGTTTTGACCTGAGTAAGAGTAACCAGGTAATTAGTTGACACTTTACAAATGCATTCCTCACTACTTCTGCAAGGCAACCTAAGATGCCAGCAGATGCAGGAAACCGAGGCTGCGTTTGTGTATCCTCCTAGCTAGTGGCCAAATGTGTCTGGCTGGATCTTTGCAAACTCCTCATCCACAGGAACCCTTAATGCTATTGTCTCGTCCCACCTGCAGGTTCCACTGAAAAGTCAACAGTTCATCATATCAGGAAATAAAACTGCACAGCGAATGCTGAAATGACTTATGTGCAAAGATGACAGAATCAGTGAAATACTTTTTGAATAGGGAATATAGCAGCATAGGCCATCCCCTCGCTCTTTTCTCTCTGCCATTAAGAGAAAGCAAATTTTCTTCTATAATTTGTAGGGAAAGACCAAAAACTGGTGAAAGACGACATCCATGGAGGACAGATGTACTTTTGATTAATCTGAATATGTGACATCATTCTCATGATGCGGGGTTACATTTTAGCTCTAATGTTCCCCAAAGTAACACTGATATTTTATAACCCATTATTTGTTGCCAAATAACAGAAAATAGCCCTTTTTATAAAAAAAAAAAACCTGCTTGCAGATTTTCCTTCACATTTCAGTGTAGGCGCTGGCAGAAGGACAAAGAATGCTCTGCTTTGTCTCAGAGCAGCTAGCAGGAGGGGAGGCAGCCCAAGAGTCGAACGAGAAGTCAGCAAGAATCTCTCCCTCTCTTCAAGGGGCTCTGGGTGAGGTGCGAGGCAGTGATTAAACTATGAGTAAAGCACTGAGGCTGGAAATGGTCACAAACCACAGAGGAACACAGAGATAAACTCCTGGAAATACCTCTTTGCCGTGCTACCAGTGCTATTATTCTTGAACAGAAAACGAAAGCTGCAATATACAGCCAAGAAATGGGGACAAAATACACTGAGTTTAAAAAACAAGTAACCAGAGGAGAAGACCACAGGAGGTTTGCTCCCATAAGATAAAAGTAAGCATAGATGCAAGGCTCAAAGAGCATTATGCAGTCATATATTTTGTCAGACACCTAGACAGTCACGGCACGTAGCCACTTCCTTGTACAGCGAGGACAGCCCTTTGGGAGCATGAATGGACAGTCTTTAGCATATGCTATCAAAGCAGACTTTTGCTCGATGCACTACAGAACCTGGACCTGGAAAGCCTAAGAGTGAACCAACATCTATGGTTTTGAAGGCAGAGGATTTATTCAGGTTGTCTGTCCAGAATACCATCAGATAAGACTCAGATTGTAAACCAGTAACTGTTCAGATTTTTTATAATCTGTTTACATTTGAACGGGCACAGAGAACTCGTTCTGTTGTGTTGGGTTTTTTAATTCCCCTTTTCCACTCCAAGCTACCTACTGTGACACAACAGATGATGCAGCTGTGTAATTATACAACTTATTATTAGATCATATAGGCAGAAGAGACATTGCTAGCATTCCTTGTTTATAGTGTAATCCACTTACTGAGGTTCATCATTGTCAGCTCTCTGGAGGAGGGATAGTGCAGCCTCTCTGCAAAGTCTCGGCAATACCACACAAGCAGCTCTTGGTTGGCAGGGATGGGCTTGATGGTGTAGAAGTAGATGTTCATTCCATTCTGACAAGCAGCCAAGTTCTGTTCCTGAACAGAGTAGCCAGGGTTTACATAACGCATCCAGTTGCTCTTGTCCTCGTTAAATCCGTCAATGAAGTGGTGAAGCTCACCACTTGAATAGATCTGGAATAGAGAGGAAGTGCTCATGAACACACATACGTGCAATATGCAACACGTGCGCACAGAGTCCACAGGGGGAAAATGATAAGCTTTTTTTTTTTTTTTTAAACAAGCAGATATTACTGAAGTAAGAATTCAAGCTGGGTTCCCCCCTTTCCAACTATGATATCCTCTGTGTTAAGAGAAGAGATGCTTATTCAAGGCAAGCCTACAGTCATGTTTTCCATTTCTGCTTAGCCTGTGTCTCTGCAAGTATGGACAACTCGGACCCAAAACCTGAAACGCAGAGTACTCTCCCTGCGTGAACAATCTACCTTAGAGTCCTTTTCCTGGTGCTATGATCAACAAGTCGATGATGCTAATGACTGCAGGTCTGAGTGCATGCTTGCATTAACGCTTTGAGTCACCTGCGTACAAGACTGACTGGCTGTGCTACGTCAGTCTTTCTCGCCTTTTTCTATGGCCTCTGTACTTGCAGTTTCCTACCACCTCCACCCAAAGGTTTAAACTATGCAAACATCCTCCACCCCCCCAGAGTCCTAAAGCAACACTTGCTCATAGTTGGACTGTAACCCTTTTGTGGAAAGGCTGGGCGAGGCAAAGATGAACTTCACCTGCCATAACTTAATGAAGACCTGGAGAGGGGCCAGCTGATGAGAAGTCACTTTTCCTCTCAAGGGACATGTTCTGGCTTGTCCACAGAGGGGAAAGAAAACATGAATCTGAAAACTGCTCAGTGGCTTGGGGGGAAAGAAGTCCTAATCACTGGCAGAAGCTACTGTTTCTTGAAGTGGTAAGAATAAAAGAATTATTAAACAAAAAACAACAACAAAGAAGAAAAATCTAGGAGACGCATTTGTTAAAGACACATCTCTTACTCTCAGGGGGAACTAGCTTCACGCTGGATGAAACGGGGTTCCTGGGTTTCGCAAAACAGATGACCGGGCAAAAGCCAGACCTTGAAGCAGGAGCAGTTTGCACCAGCGATGCACTTCACTGGGCAGGAAATGCCTTTTTGAAGGGGAGACAGAGCTTATCTCAGAGGCAAAACACTCCACAGCCTGTTCCTGCCTTTGTGTTCACACCACTGTCTTCTGCACCTACCTGGCCGGGCAGTGCGTCCCGTGAGGGCCTGCCGGCCGGCCGGGACCTCTCCTCTTCCTGAGAGAGCCGCCAGCCGAGGAGCGAGGCAGCCTGGCCCTTTAACACGGGCCGTAAACACCAGAATCACTTTCTTTAAGAGTAACTTCCTGTAAACTGAGAAGGGGGAAATACATGTGGCCTCATCAAAGCAGCTTGCGAGAGATTTTGCGGTGTGTTTGTTATGAGAAAATGGAAGGGAGCCGGGTGACTTGTGCTGCATCAAGAGGAGCCTTCGGGTTTCTCTGCTCACCCCGGCTCGCAAACTTCCAGGAACACGGGGCTGCTGTGCTCGACCCTTGCCACCGCTTCCCAAACCAGCCCTCCACCACTCCCATGGCGGGGCCACGGATGCTGCAGGTCACCGTGCTCCGGCTCCGGGGTGAAGGCCCCCCACCGGGCTCCCACCTATTCTGGGGAAGGCGAGACCAGATGTGCTGAGTCACGGCGCGGTTCCCAGAAATGACGCTGGCCCTGGGCGGCCCCGCTCCCCTCGAGCGGGCAAGGCGCAGGCAGCGTCCCCCCGCGCACATAGCAGATGTTCCCGCTCCTGCCAGCAAGCCCAGGATGCCTTTAATAACACGTGGGAAGTTATCTCCCACAATTTCCTTTGCATATGCAAGCCTGTGTCAGATCCCTAGGAAGGAATTTGTTTTCAGTGCAGCAGCCTGTCTTGAATGAATCAAGAGATTATAACAGGGAATTTAACGATGCTTAGATGGCTCCTAGGATATTATTTCTGAGGATCCCTCCA
Source organism: Sagittarius serpentarius (assembly GCA_034782735.1). Classification (NCBI taxonomy): domain Eukaryota; kingdom Metazoa; phylum Chordata; class Aves; order Accipitriformes; family Sagittariidae; genus Sagittarius; species Sagittarius serpentarius. Next base: position 20,425,631 of record JAVKLA010000014.1, on the reverse strand, counting down.
CATTAAGGCTTAAAATCGCATCATGAGAATGATGTCATCTTTCTCGCTGCGATATATGAACGAAGTCCTGCAAGATGGTTAGCAGCCCCTCTTCCCAACGTCTGCTGGCAGGGCTAGGGCCGGTGTATTGGTCTCTTCCTAAGGTGGACGCAAGCTCCCCAAAAATTCGTCTAAAAGAAACATTTTGTAGCCTTATGAATGTGAAAACACTTGCCTGCTTTGTAAAAACACTCATGCAAGTAACTGCCTGTGCAATGCTATATTACATTGCACAAAGACGATCTGAAAAAACCAAAATGGTGCAATTAGGCAGGAAGAAAGGGGTGTGGGGAACACTGGTGCTTGGCCCTGGGTTTCACCTGGATATGAGGTCGGGATATTGCTAAGGCAGGCAGGCATCTGCGCACAGAGGCTTGGATATACTCCTATATCCACCGATTTAGACACAACCTAAATGGCTAGAAGGCAGCAAAACAAATCCATGGAAGGAGATGGGGCTGAAGAAATGTTCTCTAACAATGAATAATGGGTCTGTAAAGAAAACTGAGGATTATGTCAACTGATAAACTGGAAGCATATTCCCCAGCACAGCCCTCCCAAGCCAAAACAAATTGGCTCGTGCTCTCTTCCAGCTTATACTATGGAGTAAAAATTAGGCGTCACCTCTAGTTGTTTGTCTGCCATTAATGGAGTTTTCCCTTCACTAAGATCTGTAGGTTGCTCTTTTAGCACTTTCTGAAGCGGACTAGAAAAGCTTATGACTTGAATGATATATGCTGAAGACCACCACCGTGTTATAGCAGTTCTATTCAAAACCCAGAAAAAATGTCACAAAATGTATCATAATTCCAGAGTAAAAGATTATGCAGTACTTTCACAGCTTCTTCACAGCTGGAAAAATCAAGGATACGTGATATCTGCATAAACAAAAATGACTTTCCGCTGTGAAGAAAGGCAAAATAACCTGCCCCTACAGCAAGCAGCAGAACTATTTCTTTACACAATCAAGCACCAATGCATTTTGGAGGACAAGAGCCGGGAAGGGCTGCGCATCTCCCCTGCTCGCTCTACCCACACAGTCCCTACATCCAAGACAGACAGGATTTTACTTGGGATTAGTTCACCCCACTGGCTCTGTTCATGCCTGGCAGCATACAGAAAATGCCCCCTGCAGTCACACAGGTCTGAAGCAGGAAGTGACCCAGCTTCTCAGCTGTACTCATTTAGCGATCTGCTTACTGCAACAACATGGTGCTGTTTTTTCCTGCTTACCCGCCAAAAGTATTTTCTGTTCGCATTCTTGGGAACCGTATCGCTGGTATAGATCTCTCCTACCAGGGGTCCAAAGCGCGTTCCTTTTGGGATGTACTCTTTGCTTATAACTCCAGTGACCTACAAGAAGAGCAGCACAGGATCAGTCCATCGCCAATAGAAATGGAAAAGTCTTCCTTCCTCTCCCCTGTCCCCCAAACTTAACAAGGTAAAGGAACCAATGCAATAAATTTTTAGTGACAGGTCAGCAAAACAGAAATAAATTAACAATCGTGCTAGATATGATATGACCAGCTTTGCTAGATACTAGCATCTTACCAAGACATATGGAAGCCAAAGAACACCGCCTGAAAAATGTGTTTTATGGAAATAAATTTACAAGAAACAGTAAGTGAAAGGTACAGAGACTGTCAAGTATCTTCAGAAGTTATTTCTCCTAACAAAGGAAACACCCAAAAGTCTAGTTCTAGCAAACACAAATATTCAATAGCTATCAATCACTTCACTGCTACAGAGCTTGCTTTTCTAGTAAGTTAGGAACTGGAATGACTGCTCCTCCAGATCAAAATGAAACCTTGGCGCCCCCCCCCCCCACCGGGG
>JAVKLA010000014.1:20400057-20415300 GCA_034782735.1 Sagittarius serpentarius | reverse complement strand
TTTTTCCCCCCCCCCCCCCCATTTCGACCAAGATGTGACGGCCGGGGACGGCCTCTGCGCAAGCGAGGGAGAGCCGCGGCGCTGCCCAGCGGCCTGGGTCTGGCGGGCGGGCGGGCAGGCACCTCTGCGCTTCACGAGAAGTATGTGTGAGGCAGTTTTTACTAGAAATCTATTTTTCGTGCTATTTTAAGCTCCACAGGTCAACATGTACCCACTTTCGTTCTCCTTCAATTGGACTAGATAGAACATTAGAAAAATAACAATTGAAATGACTCACAGGTTCCAGAATATCGATTAAAACCCAATTTGAAGTGCTTACTCCCAAACCTTAACAATTCTAGTATTTTTATTTTCGCAGTGTGGTAAGAAGACGAGCGCCGATCTTGCGCAGGGCAGTATGTAAGTGACCATCGGGGGAGCATGCTGGCGATGGGAGGAGGATTGGTATAGCAATTAGCGGACCCTGCACCCAATTTTTTTTCCTCCGATCCAAGTCAGCGTACTGGCTGAAGGAAGGACATCCTGTGATGATGGCATACAATGTCCTGTTTGTTTATTATTAAGAGCATTCCTGCTTCTCATTACAAAACAACCAGATGCCTTACTTCCTTCAGTGGTCCTGTCTCTTCAGCAAGGCGTCCTCGGGCTCAGAGGAACACTGATGCACAATTCCATTTATAGCCACCTACAGCCTAGTGCAAACGCTAGCTGCTTCACTGCAAGGCCACTCTACTTTTCCTTCTTCTCACGTCTGCAAGCGTATTTCTTATCACTTTCCCGGCACTTCACGTGGCAGCTAGTTTCACATTCTTCTTCTAAACATACACACAGTTACAGTTTGGGGTGATCTGGGTGTTACACATTTCTTCACAGGAAAAAGGGAGAAAGAGGAAAAAAAAAGCATGTTTTATGCAATTGGGTGCCTGTCTGTCTCTCTGACACACATCCCTTTCCCTTAACCTGCTCCGCCCTCTGATAAAAAGACGTGTGGGAAGGATTACTTGCCATTTTCAGTCTGAGATGCTGAGAATAGTTTATCTGTGTAAAGACCTTCCGTACGCGCTAACACAGGAGGGCTCATGGCAGCAGACCTAAGTAGGGCAACTGCTTGCAAGTGAGTGTCCTGGCTTAACTTCCACCACAGCATAATTCCACAAGAGAGGTGGCCTGAGCACTGGACTGAAGGATATAAATGTAATTGGATATACCCAGTAAAACTGAGGCACATCCAAAATGAGGTCTAGGAAGGCTCTGAAGTAGGAAGAACCATTCATTAAAAGAGAGAAATCCGGCCTACTTGATTGGGTTAATTAACTGATGCTGAGTCACACCGCATAGAACAGAAAAACAATGTAGTCATACTGAAGGTGATTATTTTACCAAAAAATAGTCTCACTCAGAGAGGCAGCTGTTTTAGAGCTTTTCACTTCCCTGTTAGCTTGAAAGACAAAAAAAAAGGGGGGGGGAGGGGGGACAAGAAAAAAGGGTTGATGTGTTTCCTTCAGGGGCTGATCTTCTTAATGTGAAGGAGAACGGGAGAAAAGCGAATCTGCCTTTCAAGGAACTGAGAATGCGTTTGGGCTGGAGAAGAAGAGGAAGCAGAGATTAGATCAGATCAGATGAAGTGAAATATTTGTCAGGACAACAGGAGGATGCCAATATCCCAGGTCAGTGCGTCTCTCTCCCTGGAGCCTGGGGAGGTAAGTACAGCCTATGAAGCCTACAGACTTCAAATAACTCCATGGCACACTCCGAGGCTATCCTGAAATTAGCTCCAGGTGTCTCAGTGAAGCTGAGCCCAGAACTACCATAGTGCAGGCGGATTTTGCTGGCATTCAGGTCTAGCCTAACGGTGCCTGATCTGGAATAAAACTAAGTTTATCAAGAAAGAAGAAGACAAACAAATTGTTAAGAATGTGTACCAAAGTAGGAATCACAAAGGAAACTCTGCCATTAAAGAAATATATAGACTGACCTTCTGACCTTCCCCCTTAATAGAGAAACATAAAAAGATGCCCTGTTCAACCAGAAGTTTTCTGCTCTTTTGTAGAAATCTTTCATACCAGTAGCCACTATTGTCTGGAATGTGCAATCTCAAAATGTTGTTCATTTCAAAAAGAACATTTTTAGTCATATTTTCATTTTTTCCTTCTCACTCATAGAAAACCTCAATTACTGTATTAATCAGCATTTCTCAGGCAGTTTTCTCTGCAGCAGCTTTCAGCCTGGCAACAAATCATGAATGGCCCTAACAGCTCTGATCTCAGAAATCCCCATCCATTTCCTTTGATGCTATCGCCACTTCAGCTCAACAACAAGCCTGCGCAACTCGGCCTCAGCTGCCGCTGCTGCTGTTCTCCCTGTGCCTGCTGTAATTGTAAGGGAAGAAGGAGGGAAGGGAGCTGGCTCTAATAGATGAAACTTCTTTAGAAAGTTGGAGGGGAGATAAAATGCACACAAGAGATTAAAGCAGAGTCTCATTTTCACATCCTCCCCTTCCCCTTACCCAAACAAGGTCAGTGGCAGATTGACCACATCAAGAGTAACTACCAGACCCACCCCCATTTCCCACTTCCTGCATGTAGGCATCCTTGTGCTGGTAAACATTTGGGGACCAGTTGTGGTCATTACTCGGAGAAGGTACATGACGTAGTTGCACAACTGCACATCTTTTAAAAGCCAACTGAGAAATCAAACTCAAAGAAGAACTCGCTTTCAAGTTCTGCTGAGATACACTCCTGTTCTGGGGCCACATTTCTGAAAATGTGGTTGCTGTCAGATTCAAGGGAAAGAGGGAGATCCAGCATGCTCTAGTGACTGTTCAACAGGAAAAGCTATAGCCGCCTTCTTGCAGACTGGCCTGACCTTTGCAAAGCACAGCCTATAGGCTTCCGATACGATCTCAGAGGCTTTGTATGCCCTGGACAACTTCAGCATGGTATTGCCTATAAGGAGAGAAATTAAAATTGTGCTTGAATCTACATGAAGGTTTTTGCAAGGGCATTTGGGGTGGTGTATGTTGTAGCCAGGAGGCTTTTGAATTAACACATGCAGCTTTCAGGGACTGCCTTTAATTACAGAGCATCCTGGTCATTGCCCCGTAGCACTTCCAAATGCCTTTACATTTATGTTTGTCTCGGCTGTGCAATACCAAGAGCAGACCTTTCGGCTGCAGTCTCAGCTACTGCCTAGTGCAAGCCTTAACATCTCTTTCGATTCCTGTTGTTTTATCCTCTCAAGAAATTTTCCTTAAAAAGAGAAAAAAAGGAGTCTAACTAAAATACCATATCCCTTCTTGTTTCCAGCTAGGCCTTATTAAAATACTGCTCAGATGACTTATGAATAAGCCAAAACCAACCCTCCTCCAATGGAAAACACATTCTTGCAGCACACAGAAGCAAGAACTAAGCTTCAGCCATTTCCTCTTGTTGAGGCTTGAGTTTGAGAAGAAGGAGCCGAGGCTGTCTGGGCCTGCTCTCAGGAGGGCAAGAAGTCACTGAGAGAAGCTGGGCTTCTCTTCGCTGTGAAGGCAGCTGAGCAACAAAGACAAAACAGGCTGAAGCCACTCACTCTTGTTTCCCAGGAAGCAAGCTGGGGTGAAGGTATTGAGAAAGCAGCAGCAGCAGCAGCCGTGGCTTTGTCACTGCACTTCTTTTCATTGTGGGAAAAGGCAGCAGACTTCAGGGTCTGGACTAAACATTAAGCAGCTATCTCCTTGTCCCTTATGAGAAGGGAAATGCTTCATAGTGAAGACCACAGATGTTCCCCTCAGCCTTCCCATCACTCTTCTTAGTGATGGTGGTCTTGGGAAAGGTTGGGATGATAGTCAGAAGCCCACACAATAACACTTGTGTTGTCTTTGCATGTTTCTGCCAACCCGAATTTATATCGGGCAAGAAAACCTGAGCACAAAAATCAGCCTTCCACATCCCAAACACGGACTTCTGAATATTCTGTCCATAGCAACTGAGTCTGAGGAAAAATGAATGAAAACGGGCCAACCCATTCCAACCACTTTCCAACCTTACTCGTGACAGAGGACTGAAAAAAAGGTGTGCTTTGGGAAATTTTCCTTTAAAATAGGCTGATTTCCAGATTGTTACGGAGGAGGGATGGGACGGTATACATAAATTAGAAGACTCACTCCTGTGAATATTTCAAAGACATCAGCCCCACAACAAGCTCACAACAATGTGAAATAACAAAGCCACCTCAGAATTAACTGCATTAATTCAACTTCCATGTCTTTTCCTGACTTGACAGTCATTGACACTTTTTGGGGTGTTCTCTCCTCAATCTGCCTGGTTAAGTCATAGTGATACGAACCACAGTGAAACTTCGGACTCTGTCCCTGTGCAACTCAGTTTTCATTTCAGATACTCTCCAGGCTGCCCAATCTTGTGGAGCTGAACACAGCAGAAGGAGGGTGAGATCCATGGGTGGAATCATGCCACTTTTCTCAAAGAACTGGCCACGGAGCGCGTTTCAATACAGATTAACAAAAACAACAGCTACACACCATGACAAAGTGGATATGGTGGAAATGAAAATATTTACTCACAGATTATCACAGATGCAGCAATGTGACTACTGTGCATCTAGGACCAAAGGATTCGAAACAGTGACTGTATGTTTAGAGCTGATAAGGCAATCTGGCAGGGGTGGGCTGAAGGACCACTTTTTAAGCTTCTAAGAGTACAGTTGTCATTTCTCCACCTTTCCTACCCCAGGGTGGTGAAATAACAGTCTTTTCATACCTGTGTGTTGGCTGGGGGAGGGAAGAATTCCTCTGCTATTAAACACAACTTCTCATTAAATAGTTGACACCTTATCCTTCTTTAAATGTTGTAATGTTTACTTTGCAAAACCCAGGAAAGCTTTTAAAATAAAGATAGCTGAGAGATTCTTAAGCCGGGTGTCCTTGCTTATCTGCTCTTTATCAACCAGCTATTGTTTCTGGAGAAGCTCGTTGGGAAAGGTGGAGCAAAGGGGGTTAATGTTCAATAGGTATCTATCAGTTCCCCTGAAGGAATAGCGCTGCTGACAGAAAGGCAACACTGGGCTCTCAGCTACTTCCTGCAGAATGTGACAAACCAGAGGTAAAAAAAACCCGAGGGCTGCAGCTACTTCTTCCCCCCGCCCCCCCCTTTTTTTTCTCCCTCTCCCAAACAACTAGTTTTAAGAAAGACATTGTCCTTAGGAGAGATAATCCCACAATAGAGAGTCCATTAGAGGTATTAAAGCATTGGCAGCGCCTGATCTACAAGAAGGGCTCTGTCCTGACAATAGACAATTAAAGCTGATAAATCTGCACTACTTGTTGCCGTTCTAATTCCTCGTAATTGTATGCTACTTGTCCCTGCCTCCTGCGTCCAGGGATGAAGCATGCTTCTTTAATCTCCACAGTACCTGACCTAGTTCCTATGTGGTCTTTTCAGGACCTGTTTTCTTCCCATCTGGACTTCTTCCCTCCTACTCTCCTTTCCTGCTTCCCTCCCCTAAGCATTAAGAAGAGGTTACGATAGAGGGCACAGAAAACACCAGAGCACAGCACCCGGATCAATAATTCTGGAGCCCCAGACAATGCACTAATCTGCAATAACAGCTAATCATGGTCAATTTGGCACACCAGTGATTAAACTGTACTTTTCATTAGGCTCAACAAGTAGAGCAGACGCACACAGACAATTCACATTGCCCTATCAGTAAGAGCTGCCAAACTCGTGTGCACTTCTGCGTTTGTAGCTGCTCCATCACTAGTCTTGCCAGGCTAGGCGCTTTGTGGGGGCTTATCTTTTTTCTTTTGACATTTTATGGACTGGGACTCTTAGCTGTGTTTTCTATAAAAAGCAAGCCCCTGCCTCACGTTACTAACATGAGTTCTAGTTAAAGGGCTCAGCAGGTGAAATTGTGATGTGCTATGCAGGACACTGAAAAACAATTATCGCAATTACATGTTCCTGGTGCTGACCATATTCTTGGTTTTATTTTACATCCCAAAAGATATTTGGTGGTTTTCTCAAATTTATTTTTTTTAAGAAAGCTTAGAAGCCTGCTGGTGACAGAGCAGAAGCATGAAAATGTGCATCACAGGACTTAAAAGATGGAAAACAAGTAAAAATTACCTTTGATCTATTTATTTTTCAAACTGAACTGTTTAGCCAACCTCACAAAACATTTGGAGACTGAAGAATGGTTTGGGTTTTCTTTTTTCACCCCTGAACTTGTGAACAAGCCACTACTGTGTCCACCTTTAAAATCTACACAGTTATTAACCCTTACATGCCATTTTGGTAGTGACCTTCCTGTCACCCTCACAGAACAATTTCTTCTGACAACAATTTCTTCTGGTTACAATCGCACCTAGCGGACCCATTTTGCAAACTGCCCTGAAAGCCTCATCCAAGAGTTTACCACAATCCTTCTCTAAAGCACAGCACCAAATTCCAGGACTCCTAGAGACCGACCCCAGACACTCAGGGTCTCCTTCTGTTTAACTTTAGCTTATCATCCTTGTATTAACTTGAATAAATGTTAAAACTGCACTCCAGGTTGCTCTTAAAAAAAAAAAAAAAAAACCACGGAAAAGAAAAAAAAAAAAAAGAGTGTGGAAGATGTCAGACGAATGCAGGAAATGTCTATTCTACTATTAATATTAATGAATCCCTAATGCATTTGCAATCCACTTGAGGTATGTCAGTAGAGTTCTTCTCCTGACAGCTATTCCTCATCAAACTACCACTGCTGAAGATGTTGATGCTTTCCCTTTTGCTTTGTAATCTTTAAACCAAGTTTAAATCACACCAGAGCCTACCACAATGTAATGTATTTTATCCTAAGTGAACACAAAGCCCTGGAGAGAGAGGTTTAAAACAGCACACATGTCCGCTCAATTTATCATTTTAAGATAGGAAGCTGCTGCAACAAACAAAACACCTCCTTGAAAGTGGGACAGCAGCAGATTGCAGTGCAGAAAGCTCTGGGATCTTTTGTTTTCCTGGAGAGCAACAACGGGGCTTTGCAGAGAAAGACAACAGCCTCCCCTTGCTGAAATCTACATCAGTTCATATACGAAAGCCTGCCAACTGCTAGTTAGATGGTAACAAAATATTGCAGATAACTCACTTTTCACGATAAAGCAGAAACAAGCAGGCATGCAGCATGCAGCACCCAGCAGGGGCTCAACTGATAAAACGGTGTCAAACTCAAACCATTTGTCAATTGGGAGGGAAGAGAGCAAGCTGAAAGATGGACTCAGGAAGTAGATTTATCTCGTGCGACACATTAACTAGTATAAATACTAAGGAAAAAGTAAACACATTTACCCAGCAGTATCTCCAGCCAGCAAAGAAAAGGCTTCTGAGCCTCAGACCCATGCTGGCCATCTAACTCAGCTGTCAGCCACAACAGCAGTAGACTTTTTTTCTTCCAGTGCAGGACTGTAATGCCATTTAATTCATGGCACTAAAAGGTTTTATTAAAATCGTACATTATAATTAAGCAAAACAAAAGCGTGACTCCCCTGCTGTTCTAGACTCCTCCCTCCACTCAGTAGCCAAAACAATAAAACCACCTTGGCAGCAAACAAGTCAGGTAACATACCCCGGAGAAGAGCACAGATTTGTTATATAATCATTTACTTTGCGTCTGGCTTGCTCAAAACTGCCTTATCAGAAACTTCTGTCCTGGAGGCTCCCGAGGCAACGGAGCGGGGCTGACAATGCAGGTCAGGCACAGTAAGTCGCCAGCAGCACAATGTGGGGCACACAAACAAACTGGAATAAAGCAGGGCAGAAGGGCTCTTTGGATGTATGCTTCCCATTGGAAAGTCTAAACAAATAACACAGTTTGTGGGCAGCCCATCTCTGCTGCAAACACCGGGAAGGGGAACGGTTCAAAGGGATTTAGGGTGCCAAACGACAGCTACGTACACGCACCTTGTGCTGGCAACCCATAGTATCAAAGGATGGCACGTCACATCAGCAAACCATTCTAACACTCCATCTAACATGAAACTCAAAAATTAACAGCAAAGTAAGTAATCTGCACCATGCCCCCCCAAAAGAGAAAGGAGTTAATTCATAAAGCAAAACACAGCACAGTTCTTTGTTCAGCTGTACCTTCATGTGTCCACACAGCACAGGTTCTCCACCTCCAGCTCATGCATCTCAGGATTTTAGTCCATATGGAAAGCCTGTCATTCACTCTCACACCCTTACACACACAAGCATGCTCGCGCGCGCACACACACACCACACCCGCACTCTCGCTCCCCAACACGCACTGCTGGAACCGCTCTGAGGATTTTAGAATTTCCTCTTGTTAGCAGATTCCTCCCTCCCCTCGCATCCACTCCACCCCGTTCTGTAATTAGGCTTAACAAGAGCAATTAACAAAACAAACTCCACTCCGCCTGGTGGCCTGATAATTCTGATTGTCATAATGTATTAAGATGTGTAAGCCAGTTTAAAATAAAGGTAAATTACAACATTGCACAAGAGCCATTTTGCACCTATTTTTACTGCTTTTGTCATAGGGATAATGAACAATCAGCCACACCTTTAATTTAAAACACAAAAATGAAAACTCACATCTGAACAGCAGAACTCAAAAATTGTTGCTTTTGGACCAAGACTATTTTTTTTGCTCGTTTATTGGAGGGCAGCTCCCTCCTCCTATGCACAGCAAACTCCATAAAAACATATTTTTCTTTTTGGAATTACTTTGTGACCCTAAAAAAATCACGTTTAAATGCATCTTCTGGCTTTACAGACGTCCACAAATAAATGGACTGTAATTTGTTCCTTTTGCCCTGCCTGGTGTCTAATGGCATGATACAGGAGACCAAAGTCTCAAATTTTTTCCGATGGTTTGTCCATCCACTTTCAGATCACTTTCCTTCAGCAATCAAATCGAAGAAATTTAGTGTCCAAATCATCAAAAAACCAACAATTAAGGACTAACTGATTTCCGGTGGTCAGCAGAGAAACTTAGATGTCCTTTGATTTCAGAGAGCTATGGGTCCAATCCACACAGAAAATTTACACACAGCTTAAATTCAACTGGAAAACATATCTAGTTCTTGTTCTACTTATACACTCTGGGAGTGTGTAATTAAAACTGTCAACATAAAATCAGTAACCATACCAAAATCATAAGCACACCTAAAATTCATGAGCAGAAGAGAAGACCTGAAAATAAAACCAGTTTGGTACGTGACATGGATTTGGGTTCATATGAACTGAAAAAACATTCTGCTCCCTCAGATAAGTATAACCTGATTCACAATCTGCCAACTAACCACCAAAAAAAAAGAAAAAGAAAGAAAGAAAAAAAGAAAGGCTGGTGTTGCTAGTGTATTGTTGGAATCCTGCAGTTTCTGATAAGCTAGATACGTTTTCCTAAGTCAATGATTTCATCTCTGCTGGGTGTCAACATTTGCACAAGAATAATTTTGGGGGTCAGAAAGACATCAGCAAATGAGATTTCAAAAGGTTTCATAACAGCGCAGATTGCTCAAACACAGGGAAAGGAGGGTTTCAGCTTCCAGAAGTTCACTCTTCTGCTTCTTCATTCCTCCTTCCCTGAAGCTGAGTCAAAGTTCTGTAAAAACCTACAGTGAACCATCAGATTTGCAAGACAACAGCCTCACATAAAAAGCCATGCTTTGCGGTGAGACAACCGCTCCAAAATGACAGTGAATGGAGACTATTATGGTGCAAAATCAGGCACTCTTTCAAATGGTAGGAGATGCCAGGTGTAGAATTGCATACAGAAACTAAGTTCTGCACTCCTGGCATAACATGCACCATCTTTTTTTCTACCAGATCTCTTCCTTGTTCAGTGTTTAGAAAGAAGAGTGCTGACTAAAAAGTCATTTTTCCAGATTTTTTTCTCTCTTCTTTCTCCTTGAAAGGCACAGTGCCTTACTTTTACCACAGACCATTCAAATGGAAGACAAACCAATTTTGTCTTGTATTTTTCCACTTTGCTCATCACAACAGCAGCACCTGAATACCTCACAAATATCAAATAATGACTAATCTGATTTTCATAATACCTCTCCCACATGCTGATGAAGGTATTATTGCTAGTCTCCCTCTGCAGAAGGGGTATGGAGACACAATGACATTAACATCAAAAGTGTACATCAATTTTGGGATGCAGAGCAGCCAATTTACTCAGCACGACGTATTACTTTCTATGTTCAAAGCATTTATCTTCCTGGCATCTGTAATGGCTCTGTATTTTGCAGAGCTTCACATCAGGCACCCAAGAAGATGTCAAAATTAATGACCACCTGCAGAAGGCTTTGCTGACGTGAACTGGCTTGAATCTTATTCAGAATCACAGGCAGAAATAATACCTGGCTCCTCAGAGCGGAGCTCACCGGCCCCGAGAAGAGCAACACTTCTTCCTACCACGGCTGTTTTACTTCCTTACGCTGCAGCAAACGAGATGAGGGCAAGACGTGTCTTAAAGATAACATTTTATTACACCACCCCAATTCATCTCCCCTAGCAAGCTTGTCTGATGCCTGAATGAGGCAAGTAACCAGTATAAAAAACAGTAATTAAATGAGTAATTAAAGACTGTATCATAATGCATAAGAGGATCAAATTGGGGTTAGGCAAACAACCTAAACTCTGGAGAACTTGAGTCTGCAATTTTAGTAATGTTTTTCCAACAGTTTTTGTGCTGGTTTTTTTTGAAACTGCAAATAGGAAAAGCAGAGATCCCATGACGTGGCATCACACTGATGCCCACACGGATCATCAGCAGAGCTGGGATATTCTGATCTGCCACGGGCAGACCTCTGCAGTAAAGCTAGCAGACCTGGCCCGGAGCAGCTATACAGTTGGTTTTGGCACGGTCAGCACAAGCAGTGGAAGGGATAGGACACTTCTGCTGGTGGATTTCCCCAGGTGATGCACTGGAAGCAGAGGAATGACTGCTTTCAGGTATCTCGGTTTCATGCCAGGTTTGGTGTGGTTTGTTCCTCCTCTCCTCTCTTCCTGTCTCAGCCCATCTTCCAGACCTCATCTCAGACTTTTTGATTGGTTTCCTTGCCCAGCAAGTCCTCACCTTGTTCCTTCTGACCCCTCTTGTAGTTTCCCTTTCCAGTCACTCCCATTTTCCACTCCCACACCCAGGCTCCGCGTGCCAAGTCTTCTCATCAAGCTAGTTTCAGTCCCTCCTTGTTCCTCATCTGCACTGCACTTCTTTCCACTTCTGATCTAAGCAAACATGGTACACCTCCATCCCCACGTGCCCCTTCCTGCTGACTAGCAGGCCTGGCCTCCGCAGCCTGAACAGCAGCACGGTGTAGTCAAGCCTCCAGGCATCTCCTGGTGCTCCTCTGCAGGCACGCAGCGGTGAGCTCAGTTCACCCATTGAGCAGACATGGTGTCAAGCCAACTGGAAGTCCTGTGACTATGTTAGTATGGCACTGAGCCCGAGCTAATAAGCCCTGGTGAGAAGCCGGATATATTAGCTTGGGCTTAGCACTGTGCTAATGCAGTCAGGCAGCTTTTGGATCAGAGCTGGCTTACATCCCACCCGCTTTTAACACCAAGCTTGCTTGTCTTCGTCTACAATAACCCATAAAGGTAAATCCCTTGGTCTTGTACCAACCTTACTCTCAGTTTCCCTCCTCCCTGACACTGCTGACCTCCAGGCGCAGTCAGTCTCTCCTCCTTCATAATCCCCTCCAGGTTCAGCTCCTGTCCATAGGCTTTTGGAAACAGCTCCTTCAGACAATTCTCTGGCCTCAGGACAGTTTGCAGTAAGCATGCACCGAACACGTACGCACTCTTCTGCTCTCAGTTCAGGTGCTCAGTTCTAGACCCAACAGCGTTCACTCACTGAAGCAAGCTGTGATGCCCTCCTACAGCTTCTGGGGGGGCTGCTCTGCCAGTTCACCTACGTTGGCTTCTAACTCAAAGGCAATTCTCCTGGGCGTGGGAGTCAGGGATGGAGGTGGGGACAGGGCTGGTGCGTGTCCTGGTCTTGCTCTGACAGAGACCTGATGTAAATGAAGCACACACGCAGATCCAGGAAGCGGGAAGTGCTCCTGGCAGACGGACAGTATTCGAGCATCCGTGACAACAACAGCCACCACCCTCCCCTGCCACATACACTGTCTTTGCCCGGGCCACTGAACCTGTCATTCAAACTTCTGCTCCAAAAAATGGGGGCTGTCCTGGTGGACATTACTTTTCAAAAGAAAAGTCATCACACTCTTAACATTAGCAACACAATTTTTTACATAGCCAAGTTCTTGGAAATGGCAGAATAGATTTTGGGGAAAAATACAGCCTGAGGAAAGTAAAATGTAAGGAACAACTGAACCACACATTTAGAATCTGGTAGATTTCTGAGCACCTAAAAGTGGGATCTCCTAATGCCAATGGTCTGTCCGTCTGAGCAACAGGTGATGCTACCAGCCCTGCTTATACTGGAGATCAGTTTCCAGAGATTAATTTTAGGGGGATGTTATTGAACATTCTCCTTTGTATGAGACCGAGAATATTACCATCACACACAAATCACATACAAAGCACATACACAGATTTAAACCCTATTTCCTTGGCCTGCTATTCCTCTTTCAGTGGCCCAGGCCAATGCGCTAGAATTGTATTAATTATACAACACGGCAAGGTTTGATAAAGACAGAGAGGATGCTTCTGTTCCAACAAGTTCACATAAAGTGCTCCTTTTCATATACTAAATCCTAAAGGGCAATGGAGACAACAAAAATACTGATGCTATTTTTCATCACTGTTAAGATTAAGAAAATAAACAAGTGACAATTTAATTACAGTAGTTTGCTTTAATAAAATCAGATCCTTAAGGGACTTATCTCATCACCAAACAATAATTAAAAAAATTTTTTTGAAAGATTAATTTGCACCAGTTTGCCCAGCATACTCCTCATCTAAAATTATTAGCACTACGTGCACACAAATCAGGCAACAGGGAGTAAGGGAAGCTTGCAATCAGACCTAATGTCTTCCCTTCCTCTCAGCCCCCCAGTACAGGACAGCCACTTCCTTTCTACAAACGCTTCACTCAGATCTGTACACAAGACAGGCCACATCTTCCGGGGAGGCTCAAAGTCTTTGCAGACGCAGAGTTGCCTTCAAAGCATCACTGGAAATCTGTGTGGGAAGACTCTAAAATATTAAAACCATCCTATACTCTTTTCTTCTAACCAACAACAAACCCCCTCTAAGCTTCTCTATCACTTCTCTGTTCAGTTTATTCTGGGCTGCAGAATAAACCTTCTGACTACTGAAAAAGATGCACAAATACATAAGCTGCACCACATGCGCAAAGGAAAACAACAGAGAAAATCTGTATGTCCTTTCCAGAAAGACAGTTCTCTTCCAGAACATTAAAAAGATGCATAAGCTTTTCCTCTATTACCAAAAGCAGGCAGAAAGAAGGCTGGTGTGAAAATACTGTGCTTCAAAATGTACCTTATCTATCCCAAATCCGAACTGACTTACCTTTTGGATCAACACTCCATTACCATCTTGCTTGATTTTCTTCTCCCAAAGCTAACCACTTGCCCTCTAGCAGATTCACAAGTTATTTAAGCCATGATCTTCAGTCTTAAGAAATCCCCAGTTGAAAGTTTGCTACGGCACTCGTAACCACAGCCCAGCAGCGAGCAGGACGCAACACCGCTCTTCCTCACGCAGCACTCAGACGGCCAGCCCGTGCTTGCTGACTACAGACAAGAGATTGTCATGTTTTCTCGGTTTCCCCGTTTCTAACCCGAGAGCTACCTTGTGCAGCAGGATGACTTTCAGAAGACACATCCTTTGTAACCTCTCCTTGCTGCCAGATGTCCTCTGCAGCCAGTTCATAACTTTTGTTTTGTATTTCGCAATAGCTTAAAAATTTTGGTAAAAATTCACAGGCTACTACAACTACTACTACTGAAAAAAGTAAGTATTATTCTTAAAGAAGGTGGAGAGGCCAAAAGATCTGATCTCAGTTAAATCCTCTGAATTTCTCTCATTTTGCATTTCTTTTTGACTGTCAAAGACAAGCTTTTGCTAGTCCTATGTACAGATAACTGGATTCCTTTGAAATATGGTCAAGCTGACAAGGTGTGGGGCAGTAAGACTGAGATGCTATTTCCTTGAAATACCTGGCATGTTTGCAGTGTGCTAGGACACCAAAAGAGTGCAAATTAGCACAACTCACTGGACAGAGGGAAAAGTGCCCTCACAGACCTTCGGAGGCTCATGATCAGTTTCTGAGGATGGATGCTGTAACCCCACAGGTAACAGCGAGGCTGGGTAAACTGGTTTAAAGTCTAGCAAGGATCTAAAGACAAAGACGTACCAGAAATTCAGTGTGTGTGCTGGCTACTGAAACAGACAAGACACACGGAAATATTTTTTTCAGATTAATTTACATAAAAACTAGATTTGACTTTTGGATGTACAGTAAACGTGATTTTGCAAATCACCGTGTTGAAGAAATCAAAACAAAATCCATCAGCATGCTTATAAACACGTAAAAGTGTTTAAGGGACACAATATGTTAAAAAAACAACAATAATGGTTAGTCCATGCTTCCAATTATATTCTTTCTTCAATTAGTCTTGAAGAAACTAACACCTCTATTAATCATTTCAATTAACTCCACGCACCACATGACATCCGCACCAGCAGCCCATATGTTGCGTTCCAATCACCCAAATATTAAAGCCTTTTTAATTGATTGATCTAAAGAACATTCAACAGGCTCAAGGTGGCAGCCAGCCAGGAAATCCCAAAAGAAGATGACAAAAAGGTGGGGGTGCTAAACCAGCTTCCCAATTTGTTTTTCCTCTTCCTCCAGGGTTCACTAAGTTAATCCAATCACAGCCCATAAAGCCCCTTTTTAATAAAATAAATAAATAGATAAGAGAACACACATGTTGGCTTTCCCCCAGAGAAGCCCCCTCCACTAAAGCCGGAGAGCCATCCTGTTAAGAAAGTGCCGCATACGAGGGTGCATTTTTTATCCGGCAGAAATATTTAGCTTGGCCACCCGCCAGGGAATGCTGAAAGAATAGACTGAATTAGGGGATTTACCTTCCACGTGTTTGGCACGCGTCATTAGAGGCTCTGAAGAGCTTGACTCTTTCGCTCTCTCACTCTCTATTTTTTTGTGGGGGGGGGGGGGGGGGGGGGGGGGGGGGGGGGGGGGGGGGGGGGGGGGGGGGGGGGGGGGGGGGGGGGG
>JAVKLA010000014.1:20339744-20399957 GCA_034782735.1 Sagittarius serpentarius | reverse complement strand
CCCCCCCCCACCCCCCCCCCCCCGCTTTGATGCAGAGAATAAAGTACAAGCTGTAAGAGCAGTTGATGTGTTGCATTTCTAAGTGTTGGCATAGCGGCTTTTGTTCTCTTGAAGAAAACTGATGTCCAGTTTCTGAAGGTAAATTTTTTTTTTAATTCCAGTCAGGTACGGGGTGATATGTTTCAAAAGCATTTGCTTTAATGCACAAGAAAGCATGCTATTTTTCTTTCTCTCTTTTCCTAAAAAAAATAAGTTTTTCAAGTTTTCTGTAGACAGATTTAAACGTGGAGAAAGTGGCTTAGAAGTAAATTCCTTAAGTGAAATTCTAGCCACAGAGTATTTTAGGAGCTCATTTGAAAAGTTAGTTTTGTAACACTAACTCATGAATTGCTCTGTCATTTGACTTTTATATGCTGTCATGTGGACTTACGTTATTTTAAAAAACACTTCTTTACATAAGTACTTTGGTCCCGCAAATACCTCTTAAGATCTCTAACCAGAACACATCAGTCAAGATGGTTGGTCCATACTTCAAGTAACCCATGCACCTTCCAGAGTAGCTAATTTGTGAAAGGGAAAGACAATATTGTAAGTTAGCCTCTGCCCCCCTTAACTTACAGAGGTGAAAAAAAACAAGGGAGAAAAAAAAACAGTTTCCAGCTGAATAAAAGTACGGATGTCCTTAAAACATCAGTAAATGCAAATGTCTGCGTCTGGCACACATGCCAACCCTGTTTACAGGGCAGAGTTTTGCAGAACAACTCCCAGTGCCACTAACACCCATCTGATGAACTGGTGTGAGTACCGGGAGAGCCCTGCTGCAGCTGCCTCTGCCGTACTGTCTCATCACAGTATCAGATAAATATAGGCCCTATTCACACATGGGTTTTATCATTATTGATTCAAGCAAATCAGTTCGTTGACATGCTTACTCAAAGCAAGGTTCAAGCAGAGTTTCTGAACTGGTGCTGGCTGTATCTTTATCCTGTCTTCGCTTGCAAATAAATCTGGGTCTGACTTTGGTTCAGCTAAACTCATGTCACCAGATGACAGCATGTGATTTTTCATCTCTCAGTAAAACTAGTTCATTGTGCCTTGCGTATCAGGAGATCCTAGGGGCTACAGAAAAGCAACTGAAGGGATGGATACTGGCTGAAATACAACTGAAAATACAAGAAATGAGCTCCAATGTCGGAAGGATGCTGAGGCCCATCTCCTCGCTGAATGTAAAACACGTCAGCAGGAGGGACCTCCTCATAGCTGAAGGGCAGGCCCGCAGTTTGTCACTTCTTAAATAAATCATTCATAATTCATAGCCAGGTTGAAAACCACACAAATAATGAGCTCTCAGTATTACTCAGCGGAAAGTGAGAACTGGAGTTTTCCACCCAAACCCGTAAAAGCTGACAAGCTCAGACATGTTTTTGTGATCTCCTTCCTGGACCCCACGTTTTTAATTCAATTTAAAGAAAGCTAGGCAGCCACTTCCCCCAGGCTTTTAAGTAAAGATGTTAACATCCGTGCTAATAATACAACCACCCCTTCTTTTATCAAAGGCTTCAGCAATCGCAGAGGCTTTCTTTTCATCATAAGGAAAAACTGCAAAAATAAAGCCGCCTAGTTCCGCTGCTAGCAGGGCAGGTTTGGCTCGATACACTGCACGGATGCCAGCCGGTGGCTGAAGCACTGCTTTATGTTTCCAGTAGAGCATCTTTGCTGCTAATTGAATCTCCAAACAACTGGCTGTGCAGCACTTGACTACTGCATGCCAGTAGCAGTAGGAACTGCAACAAATAATTCCCCACCGTTTTTTTCCACTTTATCAGAAAACAGAGTAAGTGTTTTGGACTGACAGTCCCAAATGGGGTAACTCCTCTGGGGAAAGACTGCAGCTTTAATAGAAAACAATTGTGAATTAAGGTGCGGGTGCTGCAGGCTCACATTTCATGACAAAGCACCACCGGGCAGCATGCGCTTTTCCGTGCAAACCTGTAAGCGAAGGCGCTCGGTGTTCCCCGCTCCCCCAGCGGGCTCCCAGAAAACACCCACCAACACAAAAGGTGCATTTCTGTTATCTCTGGCCTCTGTCACGTACAATCACAGGAATACGCGGGTGTCCGTGCCTGTGACTGGGAACTGCCTGCCTGCTTTGCCTCTTGAGTGGTTACAGTGAGGCCAAGTGTATTTCAGTATTGTGACTGATATTTTGAAACTTAGGTCAAATAACAGAGAGCGTTGGCCTGACAATACCAGTTCAGTGGCAAATCGCTTGATGTATTTCTTATCATTGCAACAAACTTGTGTTTAAACATGGTCTGCTATGCTTATCATATTTACAGATTAAAAATATGACCTTTACACGTGAAATAAAAGAGCTCTTTTTTTCCCCCTACATCTCCTCCCCCTGTGTTCTTAATTAAAACCACGAACCAACACATGTATCCATCCTTCTTTCTGTAATAGTTTCGGATTCCGCTCTCAAATACTATACTGATAAAATGAACCTTTATGTGTTAGCGATCCGCAATGCAGTAAATTCTCCTTTCCAAACCTACTGTCTTCATTAAAATCTTATTTGCTTGGTAATCTCCTTTGATCGCTAAAGTTTATAAGAAGCCCCCTCCTCTTCTTGTGATACTATCAGTGTAGCTTTTGACCAGAGAGCGTGATGAATTAAATGTATGACAGATATGACAGGTGAGGAGTGCTTGGAGGGGGCTTAAACAGCAGGGATAAGACAAAGCCCCCATTTAAGAACAAAACCCCTACCCGATGGCTAGCCCGTTAATGACCAACCACCCTATTTGTCCTGGTGGATGAGGAGCAAGCTGATACTACAGACAAAGCTTTGTTAGCCACGGGGCTGTTCTTCAATCAGGCCACACAACCAACTAATTGAAATGCCCAGTTTTCCTCCCTCAGGATTTGATATACAAAAGCTAGGGGTTTTGTAGGTATATTCTTCACACACACCCCCCGCCTTTTTTTTTCCCTATAATGTATTAATTCAGCCACCACAAGTTTACAGCTGGACTAAGTGGAATTACAGCATATAAACCTGAAAATCTATCTGCAGGGATCCAGCTAAGCCCTGGAGAGAGACAAGTCCAGCAATACAAATGCAAGGAATTTTGGAAGTCAATCCATTAGGATTACTAGGCCTTTGATTTTGGAAGACTCAGGCTCAAAATATGGAAGTGATGACCTCTCAAATCTTCCTTCATTTTAGCCTCTTTTCAGAGGACTTACTGACCCCATTTTTTTCTATGAAAAACACATTGATAAATGTGGACAGCATTATACTGGTTTTCCACTATATTTGCAATGAAGAAGACAGGAAAATATCTGCTTTCCTGAACTCATGGTTAACATGCCCTTTGAAATTTCGTATGTATTTTCTACATATTTGGAGTTGCCACAAGCAAACTCATCACCCTTCTTGTCAGCTAAAGACCCTTCTCTGCCTCTTTAAAGTTCATGTTCATTTTCAGCATGCCGTGCTGTACCTAAACAAGGAGTTTCAGGGTCTAGTTACTTTAAACTACAGGCTGCCTCCCAGAGGTGAAGAAATCTCTGTGCCCCCTGCAGACTAGGATTATATTTTCAGTGGGCAGCCTCTCATTTTAGCCTACCAATCTGTGGTCAGCAGAAGGCCAGCAGTTTCCTGCGGTAGGTGCCAAAGCGATATTCATTGTTAAACCCAACTGTAAAAGAAAAGATAAATTAGATTACAGGGATGCAGCAATGAATCTGACTTCATTATCGCTCTGGATATAATTGAAAAAACTACCTGAAGCAAGAAGAGTCTTCACTTTCAGAAGAAATTTAATTTTTATCTCTGTTCCTTCCTGTCCTACCCTTGCAGTGTGCTGTAGCTGAATCACAGGTGCTGATATCAGGAAACCTGGGTTCTGTTCTTAGCTCTGCCATGGGCTTTACATGGCTTCTGGCACGCCTTGTACCCTCTCCGTGCCTCAGTTTCCTTATATAAAAATGCAAATATTCCTACCTATTTCAGAAAGAGTGTGGTCTAGTGGTTTAACCACAGAATCAAGACATCCGAATTCTCAAACTGAATATGGTATCAATTTCTGCTGTGGCTTTGAAGCAGCTACCCTTACCTACCCAAGGGGGTCAGCTTCCCCTGGAAAATGTTGAATGGCCAAAATCCAGGCTTCCTGGTAGAATATGTGCGCTACTTTTCAAGTGAGTGGTTGTTCCTGGCTGGATGAGAGCTCAGCCTCACCTTCGAGTGAGACCGCTTACCTGGAGCGCAAAAGAAAAGACAGTCCAAAGTACGTCCAGCAAAGCTTTTGGGAGCTGCTCTCACCAGCAGGCTAAAGCGACTGCCTCTCCGAGTGCTTGTCCCCACGCCACCAAGCAGAGCTGGCCTGACTCTGGCCCAGCCATTACCGTCCTAATTCAGCATGTGGAGGCGTTAAGACTAAAGTCCCAAATCTTCACCAAGCAGGACACAGGGCTGAAATGATAGCTTTCCCCTTCCCCAGGGAGCACACTGTAACTTTTGGCTATTTTGCAGTAGACCAGTTGGTCTCTCACGCTCCCTCCTCCTCCACTTTTCCTCTGTGAAAAACTCCCCAAAGTTTTGAGGCCGTTCCACTCAGAGTAAGTAGCAATTTGAAACTTTCACAAGGCAGAAAAAGCATTTCCTGCCTGGCTCTGTCTCATGGCTGCCTGGCTCACTGGACACTTGCAAAGGTTAATTGAATAATGCTTAGATATTTGTAATATGCAAAGTCCCAGACAAGTGAGAAATGTTAACATTACGAAGCACAAAAGGGTCATTCAGAGAGAATAACCTTACAGAAATCTAGAGGAAAATATTGTTAACCTCACAGAAATAGGTGTTTCTTCACTATGGACTCCAATAAAACTAGGCAAAGTTACCAGTATCATCACTAGACCTCATACTGAAAGAGACAGACTGATTTTTAAGAAAAGACCACAGGGACTCAGATCAATAAATTAAGGGGGGAAAAGACCCCAGAAAGCATTAATCTGCGGTACTTTGGTTTTGAACATGCAGATCTGAACGGAAGCTGCATTTTTTTAGACAGCTTTCCAATCTCCCTATTAGATATAATGTTATAGTCTTATTACACATGTTGCCTACTAGATGTGCTCTGACTTTTATAGATGTCAACCCCATTTCTTAATTCAAGACATTTGTCTCTTGTGATCTCTGCGCCTCTGGGTTAGAGTTCCAGCCAAAGAGGTGAGCCAGCTCGTATCTGCAGTGCAGCCATAAAATCCTCCGGCGCTACATCCCCGAAAGCTGCTGCTGCCCTGCGAAAAGGCCTGGATTTTGTCTGTCTGCAGCTCAGCACCCAGAAAGGACATTTTGCAGAACGGCTCAGTGGACATTCAGGAAAACTGCTTTCAGGACCTTATCTGAAGGACAATACTTAACTTTCACCACCTGGGCCTGGCCCCTGAAAGGAAACAGTCACACTCAATTATTGTCTTTTTCTAGACAATTACTATTTAATCAAACCTCCAGCTGATATTAACTGGTGGAAAAAAGGCTATTTTTAGTCAGGACAGTGATTCCCCCTCACTCCTTTCATCTATGAGTAATGTATTTCCTTTTGCTCTCAGTACCACAAACCAGTCCACACCAGATGCTCAGTATTAGGTAAAATTAAAAATGTGGGCATCATACCCTTTGAAAGATGCTTTGAACTCAAATTAATATACCTAAACCCACTATTTAAATTAAAGATATCCTGTCTCTCTGCTGTGTAGTTTTCCCTTTTATCAGAAGGGGAATTTTAGTCCATTTCAAGGTTTTTTGGTTCAGCTCCATAGACCACACTTTGACTTAACAACACATTGTAATTTCCTTTTAGCCACAAGAATAAAGGAAATGTATAGAAGCAACACCATAATCTTGTCAAGCACCCTCCTTTGTTTCCCTGAACAAGCCTGTTCGAGAAAATGTGAAGCCTAAGATTTTTAAGATGTTTAGATCATGGAGTACTTTTATTGAAAACAGACATACGTATTTTTATGCATCTACTGATGTACCCACACACATAAAATATATGCCTACTAAATTCTTTTATGGACAAGAACAGAGCAGTCTGCAACCTACAGAGGTTTTGCAGAGTTCAACCCCTTGCCTCAGCATTTTACCTTTTCCAGACTTTTGCTCAGAATCTGCATGGATACTTGAGAAAGCCCCACCAATTCTCACACTCAGGGAATTAACAACTGGGGAGTGCCTGCACCCAGACTCACCTGTGAGCCGGGCTCTCTAACTGCTGTCAGAAGCAAAAACATGGGAGCAATGTAAAATACACTGATTTCTCATGTACCTCTATCTATATACAAGCAGTGGGGTCCTGTACTACTTGTGCCATTTAGTTCCATCTTTAAACGCAACTGCCCTGCTTCTGGAGGACTGCAGGACTCGATGCAGTCTGCGGAACATGCTCAGACTTCACATTTTATAAGCCAACACCATCCATCTTCACACTCAGTCTGTTCCCTCTTGATGTCACCCTTGATGTCGCCACTGACAACACTCAAGAGTACAGGCAGAGGTATAAGAGCTGCCTCTTCCCTTTGGCGCTGAGCCACGGAGCTGCGAGTGCCATGGCAATGGGGAGCTCGCCTTGCTTTAGGTCCCGCGGGACCGTGAGGCGTGCCCCGACGCACACGGCATGCTCTGGGGGCACCCATGCACGCACAGGATGCTGCTGCCTCTGAAGACCCCAAGCTCTCGCTTGGTCCCTGGCAGCTTCGCCCAAGTGCCGGGGAGGCACTGGAGGACAGCCTAGCCCCGGCCACAGCACAGTTGCCAGGAGAAAACCCAACCACCAGGCTGGAGAAACCAATGCTGAACCCGCTGTACCAAGCGACGGGAGAGGTATTAGTCGGCAGTGCTAACAGTGCCACGAAAGCGTACTTTGGGACGAAGCGAAGGGGCAAGTTAAGCATCTGTGAGTTCTCTCAGCGCGGGTTAGACAGTGATAGTAAGGCAGTTTATCCCCAAGAGCTTTCTCCTCGCTGGAGGTGTTGAGTTAACTGGCGGTGACCTCCTACTGACCCACGGGCAGCATCTGCAAGTGGTGCGCGGCGGTGGCAGCCAGGAAGCACTTCTCCCAAACAGCGCCCTTTCAAAACACCACTCCGAAAAGCAACAGCTGAGGTGACCCAGGAGTCAGCTGCCCAGCCCCATCCAGCATGGAGGACGTCTCCCTTCACCCTCCTGGGGTTTCATCCATCTTCATTTGCTTTTTCTTGCTGCCATTTCCTCTGACTTTTCAGACTTGGGACACTGGTAGCTATTATTCATTCTCTTGTTTCTTACCAGCCACGCAGTGAAGAGCTGAAGCTTTCTATCAATAAATACCACATCAGTGCTTATTTAGCCATTATTTTAATCACTGATTTTTTCTGCTCAGGTACTTCTTGAGCAAAAGCAGGTTTTACTGCATTATTACAGTTTCGATTTCTAAGACAGAAACATCCCAATGCAATTATTAAACGTCACTCTGGGTAGCTGCAATATAACTTGCTAATGAAAACCCTGCATAGGAATGAAAATCTAACTGAGGTATGAAGCAAGTAACTGTCCAAACCGTTTGAGGTTAAGCAAGTATGAATAAACATCTTCACTGTGCACCCTTTTTGTCTATAAAAAGGGTAAAGAAGTGAGCAGGACTTATCCCTCCCACCACGAACAATGGTGTAAACACCAGAGGCTCTTGAATTTCCAGCTATAGCAAATCATTTAGCTCTGGGTAATTCCAATAATTTTAGTCAGCAACTTGCAAAACTGCTCAACTTGTACTCAGTTGACATCAATTTGAGTAATATTGTTCCCACGTCTGGTTAAGAGGAGACTGATAATGTATTTTGGCTTCACAGTGGGGAGGGGGAAAGCTAGCCCTTCTCTTCCTCTCCACTTCTGGGTGGTTCAGGAGGGATGGGCGAGAAAAGGAGGTGTTGCAGGGGAAAGAATAGGGGGGAGATGGAAAAGCAAGCAGGAGTCCTAGTAGCAGATTTCGGTGTGGGATCACATTCTCCATTCTGAGAACGGACCCCAAAACTCTCATACCTGAGCCCTCCTCCCCAAAGGTGAGAAGGCAGGCTGTCCAGCTTGCCTTAGTCGACAGCGATGGTGAGGAAGGCATACAAACACACAGCCAGTGACAAGAATCTCTCAGCTCAATAGAAAAGACAGAAAAAGTCAGAGATTTTGCATAAGAGGAAGAGATCGAATGACTTCCCCAAGGTTTCACTGAAAGCAGACAGCAGGGACAGGAGCTGAACCCACACATCCTGAATCACAGCCCTTCGTCTCAATCACAAGATCCTCCTTCCTCTTGTATGTTTTGCACTATCTAGGGTAGTCAAGGAAAAGACTGCCTTGCCCTCCTAAATCAGGAATTGAATACTAAACCTATAAATCACCTAGAAAATTCAGATTGTCTTGACGGAAGGGCAAGGGGTTCCAAAGAAATGACAAAACTTGCTATTGCTCCGGAATCACAGAATCATAGAATGGCTTGGGTTGGAAGGGACCATCAAAGGTAGAAAGGAGGGTGTCATTTGCTATGCTGGTCATCCATGTCGAATCAAGACCAATTTACATGGCAATAGGTTAGAAAATGCAGAGCCTTTCTTAGAAAAGATGCAAAAGAGCATGTCTATGCCATGCAGCACGCTCTGCTGCAAAGCCCGCAGAGCCAGCTCCAAGCCTGCTGACTGCGGAGGACTGTAGTGTTTTGAGGGGCTTCCCTGCATCAAGAGAGCCATCGAGATACATTAGCAGCTAAGTTAGTAAGCCTTACACTTCAGAAAGGCACACAAATTTAAGTCCAGGGACATACTTACACTGTTTCTAAGGCTACCTCAATCACTGCTCATACTCTTGAAGGCCGCTGAACCTTGTTCCATTATGCAACACAGGCATGATCTTTCCTGCTTTCTGGCTTTGCCAAGGTTCGGAAAGGCTATGGTTGCGCTCTATAAAGATGTCATGAGGTAAACAGCAAGGAGCTATTTCTTGAGCTTTTTCAGCTGAAGATCTTCACAGAAGAACAAAACTGACCTGAGCAAATTCAGGCCAGAAGTTCTTTAGTCTGAGAAGGACTTTTCCACCACAGCGGTGGGGCAAAAATCCTAGACTTGGTAAGACAGGCCTTGTTCATTAGTAAAATGATTTTTTAATGAAGTTGCCTTTCCCATCAGGAGACTGGGCTGAGTGACCAGGGAGACCTGATTCATCTTTTCTAGGAAATCTCCTAAGTTATATCACAGTGGCCTAGGCATTCGGATACTTCCGGAAGGATGAACTAGTAAAGCATTATGCATATATTTTTCAGAGCAGACCATACATAATAACACAAAACAGAATTTTCCACCTTTGGAGAAAATTCTAGCTGACTGAGCAGTACACATGCACGTGCATGCCCATGAACACACACTATTTTCAGTACCAAGACCATCTTCAAGCAATTTCTCATTCTTACTTATTTTATGTATAACAGATGCCTGTCTTTGGGGTAGGCTTTGTCTTTTAGTCTTATATTGTGAACACCCCTTTTAATTAAAACGGGAAATACAAATTTCCTTGTCTAGTTCCAAGCCTGAAGCCCACTAGCACAAGCAGCTGTCTGCAGATTCAGCTGGAACCCTTTCAGCATCCCACAGTAAGCCTCCTGGTTGAATTCGGATCTTCAGACACATACAAATCAGTGCAGCGCCACTGAGCTGTGCCTGTTTACACCAACCGCAAAGAAGCTGAACCACTAGTGATGTATCTGGTCTGAGTTTCTTAAAGTCCTGAAACTCCATCACAGATTGTTACATTAGTACTATTTAATACCTGCACAGCTGATGAGAATGCCACCCTTGGTGGCACCACCTTTGAAAGTCACTGCTATGTGCTGTGCCTCGTGGGATGAAGAACAACTAATTGACAAAAGTAGCAAACATTACAAATGGAGATTATCAAACTGTACTAGCACTGAACTGGAGGGGGGGGAGCGCGGGGAAACAACACTGAATGACCCTTAATGCAAAATAATTCACACCTATCTTTCTAATTAAAATATAGTTAAAAAAAAAAAGTCTTCCCATTTCTTCCCATACCCAAATGAAGGCAGAAGCAAGCATATCCCTTCCTGATGATGGAAGTGATACCACGTATTATGTTAGTATTAAGTGAACTTCCTCCCATCCATTTCTGTTGAGTTAATGTTGTCTAACTCAAATGAGATTAATAAAAGCGGGCTGTTCAGTTCCAGCAAACTAAAGCCTTGCAAGTTTATAGACACAATTGCTTCAGGCTCCTCCTACGGTTGATCAGATAGGGTATCTTTTGAATGGACTCAAAGAAACACATTTTCACACCTGTCAGGCCTAGATTAATATCCCCACTAATTGCACTTTAAGAACGGCCAATTAGTTCTAGTTATAGCAGCTTTCATGGGTATGGGGGTGAAGCTGCCTGTTACCACCACCAGGACTCATTGTTCCCCTGAATAGACTTGTGTCCCAAACTGCGTGTGCCTCAGCAGCTTGCCTGGAAGCCCTGCTGCACGCCACTGCAATGATGCCTTTATCCTAGCCCCCAACCCACTTTAATGACGATGGAGACAGCAGAGGTGACCATGATCATAAAAGTAAAATAAACTAGTGCTACGCTGAGATTACAAAGCCTAACACCCATTTTCAAGCCAAAAGTGGTTTGCTGAAATTTCCCAATTATCCCAATTTATTTTTTGTCTAAGATAAAATCTGCTTCATTTGTAATAAAACACTGGCTCCTGCCAGGAAAAAAATGCCCAATAAAGTTGCTGAATTTGCAGAAGGAGAATGAGTAAAGTTCTGGCCTTGAAGCTGCAGCCTGAAGAGTGACAACCACAGTGCCAACACCACTGGTGGGACGCTTGAAAACAAGTCAGGGACCAAGGGTTAGTCCGGCCATTCGAACGTGACAGGAAGGCTAGTTAATAAACACCAGCTAACCCCTCCAATTACAGCAATAAATTGTTCAATTGGTTAAATGTCCACAGGTTCTGCCCCAAACACTGCTGTGAACTGTTTAATTAGCAAACTCTTGCATCACTGGACAAACAGATCTTGGTGAGCGTGGGGGGACGCTCGGCCCCTGGAGAGCCAAGGGCGCGGGTGCCCCGTGCAGCTCGCCTCTGCAGGGCTCACCTTCTCACCACGCAACCCGCGACATTTTAACAGCTCTGAAGATTATTCATTCATTGCTGCCTATTTTTTAAAACAGAATTAAGACTGTACGGGCCAAATACAGCTTAATCGCCATTCTTTCCGCATTAGTTTTCTGTATTTTGATAAGACGCTCCACAAATTACAGCTTCTCACCTGCCGCAAGATTAGATAGCCGTGCACGCGATACGGGTTACACAGCACAAGAGATACCGAGTACCTGAAAACTGCATGCTGTACAAAACAGACCTGCAGATTAAAAGTCAGCGGGCCTATTCCTTGAAAATATTTAACACACTAAATTTGGAATTATCTCAGTAAGAGTTAAGAACATTCGAAGCCTTGTAAAATCATTGATCATCGAGATCACTGCTGGCTACGAAGGGTATTTAGAGTCCACCCATAAGGCATATGCCATCATAACATTAAAAAATTCTGACACAAAAAAAGTTTTTGGTAAAAGCTGTTTTACCAAAAAAAAAAATATTTCTGCTGAATAAAGCGACAAGTTTAAGTTGATCACCGAGGATAACTCCCAAGTTAAAGACTCACATAAGCTGCCTTCATTGGACCTTTGATCACTTTGGTGAACCACTCATTCTACATACTCTGTTACGAACTAAAAACCACACACTGATGCAGGGGAAAAAATGTGTAGGTTTTTTGAATTTTTATATTAGTTAGATACATTTACCAGGAATTTCATGTCTGAAAAACAAGCAGTCAAAGGAGATAAGTACTATTTGTTATGTTTACACAACGAGGAGAAATTGCATCTCCCTGCTGAAGTTTTCCTAATGAACTAAAAACAGAGGTAAATTTATCACAGTTGGGGGTAAAATACATACAGTGTTTGCCTGTGGAAAGCTGTAAGCGATAGTTCCCTGTGTCTCTAGCAAAAGTATTTCTTTGGAAAAGGGCTTTAGGCAGAAATGTTCATTTAGAACCAAATTTTTTTACAACATTGAGGAAATCTACCATTTTGCACTTCTGCCTGAGAGGTCAAGCCTGGATCCTCAAAGCATACCCAGAGCACGGATGGGCAATTCAGTTTATTGGGGGAGGCTGGGCTGAACTACGTCCCACCCCCCACTTTGCAAAAATGCACAAATCATACTGTTGAACTGAACTCAGGATGCTTCTGGCTGAGCTCGCTGGCTCCTGGGAGTCCTCTCCTGAGCACTATCTTCTCCCTGGAGAGCCTCAGCACCTAATTCAAGCTTGAAGATTCTCCTCCAGGTACCTACCACAAAGGTCCACATCCACTCTGAGAAACCTGTAGGTTGAGCAGTGTGTTACTGCCTCATGTTTAAAGACATAAATGGTCCTATTTGATTTAGCATGCAGATCTTACAGAGCTAAGCAAAGCAAACTCTTAAATCTGGATTCACAGGAAGACTTCTGTTGACTTCAGTAGTCACTGGGTCAATCTCGGACAGGGTATTTTGAATGTAAATTTTAATCTTTATGTTGGCAGACCCAACAGAGAAAAAATGATGCAAAGAGACTCTTTACTGCTAACAAATTACATCAGTTACCTCATGTCTGTACGTGGTGCTTAATGTTACAAGAAAATAGTTTTCTTAAATCAGTACCATTAAAAGCTGTGTACTCACTTAAACAGCTTGCTCAATCCAGGGGTTTAATGTCTGTGCCACAGGAGTGGACAATTTAGAACTACTCTTTCTTTAGTTTCCTAGTACTAAGCGAATTAACATCTGTGAAAAGTCTCGGGGTCTCAAGACGGGCTTTCAGTTGACACCGATTAGCATAGCCTCACTGAATTAAACAGACTGAGGCAATTCAGGCCATTGAGAATCCACGGGGGCAGGGTGAGGAGAAACTGCAAATTAGGAAAAGAATAGAGAACACAATACCAGCACTGATGTCCTGGCACACAGGCTTTTATTCTGGAGATAGTTTACAAGCAGTTCGTAACCTTTGGACTCCAGACAGTCTGTAGAACCAACACGAGGAGGTTCAAGATTTGGTCTGAACTTTCCATCCAGCCCCGGCACTGTCAATATTTGGAAGGTGCACTGGAACTCATAAAGTCTCCATAAAGTGGATGTTAGTGAAACAAAACAAAAAAACCCTGAAACTTGCATTCATAAAGTCATTTTAGACTTTATTACTTTAATCCAAAAAAGTATTAAGGAGATAAATATTTATAACTTTGCTATGCTTAAAAGGGGAATTTCCCAGCAAAACAGCTAATGCATTTTTGTTTAACAAACATGGAGTCCAAAACCAGCCTCTCGTTCCAGATTCCTAATTTCAGATTCACTTCAAAAATTTTCATTTATGATCTTAAAACTTTGTGCAGTTAATAGAATAACTCACAGAAATGGTCCAAGTGTGACTTTTCTGCCTAAGAAAAAAGTGACTGGAGAATTCACAAAACAAAATCATCTGTGTTTCAGGCCTGTCATATTTCATTTATCTGTTTAAAGCATCTTCACTTTTATTTCATTCTCCATTATAAATCAATTAAGTTATCATATCAAACCATACTCATGCACGAATAAGTCTGTCATGAAAAAATGATTTTAACAAAATAACTTCAGGCTACAAATTAAGGTTTTGCTCTTTGATAAGTCATTTTAAAAGACTAAATAAGAAAAGATGTATGTATTTTATTTTGTGAATGAAAGGTTCTTAAAATAATCATTATGTACTCTAGAGGCTTTCATGACATGTTAACTAGAAAGTGACATTTACTATTAACTTAATTGACAGAGCTTTTGTGCAACCAAAGTCAAATGAATTATAGTGTTAATAAACAACACAAAAATAAAACAAATAGTTATCTTTTAATTCTCTCATCATTTTGTTTCTTGTCATATGTTTAATGGTCTAAGGCACAGGGAACTTCACTGAATTAAATGTACTTACACCAGTGCAAGGATAACCTAAACGAAGAAGAGGGAGTTGAATGCCCAACAATGTTTTAACAAAGAATTTTTATCTGGTCAATAAAAATACCTTAAATGCATCAAATTCTAAACTTCTGTCCTGAACACAGGCTTCTATTGTGAGCACTAGATGCTATACAGTTATAAAGCCATTACTTTATTCGAAGCTAACAATGTCATTTGTTTGTAGAGGCAGGTCACTTAATTCATCAAGGGAGGAAAAGTTAGTCTGAAAAAATGATCACAAAGAGACAATTTCTGAAGTACTTAATATATCTCCTACTAGCCATGGTCAAGAAACCGCAATACCAACTTACTCTGCCCATAACGGTGAAAACACAAAATACATTGGGTTTGCTCTAGATGTGCTTTTAAAGTCTTCCATGCTGAGTTCTAGGTTTTTACCTGTAGGAATGAATTATTTGCTTAAGCTCAACAAGAGCCTACTTTTCTTATTTCAAACGCATAGATGGGATTTGTGTTTGCCATTAAAAAAAAAAAAACAAGACAATTACAACTCATCCAGAACCAGCATTTTTCTAACAGTTCAAGAACTGTTCAGACTAAAGATACTAACTCAACCCATTTATAAGCCAAGATGATTAATCAAGCTGACCACGCAATGCTATCACTGCAAGAACTGTGCTTGGGTGAGAGGTCTCTCCCATATATAAAATGTAAATTTTTGCCTTGGTAGAAGTTCAGAAAACAAGATTGTTATCCCATATGCCTTATGACAAGCAATTTCCACAAAGTTTTCAAAGCCCCCAGCATATAAGCAAGATCCACAGAGTTTTGACTCACCTATTAGGTTTTTGCCTTGTACAGAAAACTCAAAGTTTCAGCACTATCTTGCCCCTTCATTCACCGTACAGAGTATTTCCACACAGTAACCTCCTGCGTAAAGCATGATCTTGCCTATTTCTCTTCCCCTTTCTCAAAGCGTGAAAGCAAAGTTACACCAACTATCCTGAGAAGCTTTATATTACATCAAGCACCTGTTCAGACAACAGTCTGCTAAAAAATCAAAGTAACAGCTGAGTTGAGGTCAGTCACCCTACGAACTTCAGGACATACTCAAAGACCCCACTACCCTCAACCCTCCCATCTTTATTTGAAAATAGCAGCTCTAGTAATGTGATGCCTTCCTTCCCTTCCCTGTTTCAGCAGGCAGTGAAAGCCCTCCTGCTGCCTTCTACTCCTAAGAAGAAAGCATTAGTCTCCAACCTGCACTACGCCTGTCTGCAGAAATAAGACAACTCATCCCACACTGATAGCGTTTGTTTAAGGAGCACAGGTTCAACAGAGCTGGTTAACCATTAGCTAGCACCCATACAGATCGTATTACACTCACTATGCATACTTGTTAAGGAATCCTCAAATGAAGTTTAGTTTAAGAGAAGCACTTGGGTCAGTCAGTCTTCTCTAAGCATTGCTAAAGGCTAACACCGACTGCCCCAAGACAGGACACCATGATGCACACTGAGCCAGCCCTGGGCACAAACTCCACATTTGCAGAAATGATGGCTGTCAAATACTTCACTTGCTCAACTCAGATGTTTATTACCAATACCAAAAACTGCTCAGAAGGAATTCACAGGCACTAAAACCTTACAGTAGATGTCTGCAGATTCAACAAACATCCCTAAAACCAGACCATGCGATTGTTCCCCTACATTCATTCATAAGCTGCTCAACTCTAGAGGCTGAAAACAGCAGCTGTCTTCCTAGAAAACAGTGTAAAGTTACCACGCTTCTTCAAATCTTTTCTTCTGGAGTCTCACAAGTTACTCACACTGGTCAGAAAACTACTTAGTGCTGCCATTATTTTGCATTAACCTAAATCTTGACAAAAACTTTAGCTGCAATGATGCTCTGTCATGTCACACATTATTTTGTCAAGCCCAAAGCACAAGATTTATTATTATGGGCTTTTATTACAAAACCATATAGAAGCCACAAGCAAGAGCATCATGCCAGACACCATGTAAATGCGTAGAAAGAAACCTCACCACCTCAAAGAGTTTGCTGTCGGATAGAGAAGGCAGACACAAAGTGAAAGAAGGGAAGTGGCATTACCTTCATTTCACAGGACAAATAGAGCATGTATTGAGGCTTAGAAAGATTAAGCCCCTTCTGCAACTTTAGACTTAGCACAGCAGCTATTACTGTTATAAGGCTTTTTATGCATTCCAAGGCTCACCACCACCAGGACTGAAGCACAAGGATTGTCAAGCTCCAGTAATTTAGTCTAAAACAGACGTAGGAACTGAATGCGTACCTCTTGTATGTCCTACCCACAATTTTAACAACCCCAGCTTTACCCCATTTTTACACCTATACACCCTTCTTCCTGTGACAGTTGGTGCTACCCTGTTCCTGGTTAATATTAATTCAAGATCCAAATCTAGTGCCTAGCTTTTCAATCTTTGTAGCACAAATAAGATTAATTTTTAATTTTAAGGCCCTGATTCAGCAAAACATTCAACTACGTGCTTAATTCTATCCCTATTCAGTAAAGTACTTAAGTATTTGCTTAATTCTCATTTACTCCGCTGAGACTTGAACATGTGCTTAAAGATAAGCCTCTTCTTAAGTACTTTGCTGAACTAGGGCCTAAACTGTGACCTGGGAGCCAGGAAGAAAAGAAAAAATAGATCAATAATGTCCAGTGTTATTTCCTCACAAATATTAGGCTAGCTGAAAGATGAAGAAAAATAAAAATAAAAATCACTCTGATTCAAGTAATACATACAGTTAGTACAGTTATTTTATGGGAAGAGACAAATTTTATAAAATCCTACTACAAGTATCTCTTGAAAAATTCCTTCTTGTTGCCCTTTTATATCTACAAACATGCACTACAGCGATGTGTTGAACCAACCAGTCACTCTCAGTTATATGACTGGAATTCTGAAGATTTTCAAGCTAGGTACCTGATGAGTAAGCATAAAATAAAATTCAGAGCAGAATCCAACTTACTGAGTACAGTTGAACAGAATTCAGTTTTGCATTATCTTAAGAAAAAAATAATGGAGAAATTGGGTAGATAACAGGGAAGGGACCCCATGGTAAGAACAAGAAGAAAAAAAAGACTGGTACTCCACTAGGAAGAAACTGCTAGAGTTTAGTCATCATCAACAGAAACCATGCAGACACTGTGTAATACATTCCCTTGCAAAAAGGTCTCATCATGGGTGGATCCTCAGGCCAGTATGGAGATAACACAAGATCAGGATCAAAAAAGCCCTTAGCAGGTACAGGAAAATGTGTCTACACATCTAAGCTTAGGCTTTAACAGCAGAGAAGGCAAAATATTACTTTATTCCAAAAAAGACAAATATATTGGCTAGTGGCTTATTTTCTTATGTATTTGTCTGCCCTACCCTTACGACCCTGAATCATTCCAGAAAGCAAACTGACCAAATATACCCTTTTTACTGCAGGGCTCGCTGTTCAAACTAAAGCTACCTTGCCTATTTCAAGGATATCAGTATCAATTCAACTGACATGTCGAGAAAATATTGGGAAGCTGCAAGTCAGGAAAATACCTGCCAACGAAACTTACATTCTATTTCTTCCAACAATGCATCTCTATCATTTCCCTGGCAAAAAGTGTGGTCAAGCCCAAGTACTAAAATTCAATACATACTGCTAAACTGCAGAAAGATGCTTTCACTATGTGTGTGCCCATGCAACTGGAACTGGATGCCCCAGATAACTTCCACCCTTGGAGAAAATGGCCCACTAGCATTTTGCGAGGAGAAGGGTCCTTTCCACAAATGAAGACCGAACGTGTCACTGGCAGGTCTTCCGTTGGCAAGTCTTTCATGTCAGCTGCTGCTGCTCCTCTTCCCTCAGGAACTGCTGTTCCTCTGTAGCTGGGGTCACTGTTTTCATCTACCTTTTGATTTCTAGCAAACAGGAATGCTATTTAATCTTTGCAATTCCTAACTTACACATATGCTTAACTTTATGCACTGTGAATGGTTCCACTGAAGCCTGAATTACAGTACATAAAGCTAAAACATATGCCTAAGCGCCTGCAGGATTGGGGTGTAAAAACCTGAGCATTTACTAGCTATTACCCTTTTGATGGATCCATCCCACTATAACAGTGGATAAAAGTGTTTATAAAAAAAGCTTTGAAGATGAGATACTCTGTAAGTACATGTGTGGGGTAGGGGAAGTGGAAAGGGCTAGAGACACAGATTGCATTGGCTGCCCTGATGTTTGCCATAGAAACCACACATCATTATTAGCAGCTGCAGGATTAAGAAGCCTATGTGGTTGAGGTAGTTCCTCATGTTTTGGACAAGGACAGCCAGATAGCACTGGGTGCAGTTCCTCAGCTCCCACCTCAGTTCAGTCCTCAAAAGGAAGATGGCCCATGCGGACACACCGATCCTTGGAAGGCCCTGCTGCAATAATACCTCACCATCAACATGCACAGCCCCTGTCAACATGGCCTTTGTCTCTCTCCTGCCCGTGCGGCAGTGGTCATGGCCAACGGCTAAGAGAGAGAATGGCGAAGGGATGAAAAATGTTTAATCTGTATTCCCGTTGTCAGAAGGGTAGGAAAGGTCAGCCGGCGCTCCCCTTCAATCACACTCAGAGCCAGGTACCTGCCGTCCCCTCCTGAGCTCCTGGGGCCATGGAGGTATAAAATATTTTCTAACAAAAAGAAACTGGATCACTTGCCTGCGGGAGCCATAACATTTATTCCGACGACAATGAAAGACGGCTTTGATCACCGTGGCGGCCATACGTCTCTGCAGACTGCAAGCCCACCTTAACACAGTTACAACGTGTGTACCAGCCTCCTTCCTCCCGCCAGGCTGGATGTCAGGCTAATCAGTTTGATCTGACAGATTTTAATTAAATTAATTAAGATGTTTCTGAATGGACTTGATTAGTGTTCCATAGAGGAGTCCCTCGTGAAAAGAAACGCTGTCAGGAAAGGCACTAATATTTTTCTCCTCTCACAATGAGAAGTTTCCTGGGTTGTTATTGGATTTTTTACACCATTAATAGAAGTACTTTATAAACACATAGCTATGATGGTTTTTGAAGCTTGACACCCAATTATATTATATTAACAATAGCCTTCTACAAACAAACAGAAGATTTGCATGTTCTCCTTCAAGCAATTTTGTTACTCTCCAGTTACTGCCAACTCCAGCATTTCAAATACAACCACTTATTCTGATTTAAACAGAAATATGCAAAATCAAGATGCAAAACAATCCTGATCACTTCCAATCAACCTTCTCGGAGTGGCTTCTTATACTAATATTGGAAACTCAGCATATGTAGAAATGTGGTGTTGAGAGGCCACCTTGTTCCCCACATTGGTCTGTGCAAGAACAAAGACCATTTTTGTTCCACAGGACTTGACTGAGATTGTGTTGGCATCGTTTTGAAAGGGTTCAATATGGGCAAAACCCCCTCTTATCTGCACAGATGCAACAGCACGACCAAGTTAGAAGGCATCATCTTGCTTCCCATACCACATTTGTGATCTGCAAGGGCGCTGAAGCTGGAAATCCCCTGGTGCTGGTAAATGACAAACGGTCACAGTCACACTGTCCACAAGAGATCTCCCGCCACCCAAGACAGGCACAGCTAGTGCACACTAAGTAGCAGGTCCTGCAGCTAGTAATGACCGCTGTTGTATCAGAGCTAGTCAAATGGATGTGTGCTTCAGAAGCCTATTAAAAAGTGACATGAAATCCTAAGTTTACAAATAGAAAAGCTTGTTGCACTGTATTTACAGTAAGGGCATCCTTGACTAGATGATAACCATAAAAACGCAGGTAATTCTTATGGCTAGTTTAAATTAAATGTACTTTGAAAAATAAACTCACCTCTAAATATTTTTTTAATTTTTCCTTGTATACCAGGCAGAAAGTAGACTTCTCTACCCACTTTTCCTATCTCCTCTTTCTCCCCACTTTGTAGGTTTAATTTAACAGTAAATGAAGCTTCCCAAGAGTTGCAAACGATTTTGAATTCAACCTGAGAGGAAGTGGCAGTGATCCTGTTGTGACTGAAAGGATGCTAAGAGCTCAGGTGCTGAAAAACCACTACATCATCTACCAACACTTCCTTTTCCTCTGAAGCCAGAGTGGTCATTCAAAACACTTGATCTTCATGTGTCAAATGACCGTGAGCCCTACCAATTTTTTTCTGACATAGGCTGAACAAGGGAAGGGAACTCTGAGGTGGGAAGATACTGCATTTGGAATGGAAGTCAAAATGAAGGAGGAAAAAAAAAAGCACTAGGAAAAGGATAGAAAAAGGAGGCAAAAAGGGTGGAGCAATAAGCTAGAGAGAGACTATTAAGACACAAGGTACTCTGAGGGAGAGAATGAACGAGATAAACCAAGAGGTAAGGCTGATGTCCTCCAAAGAAAGAAAAGATCCTGAAAGAAAAAATAGTGTTAACAAGCACTTACTTTATTAAATAAAAAAGAGGAAAGAAGAAAAAGAAAAGGCCATCGCCATTTTTATTCCATGCCCCTCTCTTTCTTTTTTTAATTTTATTTTCGACATATCTGTTATACTACACATCAGAAGAAAATCCTGTGTTTTGTTAAGTCAGCACCCATTTTCTACAGTGTTTCAATAAACAACAGCTATTCCAGTTTATCTGCTGGTTAGTCTGAATCCTGCAGACCCAAATGCGTTTTCTGGTGCTATTTTGATTAGAGTCTCATGGTTTCTGAAGTTCAAATTCATTTATTCTGAGCTTGAGCCAATAACTAAAGTCTTCTCCTTGTACTGAAATTAGATTTTTATGTTGAGGTACAAATTCCACTCTCAAAAACATACCTGGTTGCAGCATCTGTTGCAGTTTTACTCTCACAACTACACTCAGATAAGAAACACAAATTGACTAGAGTGTAATTCTGTCTAGCAATTTCAACAGAAACATCTATTTTGAGACTTTTGGGGCTATTTTATAAATGCTTCAAGGAAAGAAGGCAGATAAACAAAGAGGGATAGATTTGCCTTTGCAGGAAACAAAAAAGGGCTTTGTCTAATAAATTACACAAACAAGGATAGGTTGCAATAAAAAAAGACACATCCAGGAAGAAAAAAGAATTCAGTGCAACTGACCTTCAAGTTCCCTCTACTCTTTCATTAACTGTCCACTGAGGTGATCCCTGACCAAATACGGGCAATTCAGAGCCTGTCATAGAATTACAAGATGAATTAGGGACTGCTGCCACAAATTTACAGCTACCAAGGCCTCTGCTGATTAAATTTTCCCAGACTTGAAAGTAATTTCACTGGAAACACTCTTAATGTGGCCCCACGATCAGCATCATGACAAATAAGGAAGGGGAATAACACTTTTCCCTTCCAATTATTGGGTCATTTTTTCTCCTGTGTGATTTGTAAGCAAATAGACATAATTTAAGCCAGTGTGACATGAAAGTGCCAAATCTAACATGGATTGTTTTCATCCTAAAAAACTTCCCAGAAAAATCTCAGTTTTCAGTTCCCTTAAGGAAAGGCGACTCCTGTATTTTCTTTCAACATCTGACTTGCAGAGCTTATTAGGTAACTTCAATTATCACACTAAAGAATTACTGACTCACCACGAAATCAATTGAAAAGCTAATGTAGTTGAAACTGTACACAGGTACGACGACGCTCACTACAGGTGAGTAACTTCACATGCATGAGTAGTGTCACTGCACTCGGTGGCATAACTCATGTGCATAACTATTTGCAAAACCAGGGCCTCAGACTGTAAACTCACTGAAGCAGAAACCAGATCTTATCTGCCTGTAAAGCACCTGGCAGTGCACCTATCTTTGCCACTACATAAATTAATTATCATTAGCATCTGAATTTTGTCTGCTCCAGCATTCTCCCCTAACCTCAAACACCAAGTTTCTTCCCAGAGCAGTGTTCATGCACAGTGAATGGTAATACATACATGGATATTTAACTATTCTGGGATTTAATGTAGAGCTGTTTCAGAAATTTCAATACAAGATAAACATGTGTAAGGCATCTGAAAAGCTTCTAAGGTCCGACGTCTGGGTGGGGTAAGAGAAAATTTTAAAGGTAAAAAATATACTGAATTGAAATCCTGAAACACTTTGACCTTTAAATGGAACCTCCCCCCCCCCCCGCCCCCAACCCCCCGAGGTTTAAGATAAGTTCAGCAAACAAAATTTCACCCTGGGTTTGACACATAATCTGCTAAATTACTGAAGAAATAAACAAACACTTTTTCCTTTAAAAAGTCTTAATGTAATTTTATGGGAAAGACAGACCCTACTTCTTATAACTACTGGTGATGGCTTCTACATACAAGCTTACATACAAGGTAAAGCATTCTTAGATTTTAACAGGAAATACAAACTTTAGACAGAAACAGTTGTGAAATAGCAAGCTTGAACCCTGAACTCTGAACAAGATGACTTTTGGTCATCTGAAGAAAAGAATAGTCATCTTCCTTAATCACTTCAGGCTGATTGCTTCAGTTTGATAATCTCACATTTCAATAGGTTTTTACGGCTGAACCTACAGAAATGGGGAGGGGGGACGGGAGAGGATGGGACTGCAAGTGCCGGTCAGTTCACTCAACCCTTTTGGTACACCTCAGCTAACATTTTTTAAAAGTTCTCCAGTTTTTCCTTCAGGATGCTAGCTGATTTAATTTCCAATGGCAAAAAACCATCCATGAGCAAGTTAAGTCGAAAGGAAAAGAAAGAAAAGAAATCGAGTGGTATACAGTTCTTTTGTTTTTCCTCAGGAAAAAAACATATCTGAAGGGAACATTTCCATGTTTGATGATTTGCTGTTAAGCAAATCTTATTCATCAAGACAGCAGCTGGCTTTGATGCATGCATGGGTATTCAGTGCCATTCTTTTTCTGCCTCTGCTTTCTCTTCTGAGGTCTAGCCTTTGCTAGTGGAGTATTTAGACAGCTCCTTCAAAAGGCACAAAACACTCCAGTGAACAGTGAAAACTACTATGTGATCACCAGACCAAAACTAAACTGAAATGGAGAAAAATAAACAAAAACAATCAAAAATAAGAAAAAGAAGTAAACTCTTCACTCATTCATTTAGGTAAGACAGAAATCCTAACTTACTAATCACATGCCAGCAAAGACATAAATTTTAACTGTAGTCACAAACACTCTAATTAAATTACAGAGTACACAAAGACTGCTTCATTAACATGAAGAGAAAAAAAGCGCGCATTATTTTTCATTCTTGTCTGAGACCTACTTGGATATGCATGCACACAAGAACTCTACCTGCTACCTTATGACACCACTGTCTAAGAGCTATTTTTCTTTTATTGTTCCATAAATCACAAAAGCTCCACAAGTCAACTTCTGGTAACACTTCTTTCTTCAAATTCTTAGCTGGGTCCGTAAAAAAAAAAACTTGACGAAATTTTATTTGTGTTTACCATTTCTGTAGGCAGTGTGATGCCAAGTTCTACAGTGTAGAGCAATACTATTAATTCTTAAGCTTTAAATCAAAGAAAGAAGCATGTTTTTCAAGTTTATGATAAAAAAGAAGGGAATGTCAGATTACATCTGTCACAAAAAGAATTACAGAAATAACAATGTATGATTAAAATACAAACAATGACAATGAAATCTAATCTACTCTGAATCTTCCTCTTTCCCAGCTTGCGTCCTGTAATAGAAAGCTGAGTACACTCACAATATCCCACCCCAGAGAGACGAGTCTCTCTTCACAGAACACATACCACTTTGCATCTAATAACTATGTACATTAAAAAAAAAGTAAAAGTAATTTAACTCAGAAGAGTGACTGACAAAAAGTACAACTGATACTTGACTACATAAGCACTTAAGTTATACATCATCTCGGGGGCTGTGTCCACCTCAAGAAGTAACCCTTGGTGGCAGCTACTTACTCACAGCTCTTTGTATCGAAAACACAAAGTGGAAACCTCACCTTGGATATAGGTCAGAACATAAAGTGTAGTCTGCTGGCCAGTGCCTAGGGCAGGTGTGAACAACGGCCGGCGGCTTTCACACTGAGAGCTGTGCCAGCAGTTCAGAGTCTTTATGAAGTGAGAAAGTAGAGCAGAAGCTAAGAGAGTACATCTTTTAAGCAGGATATTTAGGAGCCTCTGCAATCCTTTTACCAGATACACAAATGCAACCTGGCTGCCCCCCCCCCCCACTCTAAAAATACTAACCCTTCTGAACTAGTTGGAAGGGACTTGCGAAGGGGTGGAGTAAGGGAAATCAGTGCAGCAAGTCACCTTTCAGCCACCTATGACATCAGCCTGCTGCCCTGATTCCTTCATTAATACCTTTGAGCTGAAAACAATGGGCCTGCCATTAAGCACCACACAGTTCGAGATAAGAAAGCCCTAAGCAGATAATAATGGTGCATTTAGCTGGATTTCAAACATTCAGCTGCTTAATCATTTCTTCCTCACTGCATGCTACCCAAACACACGGGGAATGCTTTGGATGCCTTGGGCTAAGGAAGAAGGAGCTGGGGTGAGGGGAAGAGGAGGGAGAGAGCACAGCCAGAGGACGGGGATTGTGGGGGAGAGGGGGATTTCACTGGCAATCCTCTCCCTGGGAAATGAAAACATTTCTTAATTGCCATTAGGGAAATAGGTTAAATACAGGCTTGGTAAGCTGCTAAGGGCTGGCTAACAGATTAGAGCGGATGGCTGTTGAAGTATACTCATTTCCATTATATGACGGAGCAGGGAATTTTTATTTTCTTAATAGTCTTCAA
Organism: Sagittarius serpentarius; assembly: GCA_034782735.1. NCBI lineage: Eukaryota > Metazoa > Chordata > Aves > Accipitriformes > Sagittariidae > Sagittarius > Sagittarius serpentarius. The sequence continues at coordinate 20,375,059 of JAVKLA010000014.1, read as the reverse complement.
CAACTGTTCCTGTCAGGCACTGGGCGTGAGACTGCTAGTTAGACTTTAACTAGTCACCTTCCAGCTGACGAAATGAGGCCCAATTCTCTGGCCCTGAAGTGACTGCTTCACTGCTTCATCCAAGGAAATAAAAACTGCAGGACATGCTGATGAGGAAGGTATTGTAACATCTGCCTGCTTTGCTCACACAAAACAACAGTGAGTAACTGCAGAATCAGAGAAACTAAAGACATGATGCAGCATACCTGACACCATGAAAGGAGGGGGGAAAAGCATCTCAGGATCCCCAAACACTGAACAGACGCACGGGTTGAGCCTGGGCTTAACAGCAGTCCTGCCAGGGCTGAGTAACTCCTCACCTCTGAAACCTTGGGGCCCATGCGGGTGGGAGTACAGGCAACTTACGAAACTCAAATGCCAACTTGCCTGCTAAGGTCTTCAAAGCCCTCTCCCTCCCCACATTCACCCAAGGCACCTCCTGGTGGGTGCCTTTCCTCTTCACCTGTAGGTTCCTCAAAAGCCCCACCTCTAGTCTACAAAGAGGATGCTAAAAAAAGTTTCCAGCCAACTGAGCAGGAGCAAACGGAAACCAAGTTTTCCTCTAAATCAGCACAGTCTTACTCATCCACAAAACGTAAAAGCGGCTACAAGCAGTACACACTGCAAAGCTGAGACACCATCCCGTAATCCTTGGTCATGCAAAACTCCCTGGGGCATGAGTGGGAGTTTTATCTGAGTAAGGTCTGAGTTTTTTAAGGAAAGCCTTTGTTCTGGGGCTCCCTGAAGCCAATATACTGAGCTATGCAAATGATCATGGATTGGCAGGTGAAGTCAACAGGGGGTCATTTGAAGAACGTGTTTCTGGCGGCAATGCTTGTTTAAAGCAGTTGCTGCCAACCCCCTCTTTCTACCTGCAGACACATTTACCTTCCCACACCCCAGTCTTCCCCAATGATAAAGACAGTAGCATTTGTACAGCTCTGTGCAAAATGGATAAAGGAACTGCTTGGGCTGTAAACTACCCTGGCTGGGCACTCTTCCACAAGCTTTAACTTACGCTCATAAACAACTCTGAGGCAGGGAACGCTATGGCCATGATTTAATAAAGAAGGAACAGGGACACACAGGCTACAGCCACGGCTGCAACCATTCTACGGCACTGCAGATTACTCACCCAGAACGGCCTATGTCCACCCTACCAGCATCTTTTAGCCTCTACGACAGGGCTGCATACAAGTCACCTACCAGCAACCCCTGGTTTGTCTTTAACACCCAAACTGTGCCCAGGAATTGTCCAAAAGAGTGTTGGCTGAGTCAGGCCAAACTGCTAGCAACCATCCCAACAGTTACCAGTACAGATTTCCAGCACATAGGGCTTCTATGCCCAGCAGGCTAGCATCATTAACCCAGAAACTGATCGTTAAAGGTATTTTGTCTCCTCAGGGAACAGAGGACAGCCTAGAGTGATCTCCACCACCTTTTGATATGTTCACTGTGTATCCATCTGCATCACTGGACTTCTTAACGCATTTAAAATCTGTTGTTAAGTCTTGGTTTCATCTGAGCAAATGTAAACTTCTCTGTTGCAGATGTCTGAAAGAGATTGATAAGTGTGTTGTAAATGTTGGCTGGTTTTCTCCATGGACAGTAAAGGGAGCTCTGAGAGAAATGACTCAGTCAGGCATGTGAAGCTGGGTGAAAAATACGCCACCCCAGCTCCCTGCGCAGAATCACAGCGGAGCCAAAGGGAGACCATGAAATTCAGTGTGGATGTTCTCTCCTCCAAGTCAATATGCTTGCCACAAGAAGAGACTTAAAGCATGCTTACCTGTGTGTGTACAGACAGGCACAAGATCACTGTGGAACAACAGCCACATTGGTAACAAATGCTATTGAAGGGTATTTGCTCAGCTGTTCTGCTATCACAGATTCAGCCAGCGTAAGGAAAAAGCCCGTTCATTTACATAGTACTAGCCTGTGTTTTTCACTTGGCTAGTAATTCCATGCACTTCATTTGCACGGAGTGTATCTCCTAGGAACGCACTGGGTCTTGATCTGAAGTCAACAAGAAATGGAACACCCAGCACTTTACTTGGTTCTTGCTTCCCTTTATCACCTCTCATTCGGACATGTTTGCCTGCTTCCAGTACACATAAAGTATCTGTGAATTGATGTAAATCCCTGGGCTATGGATAGGTATTCTTCCTGGATGATCCAAGAACTGACAGGAATATATACACCAGAGCAACTAGGGAACCAAGGCTACAGTATGCTTGTTTTAAAGAGCCTGGGACAGATCCTTTGCATCTGCCAATCATTTCAGGTCAGAAGTTTTTATGCATGTTTTTCCTGTGACCACATACTTAGCCACAGCCAACCTAAACTAGCCACAGCATTGCCAGAAAGACAACTAAGTAACAAAAGTATGCTTTTGCATGGTGGCTGCACATGATACCCTTAGCAGCTGAATGCCGCCATTCTGGCTGGGTGTAAGAAACACTGGTTTAGTTCCATAGAAATCAGTGGCGATGCGCCGAGTTAGACAAGCCGAGAATGTGCCTTCTGTATGAACTTCTGTAGTAACACTGAAATCTCTTTTTAAAAAAAAAATTATTAATACAGTATTCATTTATGCTGTGTTTCCTTTTTTGGTAGAGAGAGAACAGCGGGGAAATAACAGAGGCGTCCACTGTTATCTCAGCCTTCTTGTCAAGACTTTTTTTTCCCCCCAGCATAGGTACAGTTCAAGACTGTGCACTCTTTACACTATTTACATCTGGACATGTAAGCGTAAGCCTTACATGCAAGTGCAAGCCTTTTCAAACACATGACTGTGCTATGGTTCAACCCTTTTCAGCAAACAGCATGCATTTATTCTTGTTCAAGACCATCTGAGTACCTCTGAAAGGCACCGCATGCTAAGCCAGCACAATCCTGGTTCTCAATTAAGAAAAAAGATGCTGTCCTAAACGTAACAGAAGGTCAGTTAATGTGTTTTTTCTGTCACTAAGGAAAGGAGAGGTACTATTTTGAAGCACTAGTACAGTGGCAAAGCAGTGGTCACACTGTGCTTTACATCAAGTACTTTCCTTGACAACGTAAGTAGCATACAGATAAATTGGCTCTTTGTGCAAGTTACCACAAGTCCAATTACTCTGAACCCTATCTTTGGTTTAAGGCACTCAAATTCTCATTCCATAAACTCTCTAGCATGCGCATTCTTGTAATAGAACAAATTCTTTTTCCCTGCTTATTGCATAAACATTTAAATATAGAAATAATGAATCTATATTAATGAATAGTCTTCAGAGTAGTATCATGACATCAAATGGTTATCCTTTGATGGCATAAAATTAGTAAGGTCAGTGGAAGAAGCAGCTTTATGGCAAGCATGGGGACTATTGCTGCAAACAGGGCTCCTGATTCCTATATACTAAATACAAATAACTCCAGATTTTTTTCCCAAAGTTTTTCTTTACAGTGTTTTTTTTTTTTTTTTTACAACTTGCATATCTAAAGACAGCATCTCTATTACAATATTGTATTCTACAAAAAGGAAAATTAATCTCATCAGCCATTCTGGAATCTCCCACGTTACGAATTACATCTCAAACTGCACTTGGCAAACCAAAAATGCTTTGAGGAATCCCGGACAAATAGTTGGACAGAAGTCTACTTATAATTATGTAAATATGTTGTGCCGAGAAATAAGTTGCTTGTGAATTAACTATTAAGGACAGACCATTTTTCATCAAGATGTTACTTGTATCCAGTAGCTTTACACCAAAGCAAAATGAGGAACAAATGAACCATATTCTACAATGGGTGAAAATCATCTTCTCAACTACACTAGCGCAGCTCCACTGCAGCCCAGTACAGACACAACAGCAAGAAACTGAAACTAGATGAAGTCATGGAGCAAAGTGTAATTTTAAAGATTAAGTTTTATTTTATTTTAAATAAATAATAACAAAGTGAACAACCTGATATGGGGGGGTGGTTCTGCATTACTTAATGCCTCTAAATCAAGATTAGATGGCTTCCTAAAAACAAGCACATTCATTTAGGACATGAGATCTGTGCAGGAATTACTGGGTGAATTTCTATAACTGATGTTCTGCTGAAGATAAAAGTACCTGATCACAACAAATTTAGGCTTTAAATTCTATAAACTTGGGAATGTGACCCACCATTCCTTATGATGTGACAAAAAAGCTGCCTCAACTATTTATTAGAAAAGGAAAATTAATTTTAAAGACTAATAACTGAGCTTTTCATTATCCAAGTACAATATTTTTTGCTGTCACCCTCCTCTCCCCGCTTTTATTCAAAACACAAATACACAAGCGTATTTCAAGTTGAGACCAAATTAATGTGGGACGGACTTTGTACATGAAAGGAAAAGAAGCTTGAGTTCCTATAAACCTTTCAAACTTTCATTCCACCTCCCTTCCTAGTTTGCACGGAGGAGTCTATTTTACAACTTTATCCATGTAATGGTCCTGCAGACCACTTCTTCATGCCAAAATTTCTCTTTGAAGTTTGCTCTCCCATTAGCGTTTCAGTGTAGGTATTCAAACTGATCGCACAAGCACAGCAGAACTCCAGAACTGTCCACGTTCTGTTGAATACAGTTGTTTCATGTCGCCTGTGATTTACAGTCTTAATTAATGCTCAAAAGAAGAAGAGTACATCTTTGGTGGAGCGTCCCCCCTCCGCAAACATGCAAACCCCTCCTCTCTTTTTTTTTTTTTTTTTTTTTTGGTACAAACCAGTGCTCTCAGGGTTTTGTTGGACATTGTGCAGGATGGCTTTGCCAAGCAGAATGGAACACACTTAATACTTTTCCTTTATAACCTTTGCAATAAATCAGCTACCACTCCACTTGCACAAGAACGGCCATTAGTGTCCTGTCCCCTCCCCCAGCACTTCCCGAATTTTAAACAAAGTAGGAATAAACTGAAGCTGAGCAGAGCCAGCGAGCCCAGTAAATCAGTTTAATGAGAACTGAATCAGTCCTATGAAGTCCACTACTGAACAAATAAGGTGGACAGGAGAGACTGAGCTTTCCATGCAGGTACTGGGGATGGGGAAGCAGGAAAGCAGTGCTCACATACTTGATCTTCAGCAGTGATGCATGTCTGTTGTGAACACTCTGTTCTTTAAAATCTCATTTGCTGCAGCTTGCTGCTGCAATTCATTGTTTAGATTTGGCTGTTTCCTCTCCTGTTTGTGGTTTTGTTCCTCCATGTTTTCCCACAAAAGTAGAGTTTTCTGTTTACCCATTTTCACCGCTTATCTCCTCTGAGATTCACTTTGACTCTTCAGTTATCCTTCTCAGGTCTCCCCTATTTCCACGTTTACTGTAAGTGAACACATCTACATATAAATATACATACTACTGTTCCATTCAAAAGCCAGAAAGCAAATAATCCTGGTCTTCTGGACGACCTGAAAAATTTCAGTCCCTATTCAATTTCCAGACTTGTCAATAGGAAAACCTATTATTACTGGCACCCCTCCACCATCTCCATGGCTTCTGGGAAAAGACAACGAATTAGAGCTGCTAACTGGAGAGACAGAGCCCACTTTGCACTGTCTTGCCCCCTGCTTTCTCCTTTCTCAGTAGAAAGGAGAGAAGAGGACACACCTCGAGCTGCAAACCTGTCCTGGGTGACGGAGAACCTCTGCCGCTGCAGGCACAGCAGAGACTGTTCTGTACAGTTGAGGGTAGCAGGTGCTCCTTACGAGTTTATGAGCACAGTATTTAAGGATGTAACGATATCTATCAGATGTGAGGAATACAATGTATTTATTAGTTAATTTGGAGACCCTGCTAGCTAACCTCAGCTTGTACTTTATGCAAGACCAGTGCTGTGAGCTCTTAAGAATTCTATTGTGAGTCTTACAAGGCAGGCTTTTTTTCAAGCCTTGTATTAAAAGATCATGTGATTTTTATGGGCATCTCAGCCTCCAAGAGAGAAAGAAATTAAGTGTCTAGTCTTCTTGGTGACAAAGAAAAGCCTGAAACTGAAATCTAAGAGCACCAAACCCAGAAGGCTAATCAAAGAACTCAAAATATTACTTTCATAACCGGTGATTTTTAAGCCAACTTCACAACCTTAGAGCCTGACTTACAGTTCTCCGAAGCTGGGGTTTGATTATATTACAAGTGATAATCTAAAGACCCCATATCCTCTGCACTGATTTAAATTTTTTTGTTGGCTTTTCTGCAGGTAAAAAATTCCGTCTTGATACCCTAACTCATCATAAACTCCTTTCTTCAACCTCTAGACCAATGCTTTGCTTTTCATTGCACTTCGCAACTCTTCTAGTGAAGTCTGTGGTTTTCTGACAAAGCAAGCGCATCGTGTCCACTGTTCTCACTTAAAAAAACCCAAATGATAAAAAAAAGGATGCAAAACAAATGATACTAACAAATAAGCAGTTTCAAGCTTCTGTTCTACAAAAGCACACTGAAGAACTCAATATATAGCACATTAATTAGGACAAACTTTGAATTTTTCTTTCAGTCCCAGCTGTTCTGTCTCTTTTTCTGTGTCATTGGTATTTAAACTACCTGGGATGACCTATGGATTCAGATAATCCAACAAGCTGAGCAGTTAAGGAAAACAAAAAAAGAAAATGAAAAGCATTAGAAGTCCTTGGCACAGCTAATTCACTCTTCATTCTAAATGGTTACATCTATCTCTAATCTTTGTAAAAAGACAGAATAAAAGGTACTACATTCAAAGTAGAATAATAAGAGCGTCCATAAACCATAGTTTCGAAAAGTTTGGAAAAGAGAAGAAGATTTCACCGGAAGACAGCTGAAGGTTGTTCTTTTCTTTCTCCTCTCACCAAAACTTTGCAGGCATCTGTAAAACAGGAATCTAAAAATTATTTATTGTAACAGACCATCACTCTGGTCATAGCCACCAACAGGCCAGATCCAAAGCCCTCTGCAGTAAGAGTCTCCCTGTTGATTTCATGGCTTTGGATAGGGACCAATGTTTGTGCATTTCTTTCAAGGAGCAATTTTTCCAAATAAGCCGGGATTTATTTGGAATTATTCCAAGGGCTACGTGACACTTTCAAGAGTTTATATTAATCCAAGTGACTTTTAGGATCCAGTTCTCTGGTTTTTTACATGGAAAAAGCTTGGGGGAGGAGGGGAGGGAAAGAAGCACTGTGTAAGTCCATCTAGGCTTTTCTAGATCCTGCTTCAGAAGGTGTCCCTCATGTCCGGAGGCGCAGGCAGGGCAAGCGGCAGCACACCATCCCATCCCTTCCTGTCAGTCTTTCCTGAGGAGCAACCACAAGCTACTGAAGCAGTTTTGCCCAGGAGTGGTTATGAGGAGGGAATTAGTCGCACTGCCCTCCTGAGACATTTTTAGGGCTGGGGACTTGGCTAGAGCTACATTTGCTTCATGTGTCTGGAGTGGGGCAGGTGTGAGTTTGCCTGCCACGGGGTGTCTCCCAGGTGGGGTGAACCCAGCATCTTACTGTCCTTTCTGCCTACAGGCCTATGTAGGGAACACCTAGCACCAGGGGCATTGGTTTAGTATGCCGATCCTGAACTACCAGCGCAGCTCCTTGGGCACCATACTTCTCCGAAGCTGCAAGTCATCCACTCTTCCAATTTTTCTGGTGCTCAATTTTTCAAAAGTACTGAGTGGCTTAGGCAGGACCAGTCGGTCCTATGGCTGCTGTAGCTCGCACGGTAGGCTGAACCAGCCTGCAGCCACTGCCAAGTGAGGAAGAGGAGGGAGAAGAGGAAGACAGGTGATGTAACATCTCCCTGATCTTTCACTTCCCCTGCGTGCCGGGACATCAGAGGCTCTGAGCATCCACTGGATGTGGAGCACGTTGTCTCTCAGCACAGAAAAACTCTTATAACTGCATTTTGATCAGTTATTTGCCTCTATACAGGAAATAAGGACCATCATGTCTCACTGTCTTCAGAAGAAACATAAAGAGCTAAAGTCATTATATTTGCCTCCCCACAACAATATCAAAGCAATCTGGCAACTGCTCTAAAGCGTGAACAAGCAAAAATGAAACACCCTTTCTCACAGTCATGGGGTGCAATTAGAGGTAAGGCTGAAGAACAGAAGTCCCACTCACTGACTGCAAACATGAATTTTTAGTGCTTAGAAACCCTTGTGATATGTTTAAAATAAATACCCAGCTACAAAAATACTGTTAACATTAAAATTATGTGAAAAATTCCTTGGCAGACCTCTGGGATCTACCCAACCAACATTCAGTACCAGAGCGCTTACAGATACATAATTAACACAGCTTGAACCGTTCAGTACAAATGTTAAGCAGCCTGAAAATTTACAGTTTTACAGCAGTACTTCTGCACAGATGAATACCATGATTTGTTACAGCAGCAGTCTGATAGAATAGCAGTGAAGACAAGACATCTTTTTTTATTAAATTGCTAACTTCCGCACTCCATTTTTCCTTCAGCGAACACAGCAAGGTATTCAGGCCCTTCAGTGCTGGAAAGGTATTCAGGCGGTCTTTAGGGCCAATATCCTGAGGTAGTTAGGTGCTTAACCTCCCTTAAAATCAAACAGTTTTGTTAGTATGTGAGGGACTATATTTTGACTTTTTAGCAGCTTTTTGTAGTATTCACTTAAGAAACTTTCTGCCAAAAAATTAGCTACTCTGAGCAGAAAATACTGTGTTCATAAAAAATTAAAAACATCTCAATTCAACAGGAGCTGTTATATAGACCTGCTCTTATTCACTTTGCAATTTTGACTGCCTCTTGCAAGCACTACTGTGAAAACTCAAAAGCACTTTTTCAAATGAAAGAAAATCAGAGTATCTAGTGTCAGCAAGCCTTGTAAAGTCCATACATGTTTACACTTGGCATCAGATTACACACATTTGACTTCTTGATTTAGTGTGTGCACTTGTGTTTTCCCTTCTTTTGTCAGAAATAAAATACAGCTATTCTTAAGAGAAGTCTTCGTTTTTAAAAAGACCTAATTTGTACTGTATGTTAGGAGAGTTCACTTTTTGCCCCACCCAGAAAGAAGCCTGATCCAAATACGGGGGTGGGGGGAGGGGGTGGGAGCAAAACTCAGAAGAGGTTAATTTGGGTGACAGTGATGTCTGTCTGCAAGACATAAAAAAGATGAAGACAGAGAGAGGACAGACAGTGGAGTCCTTGGACAGGTGGGTTTTTTTTGCTGCATCACAAAAGCAATTCTGCTGAAATCTTACTCGGAACATTGCCTGAGTAAAAAAGAGAAACACAGTTCTTAAATTATTTTGTACTTTCCATGTACAGAGGAACAGTCAGAACTGTATGGGGTTTTACGCCTTCTTACTAGCCAGCTTATAAACAGCATAGCTACCAGTCTTTCCATAGGAAAAACAATGTTCTGTGGATAATAATAACATAACTGCTCCAGCTTCAGGGGCAAAGAAAGCCGTCTACCTAAATAACGTGTACTATCTGGCCATCTATTAAGTAACAGACGACTGGTAAGTAATAAAAATAATCAAAAAGAAAAATCAGATGAGAGTCAGGAACTGGGGAACAGTCTTACACAACTGAAAAGTTTGCACAAGTTGACCTTTCTATCTCTTATTTCTGTGATTCTCAGAGAAGAATATTACAATAAAATTAAACAGAGGGGGTTTTATTTGTATGATGTGTGTTAACAGGCCATCAAGTGGAACATTGGTACAGAAGTGTTTGTAGAATCAAACTCATACAGATAGCAGTAGCCACAACAAAGTGAATAACTAGGCGAGACCTGAAATTTTCAACATGTTGTTATGGATATTTATATGCAGGAAAAGGAAACTCATCCAAATGTAGAAACCAGGTCAAAAAAACAGTTGTATGATATCCAAACTAATTCAGACATTACCCTATCATTGATCGTTATGTAAATAAAAACGAGTTAAATCAAACACCATTTGTGCCTGTTAATAATCTGAGGGAAAACCATAATCCAAACCATTTTTTCCAACTATAAGAAAGCAGGTTTGCCTCAGAACATGGCTTGATGCCCTCTGCACACAGCTAACCCAAGATCAGCCCAAAATAAACCATTTATGAGCAAGCAAACAAACAAAACACTCCATTATGAATCCTACTATCTCTCTAAATTGCTTATCTGACAAATGAGTATAGTTAGCTTTGCTGCCATAGGCAATCCTATTGAATGTCTGCAGAACTGGAGCCTTACTTATATTCCCCCTGTCATCTACACACAATATATTAATCTAAAGGGGAAAAAAAAAAGAAGAAAATAATGCTTTATATGTGCAATACATTGAACCCATATTTTCTTCTAGTGTGTTAACCCCACAGAATCTCTCATACATTTCCTGCAGTACCTCATATAGAAATAAATAGTGCTGCTTACACATAGCTACTTTCATAAATCTATCACAGTTCAGTATCAAATTAACAGTGACAGAGAAATGTGTATTTTCTTACTTCTATGACACTTAATGTTGGAGGCTGTGCTGTTTGGAGCTACTGTGTGTGCATGGAACAAATTCAGGCCCGCATAAAACTTTCCTGACAATGCTGCAAGTGATAAGCTATAAATTGCCTTTGCATGATTTTTGTGTGTGCTGTGAAATTGTCGATAGCTTAAAAATTTCCATTAATTCATGATCTTGCCTTGAAATCTCATGACTAAACCTAAAATTCATGGTCTCAATACAAAGCCAAGTTAAAAATGTATTCTTCCTGACTGCAATTTCGCCATTTATTCACAGCCAGAACCTAGGACCAAATTTGTAAGAGAGAACATGGACATGACTTGAATACATTATTTGCAGAAACCCATGGAAAAGAAAACTTCAGAGTTTTGTTTTCAGCTGAGATGTGAAACATCCTCCTGGGAACTGGTATGAGGCAGCAATTTGGGACCTTTATGTTCAATTTGCAGAATTACTATTTAGGCTCAGAGGCTACCACAATAAGCAGCAGCCTTACACGTTCTCAGGAATTCTCTTTGTGTTGGTAGGTATCTCTGCTCCGGTAGTCACCCCCACGCTGGGGAAAGCTGCAGCTTTGTAACTCATCATTCTTTCCTCATCTACAAGATCTTAAATCAGTAGTATACCATAGCATGCAAACAGCTTGTAGAGGCAGAGAAACCGCATTTTAAATTATATATATTAGGGTTCATTTTAATGAGTTTCAAAGAATTTTTCCCATCCATTTTACTAGATTTTGGAAAATAAACTGTGTGACGTACTGACAAAATCCAAGGAGGGTTAACTACAGTTGCCTTATTTACATGAAGAACATTTCTCTTTAGATTAGTAAAAGAGAAAATGGCATTTATTGTATAAGACTTTATTTTTTTATTGCTGATGTGCAATCGTTTTAGCAACTGAACTGTATGCTTGAATTTAGAGACACCGCTTGTCTGTTTTAATAACCATATTAATTATAGTTTTATGCTGAACTCTCTGGAAAGTAGAGATGTTGTAACAGTAGAAGAGCTCATTTCCTGAAGTGGCCTTCCCCATGGGGAATTCTGATGGGGCATACAGAGGGTGCTCACAGACTCTGGCACAAAATCCCAAACTACTTTAAAATTTTGTTCCAGCTTTTTTATATGGAAGTGCAGTAACTAGGACCTCCTGCAAATGTGGACCGTACTGCTTACAAACCAGAGCTGCCATGGTACACATTCCTGTGGTGGCTACTGCTTCGCCAACACCAGGTGTCATTCTGTAATCTAGCACCGTGTGAGATGGCTTGCCATTTTGGTCACAGCTTCTGCAAGGAAGCACCTTGGAAAGAGGAAGACATGTAAGTCAATGCACACCAGTCAAGGATGAGTATCTCTCGACCTTGCAGAAAACAACTCATGAGAAGCTCACTACCGTCTACTTTGCACTTCTGTCGCTTGTGGTACTAGAGTGCTGCACGAGCTGAGGAATTGTGAAGCTTTTTTCACTCATGTTTTTTCCCTTTAACAATCTTAATTTTCCAATGTCTGCTGACATCTTTTAAACTAAACAGCAAGGGTATTTCCAGTTTCTTCATCGTCAGGATACGAAGATGAAACTGTGTGTGTGTGGAACCCTCCCCAAAAGCTCATATGAGATAGGTGCTGTACGAAATAGCCCATGTTTAAGCACTACAAGGTTCTGCAGGAGACACTATTTAAAAGCATGCTATGTGTCTTGAGATTGTTCACCTATGTTTTCCGGTTAAGAGCCATAAACTTTTGAAATATTACAGCATTTCTATGCTGGGCAGGATGGAAGAGGAGTAACTAGGATGTAAGACCTGAAGTGTAACCAGAGCGCTTTGCACAATTGACATAGTGTTTGTGGTTCAGATATTAAATTACAATTTTACTAACCTACTTTGCAAAGTTCAGATGATAAATGTGACTTTGGTGAAATTATTTTGATGGAAACAAAAACTTCTTTAGACTACTTAAAAGACATAAGGATGTTAAATACTGTTACTACAGTGATTTAATGAGTATTTGGTTTCACTGGGACACTGGAAAAATCAAACAAGATAGTGTCAGTTTGAGCTTGAGTAGATTCTGATCAGAGTCTTTCAGTATTTTCAGTTTTATTTTAACAAATTTTATAATTTTTGTACTGCTGAATTTTGTTGAAATTATTAATGAAAAGTATCTGTATTGTACAAAGCCTGCGTCACTTTCTTTTTCTCACACGTGAGTAGATGCCAGTGGCCCAGCCTGTCCTGCACAGCTCACACAAGGACATGTAGGGTTCGTTTGGCAATGGAGATCACCTGGGCTTCCTCAGCTTATGCTGAGCAGTACCACGCTTTACACATCAGCCTTTCAGACTGCGCCTCTACAGATAAAATACTTCAGTCTTTGTACCTCCCTCCTATCCATCTGCTAAGCACTGGCCACGGGGCCAGTTCGTTTTGTTCCAGCGTTTGACTTTGATTAGCTTGTGCCTGCGAGACCTCCACCTTCCAACTAGTTCCCTGCTGATGTACAGTGCACGCCTGTGCCTGTGGCTTTTGGAGAGCAGCTGCTTTTAGCCCATTATGACCAAGGCCCGTTGTGCAGTGATTTATTTCACAGTGCTGTGTGACAAGGACTGCGTAGCTCCATTGACTGTTCTGGTAAGCACAGTCTCACCTGGAACCCCCAGGTTCCAATACAGACAAAGAAAAGTAACTCAGGCAAAAGAAATACACCAAGTAGTAAAACTAATTTTAGGAAAACTTTGTGGCAATTGAGAATGCCTTAAAAAAAAAAAAAAAAAAAAAAAAAGAGAGAGAAAAAAAAAACTTTTAGAAAAAATTAGCAATCATACAGAATACCTCCGTCATGGTAGCCAGACGACAATGAGCAACAGGAAATCTCACTTACTTGCCTAAGTGAGAAAGGCTGGAGACCTTTAATAGTCTAACTATAATTTCCAGTATTTTGCATTGCTCACTTTATGGAGCCAGAAATAGACAAGAGACCCCGTATAAACATGAAGCAGTATTACAGGAAACATGCGTTTTTCTTAATTTTAGGGAGGTGCTTGCCACATTTGTTTATGGAATCACTCATTCTGTTTACAGGGACATTAACTGCATGAGTATCATTTTTCCTCTCTGTGATTTTTATACACTGTGCACTCATTCTGAAAGTAAGTCAGTGGACCCTGTTTTATGCAGTTCAAGCCTAGCACTGCAACACAGTCATCATGGTGCTTCCTACATGCAGTAGTTATTGAAAGGGCTGACCCCAAAATAAAATGATGCAAATCACATTAGCGCTCAAACCGAATGCCACTGTGCTGGGAGAAGTGGAACAGCACGAGTGCGCCTGCGGCACCACAACAGCAGCAGGGGCTGCTCAGCTAAGCTGCAAAGTCCTCTGTTGGGGCTGGGCAGGAGGAAGCAAGCCCAGGGCTGGCAGCTTAGAAAGGAGGAGAGGGGGGACCAGGGGATCTGGCGTAATCACAGAGCAGAAATGAAAAGCAAAAGACAGAACAAGAGACAATATGTGTTAAAACTTGAAGGAAACCAGAGTGAAAGAAACAGGTGTGGACAAGTAGATAAACCATGAGGGGAGAAAACAATCAGTCATCATTCCTATTTTCAAAAATAAAAGAGTAGATGAGAAGGGAGGAGCAAGACCACCCTTTAGATAGGACACAGGAAAAAGAAAGGTGAGAAGGAAGGTCAACATGAAAAATGGAAAAGGAAAGAGGGAAAAGGGAGAAAAACCTCATGAAAAATGAGAAAATTGTGAAGCTTCTCCCCCGCCTGCCCAAACAAAAGTTCTCCCTTGTCTTGTTTTTCTCTTGGCAAAAAAAATGCAGACTGAAAGAAAGCAAAAGGATTATTACAGTCTCACAGTAAGGAGATAAAGGAGGGGAGCAAATTGGATATCAACCGTATTCATCAGAGGATATGTAAGGGAGTAGCTGAATTCAAGAACACTGCAATGCAAAAAGAACATTTCTTCAAGGAGGAAACCTATCTGTCCAGCAGAATTCCTGAAATATTACTGCAAGCCCACAACGTTGTCCAAAAAACAGTAAATAAAACTTCTGTCTGAAACTTTTCCCACCATTCCAAGACAGTTGGTATTTAATCTAAATAACCTCCTGCTGAGTGTTGATCGCAGCCTGTAGCTCTGCAATCCGGCCTCATCATGGCCCAGTCTAAATAGAGCTTTAATAAATACTCGGCTTAAATTCACTCAAATTCCAACTTGCTTAGAGCATGATCTCTATTTCCGAACCCATAATGGCTGAACCAAAAACTGGAACTTTGTGATGTTTGGGGAATGCTGGATTTTCGTGTTTGGGGAATGCTGGATTTTCGTGTCAAGTCTCCAGCTTTAGGATTGTTGTGAAGCCACTGCTGTTTGGTGTATCAGCAATTTTGGCTGGAAAAAACAGGATATGTTTTCAAATATATGCTAAGTCTACAGCTATGGCCAGACTACAGTATTGCGAATGCCTCGACGGTAGGCCTGCCAGCACTGCATCTCAGTTCGGGCTGAGAAGGAAGACCAGAATTGCATTTGTTTCAGTCCAGGTTCTTCCCACCTCACTCCAAACGCTGCTTTTGCAACTGGTTTGCTTCCACCCCTCCGTATTCATTTTAATGGTGTAGGCACCTCACTGCCTGTTCTGTACCTACCTTGAATTCCACTGAGCCACCCCCCATCACAGCAAATCCTCACTGAACAATAACGGATTTATTGACATGCACAGGGGTCCAAACACGAGAAAATCAGATTTTTTTCAAATCCAAACTTCACAGGAAACTGGAGCCTAAAAAACTGCAGGCATCATTTTTAATTACACGGGCATTTTTAAGCTCCCTAGAGAACCTACTGTCCCGCTGATAAGATATTTTCTCCTTGAGGAAAAGACGGGAGGGTGCCTGTTTGCAAGCAAATGAGAAGGCCTCACCCAGTCCTCGCTTAAATGCAAAGCACTTGCTGCTGCAAGAGCTGGGACTGCAGTTGCTCCTTCAGCCAGATACCTCATCCAAAATAGCCCCTTCCCACCTGCCAGATCCAATCAGCAACCCGGAGGAGGGCTTTCACAGAGTCCAGCTATTGTTTCCTCCTGCTTTAGATCCAGTGACCCAATGCTAACACCATTCCCTGCTCCAATATAACTGCACTGACTGACAGGGTCAGTCCTTGCTAGATGTCACTAAATCAACATCCCTCCAGGGTCTCTTTCCAAAGGGAGAATACGCTCTCTCGGGTTGACCTTCAGAGTTCACAAGTGACTGACACAGAAGCCCCGCACCATCCATCACTCCGGCAGGAGGGGACACTTGCAGAGGGTCAGAATGGCACAGGACTGCCATGAACTTCCTGCACCCTGCTTCCCCACATACCGAGCCTCGCTGCTTCCAGTGATCCATTTATCAGGAGAAGGGAATAGAAGGTGAAGTCAATGAAGCCGCAGTGCGCACAGCAGAGGTCAGGCCCAGGAGGGAACCCGGAGTGCGCGCACACGCATACACAAGAGATACAGAGAGAGGGCAAGCGTGTTTTCGATTAGCTGCCTGCTATAAATATTACCTTTCAGGTCAAATATTTTGTTTTGAAAATAGCCAAGGACTGCTTCCACCCATCAATCTAAAAGGAGGGGAAAGAAATGTCAATGCTTTCTTCATCCGAAAACTAGCTCAAAACAAACAAGGTCACGGCTGCTTCACGGCTCACAGCAATGAGCAACTTCTATCAGCTCCTCTTTTGTTCCTTACCCAGGTATGAGAAAAGCAAGATTTCTGATGCATGGAAGAACAGTTCCCAGGACCATCCCTGGAGGAGCAGTCCCTCATGTGAGCTGTGGTAAGAACTGCCTATACAGCAGATCTAGAACTGACCAAACTGATTTGCAACGTGAACATGTGATACAGCTAATGCTCTACCATACAAAGATATTAAACCATATAAACAAAAGATGACGAGGTGGATTAATTTACCAGGATACGAATCTCCTTTGATTAATACCTCCTTTACAATTAATAATTGCCTTGTTAGGAGGAAAAAAAAAAAACCAGCCTCCTTCACTGTACATTATGTGTTGCTCTCTGAGGAATATCTGGGAAAAACCAACTGCTTGGCTTACAAATGACACTTGAGGCCTGATAAACAGCCCTGTTTTCCTTAACACAGCCCCTGTCAGGGATAGGAGGAATATGGGGGACACAAATCAAGAGACTGGCTTCTGAATTCCCCCCGCACGTCCTGTTTCAGTAGCTGTTAACAGCGCACAGCCCCGGCTGCAGGGGCTGTCACTGGGAACACACCTGCTGCCCACATGCCCATGCAGGAACCATGCTGGTCACCTTTTCCACTGGAGTCTTCTCTCTCCATTTGCCGATCAAATGGGGGGGGGGGGTGGTGAGGCCTGTGTTAATTTGCTCACAGCCAGGCAGCATGATGGGGGTCTGGGCACTACAAGTATCTCAAGTACGCAGTTCTGACTTACAAGCCCCTGTTCGAAGACCTTCCTCAGAGAGCTGAATTTTCACTTGTTTAGACTAGGAGCTCAAGTGTGCTGTGCCGAGTTTTGTAAAGTAGCGTGTAAACATCACAACATCAAAACCCAAAGCAACTCACTCCCCTCTAAACAGACTATCATCAGCTTCATAAAGATTACTTTTTTCATTCTGGCAGCTGCAATTATACATGGTAACTCCTCAAAGTGTATTTTTTATGCTCTGGTAAATACTCTGCAGTATGCTTTGAAAAATAAGAGAAGGTTAATAAAAGGAGACCACATTCCAGCCAGGGAGCAGAGTGCCCGACCTGGCATGCTAGCTCTGCCCCGTGAGTCTGTGGGGTGGGAGGAGGGGGCTCTAGGCACACCTCACCCATCACTTCTCATTCTCGAACTTCCCACAGCGACTGTGTAACAGGCAGCTCAGTACTCAAGCTCCTTCATCAAGTCCAAATATATGCATTTTCCTCAATCACAGCCATGCTAGCGGTTGCACTGCATAGCTGGTTGCTGATGATTTTTATATACTGGTGCAGCCAGCACTCTATCGACGGAGCTGGAAATACCGGTACTTTCTGGAACGGAGAGGTAAGGAGTGGGACAGCAGAAACTACCACCTGTTCGCCTGGGCTGTGCATTAGTAACTTGGCAGTTGAAACACCATTACACCCTAACCAGGTGCCCAGACTTTGGAGCTAATGGAAGTGTTTTTCCAGCGCAAGCCTGACGCTGTGCTGTGCTCTGGCTCCGGGTGCAGCAGGGATCAGGGTAGGCAGGGCTCACAGGGCCACCCTTCTGTCCCACAGCACCCCGAGTCGCTGCACCGAGAAAGCACACTGATGCATACACCACAACAGTGGCTATTCTTCTGTGATAATATGTAGGACCCCTTTAATTTTCAATAATCAAGTTGAGCATGTCCTTAACTAACTGCTAAATCCCATTTTCCACCATCTTTATGGACAGCCTGAATTCTGAAGGAAGTGAAAACTCTCTCATATGCACCCGTGACCGGCTGCCCTAACGCAAGTGGTACCCTATGCAGGAGCTGAGGCTTTCTTCCCAAACTGTTTCATGGCTGAAGTATGAGGAACAATGATCCATTAACAGCTTAATTACATTAAAGAGACTGGAAGGACATTTCTTAACTAGCAGAATACCTAACCCCTTTTTTTTTTCCAAAAACATAAAGCTACTTAAAAGGTAGTGGTAGTGTGAAAAGCGTATAGCAGAAGGGCAGTGAGGCTGTCCCACTAGAGGTTCTTAGTTATTTCATCCTTCACCATTTTCCTATACATCTCCATGTATAGAACTCTAATTTGTCAATAATTATGACCGAAAGAGGGGCACTGTCCTGTCTTACACTGTCAGATCAGGTATACCAAAACTAGCTCCTTTACAGTGACAAAATGCCTGGGAAAAGAAGGACTGTGCAAGAGGAAAGCATGGAAGAGGGACCCTTAAGTACTTATTAGATAGGTCTTGCCCCAGGCACAGAAAGGGGTAGGAGTAGCAGTAGGGTGAAAGGTAATGCTAATATTAAGAAGGGGTACACATTCAGCAAAAGTACGAATTGCTGTAGGAACAGAAAATTATACATGTGCTGGGAACCACAGGGACACACTGAGCCATCGTTTGCCACCTGAGGTCCTGCTCGCTGGGCAGCAGCGTTAGAGGTCCCCCTGCCTCCCCAAGCATCTCCAGTGGGTGTACGTCTGCAATAAGCAGCTGCTATGCAATTGTTTACCGCTACTATGGCTGCTCTGGTTTATGCACTGGAATGGGATTATCTGGGGTTTTTAGGTGACTGGGCTGGGATGATGACTAGCTGGCTGAGTCTCAAGCCAGCCAAAACAGAGATCAGCAGAGAGGTGCAGAAGGCAGGTGGGGGTGGAGACGACAGGAAGGATAAGCCTGTATCAGCCCTTCCACCCAACAGTACAGCCTTTTATACACAAATCAAGTTCGAAGCTCTGAGGTCTTGTTAGAGACAAAGCTGATACTACACTACAGCCACATCAAAGAGCCTTTTCTCTTTGTCTGTGCTTGGTAAAGAGCGTGTGACCTCTTATTTCAGATGTGGATTTCTGACATTTACCATACTCTGGTCATCTCAAGAACAGGCTACTGTCATGGCTTTACTTGCTCAGGTCCTTAAGATTACTCAGAAGCTGAAATGAAATCCAACACACAACAGCCTTAAGTGTGGCTTTATGGTTACTTACGCATGAAGGTTTGCAGCTTGAATTTAATGCAGCAGTATAGGTTTTTAACTGTAAATGCTTTCAGTTTCCCCAAGCTACAAGTCTGCCTATGCTGCCACAATAGAATTTCACGGCACTATAAGTCTACATCAGATTATTGATATGCAAAAAGCAGCATGATCTAAATGCTAATCTTTGGTTTGTAATCAATTCACTGTGGAGGCAGACTTCTCTTCTTGAGATGACTTTTGCTATTTTTGTACTCTTCTCTCAGTTCTTCCTGGTTTTGCTTGATTATTGAGATTGTTGGCTTTATATTTCTTAGTAGAGATAAATTTTACATTAAATATAACCAGGCAGAAGGAGGACTGCTAGTCTGTGCATCTCTGAAGTAATAATACACACAAATCTCTTATAAACTGTTAGGCACTGAATACTGCAGTTCCATACTCTGAATTCGGTGGTTACGCTGTACATACCCATTACATACAGAAGTTCCACTTTATGATCATACAACTTTCACAGTTCCCTCTACAGTGAGATGAGATTCAGGAAGACAACTGCTTCTCACACAACATTCATGCCTAGGAATTATGCACATTTAAATATAAAAAGCTCTATCACAGTCCCCAAGACACATCTCATTGTAAAGCGAACTCAACATTTCTCCTCAATATAAAATAATGTAGAAGATATTACCTCTACCACCAGAAACTGTTTTTTCTCTTTCCTATCATTGTCATTCTGAAACGGAAAGTGCTGAAAAACTGAGGTTTTCTGAGAGGAGTTTTCCAAAACACAACAGTTTACAAACTTCTAAAAAGTTCAGTAAACATGCTCATGGAAACAAAGACCTCTGCAATGTTTCCAACATAAATGATGCAGCAAGGTGCTGGTGTATGAGAACCAGAAAGCAAGACCGGAGTTAAAATAAGTAACTTTAGTGAGATGTTCTCAATTGATAAACACCTGGGAAATAAGCTGAAAGCCTAAGTAACTAAAGAAGGAACAAACTTCCTTT
Source organism: Sagittarius serpentarius (assembly GCA_034782735.1). Classification (NCBI taxonomy): domain Eukaryota; kingdom Metazoa; phylum Chordata; class Aves; order Accipitriformes; family Sagittariidae; genus Sagittarius; species Sagittarius serpentarius. Next base: position 20,354,860 of record JAVKLA010000014.1, on the reverse strand, counting down.
TATTCTGTGAAGAAATACACTTTTGTAAAACAGATATGCAGTTTATTATTAATTTTAATCTACCACCAGCTCCAAATGCACATTAAGTATCTGCTCTTGGCGAGCTGACCAGTGCCGAGTGCAGCACTATAAACAAGTTTCCTTTTTCAAGTCAGAAGACATTCTGCTACTTTGCTTTCCCTTGTTTTTTTCAAAACTCTGGAAAGCTTGCTTCAGTAACTTCAAGCCACACTGAGATACCAGACGCTCTACTACTCAGATCCAAGAAAAGGACACAGAAAAGGGGATGGAGGGGAGGAGGAAGAGAATTGTCTCAAAACCAGTTAAGAAGGCAGGAGGGGTTTTTTTTCTGCACCGTGAAAAGGTTTTGGTTTGGGACAAATGAATAATGTTAAGCAATGTGAAACAAAGCATGTCTCATCAAGGCTTCCAAAAGAAAGTCTGCGTATTTTAAAAAAATACGTGTTTTATTTTGAAAGGGACGCTCTGAGATGCTGCGCTTTGAGAATGACTGAAGAAATTAAAACCTTAAAAAAGTTTCAACTGAAAACTCTCCAACTCTTAACCAGAACAACAAACTGCATTGCTTTGCTTTCCAGAACAGCACATATTGGCAAACAAAGTTAGTAGTCACAAAAACTTTTTTCCCAACTCTAGCTGAAAAGCACAGGACTGTTTCCCCAAATTTAAGGGATAAAATTGCTGCTGCGATTTGATTCAGATGACAGTATGCTTCTCTGGTTGCCAAAGGCAGCCAGTGCTCTGCAGAGCTCCAACTACATCTTATTTTCTCTCAGCTCACTTTGGAGATAGGATAGCCAAGAGATAAGGGAGAGGCAATTCCCCCCCAAGAGGAAGAAAGCTGGAGGGGAGGGAAGCATGCCGGGAATTTCCTTCACAGGAGGTGAATTTCCTGGGAGCCGTGGAGGCTGGGGCGTTTGTGCAAAAGCTGTATTGCATGGCTGCAGAACACGGTATCACCCCTTACTTCCATGAAGGGGAACCGGTAATGTCACTGCATCAATCAAATCTGGTTTGCAATGTACTTCAGCCACAATGTGTGTTATTAAGTTACTTAATGTTCTTGCATACTTCTCAAGTTATCTTCCCCCAGCAGCCTTAACATACATAACTTCAAACCACTGGCCAGGTAACCTCACTGAACACGGCTGCTTCTTGAACTCTCTCTGCCTAAACACACACCACTCCCAATACTAATTTTTTAAAGCTCCACTTAAATAGGAGTCTCCTCCAGGTTGAGAGCTGAGGACTATTATCCCTCGCCTCCTGTTTTTTCACCTGTTTTAATTCATGACAGGACTTTACCTCTACACTAACTTTAGTACCTTTGTGAAAGACTGTATCAGACGAGTATCCAAGGGTTTAAATTTTTATTTTCATACATTTCTTTTCCACTATTTTTCCTTCAGGAGAATCAAGAATGCCTAGCAGCATCATGCAGTTTACAAAACCTGTGCTACTACTCAGTGTCTGTTACACTTCCTCCTTTTACTTACTAGTTACTACAAGTTAGTGGGAGCAGAGATTAATTACGCTGCTGAATAATTCTCAGGAACATTATTCGTGAATCTTAGGGGAAAAAAGTGTAACTTATATTATCTTAAAAGTCTACTGCTCCCTGTGTTAATGCTTTACAGGAGAACTGAAAGTGACTATTCTTAGATGCTCTTCACTTTCTTTAGAAGTCTCCACAAAAAAAAAAATCCAAACTTGGATATGTTTCGATTCACTTTGTAAAGCTTTTTCATTTCATTCTTTGGGGAAGGAAAAAGGGGAAATTTGTTGCCTTTTTCCAATTCCTCAACTTCATAACTGGCAGTGAGCAACTCCTTGATGGTTATTTCCCTCCATCATCCATTGTGGTGAAGCTGACACAGTAATTCCTAGCATACAGTTGCTAGGAAAACCCCCACAATGTGTTAATTTTCATTACACAGTGCTAAAAGTACATGCAACTGTGCCTAAGGAGCTATCGTGTAAAGCATTGGACACTTATGTCCTGTTTCAGCCAAGCACTAAGTAAAAGCTTAGTTTCAAGAGTATGAAAGTTCCCACCCATTAAACCACTACCTCTCATGGAAATAAAGCTGAGGATGCCAGAGGAGGGGGTGCCAGTACTGAAGAGTGCCTGAGCTGAATGCACCCCTCTCCTGCATTGGTGGCAGCAGAATGACGTTGCTACAAACAATACCTGCCTTTACCACTTGACTCTCCGTCACAAATGCACCTGCACTTTTAAGGTCAGTTGAACAAATGACAGCAAACATTTAAACTCTACATTTCCCATTTTCAGGGCAGCCAGAGTTATCAAGAGTACAAACCTGCTGCTGCTCAGGCTGAGATTTCACAGCTCACATAAGCACTCCGTGATGGAAAGAAAATTGAGGAAAAAAACCCCTTCACGTATTTTCAGCGTATAAAGTGGTTGCAAGGGTGCTAAATGAAATAATTTCGAGCCAAACAGTTGGTTTGATGGCTCCACTAATTACAGGCCAGGGCTGTTCCTGCTGTGCTGAAGAAGGCCAAGGCTTGTTGTCACGCAGACAGATTAGCCACTGTTGCCCATTAAGACCACCGCTTGAGTGTAGACAGAGATGTGGAAGGAAACATAAGAAGGCAGCATGTGCATAACCAAACAGGCTACCTTGCTGAAAAGAAACCCCCTAAAGCCACATTCTGCTTCATTAGCACATGAAAATAAGGTAATTGAATACTTCATTCTCCCATCCAGAGCCAAGATCCATCACTCATGGAAATGGAGTTTTGATAAGGTGGGGTGTTTAAATGAGGCAGAAAGAGTCTTTGAGTGTGTGTTACTTTGTTTATCTGAGAGAAATCCCACTTAAATATAAGTGAGAAAGACATAAAAATCACTTTATCCTATGAATCACTGGAACACAACAAAGCCCCTCTAAGGATGAAATTTAAACAAACCCATTTTAACATTATTCTAAGGACAGAAGGCATTATGCTTGTTGCTACACTTATTTTTGTATCAAAATCCACTTTTCTCTCCTTTTTTCTTCCTCTCCTTGAACTCTCCGTCTCAGTAGATATTTTTGCTGACTTCTAACATCACATATCTCAAGAGACGAAAACTTAAGCAGTTGGCAGGGCAAGGTATTTTCATCATACTTTTGTTGTGGTTTTTTTTAAGTTATGCATGCCATACACTCAGGTTTTGGGGTTCTCATTTTTTTCAACACTTCAGCTGATGACCAAAATAAGAAAGTAAATTTAATAAAAGATTTATCATTCTCAATTCCAGACACAGACAGCTCCTAACTTTAGTTCTTTAGCCTTGTTGTAGGAAAAAAAAAAACCACCAAACCCAAGCAAGATAAAAAATATACTTAAAAGGCAAAAACATATGCAGAAAGTGTTTTATCTTCTTTACCAAGCTGAACAGCAATAAACTAATTTTCTCCCACTTGCTGATCACCTTAAGTATGAAGTACAGTGAGTGGCATTTCCTCCAGAAAAAAATATTTACGTAAATACTGCAAATAGACTCCTTGCCTCAGCCAAAAATGCCTGCTATGGTATTGCCAAGCCATTTGCAGAAAGCAGGAATTACAGAGGCATAGAGCTGGACAGATTGCACCCTTGTTCCTTGGGTTTAAGTTAAAGTGGTGTAATTCCTAGTTTGGAAATTGTTATGCTGAGCTCTGAACATAAAGACAAATAATAAGATAATACAGACCAGCTCTCAGTCACTGGCAACCACAAAGATTTTGATAACATTTAAAACAAACACCACCACCCCCAGGCCCTTTAACAGTGATGCATAAAATGTCCCTAGCTTTTGTCTTGCCCTCTCATGTGTACAGACATGTGCTAAAACAATGAAAAGGCTTTCCTGCTTAGAAATATCTGTAATAACGGCAGTGGTAGGAAAGAGCTGCGTTTTTACAACACTTTCAAGGTAACTATTTTTACAACACTTTCAAGGTAACTAAACTGTGTTGGTGCTAGGACAATGCTGCCATTCCCCCTTGTCCAGGCTGCCTGCTCCTGCCATAACTTTGCTGCTGGCAGTGAAGCGTGTCCGCTCCCCTGAAAAGCCTCTTCAGGGAGATAACCCTGCAGAAAGCTACTTGATTTTCCGTGGCTTAGTCTGAAGGTTGAGGGGTGTAAGGTGGCTCATACTGGATCAGCTGCAAGCCAGCTCTAGAGAGAGGGAGAAGACAGGAACTGGAAGGACAGAAAGAGCTTAAGCTGTTGTGGACCTGCACCTTTTGGAACAATGCCACTTCGGCCAAATGACCAAAGACGGACTAGAGGTAAACTTGAAGGGCTGCGGCAGGGTCCAGTAGCTAAACATTTCACCACCCCTGCTCACAGCCAGTGTAACAGTGGGAAAATTAAACAGGTTAGCATCAGACTGAAGCTCCAGGAAGCGATCTTTAAGATAACTAGATCCTACCACGTAGCTTTGAAATACACATAGCAGCAGCACCTTAAAGTCAAGTCACTATGTCATAGCTTGCCAACCCCAAAAAAACCAGAGGGCTGGCACAGCAAGCATACAGTACCACTGGCTGACAAGCAACCACGCTGCTGCTTTCCAGAGAAGCAGTGGGCAAGCAAAGGAGAAGCTGGGCTGAAGGGTTTACTGCGAGGGAGTTACAATAGTCCAGCCTCATGATCGTAGCAGCACGTGCTGCTGTTGTACCACAGCTGCCATAGGCAACAGCAAGGCTGGTAACCCTTTTTTGTGCTGATGGCTGAATAGACCTTCCAAGCAAAATTAGCAGGCCACGAATTAACACCCCTTTTAGTGCCTGCCAACAGAAAGCAAAAATAAAATAAAACCATGTGGCCGAGGGTTGTGTGAAATGGTGTCACAGGCCTTACTGAATATTTTCCCCACCCTTCGACTGGGAGAACACACTGTGAAAACTGTGCAACTAAAGCAAACATTTGCAAATTATACCCAGCTTGTGATTTTCTGTGGAATAAATCCGGATAAAGCAAAATGAGAACTTGATCTGACTCTCTATCTCGGACAGACTATCTTAAATCAAACTGTCCAAACAACAGCCTTTATCGCCTAGTAAGATACTGATTTCCCAGGCCTGAGTACAGTTAGCAAACAATGTTCCCCAGGAATTCATCCAGAGCTAACTGGAGCTGCAGAGCCCACAGGGAAAGAGAAAAATGTGTATTATCGAAGTGCTAATAACTTTCCACAACATGAGAAAAGATTGCAAGAGGTCTTATGCACACTGAGCACGGACAGCAAGCTAAGCTCTTGATGACCACAGTTACCCAACACCCCAGCTTACTACTTGTTACCAAATGTGCCCCAAAATCAGACACACGAGTAGTTTCCCTTAGGCCATGTCTACACTCAAATTTCCATGTAAAATTCTCACAGTGCTGCTGCTGGCTTCGTTGAGCCAATGGAAAATTCCTCCTGAAATTCCCTGCTGCTGACAAAGCCTCAGCACTGAAGCAACATGATAAATTACATCACAAGCTGCCAAGACCGTCTATCATGATCAAAATGTTAATGCAACAGGAGCAGAAAAGCACTGAAGACTCTGGTGAGGATATTGTTGACTCTAATGTAAAACCCCTTTTTCATACAGAAATCAAGTCAGATGTGTCACGGAAGCAAGGAAAAATTTGACGGTACAAGTCTTTCTACCTTAATAAATAAAAAAAAGCTAGTATTTCTGATTTAAGCAAATTCAGTCAAAAGAAGATGAGAATTACTGCCAGGTGTAATAGCATACATTATTATGACACAAATATGGACCAGCACAAATCCTACATAACCTACATAAAAAAAAGCAAGCACAGTTCTACTTATTCTGCAAATTAAAATTAAATCTAAATATTTTTTCTTTTTCTTTTAACTGTGCTTAACAATACAGGAAGATTTAACAGGTGTCATTGTTTCTCCCAGGTGTAATCATCTTTTTCATTTGCCCATGTGAGAAAAGAAAAGCCATTTAATGAGCAGGCTGCAAGTGATGATTAATTAAACAACTTCCAGGGCCTGGGGGATTCTCCTCCATTTGGGATACATTTCCTTTAGCTGTGAGCAAGCTGGAAGGCAAGAGACAGACGACTCCTTGCTTTTTTGTTTTAGCTGGCATGTAGTTGTAAAGGGTCGAAGATGCTTAAGCTGCTATGTGTTTGTAAAGGCTTGAAGGTGTTTCTCAGCTTACTTGTCAGCCTTTCTGGCATCAGTCATCCAGGAACAACACTCACTGCCTCAAAACACAATTTTTTTTAAAATGTTTGTGACAATGTTTTGTTTGTCCAATGCAAGATTGGGTACCAGTTTTGATATTTAAGAGGCAGCACTTGCTGACAGTATTTCTTCTTTTAATCAGAGACCTGAATCTGCTGGGTTTTGAACTGAATATCCATATGCACTAAGGGAACCTGTGAAAGTCACCTCATCGAAGCAGGCTCATGACTGATTTTCTAGTGAAAACTTGCAAACAACGAGCAAGACAACAGGTCAGAGTTGGTAAGACATGTGGCCCCTTTCCCTTTTTCCTACTACAACAATACCTAGGAGACCTTTGATCTGAATGTCAGCAGTGAAAATACACAAACAGATACTCTCTTATTATATACTCACAGGTGTACATTCCTACAACTGTTAGATTCCATTACTTTCAGCTGTGCTGGAAAACAATACCTTCAGAAGTTGACCCCTTCTCTCCTCTGATCGCACCAGTATCCAAGTACAAAGCATCACAGCAAGCACAGTATTCTAAACTCCGGCAATGATCACACCAACAAATTCAAGCAGCACACGTAAGGACAGGGCGAAAGTGCTGGCTGAGGTTTGTATTAGTTACACTGTGCACCGCTTTACCACTCACAGAGAAAGGGGGCTTCTCATGCTCAGCAGGAACACTTCTGGGCCAGGCAGCTGGAGTTTCGATACCGAGAAGGCTGGATTTAAGGCTAACTCGACTTGATTTTGCCAGTGCAGCAAGAATTAGAAATCTCGTTGAAACAGATACAGCCCCTGTGGACGTTCAGATCACTCCTCATAACAGCATGCAACAAATGATTTGTTTGGGCTGGGGCTATTGAATGCAAAAGCACATCCCATTCTCGTAGAAATAATGTTCCTACTTTTTAAAAATCAGTCTCCAGCTTTGGCAGCTTAACAAACGAGGCAGTGCTCTTCTGTTAAAAATATGCCAGTATACTTCAGTAACTGGAAAGGACGAAAAAAGCGTGAGGAATTTTTCCATTTTTCTCTCCGATTGTTCTGCATGGTGTTTATCAGCAGGCTGGTACTGCATCTCCTTTTGTTAGAAAATTAAAAGTTGAACTGCAAGCATAAAAGCCACCATGAACCATGCAATAACCTTCAGGCATTTTAAGAGCAGCAGAGGTTAGAAGGGCAGCTCCTGACTCTAAACAGCACCTATTGTTTCTCTTTCTCCTTGAATAACAAAAGCAGAGCTGAAAGCTATTTACCTGGTTTTACCTCAGTCAGATCTCATTTCCCCCTTTATTTTCAGTAGATGATCTTATCAAATAGTGTCATTTCTAACAATTGCTTTCATCAGATTATATTTTTTTTTATTTCATTAGTAAATTCTGTAGTAGCGTATGAAGTCACAGCAGAAGAGCACTTAGAAGACTAGGATTCTGTCAATGCATATTTAAATTAAGGGTAACTTTTTAAGCTTATAGCTAACATGCTTTCATTTTGAAATCATGAGGGCCAACTTACAGTACAAGGCTCTGATCTTGCAAACACTCCCACTCAAACAACTTTTTCTGCACCGTCCCGTGCATTCCCCTCCCGCTGCAATCAGATTCATATAACTGGACACTTGCACAAACACTACTGCAGAGCAAGGGTGGAAGGATAAAACTCACGATCCGCCAAACTTTTGGGTGTTCTGCTATTCAGTGCAGCGCATCCAATATATTACTCAAATTGTTTATAATGCAGAAGCAAAAAAAAAGTTTGATTTCAAAACAAAAATCTTACATGAGTAGGCATCATGCAGAGTTTTTGTGACTAGCCGGGAGTGATCTGTAGTTAATATATAAAATCTTCTGAGATCTAGCCTTAAAAAATCCTTGCTACAGACAAAAGCAATCCACAACATATAATTTCTTCCACTGTTTTACAACATTTGTAAAACTTAAAAAAAAAAAAAAATCTTTTGGGGGTGTTTTTCTCCATAGGAACAAAGTTCACACAAAAGCAATCATTTTTAGCTTTACTGTTCACCTAAAAAATTTTCACTTTCTCTAAATCACTTCCCAACATCCACCTCGTCTTTTGTACACTTCTGCAACTTTATGAAAAAGCTAACAAAAAAAAAAAATTACTTGAAAATATTTAACAGAAATCATTCTCCAATTCATAAGCTGCTGTTACAATCTTAAGGAACCAGAGAAAATATTTTATTTGAGCTATAAATTAAATGCCAGTGAAGTATTTGCAACCCTAAAAACACCGTTAGACATAGCAATCTACAATGCAAGTTTAAGGCATTTGATTCTTCATCATTTGCTGGAGTTTGTAAATACCATACAGAAGTTTAAGAAAACCATTAAAAACAATGAAATAACAGGATTTCCCTCTCCTATGAAAGCATCTTATAAATTTGTATTTTCAGGAAATTCTTGGATAAAAATCTAGAAGTTCAATTTTCCTTACCATAACATGCTATCTATGAAATCTGACTTCACTGGATGTTACATCAGCAGTACCAGGCTCTCAAGTCAGTATTATATCAGATCCTCAGCTGCTATAAACGGTCGTAACTCAGCTGGAGCTGATGTCCCACTAGGACTAATTTAAGACCTGCAAAGTGTTTCTGACAATAAAATATATACAAAAAAAGACTGAAAACACGTCTTCTTGCACAAGCTGGAAGTATACTGAAGACACACATTTTTTAAAATGGCTAACTCTTACAGCCTTGGTCAAGTTTACAGTTTTGTTAGAATATTTTCACTTTCTGCAAAGACTGTATCACCAATAGAACATAAAATCAAGACAGGCTCTGAAACTTCCTTTACTTTTTTGGCATCAACTCTTGCCCTTTTGCAGGCCCATTTCCATCCAGAGTTTTTCCTAACTACAAACAAAAAGGAAATCGACATATGAGTGCCTGTAAGCACTAAAATTATTGCATATATTATTGGTTTTCTACGTATCTTTACTGAGTCACTTGAAATGTTGTAATTACATATATTTCCTGCTTTAATAAAATGTTGGTGAAAGGCTTAGTTACTACAGTCCTTTATAGCTCTGGAAGAACTGGCAAGCTGGAAAGAGGAAAGTAACTTTCCAGTCAGTTCAAAGGAAATGGAGTATGCTCATTTCCACTTGCAGAATCCACTCTTTATCAGGCTCTACAGACATCTCTATGTGACCTTCTGCAGTACAGCATCTGGGCACAATATTTTCATCTTCTTTCTTTTTTTTTTCACCGAAGATACTATTAGTTTATAAAGCTCAGGAAAAACTGGGTATAGGGTGAGAAGATGTTTGAGAAAAAATGTGTGATTAGGCAGTTCATCACGTTCTCCTCGTAGCTGCTCTGTGTGCGTGAGAAATTTATGATTTCTCCATTGCTTCCAAATCTGAACACACACGCGCCTGCACTCACAAATATCCCATCTTTCTTCAAAACCAGCAGTTTTGGGCAATCATCTAACAAACGATTACTTTTCCACATTACTTAACAAAGCAAGTTTTGTTAAAAACATTTATGCTGAAATTCTAAAAATGGCATTATACTTCAACAGGAAAGTGAAAGATCTACCTTGAACTTTTGAAAATGAGTGGCTCTCTACTCAAACACAGTTTTCCCATGTCTTAACAAGAACTAGTATACTAACACTGCCTTCAAAAATGTTTATTAGAGGCTTGGAAGATAAAGAAAAATCATTTATTTCTCTTCTTTACTGCCCAAATATCGTCAGTCTTCCCACCATACAAGATGTACACAGCGTTTTCAATTACTTCATATGGATGATGCAGTTTAATAACTAAAACACGAAGACACTTGGCAGACACAATAAAATTATCCTGGGAAATAGATGTGGGGGGCAACATTTCTAAACTTCTTCACATGACACAAATTGCTAATAAGAGGGTTACTAACAACAGTATTTAGGAACCTTTAATCACAAATACAGCATGATCAGGAAGCTATTTACAATACACCTGCATCTGGCAAGCTAGACAAGACTGGAGTGTTTCTGAGTATGACACTCCTTTTCAGGTGTGATTTTGAGGAGGACAGACACCTTCACAGGCTTGAAGGGGAGACTAGAGCATTTATCACTAACAAAGCATACATCATCATGCAAACGAAAAGCCACCAAAGGCTTAAAGGAGGAGGAAAGTAAGGAAACGTTATCCTATCTTCATTCCACGCTTCTGGAATGTGGGCAGATTATAGCAAAAGTTTAAGTGGCAAGAAGATTAAAGGAAAACTGTTAAAGCCAAAAAGGACACTCACATCATCTTGTGTAAGTCAGCCATGTCTCTACAGACTTCAGTGGAGATACACTGATTTACACCAGTTGATGTTTTGCCCCGACAGCTTCACAGAAGATACTATCAATTAAATGCGTGCTCTATTTCGATTAAAAGCTTCTCTCACCATCAGAGCACATCTTTTGCCCAGCTGGAAGCCACTCTGGCATTTTTCTTTTTGCTAGAAAGTACCCCATAGGCAAATTCCAAAATAATAAAAAAAAAAGTCTACATAGATTGTCAACTACTGTTTGTTATTATTTATCATTTTTTGGCACACACAGACATGATGGGCACTTTATAGAAAATACTTCTAAGACAATTCCCTGCCCTGCAAACACAGGGCACTGCTTTACCAAAAATTATTCCAATTACTTCAGTGGCATTCCTCACAGTACTAAGATTGTGCTTTATTACGCATGCTAGCAATTTCAGGTCTTAAGCGATGAACACGGCAAACAAGGGAAAATAAAAGACAAAGATTGTTAGAGAGAAATGGTTCAGACGCACTACATCTGTAAATCTTTCTGAACCTGAACACTTTCTGTGCATTTAACGTGCCCAGTTTTCACCAAAAAAAAACCCCCAAGTCTTCAAGGCCTTATCTTTCAAAATGTCATTATGCAAGTATATGATGCTTAGCATGTGGTTTCTAATGTAACAGATACATTGCTAATGAATAGATCCTTAGCGTTGGTTTTAATAAGAAAGAGGAATTGGGAACAGTGGCAACAATTCTTGAAGAGTAACACCCATATGGTTTCAAGCACAGCCACCCAGCCCTGCACGGAGCAGTACAACTGCAAACCCTGACAAGCCTTCTGCCCAGCCTCCAAAGTGAAAAGAAAAGTGGAACATGAGGCCAACTGTGAAACTGAAAGAGCAATCAGGTTTGAGGAGAGCTGCAGGGAAAAAACTCATAAATTACAAGGCTTAACAACAAAGATCACTTTTAACTTCACATTAGGAGTATCAGAAAGCCACTATCATAATTTCAGAGCATCCAGAAAGGAGGAGTGACCTATCAACTATCAAAAAGCGTTTCTAGAAATACTGTGCCTTCACATCATTGAGTATATTTCCAAATGTTACTTGGAACCAACATTTAGTCTTAATGAACAGGGCAGATCCATACTATCCTGGAATGACTGAAATTAACGTATCTAATATATAGTGAATATATACATAAAGCCACATTCCCTTATTTACCCCATTCTCTAGGCCATAGGAGTTTCATTATAAGATTTCAGTACTCTCTCAGGTTGGGTCTTTCACTTTTACAAAAGCTAACACTTAAGTAACTTTTGTTGTGGCTATAATACGATTGGCAACACACAGAGAAAAAAACCCCAACTGTCAGACTTCTTCATTTGTACAAGGCTTTTAGGAAAGTAATTGATTTTAATTATTTATCTATTGTTACTTTTAAGACATAGGTAGAATCTAGCTAGATTTCACTAGTCTCAAGGGAATGAATTTTGCAAACAAAGCCACAAGAAATCAAACCCATGACATTAGACAATCTGCATTCATGTATTAATTTTCAAAAATACAATCTTGGCCATTAAGAAGAGCATTTCCAAACTTACCAGTTAAGCACACAGCACTGTATTTCAATCACAGCCACAAGACATGAAACACATTATTATTAAGCTCTTAACAGCTGCTGAGAACCTGAGCATTTCTACGGCTTTTGGCAAGATTTAGTAGGTTTGGAAATCAGGAAGATGAGATCTAGCAAAGATATTTTTAGGACCAAATCTCTCAAAAAATAAAAATCATAATCTAAGCAATCATACATGCAATTTGCAGTTGAACTTTCAATTGTACTACTCTGCCTCTTCTTCTGTAGTTTCGTATTATGTCGTTACCTTTTAATTCTACAAGGGGAAAAGTCAGTATGAGTACTAGAGGTACTCAAAAAACTTTACAACTCCCACTATGAAACAGCCTACTGTTTGCCAGTGTGCATACTTCTGAAATTATATTAGCTGCTTTTTAAAGATTACCTATTTCAAATTGAAATTGATGGAACAATCATTTTCACTTCCATCCAAAATGCTTTACAGGAATTACAGAGTGTTTTAATTTGTTAGATGATATATTATACTGGCTTACCTACTTTATGTAAAATTATTAACTCTTTTGAAGTGTTTGATAAGGATTCATACGAAGGATGCAGTGTCCCACAAATTTATTACTACAGAAAAACTTAAAAAAAATCACATTGCTAGCAGTAGAATCTATGGGGACACTTTAGCATTAGGAATTCTTTCAGATAATCTAGTTGGCTCTTATTTGCCTGAAACAAATCAGATATTTAGAGGAGAGAGGTATATTTTGCAAATTCTTATAGTTCATCTGGAATTAGCATTTAATATTTATCAATCAGAGCAAAACAGAGTTCATCTGAACAGGAGAGCTAGGACTCAATTTGTCATCCATGATTATCACTTGGAAGTTCACTGAGTTTATTAAAGACAACTACTGTGTGATAAGGACAGTAGAGACACTATTAACCATGTCATTTAAATTGCTTGAGTTGGCATCATGCCCAAGTCCTTCAGATCAGTATATCAACACACTTGTTGCTGGCAGGGACTCATTTAAAGGGGGAGAAGAGGAACTCCCTCACAACTGAGTGTGCTGTACAGATTTCCACAGTAATTCATGAGAATAAGCAGTATTACACAGTCTTTGTCTTTTTGATTCATAGACAAGAGAATGACAAAATAATGACAATCAAGTGAAAGACTCTGTTCTTCCTAAGAAAAAAATAATGGGAAAGCATTTTTACAATTTTCATTCGAAATTACTTGAATTTGCTTTTTCTGGAACAGCGTATTTTGCTTGTAACTGCAACGCTGACAAACTAACAAAGACAACCCTCCCCCCCAATCACTTGCTCTGCCAAATTTTATGATCCCATATCTCTCCCACCCTTGCCTCCTCCCCAAGATCTCCTGCTTTCACTTCATTAAGTCTGTTGGAAGGAGAAAAGTTCTGGTGGCTGGACACAGTTTACTTTCAGAAGTAGTAAGTCATTTTATTTCACTTCAGACAAGAATCATGCCATGAAGTAACATAACACATTTGGGAAACCTGCAATTAAGAAGGTACAAGGATTTTTTTTTTTCCCCCCAGTTCCTACTGAAATTAATACCAACATCTTTGTTGGAAACAACCTATATATTAAGTTAGGCATATTGCTTCCACATATAGAAAACAGCTGGAACAGAAACATTTTCATTGTACTCTTCATCTCCTGTTTTCCTAAGCTATGTCCCGATTAAGAAAAGAAAGTGTATCCCTTTTTTGGAAGGGAGGAATTCATCAGCTTAACAAGCATCTCAGTGCGTAAAAGCAGCTTATCTGTTTGCTAAAAAATGCTGTACTTCGCAATATCCACACCGTGGCCAGCGACAGCTCGGCATTCTCCTATTTATCACTTCCTACCACAAGTGTGCTGGCACTGTGGGCCTGAGCGGTAGGCAAATACTCAGGTACGCACAGTACGTAGCCCTGGAGGATATAATTGTTGGCGAAAAGGCTCTCTTACCTTCCACAAATCGTCCTCCGGCGTCTTCGAGTGAATGATCTGGAAACAAAACCAAGACCCCCTAAAGTAACAGCACAACCCACAGCCAGCGCCGCTTTGTCGTTCCCGCCCCCCCCCAGACCACTTTCCCACTGCTTGGACTACAAACAGCAATTTTCCCGTGGCATTTATTTTTTACTGGTGAGCCATAAAATCGCCTGGTTGTCCAATTAATGTTAGTATCACCGTTTTCATTTACCTTTCACCATCTCCAAGGAAGGAAAGCAGAGGGGGGAAAACAGAAAAGCAAATGCATAAAAGAAGCTTCAGAAACACGAGTTTCAACTCATTTACGATCCCAGATAAAGGTTAATAGTTAAACTCCTTCCTCTCCCTCCCACCCTCACAATTATTGATGCCCTTCAAGAAATGAAATGTTTTTTTGTTCTCGTTTACCAGAGGCTAGACAAACTGTCAACATCTCCACTTTATTTACGGGTTGAGCAAGAGCAGTTCCTCAAACATCAACATTTTTTACGTTAATCCTGGAGAGAATCCACTTCTCTAAAACTACAAAATTTGCCAGCTTCTGTAGTATTTATTTTTAACGAACGAGAGTGAGAGCCTTGAGCTATCCTCCCTGCCCTCAGAGAAGAGAAGGGGGGAAAGTGCGGCTCCACGCTCCCAACTTTAAAGCCCGTTTCCCCTCCTTCCCACACCGCTCAGCCCGTGGTCACTCTCCATCCCACCACCCCCTCCCACCCCCCAAAAATCTCTCCCCTCCCGATCCCCCACCTGCTCCACGTCCAGTGGGATTTCAAGGGAGGAAACAAAATCTGCCAAGTGGTTCCTTTCGGGCGATTTCTTCAACCCGTCTGGAGGTTTAAACCTGAAAAACAAACACCTCTATTGAATGCAAACTAAGCTTTGGGGGTTGCCGAGTTAATTCCTCGGCAGACAGCTACTCTCAGTGTCTGGTTACACAAACATACCTACAGACAGGTTGGAGAGGAGTCCCTCAGAAACCAAAGGGGGGAGGGAAAAAATACCAAAATAGGCACAAAG
>JAVKLA010000014.1:20263128-20328099 GCA_034782735.1 Sagittarius serpentarius | reverse complement strand
TCGGGGTGGGGGGGTGGGGGGGTTGTGTAGCTGGACTCGGAGAAGAAATCTCGTCACTGCTGATTAAGGCCTTCACACGGGGACACAATGCGCTCCAGTGTCCCGGCCCTCGCAGCTCCTCCTGCCAGGCGAAAGGTGACTGCCCCTTCGACAGGCTGCCTCTCTGTTCAGGTACTTATTAAATTGGCCCAGGCCGCTGGCAAGGGGAGAACTTCCCATTGATTTTTACAAACTGTGAAACCTTAAGCCGGTATCAGGTGATGAGAGAGAGGGGGAGATCAGGGGGTTTCAGCACTTGCAAATCTGTTCATTTCATCACGTTAAAAAGGAATTTTTATCTCCAACCATATTGAAGATAAATGATCTATTAATAACAATAAAAGAGAGTTCCAAGCAGAGAGACCCAGGTATTCAGTTTTTTTTAGTGGTCTTCTGGTTTAGGATTGATTTTCTGAACAATGCTTCAGCAGTGGTTTTTCATAAGATACAATATTTGATTTTTCCACGAGATATCAAGAACAGATGCATCTAAGTAAACAGATACATGTAAGTACAGATGCTCACAGAAGGCAGTACTCATTTTGTCCATGTGAGCTTGGAGAATGATTTATTTTTGTAGCCCTTAAGCATAATAATAATAATAATAGAACATATGCGTCCATTTTATTGCCATATTTCGAAAGTTCATACAACTCAGCAAGCAACGAGCATTTTTGTTTCAAGCTGGGCCTTGGCCCATATACTTTATTAAAAAAAGAATTCCACAAAACCCAGAACTGGTAAAACTGTGTGCGAAGGGCCAGGGAGTTGCTTTACTACAACAGTTGCGCCTAACATATGCGTGAAGGGTCAGAACTGGCTCCGTTCTTACTTACTCACCTTACCAGAAGGCCTATGACATCCCAAGCTAAAGCTGTATAATCATTCCATTATAAACCACGCATTTCCCAGTTGTAAATGGTCACGGTAAAAACGTATTTGTGGCTTAAATTTGATGTGGAGAGTCTCAGACAGAACATTTTTTTCCACTCTGAAAGATTTTGAAATTAAGCAATTTGGTCAATTATTTGGGTTTGGAAACAGTAGAAGAGGGTCTTTTAAACTTTTCCAGGTTTTAATTCTTAGAAGTGGTCTAGTTTTAAAAGTGATCTTCAGTCACTAGAGAAAGACCTTGAATCTACGCATCAAAGGTTAAGGGGAATTTGTGAAGTTCAGCAGGAACAGGAGAGAGCTCAAAGTTTTTCCTGACAGTTGTATGTGGTATGTAAACCGTACAGTGGAGGTAAACCATAGCTGAAGTTCCAGAAGTCAATTTGGGCATATAAAGGCAGTTAGAGTGAGAAGTTACTGAGTCAAATACTTCAGTGTGTTACATTTGTACTGCATATTATGTCCCTGAGGATCCAGTTCTGTATCATCCTGTACGGATGGGAACTCTTAAACTTGTCAGTGAAACCTGGGACACAGGATGTGGTAACGAACACAACCAAGCTGTGTAACAGGTTGTGGAGGGAAATGAATTTTGTCATCATTCACGATGCAGTCAGCCAAGGCTGGGACTCTGTATGCCAAGGACCTCTCTACATCTAAGGGTCTTGTGTATCACTTCTGGAAGTGGCTCTCAGAATGGGATCACGGGAAAGACACACAGGTCCAAAGATTTTACAGCTGGACGTAGTGATCCTGGAAGTATTTCTGGGTGTGACTGTTTTTCCCCCCTCTGATTTTATGTTTGCCTTATAGACATAGGTATTAGGCACATTGTGTGGCAGGATACAGTGAAACCCTAGCAAAAAGCCCCAAAAATACAGGTGTGGAAGGAGGGGACAAAGGAAAGGGTAGGGAGGAGAAAATTGTCAGGACCCTGCATGGCAGATTGACTGACTGAATTAAGGATGCAACTAGTGAAACTTTAGGAAAGGTCTGGTGCCAAAGGCCAGTCAACCAAAGGAAAAGGAAGTCCTGAGACTCATGACTTGTCTCCATCTCTATCTGTACTCTGTCTGTGTGACTCTGCCTGCATCTGTCAAGTTAAGTTTCCCAGCCCTGGGCTGGCAGCAGGCTGGAATTTCTCCCTTCTCCATGTGCTGGGAAGAGCAACTACTCCCTCACAGAATTAGGGTGAAGGCTGGTGGGGAGCTCTGAGAAGGCAGAGTTAGCCACCCTGCTGCAACCTTAGGAGCATCTAACCCACGCAATGCCCTGCGATGTCGGAGAACACTGAACTCATCCTGGATGAACTGCTACGTCTGCCCCAGAAACATGCTACTATTTCTCAGCAGAATTGGTATCAGTGTGCCTCACCAACGCCTACAGTTGTCACTGCCACTTAACTGGGCTGCCTTAAGGCCCTGCTGCAGAATGGCAGTGTATTGCATATTCATTGAGACTAGACCTCTTGCACAAGCCATGTGTAATGCAGTTTCACTGTGCATTACAGGGGCATGGTCATACTGTGCATGAGTATCACTTAACACTTCATGTCATTCAGCATACCCACAGCACAACACTATGAGACCTTTCCAGCATGTTCGAAGTATCCAACATCACGATAGCTCTTCAGCTAAGGCCCACGGCCAGACCCCCCAGAGCTCAAGCTTGGTGTTCACTATCACTCTTCTGCTCAGGACATGACCTCTTAGTGGTTACATGTACAGGGTGACTCCTAGTTCTGCCACCATGGTGGTGCTTAGTACCTCTGGTGCTGGTGAGGCCTACGTTGAGGTGAATGGATCACAGGTTGAGGGAGAAAGGGAGTGTGGACCTGAAGGGGTAACACCCACCTCTCTGTCATCCACCATGGCACGATACTGCAAAAATAATTTTTAAAAAAGTCGTCTGTAGAAGTGGGAACTAAAAGGCTGAAAGGAGTAAAGGAGACTGAGAGCGTGAAAAGGGAAGCAGTTGCAATTCTTCATTTATCCTTAGGTTGACATTACCAAGAGCAAGACCAAGGGCCACAGTTCCTGCCAACAACAGGAGACAGGCCTAGTTGGCAAGACGGAGTCAAAGAAAATGTGGCAGTTCCTGTATGCAATTTCTGTAAATGCACTTGGTTGAACTAGTGTCTGTATTTCTTCTTTGTCAGCTGACCCCGTGTATGTTGGGGCCACTCAAAAGTCTCAAGTTTTGTGGTCCAGGTCTCAGAACAAGCAGATTACATGCCCAGTCCAGCACGGGGATGCTGTGCCTGGCCCCACAGCCATAATCACCTTTAGCAGCTGAGAGACTGCTGCAGGGCACATTGTCTGGCCCTATCACATCTCTTTTTCTCTTTCATGTGCTATTCATGTTGCCCTTACTAGGAAGAACTCCACAATGCCACCTCTTAGCCTTAGGAGTGGAGCAGCACTGCCACTCCTCCTCCTCTCCCAATGTCACGCTTACTGATACCAAAACAAATGGCAGGAGGAAAATCAGTGGCTGTTTCAGTGTTGTGTAAAGTACAGTGTTGTGAGATCCTGTGGAATGAAATGTGCTGGAAGAAAAAAAAATTAAACGCTATTTAGTTTTCCCTGTACTTTAGTACTACTCAACATCTGCTAGCGGTATTTAATCTAACTTCTGAAAGTGTGAGTTTAGGTACTACCGAATGGATGGTTCTGATCCTGGAAACCTCTTAAATGCATAGCCCTGACATACATTAATTGCTTTCTTTTAAGTAAGAAGATTATTCCTTTATCATCAGGTAATTGATTTAAAAGTGTTTCACCGTATGTTTACACTTGACGTGAATTGGTGTGCCCAAGGATTTAATCATTTAAAAGATTTAGTCATTGAAATCTGATGGTCATTGCATTACACTAACACCTGATGATATTTATACAGTTCTTTCTGAGGAGGCACTGCACATCTCAGTTTGTGTACAGGAAGCACATTTCAGGGATTTTAGCCTGTATTTTTTCATTAAAGGCTTTTGAAGGGATTACCATGTGCGGAAGGTAGGCCACTGGGCTGTGCGTGCACACGTAAGAGCACATAGTCACAATGCACACTTTTTTACTGAATGTATAGTGACATATCACTGTCTTTGTGCCATTATCCATATACTGGTTTGCTGTGTTTTATGGATTTTGTTTGTGAAGGTATCTGCTCATCATCAGCCTGCCTCGTGGGTTTTGTTGTTATTGTCTACTCAGTGGATGCTGGTGAAGATAGTCTCAGAGAAAATAATGAATTTACGCTTTTAGACCAATTGTGGAGGCGAAAGGCTGCCAAGTACCCAAAGCTCCTTTTGAAAACCAAATGCTAAACCAAGCTTTTTACATTTTCATCTTACTGAGATGACCAGCAGTGTAATGCAATAAAATATACTTCATTTAGACTTGTTCTTGTAAAACAACTTCTATTGATATGCAAGAATGTTTGAGAAGTCTTTCATTTGGCTTTGCTGTATCTTGGAGTAATTTTCAGGCCGGTATTAAGCAATCTTAGAGGTAGTCTTTAGCAATAGATTTTAAAAGTGACGAAGTAAAAATGCTTTGTAAATATATTAGCACTGGAAACTGCCTTTCTGACCAAAATAGTTTATTGCTCTTTCTACTTTGAGTTGTGTTTTAATTTATGGTTGATGACATTCATACCTTTAAAAGCAGTTATGTCAGGTTGTTACTCTCAGATGATAAAATGATTATAGTTAAGGACATTTGTGCCTGAAATGCCATTAGCCGATATTCAGTTTGGAAATAATTTCAATGGTTTCAGAGAAGCATTCTTATTGCTTATGAGTATACACGAGCATGGGGTTCAGTTCTTTACAATTTGCTTAATATAGTGTTATTTCTTCTCTTAATATATATATATCTGTGACATAATTTTAAGTTTATAGCAGATTTGCTCAAGACTATGAATATTTCTCTATGTATTCTACATTTATTTCTCCAGTGATACTTTATCTGTTGATATATTCCATGAAATCTTCGTTAGGTCCCAAAGCAGCATGTTTTGTACTTCTTACCCTGGAGTTACCTAGTTCTTCAGTGCCTCATAGCAGCTGATAGAGTGCTAATATTGAGGGAAGCTGTAGAAAGACCACACGCTTCCTCCTACTTGGATGTAAAATGCTGCCCCCCTCCCCACCGCTGCCATCTTCCATAAAAAAAAGATTATAAACAACTCTTATTACTTTGTATAATTCCTATTTTTAAATCAGCCATCTTCTGTTTCCCCCCCCAAATACCACAAATATGTTACTCAGCCTTTGAGACAATAGCTGTCATTTGGCTATAATTAGAATCTGATCAGAGCAGGGAGAATGGATGAATACAAAAGAAATCATCAGATTCCAGAAATGTGATACCATAGGCCAAATCCTGCTTGCTTTGCTAATGAAAGCTGACTTACATGAGTTAGATGGACATAATTTTAATCAAAAGGAAAAAAAACCCCTTAATAATATCAGCTGTTACAGAGCCTAAAAAGAAAAAAGAAAGAGCTGAGGTCTTTGAGTAAAAAAAAATCTTCAAAGGCATATAAAGTATTTTGATTTAATCCTGCTAACATCTGCCTGTTTTGAACCCGAAAACAGCCTAATGTTTATCTAATAGTCTTAGAACATTTTGTAATTAAACTAATTAAGGAAAACATCTTACAGCTTTTCCCTGGAAAGCCTCTCCCCCCCGCCCTTCTCCCTCTCATACAGAAACTGAAAATAATCTCTTTTGTTTGCAAGGCAGATAAAATTAATTCCCTCTTTACGTGTGTTTTTCAGCAAAACCCTTTCGATATTGGACACTCAAGGAGCAATTGAGTCCTATCCAGAGAAGGGAGAAACTGCTTCCCCCTGAAACCTTTTTCTACAGAAGGAACGTTTTTGATCTTAGGAGCTCTGCTTCCCCCCTCTCTCAGCTTCCAAAGTCCATAAAAATGCTTCTAAGCAAAATTAGCTTCCAAGTCCATAAAATTGCAATATATCATTTAAATCATGACTTTTATAGCATCCTTTTTTAGTACTGGAAAGGGGAAACCCATGAAATGGTGTGAAGACATTCTAGGCTTTGAAGATGGTTACAGATATGATGGCATTTTCACCACACCTTCTTATTGCCATGAAATGAAAAGTGCTTAGTTGATTAGCAGGCTGATCCAACTGAGTGAACTGCAATTAAAGTCAGGGGCAGTTTTGCCAGAGTAAGAACCGCATGAACAGCCATCCAGGGACTTCTTAACCACTTTCTCAGAACTGGAACAAAATCTCTATTTTTTTCTAGTGCTCCCTCTACTTTCCCCTCTCTTTACAGCTAATCCTGCTTAGACTCTATGAGTTCTGGTATTAAATAATTTTAATGACCATTACATATTTAAATAAAACAAAATTTGCAAGGAGCATGGGCTTTTTGGCCTAAAGGTTCTCTCTATTTTCACCTTTTGAAGAGTGCTGACCCTTGTATTTTCTAACCCTGTTTGACGAACAAGAAAGTCCAGAATTACTGTTTGTGTGCAGATTACGGCATACTGAAAATAGCACATTTTGTGTTAATATCTAGGTAATATTGGTATTAAATGTTACTGATATGAACAGTGTGTCTAGCTCCCACTCACATATGTCTGTAAAAAGCCAGGACAGCGTGAACTATAAAAACACTCATTTTCCGAGACATCTGCAGGTGGCACATTAGGCGACGTTAGGGAACTCTGCAAGAATCTGCTCCCACTGGACTCTGCAACAAAACTTCTGTTGCCTTCATGGGGTAAACCCCTATAGCCTGTTAAGTGTGGGTCCATGCCTGTTCTTGAGAAGCAGGATTCCCTTGCTCCCCCGGGAAGCCCCTAGGCTGGAAGTCAGGAATTGTGTCATGCCTTTGCTCTCTGTCAGATCTGCTCCACTGAAGGGTGAAGACATACAGGGTTGGAGCAGGTATTCACCCATACTGAGTCTGAAGGAATTGGGGTAAGACCCCCGATGAATGTCAGGGTCTTTTCAATGACTAAATAATTTTGTTCCCTGCAGGAGACAAATAGGGATATTACTTAAAGGATGTAAAGCACAGTATTTTTTAAAAACAAATGTGAAAAATGTCAATTACTATTTCTAAGACTTTTTCAATGATAACTCTAGAGTTAAATGCTATATCCCCACATACACTCTGTTACCTTCCAAAAACATATGGTCATGATCATGATCATGATTTCACATCAGTGTTTGACATGCAGTTGTTTTGTACACTGTGCAAGTGAATGGAAATGGCACTGTTAATTTTCTTACACTCTTTTATGATTTCAATGACTATATAAGGTGCAAGTGGTGCTGAGAATTGCTCCTGTCAACTTCAGCTGATGTCTTTGGTGTCAGGAAAAGTAAATCAGGTCCAAAATGCTTATGTGTAAGTGTAATGTAAACCACCAAACAGACCGACAAACTCCTCTTTCTAGCAACAATTTCACATATTGTTTCAGCCAGAGAGGCCAGCTACAAGGAGGAATTGAATTTCCAGAGGCTGCCAAATGTCTGTGCTCAGCAGACTCATTTTCATTAGTCAAGAGAAATCTTCTCGCTTGGCCAAAGAAAAACAGGTATTCAAACCAACATTAAACAAAGACGGGACATTGTGTCTATCACTGCTCTGGCAATTAGCAGTATTTTGTGCATGCAGCTCTCATCTTTACTAATAATACTACCCACTGGTAATGTTACTGCTTTTTAAGTGGAGCCTATGAACAGCAGTAGCAGCTAGACTGGGAACAGTTTAGAGTGAAGGTATGATTTTACTGATCAAGTTCAGTGGATAGTGGCATATAAAAGTCTGATGTTTCTCCGTGTGTTCCTGGAGTAATTTCTGCCTTCCTGGCTGTTAATTACATCTCATGGTTAATTACATCTCCTGGTTTCCATTCTTCTTTTCTTCTCTCCTTATATTTCTAATGTTGTCAAACTGATTAGCCACTAAATTACATTGCATTCAGGTAACAAGATCTTTGTTATTGATTTGCTCTGAAGGCTTTCTTTGACAGACAGACTGGCAGAATCCTTCATCCAGGTTAGAGAATAATCTATTTGAAGGTTTCTTCCAGATGTCACTACTATAGCAACAGCTTCTATAGTGTTAATGCTGATATTAAATAGGGTTCAGCCCTGCATTACCATCCAGCCATATGGCTCTGTTTTTTCAAACTTGAAAATGAGTTTGCTGCTTCTTCTGTAGGGAGGGCTGCCTGTCTGTATCTTCTCTTTATTTCCACTACCTACTTCTTTAACACTTCCAAAACCAGATTTTAAAACCTCTCAGAAGACTATTAAGAACGAACCCAAATTCTTTTTCCATCTGTAGATCTGACGTGTCTTCTTCAGCAAATTATGGAAATCTGTCACATTGTATAATTATCTTCTTGTTAAACTTGGTATTTCAGACACTTGCTCTTTGCTTTCAAGTGCTTCCTTTCCTAGGTAGGCTGAGTTGTGTCCAATTCACATCCTCACAACTCTTTTCTATCTCTTTATTCACAGCAGTCCCAGCCCAGTCTCCTTTGTCTTCTGATTTCGGGAAGCTCCCTAAATCTTCAGGAAATCTGATATTCCTGGAGGCCCAGGTCTCCTCTCCCTGCAGGCAGAGATCTTCCCTGTATGTCCTCTCCCACCCCGACAGAGCCATCTTTAGTCTTTTTTCCTCCTTTTTCTTGAAGCACGAGGGATAAGATTTAGCTAGCCCGTGCATGCTGTGACCCCATTTCATTTGTTTCAAGTAGAATCACTCAATGCACCGCAGGATCAGCCCTGAAGATCTCCAGGGCCTCCTCTCTCCAGCCTCACTAGCCAGACCACAAGCAATGAAGTGAGGAAACCCCACCAAACCAGAAGGCAGATGCAGGGTTGGTTCAGATGCCTGCATGGAGGGCTGTGAGAGGAGCTGTGGCCAAGGAGCAGGGGAGGGTGGTGTGCGGGAGCGGAGCAGGCTGGGCACCAAGGCACGAGCTGGGTGGGAGGACACCTGCGCGAGGGTAGGCAGCAACCTGACGGGGACGAGGAAACGCAGTTTCTCAGCCGGGCTCTCGGGCCACGGATTCAAACTCAGTGATGGGAGTCACCCGAGATCATGCTGCAGGATGCACAGAAGGCTTTTTCTTCCCGTAAAGCATTGCCCAAGTGGTGAGGTACTTCATGGATAGAGTTGGAAGGGACAGGAAGGATGGTCTTTTAATTACGGGATTCAGTGGCAAATCAGGAAATCTGGGTTTAATAACTAACCGTGACACAGATTTCCTGTGTGACCTTCTCCGGATCACTTACTCACCCTATGACTCAAGTCCCAGTTTGTAATATGGGGCAAAACCACTTCTTTTCTCACACCTTTTGTCTATCTTGTCTATTTAGGCAGCTCTTCCATGGCGCAGGTGTCTCCTCCAGCTACACGTTGCACCTTGCCCCAAAAAGATGATTTTTAGATTGGTTCCCTTCTCATAAGTGGTATTACTTCAATATTACTTCAGTTCATACAAATTGTCATGGGTCCAGCAAGAATAATCTGAGTAGCTGTTTTGACAATATGCTTCATGGCCATTTAGCTTTGAGAAGACCCTTTTCATCTGAAATAACTGTATTACTGTCAGAAGAGGAATTCAAGTGCAGTAATAAGAGAGGTGATCCCACTGATACATCACTAAGTAAAATCTGACGTGCAGATATAATGAAAACATGAGGCAGTTTAATAATGAAAAATGTATAGTCCTGAGCTAATGGCTGAAAAATGTTTAGTGAAGGATTACACTGAAGTAAAAAACCACAAGAAAGAAATTCAGATAGATTAAACATTGGGAATTCATTTGTAAGTCCAGACAATCTATGGTCTGTAATGTACTTTTATGGTATGACAGGATGCAAAGGAATCATTTTTCGAAAGACTTATTATCCTTTCTGGTAGGACTTCTGTAGTCTTCATCAAGCCCTATGAATCTGCCTTTGAAACTCCTATCTGTCCTCAGGGTCCTTTGCTGCCCTACCCACTGAGAGATGGGCAGCGGACCAAGAGTCCAAGGCTGCCTGAAGGAGAATGGAAGTGCTGGCTATAGCCAGAGAGAGGACTGAATATTAGTGAAAAAGACATTGCGAGACCAGACTGAACTGACTTACAGGCGAATCACTGCACAAAGCAGCACAGTGGGACTGGCTGAGAAGGGCCCCGGCTAGAGCTGAAAATACATTGAATGCCTGCCCCATGTCGGCAACAAACTGCGCCTCCACATCCAGAAAACAGAAGGTTGCATATAGTGAGGGAGTTGCAGAGCATCTCAGATCTGCACTGGTAGCTGAGAAATAGGAATTTCTGGGTAAGAAGTATTGCAGCTGAGCAGAGCTATCCCAAGTATTCAGAGAACTACAATGAATAACAAACGTAGATGCTCGTAGCAGAACCAGAGTCTCCTGGATTATGACTCTCCTCCCAGGGTTAAATAGACGTAAGAATTAACTGAGTTATCAGAGTGAAAACTGATGGCCCAGTATTGCATTAAAAAAATAAATCTAGAAGTTTAGTGTGAAATGTTGGTTGTTACAAAGTCCCAAGTTGAAGAAAGTCTCCAGAAATCTCTCTGCCAACTTTTAGACCTTTCAGTATCAAGGCATCTTGGAAATCTTATTATTTCTGCTTTCACCCTAACAGAATTCTGTTTAATTTTCATTTGAGAGAGATGCACCTGGAGTGTGCATGCCAGTGGAAGAAAACCAAACCAGATCATGGTTCTTTTATCAAAATGCCCTGTCACAGGCCAGGCAGCAGTGGATGATGCTCTGGTGCCTCGGTTTTTCTTCCTAGGTACCCACCTGTGCTTACCCAGGATGTCACCTACATCTTCTGTTGTAGCGTTGTGGCTGAACCAAACATGCCTGGGATTGTGTTAGGTCTTTTTTCTTCTGTATGAAAATTTGCACGACTGACCTTTTTCTGTTGGCATGAAAGCAATCCACCTTTGTCCCGTCTCTGAAAAAGATGCTTCCCTTTTTCCAACAACTCACCAACATGTAAAGGGGGATTTACTTCTTCTGTTTGTGGCTCCTCAGTGGTTCAACCACATTATTTTTTTCACCACCACCCAGTTGCAATCAGTCTCAGCACTTTGCGTTAAAGGACTGTTAGAGATGTACTGCTGCTTTGCTGCAAGAAGAAAAAGGTCTTATAAGCTGCCTGTGAAAGATACCTTTTTTGTTTACTGAAAATGTTAATTCATCCTCTTTTACCTGTCTACGAGCATCGCCTTTTAACTTACTGTATCTCTGGGACTTTTTAAGATACCTCCAGAGAAAGAGTCCTTCTTTACCTCAGCCCTTTTTATCCTCTGAAAACAAACTTTCACCTCATCTCGGGCTGGCAAGGGGAACTCCCGGCCGCCTCTGTGGCTCTTCCAGGCTCCCACGTGTCCTGGTTGGGCACTGGTGCTCAGGCTGACTCCGAGGATGCCTCCATCAGGCAGGCAGCAGTCCTGGCCGGTCTCATGGGCTCTGAAGACTCTGAGCATTACGCTTCACTGCAGGCTTTCATAAAACACTTCTCAGGATGGTTTGCTTCCTTGTGCTGTTGTATTTCACTGTCTGACCCTGCTCCTGAGCAGTCTCATTTTGCCACCTATCCACAGTGGAGGGATGTACAAATTGTCGTCTCACCTGCAGTGAAGGCTATCTGCTTGGTGCCGTCCGCGAGGACTGCTCTTCTGCCCTGCCCTTGCTCTGTTTAATCTTGTTGCTTCTCTTTTGGCTTTGGTCATATGCTCGGGTTTTTTTTCCCTTCCCATCACCAATGACTTCATGTTTTTTTAACTTTTGCCTGGGAGTACATAGTGTTGATTGGATTATGAGGAGGGTAGTGCTTTCATAGTTTTGGACAGGGTCCAGTGAAGGGTAGGGGCCCATGGGACCAGCTCTGGAGGGTTGTGCTCAGCTTTTATGGGCAGGAGAAGAGACCTGAGCTGCAGGGCCTGTCAATGAGCCCTTTGTCTCGACCCTTCTTCTTTTGCCTGAGATGGGGTGTGTCAGATCCCCGGGCTGGCTCGGCTCCAGATCTCAGGAGGCCAGGCTGGGAGCAGTTTGATGTTCCCCGCTTGCCGATTATGGCTTAGAGCCATTTCTCCCCCCCACCGAACGCTTCTTTGCATGTTAGCATTATGATGCTATTAACTGGTATATTATCTCTAACAAAGTTGCTGCCTGCCACTTGGACACATCCGGTGGGTCTTAACCCACCTGAGTGCCCCAGTCAAAGCCTTTCTATCCAGCACAGCTGGGACCAGCTTGATCATGCTTTTGTTCTCTGGCTTCGAGGTCTGGGATTAATCCTTCTCATGCTTTCACGTTTTATAAAAGTGATGTTTTTGCAGCAGCCGTGATCTCGAATGCTTTCAAAATGCGCCCACCAGCATTTTATTTGAGGAGTGCAGCAAGGAGGGAAGATGCTTCACACTACCAAATTACTGGGAGCTTTCTAAACAATTTTCTGTACAATTTTCTGCTCTGTTTTCTACTGCAGTTTTCCAGTGTCTCTTTGTGCCTTTGCTTTTTTAAATTTTTAGGGTTTATTTTAACCAAACAGCTCCCAGAGCATAAAAATCAACATAAAATCTTTTAAGAGCAAGTTTACATTGACCAGCTGTCACAGAAACAGAGAGAAATGTGTGGGATAGTGGTGGACAATATGTGTACAGAGGAAGGTAGGCATTTTAGAGTTGTTAAATCCTATTGCTAAGCCCAGGGCTTAACAGGCTTCGCATTTTTTTGCTCCAGGGTATCATGGTACAGTGAAAGCAAGCTGATGGGCTCCATTAGCATGAATGATAGCTTCCTTCTACACACAAGTCAATTTACAGGTGAAGTTTTTTTCACACTGTCAAGAGATAAAGAAAGCCTTTCTGAAAATGTCCCGAGGAGCTGATCGTAGGGCAAGGGAGGGTCTCAGTTCAGTCAAAGCAAATGTTTGCTGACATTGTTCAGCTATTTTAGAAACTGTTAACTGTTGTTTTCAGCCTGACAAAATTAATAAGTGGATTCCCTGAAACTGAACATTAATCTCTGTCATCACCAGCTTCACTTCTTTAAACCTCAGAAGTGTTTTTGATAAATTCTTGCTCAAATTTAGATAATAAAGGGACCTCTTCACAAAGCTCTAGTCACACAATAAATGCTGCGTGCATTTTTAGAAACTAGTTTTTTAAAAGATTAGAGCAGTTTTATAATTTCTCCTTGCAGGCTTCCTCTTGCTTCCTTTGCCATTTAATTCAGTTGGGTCTTTTGCCAATGAATGAAGTGGGAGAGGTGGGAGGACTTTTCAAAATAAATAG
Source organism: Sagittarius serpentarius (assembly GCA_034782735.1). Lineage (NCBI taxonomy): Eukaryota > Metazoa > Chordata > Aves > Accipitriformes > Sagittariidae > Sagittarius > Sagittarius serpentarius. The sequence continues at coordinate 20,314,842 of JAVKLA010000014.1, read as the reverse complement.
ACTGTAAAAAGAAAGCAGCCCATGTGTCAGGCTATAGAAATCTAAAAGAAGACATTATTAGGGCCAGGCATAGAATACTTGAAGGATTAGATCCCAAAACAGCATGAGTGTTATATGAAGCATATTCTAGCCATTAGGCAGTACTTGATGTCACTGTTTGCACTTTTAAAGAGAAATTTCACCTGCATGCTCTAATGCATCAGAAAAGTTAAAATACACATAAATTACTGCCTAAAAAGGCCACATGTGAAAACTCTTAAGTGGCAACGCTGCTGTAAATATTTATGGTGGAGTTAGGCACCTGCATATAGCGTACCCACAATTCTTTAACAAGCTGTGATTAGAGTACATATTACGGAAATAGTAAAAATGTAAATAAGATAAATTGCCATATGACTGATCCAGAGAGTGAGTGGAAGCACAGTGGTGGATTTTCAGCACTTCCCAAGATTAAAAAAAATGTGGCCTGGTCAGAACATTTTGTTTGTGGCTGATCTCTGCTTGTTTTCCCTCAAAGACTTTCAGGGTCCCAGTGGTAGCTTTGTGTTGTTCCTTTCATTGCAGCTCTGCATGGAGCAGTTGAGGGCATTGATTTGAGCTAGGAGAGTTAGCAGGACTCATGATATTATCACTCAGGCTGCCTGCATCCTTCTGTTTCCTAGGGCTTCACCCCCTAGGGCTTAATGTCATTAAAATTGCTGAAAATACTACAAATAACAAGCATAGCAGCACTTCCCAAAGACTGATAAGATTGCCTGCCAGCTTCTACAGATCAGAGTGAAGCTCTGGCCCCATGAAGTCAATGTTAACAACCCGCTAACCTCAAGAAGGTAAGAATTTTACTCTTCATATCTATCTCTCTGTTAGAGCATGCCATTGCTGCCCCTTCATGCTCTTTCATTTTCCATTTCATTACTGAAAGGAAACCCAGCCCTGGTTCATAAGGTACCAGGAACTAGAAGCGTACAAGGAAATTGGCAGGAACTGACTTTTGGTTTATGGGCAGACGGTCTGCATTTGTAATGAAGCTTGTTACAAGAACCTCCATGGCTTTATAAAAATTCTGTTCTCTCTCCAAGGACATCATGGGTCTCTCTCATTTAAGGGCATGGTGCAGCATGCCTTGTTCACCCAGTAATGTTTGCCATAGCCAGACATAACCTTTAATATTCATTTATTTGGGGGAGATAATACAACATGTTCCACTGTGAATTACTAAAGAAGGAGAGTTCTGATGAGCATTGTTTCTGAAGAAAGTGTTTGCTTACATCCCTGACCTGCAAGTTGCTGGAGGCTAGGAGAGCGTGATGGTTGGGAAAGCGTACCAGGAAAACATTGCTGTATTTTCCCTTGTTTTGTACTCCTCCAAAGTTATCTGCTTTTGGCCACTGTGCCCATGTTTTTTTCCCCTTTAGGTATGGGAGGCAGCCCATCCCTAACAGAGCCTAAATAAAAAAACCAATAAAGCAACATGGAGGGAGGAGAGATGAAGAGAAGACACCAGAGAGGAAAAAAACCTAAGTGATCACAAGTGGCAAAAATGATAAAAAGAGATATAAGGAAGAGTCAATGGGTTAAAAATAGGGAACCAGAAGGGGACACTTGGCAGGGCACCCCAGCTGCACCCACTGCTCCCTTGAGGCACCCAAGTAGCTGCCAGATGCTGATCAGGGGTACCTTGGAAGGACATGTGGCAGGGCCAGGCATTGGAAACAGGACCTACAGTTCCTGCCTGCCAAATTTCCCAGGGACACAGAATTAGCTGAGAGTGCATGCTGGCCCACTGATGCTCCTTGCCTTCTCCTGGTGGGGACAGCCCTTAGCACTTTGTGTCTAGGTGGGATGGGTTGATGAGGCAGTGGGGTGAGAGGGAAAGAACTCATAAAGGTGTTGTCAAGGTGTGATGCAAAGATGGTCTCTCTGGATATCATGTTGTCTTGTAGAGCAGCATATGAGGGGGCACCTGGCAAGTCTTGTAAACTTATCCAAGATAAGAGAGGACTGCAGGATTTAAAGGCATCTTGGAAGACTGTGGGATTTAAGCATGCCCTGCAGCCCTGGAGCAGGTGGGTCAGGGGCAGAGCAGGAGGGGTATCCTGTGCTCTGGGCAGGCAGCCTGGGATCCACCTGGCATTGCTGACCATGGAGATCTGGTGACTCCAAAGAGCTCCCAGGTTGTGGGGAAATCCTGACGGTTTGGAGAGTTGTATAAGACATCTCAGGTTGATGGTGGAAAGTTGCTAGCTGTGTTGGAGCCATTGGAGATGGTGGGAGAAGGCACATAGCACCCTGCTCCGAGGAACCACCTGTGTTGTAGATGGATCACTGGGATCTAGACACGAGATACCACTCTGTCCTGGTCCTTTCTAGACAGATCATGTTCCTCAGCACAGACTCAGGTTGCAGCAAGACAGTCTTAATGTCATCTGTGCTGGAGAACAACTGTGGGTGCAGGTTCCCCAGGTTTCAGTGGTCCTCCTTCTTTGACCAGAGGCTGTCATGGCTCTCTTGCACAGAAAGGAGGGCACCCAGCTCCCAGAGAACTCACCCCAGATAGCTGTGGGATCTGAGCTAGGTCAGCCTGTGGGCACCCGGGGATTTTAAGGCCAGCGTGGCAGAAGGCCTCTGAGGATTCCGCTGCAGAGAGAAGGGAGGTGAATGGCAGCACAGGGGCAGTGGAGTGGCAAGGGCAGGGTTGGAGGGGGCACTCTGCCTTTTTCCCTTCCACCCCCCCATTCCCTCTGTGTAGGAGGTGCAGAGGAGAGGAGGAACAGTGAGTGGGCAAGCTCTCCAGATGATTTGAGGACCAGCCTGCACCCAGGCGAAGCTCTGCATGGTTATGGGGTGCTGCACTGGCTATGTCAGACCTTTGCTCTTGGCGGGTGATGGTGGCAGTTTGGGAGGTGGTGTCAGCTTTCTCCATCTCCTGCTCTGCTTTTCCTGGTCCAGACGAAGGAAGAGAAGGCAGGGAAGGAGCTTCAGGGCTATGAGCTGTTGCAGCCAGGACATCTAGGCCCTTCTTGACCTATTTGTCACTGGCAGAGACAGGATAGTGGGGGCGACGGACTTTTGGACCAGTTCCATTGAACCACACTTCTATTAATCTACTTTAATTTGCTGAGCAATTTGAAACCCCTTTCTGTGAATTGTGAGCTTTCTGACATAGAAATGAAACTGGAAAGAGAAAGGGAGAGAAAGAAAAAAAATTTAGAGCAATAGAGAATATGTGGGAGGTTTATAATTCAGAAGGGATTATCTGCCAGTTTCTAGGAATCGTGATGGAGTCACATTATGTAGAGCAAAGCAATGGTAGACAGGAATGCTTTGAAAGAGCTGAGGCTGCCAGCAGCATAGATTGCTCAGGTACAAGACTCATAGCGCTAATCTTCTGCAGCCCTGTCTTTAAAGTAGTTTTGCATCACTCTGATGCAGGGATTAGGTGTGCATCTATGTGCCACTACACATCCCAGGACAGCAGATTAGACCACTCTGTTTCCAAATGTCCAGAATTCTGTTTCCAAACTGTAGAGGGTCTAAGGGAAGGCAAAACCAGATGGAGTTGATCCAGGGATGCAATGGTCTTCATGAGTGAAAGGTGGCCTCAAAGAGGATTCTTTAGGGGCTATGATGGCGCTGGTGCCAGCTGGTGCCCAGTTTGCCATGATTTTCTAGATGATGTCCGAGGAATGCCCTTTGGGACATCTGGAAGTCCTGACTTTTCATTTCACCCGTCATAGCTTCTCCTTTCATAAATATGAATTAGTGGTTCAAGAACTTTTACCAGCCTAAATATGTATATTTTTTTCAGTGTTTAATGGGAAGAAATAGTTCAGCAGAGAGAGGGAGCATGGGAAGAGTGAAACTGTGAGAGTATTTAGCAAAAATTTAGGGGGTTAGACACTGGATACCTTTTCTGATCCATACCATTTGGACTCTGAGGCACTTACCGTGTCTTGCGTAAGAAACTTATTCTCAGCACCAGCCTCCTGGAAAAAAATAAACACGCTCTGCAGTAAGAAAGCACACATATCACTTTTGAGCCTGAAGCTGGGATTCATGGTATTAGAGGTCTCTTCAATATAATTTTGACTAATTTGTGAATTTTACTTATAATTTTTGAAAATAAGGTCATGTCCTCTAGAAAAAGAAGTGCTGGTTCAGCTGCACACTTCTGCCTCCCTGCCAAGGTTTAATCATCAGGTTTAGTGGGGCTTCTTTCTAGCCAAGAGCGGTAGAAGGATGTAGGCAACCTTCCTTAGATGCAAATTGCTGCAGCTGCTCTGTTTTCTGTTGCATCTCCATGTGGTGGGAGAGGACCCCGCAACCCTCAAGGAGTCAGTCACTGCGAGCGAGGCAGTGGAAGGTCTGCACTGCCAGAAGGAAAGGCTACTGAAAAGACGGTCAGTTATACACAGGCAGAAGTCCTCTTTTCAGTGTTTTTCTGAAGCTCTTTACAGGTGTCATAGACCATGAGCTGCTGACCTAATGGCAAGCCACTGCTAGGTTGAAAGCTGGGGATGGGTCCACCTTCCTCCCTTCACTGCTCCTTCTGTCCTCTGCTGTGTCCCCCTCTCCGCTTCCTCGGGCACTGGGTACGTGTTTCCTCACAGTGAGATCAGAGTTAGATGGGCTTAGCTTCTCCAGCAGGGTTGCTGCTTTAGAAAGATCTCAAAGAACCAGTTTGGAAGGAACTGAACCACAGCCCCTGTTGAAGGAGGGATGTCGCTGCTCTCACCAACATCACACCGGGCTGACTGAGGAGCCTGACATCCTGCAAGAGGAAAATCCCCACACTGAACCGTATGTAATTTGCTAGCATATCTATTGCCGGTATCTTTTCATGTAGCATTTTCCTTATGGAAACATGACTGAATGCCTCACAGCCTGTGATGCAGGTCCCAGGACTCAGCAGAACGCACCTACTGTGTCTCTTTTGGGGATTCTTCTTGTCCTCCATCTCTTGCGCAGGCAGTATACTTATACCCAGAGCCACAGAGGTAGCCAACTCTCTACCCATTTCTCTCTGTCAAGTGGAGATGCCTCAGTGGGGTGCACCATTCATTCTCATGCCTAGCACAGGGATGGTCTGAATTACCCAGTATCAACGTTCCTACTCATCCTAACCCTAAATCCAAGGCAAGCCAGATTTAGCCTGGTGGGATGACATGAGACCGCTCACTTGGCTGTGGCTGCTCACCTGCCCCTGCTCACCTGCACCGAGTGAGACTCATGTTGTTTTTCTCAAGTTATTCAAATGAGATGATTATGGGAGTTTTCCTCTCCCTCACAAAGGTTCTCAGCAATTTAAATTTCAGTTGAAGAGGAAGTTATTAAAATGTGAAGATTAGAAGTGACCTAATTCTTACAGGGAAATTTAAACAAAAGTCTGAAACTTTGCCCGATCTGCACAGTTGAGATTTAATAAATAATCAGATGCTTGTGTGACATGGGGATGTATGTGCCCTTGGACTGAGAAACAGAACCACATTTGAAATTAAATCTATCAACTTCTATAAATGAGATTTAAGTGATAAAATTAAGTGTCTTCTTCAAGAAACTTTTGGAAGAAAACAAGACCATGTGAAAATGTTTGTTTAAGGCTCCTCAGACTTACCTTATCCTTTCTCTGAAGTGTTTTCTTCTTTGAAATTTATAAACTTAACATACATTATTATTAAGGCTGATCTGCATGTACATTGAATGGAGAATGTACTCCAAATACATCTTTATTAAAAAAGCACTAAAAGTACTGTTTTAAGTTCGCTTCATCTTTCTTCCTCAGCCTCTCAGACAACTTCATGTGAGAACATACTGTTTACAGACTGCTGTGCTTTTGCAGAGATCTTTGCTTGGATCTTTGGCTTCAAATCATCAAAAAGAAAAAACGAAGCAAACAAATAAGCTCAGTCAGTCTGTCTGATTATCTAGGCATCTATCTGGGTTATATACTCTTGTTAGTATCTGAGTACACTGTACAGAAAATCAGCAGCAACAGCATAGTCTCTGCTGAATTCTCCCTCTTCAGAGTCAAACTCAAAGTGGTTTTCACCTTCCCATGACTTCACTAGTAATTTTCCCTATTTTTTTTCTCACATAGTTTGGAGAGTAAAGGTAGATTAACGGAATGCAGGAGGGTATCTGTTCCCAGTTACTTTTCTGGTAAGAAAACTTTTCTAAAAAGAGAGGTTTTGCTGCATTTCCTGAAGAGAGACAATCTCTGGACTCGCTCAGCTGATGTCCTGTGGACACGCGCGGCACAGTGGGATCCCGGGGCCAGGGCTGGCATTGCCTCCTCTTCCCGCAGTGCTGCCCGGGCTCCTCTACCTGTCTCCTGGCAGCCACGGAGAGCCAGCTGGGCAATGTCGCATGACGAGACCCCAGTTAGAAAATTAGGAAGTCATCATCTTTTCTCATGTATACTTAAGATATTTCAGAAGTTTAAATGGGTGATTGGAAGTGATACAACACACCTGTAAATTTACAGTTACTTAGACACTTTGCTCCCTCTTAAAAATCTGCTGAAAAAATTTAGGTCTTAAATTACTAACTTGGACTCTTTATTGAGTAATATATGTTACAGCTTAAATCAAGACTCCGGTCATTTTTCAATATGCCTATAATCCAACTCTGAGGTAAATAAGCTAAATTCTGTAGGAACAACTACATTAAAAAAGCTCAGACCTCTTTGTTCTGGTAAATCAGAATGATTCATAGTCCGAGTAGTCTTGATCTGTATTTAAAAAGTAAGTTTCCAGTAACACATTTCAAACTATTTCATAAGGGAACGTGGGAACATTAGGGTTCTATTCCTGCAGGTATTATCTCCAGCAAGAGAAACTAGTCCCTGTACAGGAGATGAAAAGACGCCCTTTTCCTTTAATGAAGCCTGTTGCTATTATCCCTTTACCTCTGTGACAATAATTTTATCTTAGCTTGTTTAGGATGGTGTTATGTGATTCTCTTGTGGGTCACTTTCATCACCATCTGGTAATTATTTCAGCTGTATGTAGGCACTGACAGAGGATGGATATCTACATAGCTTGCATTTCTGCTCTCTTGCACACACTGCTGAGCAAAGCACAATCACAAATAATTTTCAAGATCTGATCTGACAGGTCCAATCAAATAAAGCGCATGGTTGCCTACAGGTTAAATGGCACAACACCTGCTGACATCTGACTTCCCGAACAGAGCCCCAAACCCTGGGTGAGGGCTTTGGGATGCTTGTTGAGTCCTTGAGGAGAATTTGGCATCTCAGAGTAGGTTCCACAATGTGCAGTGCAGTGACCCACCTCCTGCCGATACCCTGCACATAGCTGCCTGGACTCAGCCAAGGGGACATCTTGTGCATTGTGGTTTCTGGTACTCCAGCGCCTGACTTGGCGGTGTCTGCCTTCCCCTGCTCTGGATCTGCCACTGTGCAAGGTGTAAACCACACTGGGATGGCCCATACAGCTGATCAAGGACGGCTCTTTTCTTCTGAAACTCTGCAGGAGGGATGAGATGCCCCACTTCAGCGCTGTGAGTAGCTGTAAGGGCCCTCACCTCGATGTCTTCCTTATATCCTTCTCCACCAGTGATTGCGAAGTAGTCCTGAGAGCAGGGTCAAGAACCTGGCGCTCTTCCTTCCTGTCCCTGCTGCGTTCCCACCAACTCGGGAAGCCAACTCAGCTGGCTTTCGCTGTGGGGTAGGCACGAGGTTGCTCAGCTTTCATTGTCGGGACAACCCCAACCCTGGCATTGCACACGGGCTTGGAGCTAAACAAAAAAGCTTTTGGCCAGCAACGGCCTTCAGTGGTTTTGATGGCAGCTGAACAGGGCGGTGGATGTGGGATATGTCTACAGGAGGCTGGGGAGCTAACATACCAGCTCAGCGCCGCTGCTGGGGAAGGTCCCACCCTCCCTCTCCCCATGCCCACTACTTCCCATCCCCAGCTATACGCTCCTTCTGCTTATGTTGTGCTGTTTGTCATTCTCTGAACCAGTGCAGTTTATAGCCTAGCAGAAACTTTACCTTGCAAACACAAAAAAATCCGGATGGGGCAGGAGCAGGCAGCCTACCAGAGGACAAAGAAGAGAAGAACGAAAGCGCCGTGAGCTCTGGCCCGCGTGGGGCTCCTGGCCAACAGCTTGGCTCGCAGCTGGGGAAATGGCAGAAATCGTGACTTCAGTCCCATCCTCGTCCCCCGCTGCCCGTTAAAGGCGTTTTTGCATCTGGTTCAAGAATCCAAAAAACACCCCGATGAAAATGGAAGATGGGTCCACCCACATAGCGCTCGAGGCATTTTGTCTGGAATTACCCTCCTGTCTAGGCCTTCTGGAGACCAGGGCTTGTGGAGGGCTTGTGGAGTCTCCGCCAGTGCCTGGGCTTTGAGGGTCAAATTCCTGTTTGATAGCGATCGACATTGTTCTGTGTAGTATGATGAACCTCCCCCATCACAAATGGGCCGTGATGATCTGTGCTAGCTGTGAATCTGCTTTTTATTCCTCTCTCAAGTTACATGGAAAAATAAATTTGGTAATAACATCATAGTTCCTAGAATATAAGAGCGCGTCCCACAGCTGGTAACCTCTGCTGTGGAAAGAAGCGGAGCAGGACAGTGTGCAAGTCAGGACTGAGGAGACCTGGCAGGGCTGAGGGGAGCTGGAACAACTCACACAGCATCTGCAGGCACACCACATATGTGGACCAGCACTCAGAAAAAAACAAGGTTGTTAATACGCTATACTGAGAGATAATTTAAAAGCCTCCCCATAAAGAGAAAAGCATTATCCCTGGAGCAGTAAAAGGTATTCCCAGCTCTGCTAGTGTTTGCTCCTCTTGCTCAGACCCCAATCCCACAACATGCCTCAAGCTCAAGCGTTGTGGAAGTGATTACGCATGCACGTACCTTTTAGGTCTGCCCTGATTCAGGGCCTCCCACTCTGCCGTGCATGTCTGAAGCTGTGATTAGCCACCTACTTATGCAGAGGTTAAAATCTGGCCCTTAACCTCCTTCCTTTTTGGTTAAGCTTCCTGTGAAATGGGTTTAAGAAATATAACTGGCATGTTATTTAGAGTAATACTTTTAATGAGGTGACTAATAAGTGTAAACAGGTACCTAGTTATTAGCATAGGTGTATCTGTTTAACCCACTTTTTATTTTTACCCAAGGAGTTTTTCACTTTGGAAATTCAACCGTATTGTCAGGTTGTCAAGTCCTCGCTATCAAAGATTTCCCTGTTGGTAAGAAGCCTGATGCCGTAAAGGGAATTGAGCATTTCAGGTCAGTGTGTCAGGACATGAGAGAATTAATGCTACTACAAGGCTCCATCAACAAGCTCTTTTAACTGCAAGGCTTAATTGCTTAAAGAGCTTGCACTTGAAAACCAGAGTGTAAGTGGCAAAAAATTACAGCACGGATGAACCGTCTCATTTGCCTTTATGTTCTTTTACGTGTAAGGTTACAGTGATTACAACACTGCAGTATTTTCACTTCCTTCTGCGAGGACTTCTGGCTTCCTGCTTGTCGGCTGTTGGCCCACATACCGCTAGAGATCCTCCAACTTCTTCTCCGGGGGTCCCTGGGAGGTACGAGGCAAGCAGCTTGAGGCAAGCAGGCTACACCTTTGCTATGCAGGAGTGCACTCTGCCCCTTCTCCACGCTTGTCTTTCTCAGGAAAAAAGTTAGGGATATGTAAAAGGATGAAAACCTCTGAATTAGAGGCTGCAATTAAGAAACTATGCTCATACTCTGAAACAATAAACACGATACCAGAAAGCAGGCTATTATTGCTACATTTCTCTCCGAATGAAAGTAGCTTTGCAGAAATTATGTGACAGCTCTGACGGCTGATTAATAAGAACCCAAAGAAGAGCAAGAGTTTTATAGTGCTCACAGTATTTAAGAAACAGGTTGGCAGAAATATTTGACACCCTCTTGCTTTGACACGCGACCTTGTCCAGAAAGGAGACACTGCCTCAACTCTAACACAACCGGGTTGAATTATTGGAGGTTCGTACCCCACATAAAGCATTAGCCCTGGTTACCAGGGCTAAAATCTTACAGCACCTTTGCTTGCTTCTAAGAGCAGGAGAAGTGGCTCAGAAGCCTACCCAGCTGCACCTACTCTTTTGGGAAGTTACAGGTGTATTTTAGTGTGACTCAACTTTGTTGCTGGTTACCTGCTCCGTGTCTGGAGCATATGGTATTGATATGATGCTCATATGGATAGGAGCATCACGGCTCATATTGCCATGATGTAGGGAAGCATGGAAAGGAAAGCCAACCAAAGGTCACCTGGGAAAGAAACCAGAGCCGTGTTCACTTTAGAAAGTCATTAGAAAGCAACTGAGGACACTAAACGGATGCAAGGGTGGGGAAAAAAAGCAGAAGGATGATCGCAAAGAGCAGGCAGTGGAATTAGGACATTCTCCAGATGGACTTTGCAAGGATTAGGCCCTAAGGCCATAGTTAGCTAGACTGGCCTTGGAGGCTAAGCTTTCTCAGTAAGCTACTAGTACTTTTCCCCTTAGGAAAAGGTATCAGTTCTTTTTTTAGGCGACTGAAGTTATTTAAAGTTTCGGTGTTTGTAATACGTCACATTTTAATGAACTGATTATTTAAGAACAAGCTGCAGAATAAGGTCAGTTTAAAACCCAAGCACTGTATTTGGTCAGACTGACAGGAGAAAAAAGAGTATATTCCACTTGGATCTGAAGTTGGCAATCTTTTAATTCTACCCTTTATTGGAGTGTGAACAGTGGGAACAACAGGCAAGTGAGGAGATGCAGTGCAGCATAGCGAGAGGCCCTGCTAGAAATGGGCATTTAAAACCCCAGAATGTTCTGCGTCCCATAATGGTTTCACAGGCCTAGGATGACACTCGATGCTGTTGTCCCCAATCTATAGCTTCAAACTAAACAGTTTAACAAAGGAAACAAAAGAAATAGTTTATTGGCATTATTAGAGGCTCCAGCTATTGATATGCAATGACACTGGTCACACTGTAATTGAAATAATTCTCCCACAGACAGCGAGGGGCCATTAGACCCTAATTAGAATTGGGTTCTATTTTCTGTTCTAAATTTTAAGTTTTATGAAGAGGCCACTTAAAAAAAAGCCCTTTCTCTCATGTTCTTAGAGAATATTTTAGGAAGAGGGTTTTGTTTAGCAAAGACCTTCTAGTTCTCATTTTTTGGAAAGGAAAATATTCTGTTGTAGGGTAACCCAAACTTTTGCACACATCTACAGTCATAGGAAATGGCATAGGAAAATGACCATAAATAAACATGGTTTTGACTTGGAGGTTGTGGTATAGCAGTTATTTTAATATCTGGGGAAAGATTGGGGAAGTATAAAAGATGGTATTTTTTCCTTGTTTTTTTGCATACTGTTGAGTTCAGAAAATGAGATGACCTATCCCCACCACATATTTGAAATTATTAGTAAACATTTTGTGTAATTATAATTAGCACCAACCAACAGAAATAGGCAACCCTACTGTTACATTTATATGCAACCTTAATTATTCTATATAAAATAAAATGGTGGTCCCATTATTCATACACATTTTTTTGATTCAGTAAAAGCTCATAAATCAAAAGAAATTTGAGGTTTTGTACCACTACAGGTGACATACTTTCATTTTTTCCCTGGTAAAACAGGAGTGCTTTTTGACATCCCCGGTTTTATGTCAGGCCAACTTTGATGTAGCTTGAAATAAAATTTCCCTTTCATTTCAGACTTTTCAAAATGAGAAGATCAAAATATTTTGCTTTAAGGAGACACTGAAACAATTAATTTAAATTCCTTACCTAAAAAAAACCCTGTACGTTTTGAACAATGTGAAATTATTTTTTTTTTAACAAATAAATTACCATGCAAGAAGAAAAATATTGCTCAGATTTCTTCTTGCTCCTTTCTTGTTCCTTTTGTAAGTTAGTATTGCCACTCCCCTGAAGGTGAGGAGACACACTTGGGAGCTACAGGGATATAAAATAACTGTCAAAACCAGTCATATGAGAAAAGAATATTGCCAGTAGTAAAGCATGGCCTGAAGAGGCTTCTTCAAATTTCCCTGAAAAAGTGTGGAAGTAAAAAAAATTCTGTAGGGCCCTTTTTAGTTACCCCTTGACAATCAAAGAATTTAAAAAAAAAAGAGTCAAATTGCTGCCCAGCTGTGCGGTGTTATGTGCCCAGTGCTGGGAGCACCCTCCGGCTCCTGTTTTACACCCCTTGTTTTAGACTACATTTTCTGTAGAGGGTCCTGTCCCTGCCCTTCCTGGGCCTTGGCTTTGCTAATGGAGTCAAGAAAAACTCATAACAAATCCCAGCACTGTTGTTCTCTTCAGCTCAGGTTTTCTTAGCATTTGCCTTCCAGGGCTTGGGTGTGGGAAACTCCCTTTTGGGGGAGTGGGGACACTGCTGCGGAGCCCAGTGGGTGGCCAGGACTTCCCCCGGAGCCTTACGGCAAAAAAAGGAGGAGACCTGTCGCGGCTATGAAGGGAGGATCAGCTCCCGACCTAAAACCAGGTGACAGCAGCATAATAGGTGTGCCTCAAAATCTATCACACAAATAACCCCAAAATTCTGGTACAATACCGAATGAATAATGGCATCACTTCTGCACATCCTTCACCTGTTTCAAATTTTGGGGTAAATGTTTTTCACAAAAAATTACAGTTTTCAATACTTCTCTCTTCCAAAGCTAAATCACTTCAAAAATGCCTTTTTTGGCTCATCAGATATTTTTGGCAAATAAAATGTACAACTTCTTTAGCTGGTCAACGAATGCTGTCCATTTGCCAACAGGGATTTAGTTTTGCCTCAAGTGATCCGTTTGTACTGTAATTTCTGGACACAGGAATAATAAAATTGGACACATGTATTGTTAGACTATTGTCTCCAGAGAATTAAACCAACATATATTTCAGATATTTATTTTTTTAAGTTTATAGTACTCATGCAATTTTATTAAATGAAGACCTGTTTATTAGAGATAAGTGTTCATACTGCTGTAGTCTGTAATATCATGGACATCCATCAGAACCATGGTCCTTGTCTCAACACAAGGAACGTGCACACACTAAGGTTTCTGGTTTCAGCTCCAAGCAAAAGGAAAGCAACATAGGCGTTCCAATGCACCTGCGGTGCCCGTGGAGCTGACCCGTGCAGCCGTGAAGAAGGGGAGTTCGGCAGTGAGAATATCGCACAGGGCAGGTTTACAGCATAGGTTCAGGTAATATGTGCGGCTGGATTCATCAAAGAAGAGACTTTCGCTTCTCTTTATCAAACAAGAGCAACTGCATCTACATGAGGCAGTGGTACTAGTGCTTTGGTACCAGAAATAAGTCTTACCCAGCTAAACTTGCTTTTTGTTGTCTTTTCCGTGCAGATTTGTCTGCTTCTTTTGCATGCCTGCACAGAGAAAAAAGATGTCTTCAGGACCAGGTACCTGTGTTTTGCTGGCTGCAGGCTGCTGAGCGGGCAGCGAGGTGAACGGAGCCATGCAGGCTTACCAGCCCCAAATCCTTCCGTGTCTGGACAAACTGTGCACTCAGAGGAAAGCAGGGGACAGTTTTGTAGGCGTTATACTACCTGTAGCAATGAATTATACCAGAAAGGATGAAAAAGAGATGGGGGTGTCGAAAACTGAAGTTAGTGCAGATGAGAAAGTCTGTTGGTAGCACTAAAGCCTGAAGTTCCTATCTGGCAAACAGAAAAGGTGTGGGAACTGGAAATAACAAAATTTGTATATTGCATTTCAGCCCTAAATGGCGACTAAAATAATGAAAGTCTGTGTTTCCCTCCCCCCTCCCTGCTTTTTTTGGCATCTTGAGAAAAGGGAAGCTTTGGGCAGATCAGACATTCAGGGAATTCCCCAGTGGAAGGCCTTCTTTGCCATGGAGACTTTTCCATTTATTAGTAAGCCTCAGTCCCTGGATGATCCAGACTAGCCCAGCCGGGAGTCCCTTTCACCCATCCCATAGGACTGGACCAAGCTTAAATGTCTGCAACCGTACTCCGCCTGCTGCTTTCTCATGTCCCTTTCCATGCTCATACCCCATGGCCGCCTTGTTGAACCTTCTCCTTCCTTCTCTCCCTGCTCTTTCCCTGCTGAGTCCTCTGCCTCTCTTCCCCTACTTTGCCAAATTTCAGAGACCTACTGAGTTACACAGCATTCACAGTGAAGGAAAGGGATTTGGTTAGACCCAGATAATGTCCCAGGCGAGCACAGGGTCCAAAGCAAAGGCAACTGTGGCTTACCTGCCACCCCAGAGTAGTTGATCTGATTGACCAACCGCTTTGCTTCTGGAGACATAAAATCCTGTTTTTTCCCATTTTGCACTGTCCCTTTCCTCCACCCTCTTGTTTGTTTTTGCCAAGAGCAGAACATGCCTATAGCTCTCCAAGGGACCAGCTCGAAATTCCCTGAGTGAAATCACATTTTCTGTTTGGCCCCAAATAAAGAGCTTAATTGAATAAGAAATTAGACTTGGATGTCCTCTATCCACCAAAGGGACTTCCCATTAAAACATCTTGCAATTTCAAATGTTTTGCTGTGTTATAAAAGCTTTTTTTAATCTTGTGCTTCCTACCCGGTAAATACTCAGATCTGGACTTCTTAGAGCAGGCTACCATTTGTGCAACCAAAGCCGTTTTAACTCTTCAGTGTAACCAGTACGTTATCAGGGCCATCACTTTTGACTGTCTGAACCCAGTTTTCTCTCTTTTCATATGATCTTTTAATGAGAAGGAGCACAGTATTTTTTGTGTCCTAAGTGTAAAAACATGAGATGATGTTAGCATAGTGGCAGTAACTCCTGAGGACATGACGGAAAGTGAAGCACAACGTAAGGAAGAGGGAGAGATGGAGGAGGATGTGTGAGGGAGGCACTCTTAGAACGTGAATAATGTGAATTTCAAGTAGAAACACTGCCAATGACACATAGCTTCATAAGCACGGAAGGTACTTGCTGATTTTTTCCTGGAGATCTTTTGGTTTAGACTAGCTGATAAAAAAGGGATAAAGGACAAAATATGTGTGTGAACACGTGTGTAGAAAGACACTGAACAAAACCCAGTAAGCATGGCCTGAATACTCTGGGGTGGATACCATGTGCATTAGACAGGACCAGAGAAGACAGAAGCCAGCAGTTGTCAGACACCCTGTTGTACCGTTAGCACCCAACATCATCAGTCACTACGGCAGAGCTCGGGTTCAGCTGCAACTCAAAAAAATGTTTACCCTAATGATGTGTTTATCATAAACTTTAAGTCAGTGGTTTTGCAAAGCTGACATAAAGAGGTGGGCACATGGCACCTTGAAATTAAGTTTTTTAGTTCAGAAAAATGCTTGTAAAGATTTCTGCTTTCACTCTTGCAGCTCTTTCCAGGAGTGCCTCTTTTGGCGGAAAGGTCCTGAGCGAGGGGCGGTCGGAGGAGAGGAGGCCTTGCGGTTAAGCAGGGCCCAAGTGCCGGTACCCCAACAGCAAATTCACATTTTGCTGCCTTGCATGCTTGCAGTCTGGGGAAGTTTTCAGCTGAAATATGCAGAGGTTGCAGTCTAAATGGAGAGAGACACAGCTATCATGTCTGAACCCTTCTGAGTTTCTCTCTTCCACCCAGCCAGGAAAGAAAGTGTCTTTTTCAGTGAAATGAAACTTGGCCTGATCAGCAATATTTAGAAAGTGGAAGGAGAAAGTGTTGACATCGGCTGATATATTCTGAGTCTGGGGCCAGAGACTGTGTCACATCATGTGAGAAGGATAAAACCTTCTTGTCAGTGACAAACATCAAACGTTTTGTGGTAAAATCTGCTGCCTAACAATGAGATGATAATTATAAAAGGGCACTTTTTTCTCACATTTAACCTAGAAGTATGATATCTCTACAGAGGTGCATACAGGGCCAGTTTCCAATCTCAGTTACATTAACATCTCTTTAGATTAACTTCATTCCAGCTTTCTGCAGGCTCATTCCGTATCTGTAAACAGGGAGAGCTCCTGGGAACTACCCTGACCTTGGATTTCATTCTCTTGTAGCTGATTTGCACATTTTCTTCTTCACACTGCAGAGAGAAACCTTTCTGAAACCTGGCCGGTTGGCTGGCATATTAACTGTGGATGCTCACTAATAGGTCATTGCTTGTGTGTTTTAGAGTAATTGTTTCCACACCCAAACCAAACAGTCCTCATACTCCATTACATTTACTATCAGAACATATGTTTAAAGAGGGAGAAAAAAGAGGCAAGAATCTCCCTGGATGAGACTACAATAAGGCACTGGGTGCGTAGGCTGCCTTGCATCGTGCACAGGTGGGAGTCATAACACACAGTGGGTTAAGTGAGGAAATTACGTAGGTTACCAATAACAAAGGGCTAACGTTATGCACTGGAAATGTTTTTCCTGTGGCATCTATTTCACTTTCGTCTGAATATGTTTTCATCAGATGTGAGAATGACCCTGCAAACACTGTTTAGGCACTTAGTTTGAACAGGTTTAAGTCCCCCTTGGAAGAAGAGGGGGGTCCACCTCCCCCCGACCCCCGCCATCTGTGCTCTAACCGTGAGGCTGTGGTATTAAAAAAGATGGGAATGGGAATAAGGAATAGCTTCCTTCCCTCTTCCAGCATTTTGTGTAGGCAACGGGAGTATGCCTGGGCATTGGTTCTGATACTTTGGATGTACAGGCAGCGAAAGACTTCTCCGAGCCACCATGTCTTTGGTGGCAGCAGGCAAGCCAGGCATCAGATTTAGGAAACCAAAGGAGCACATTACAGACAATGCACTGTACACGTCTTGGGCAATTAGCTGGTACCAAACTTGGGCATCTGACATGCCTAAGGTCTCTCTTGTGGCTCTAACCCTATGTGTCTTAAGCTAGTTTACAGGGAAGCTTGATGCTGCTGGAAAGTCGGACTACTTTCCTGAGGTGCAGTATGGCCATGTGTGAGGGAGACTATGGGAGATGCAGTCTGATCAAGGAGAATAAAGTGCTAAAAATACAGATCTTCTGTGGCACAGAAGTATTTTCAGACTGATCTATTTCCATTTTGGCCACATAAAATCACCTCTGAATCAGCCTTGATACTAATTTTGCTTGGTTAAATCAAGGCAATCAAGATTTCCAGGGGGAGGGGCATGGTGGGCTGTCTGAAGGAAACTTGCTCTGTTTTCTGTGTTGACTAGTGATTTTGAATACTCTTTTGAAAGTTTTTTGAAACAGTATGATTTTCAAAAATTTCTCTGCACTGACTGTCTGAAGACTGGGCTTTTAGTGAACAAATAAGCCCTGAAAGTTAGATTGGACATGCTCTTGAATACGGGAAAAGAAAGAAAACCCTGTGTCACAGAATATATGTGTAGGAATGGGAGAGGGAAAAAACATGTGATGGTTCTTTCCAGCTAAAATTGTCAGTGATATTGCATCCTGTGACACATTTATAGATATTAATTGCTTCCAGTAAAGCATAGTTACTAATAGGAAGTGGAAACTCCAAGGCCTTAGTTTTTAGTATCCTTATCCTCTCTGCAAAGTTTAAATTCAAGAGCCAAGGAGAACGCCAACGTAATGATGTGTTATGCAACAGCAGGTTATTTGACCTCTTTCCTTTGATGTTAGCTCTTTTAAGATAGCTTCTTTGTCCCGCTTCTCTTAGAAAAACTAATTCCTGTTTCCATTGTTGTCAGTGCAAGCTTATCAGTGACTTAAATTAGATGACAGTTGGATACCAGAGAGTAAATTCTTTGAAATCTGGAAACTATCCAGTTTATGAAATTTTGAACCCACATTTGAGATCCTTGGTTAAGGATATAATTTAAACATGTGGGTTTTAGGAAACCCGTCTTTGAAAAGATAGTTCTGTAAGCTGCAAAATTAAGAATGAGAGACCAGTAAATGCTCACAGCTTTGGTTATCTCCCCCTTCCTCTTTTTCACACACAGACCCAGAAACACAATTTACACTCTGAATACATCAGCTGTGCTTGGTGGCTTGTGAGTTTGACCAGAAGGTGAACTGTCAAGGTAGGCTAAAATTTCTGATTTGGAGTAGTTTTGAGAAATGTTAATAAAATAATAAACATTGTTAATATAAGGAGTATCAGCTTGTTTTTAAGTGCACACTTTCCTGTCCCTGCACCACATTGAATATGCTTCCTTTATTAATACCCATTGAAGACTTCAGATTTTTTTCCCCCCAGCATTGGGAGGGGTGTACAGAGTCCACTGTGTCCTGTCTTTCCCCCCCCCTTTATACCAGCCCGTATCACTAGGGGAGCTGCTGCCTGTTGTTAGACAACAAATCCTGGTAGGCTTGTCCTTCATTTGGTCACTTGGACAGATCTGGCGGGGTGAGAGGAAGCACTCACAGTCATCACCTCAGCAATTTTCCCTGTAAAACAACAGTGGAGGCAGCAAGAATCCGGGGGGGAACCCACAGTACACATTAACACTCCAGGGTTTGTTGCCTGGCGTCTCAGAGTAACCTGTTCTTCCTTTTATCGCTTGTTCTACCCCAGTTTATACCACTCGTGTTGTCCTTCTGCCTTCTTCTTTCCTTGACTGTCATACCAAACGGGTCTCCTCTGTCCTCCTTAAATGACACCCTCCAGTGCCTCCCTTGAGACCACAGAAGGAATGAGATCTTTGCCACCCTTCACCCTGTCCTTGATCTGTATGCTACATTTTTCCCACTTTGCTCTTCTCCAGACAGTAAAATCGTCAGGGCCCAAACTGTTTATTTTCTGAGGCAGGGAAAGAGGAAATTCAGCAGATGGATTTGCACAGGTTGAGCGCAATAGATTCGCATACATTTTATTGCTCTTTGAGCTTGCCTTAAGGCCAGTTGCATTAATATTATGGTCCTTGATATATCTATGGATATTGGTGCCTTACAGTAGAGCAGAGTAATTAATAGGAAGCAGGAATTCCATTAATTTATTTTTTAGTATTCCTACATTTGCAGAATTTATAGCTTTTGAACTTAGCTGTTTTTTTTTTTTTAACATAGGCTTTGAGAAAAGACATATTCTGTCTCTTAATTAGTGACATCTTTTTTTTAAGGGGTAGCAAATGCAATTGCTTCTTCAGAAGTACCGTTCACTTTGTTTCTGCTCTTGGAAGGAATAGTGAAAATGGTTTCTTAATTTTCTGCGCAAACCCACGTCAGTAAGTCTATTCGTGTGAGCGAGATGAGTGGGACTTAACCTCAGTTTAGCAGGGGAAATGAAAGTGCAGTATATAAAAAAAACATGATATCACTGGCTTTCTGTTCAGATGCTGATGCTATTTTTAGAAAGATCAAATGCATTAGTTTTGCAACCTATGTCCTGCCACAGAGCTGCACATCTACGTAAAGACTGACAAAAGTCTTGCTTAAATCTTTAAGGAGCCATATTGCGACAGGGTGGGAATGCTAAGAGTCAGACAGTATGCGAGCAGACTGGAAAAATGAGGGCAAGGTACAGAAACCACTAGAAATGCAGATAAATTAAACATGCTGGCAAATTTTCATGGTATATTGCTCATACTTTAGTTATCCAGTTGTGAAGTTAGTTAAGAAATGGATGTAATGCTCCATCTAATTGCAAGCAGCTGCCTATTAGGCAGCTTGGCCAAATGTTTTTAATTCCACCCTATGATGATGAAGGAAATGGGCAACTTTGGTCTGTACTGTGTGTGAAATTTCTGAACGCTTCTTTGCAAAGTCACAAAGTGCAATGTGGAGCTGAGAGAAGTCTTTTGAATTGACTGCAGGCTTTAATGATGCAATCTCTTCCTACTTTTACCAGAACGTGTTTGGAAAGCATGGACCTGCATAGGAGATCAAACTCCAGTTTTGTCAACTTCACAAAGTTATTTCATATGAGGCTACTGATTGCCAGCGGTGAAAGTGGTTTGAGCAAAAATTGGATCAGCTCAATTATAATGGAATTCCAGGCTGAACTGGGAGAAGGAAGCTTGGAGGGTAGGCAAAAGGAAAGCTCTTGGGAACACTTTAAATAGCTGACACGGAAAATATTGCAATCTGGTGCATTTTAGAAGTGGTTTCCTGTAAATGTAAAGTCTGTTGTGAATTAAAAAAATAGAGAGTTTTCGGGAAGCCTTCATTTTTTGCAATGTATTAAAGCTATCCAAATTTTTGTACCAGTGTAATTCTTGCCTACCGCTCTGATTAGTTTTGCAAAACAGGTGTAGCCACTGAAATTTTTTTGCAGGCAGTCTTTCCACATGTCTTGATCTGAAGGACAAACTGTTGAGCACTAGGAACAATCAAGGACACTGAAAACAGGAAAAAAATACAAGTTTTGCTTTAGTATATTATCCCATACACATTTGTGTGTGATACAATATTGACTTCCTAGACAAAAGAACTACAACAGATATAACGTCTCTGGGCTTCAGCAAACCGATGAATCTGGCAGCACGGTTCAGACTGGAGAGATGGGGATGCATACAAGAACTATAGGAAGGCTAGTGAAAGGAGAAGGCAACCATACCTGGTGCTGCAAAGAAAATGGTATGTTTAGATGGATGTAGACAAGGGCAGTTCCTGAAGGACTTGGTGCTGAGGCTTGATCACATGGCAGGCTCTCTCTAGTGACTTGTTGGGTATTTTTAGTACCAAAGAGAACTGAGATGATACAACAATACTAGAATAATTGGGATGACCTTGAGGGCTGACATAATAGGAATAGAAATTTAATAATATTAAGTACAAAGTCATCACACTGTTAGGGATTAATGCCAAGAATTTCTCTCTGTATTAGAACTCATCATTTGGAAACGTGTTAAGAGGAAGACTATGTAGTCATAGTAATGGCTCACAGGGTTACTGTGAGCTACCAGCATGACACAGCCTTAAAGAAGACACCTAGGAGATACTCTAGCAGGGAGAGGGAAGTATTGTCATCCTAGTACAAAAGATAGCAAAACCTACCCAGATTACTATGTACTGTTCTGGTCAGCCATAATCAGAAGGGGAGAATTCAAAGGGAAACGGGTACAGTGAAGGTGCAGAGAGGGTTGGGGAAGGGAAGACTCTGTTCCAGGAGGAGGAGGAGACTAGAAAAGCCTAGCTCTCTTAGCCTAACAAAATGAAGGCCAAAAAGGGATATAATTGCTCGCTACAAATAAATCGAAGAAGTAAAAAGTGGAGAGGGAAAAGAGCTATATATGCCAAAGTCCAGTGCTGGCACAGGAAAAAATGGGTATAAAGTGGATCTGAAATTGTGCAGGGAAAGAGAAGGAGATTCTTGACCATCAGAGCAGGGAGGGTGTGGAACAACCTTCGCGTGGGAGGAACAGCAAAAACTGAGTAACTTTCAGCTGAAGCTCCGTTGCTTTATGGGGACATTATATAACGCTGCCAGTAAAGCCCAGAGATGATGAACTCAGTGACTCGGGAAGTTCATTCTGTCTCCTAATTAGCCTGCTATTTTAGTTTCAGGATGTTGTAATGGCTAAACCTAAACATACCAAGTGAAGCACGCACTTAAGGTGAGCCTGTTTCTTGCATGTGGGAGCTCTGTGTTTGAGCTGAGTCTCATGACACCTTTTAAAACAGACCCATTAGAGGCATTTTTCAGTGGGATGCAATGCTTCACTAACCATTTCTATACACTAACATGATGTCTACAGATCAAGACAATTTCACATTCACATAGCAAATTTAACTTCTATTCAGCAGCTTTACGTTACGCGTGTCGGATGAGGCAAGGGAAAACTGGGACTGTCTGATAACATAACACCTTGCAAAAGAAAAATCTCTCTAGCAATTGCTTACAGACTTCTCCAGGCTTCTCAAGTTGTTTGTTGCCACTACCATTATTTAATCTCTCTCTGCATTCATGGTTCCCATGAAAGATGCTGTTGATTCAGTCTTCTCTCCTTCTACAAAGCCCACCATATTTCTTTAAGCAGGTTGCAATGAGAAGTCCGTTTCCTAGAGTCATCAAGGATTACATCTGTACCTGTACTCCCCAAAGTTTTAATAGGAGTCATCATTATGCATCAACGGAAGGCCCTGACAATCATCACCAACTCATAAGGATATGTAAGGACATCTTGGCTATACTTGGAGTTTAATACTCCTTTCAAAGTATATCCTAACCCATGTGCAACTGAAAATTTCAACTCTGCATTTCCATGGTTGTTGCATAGCTGGTAGAAGACATTAGCTGACAGTTACAGAAAATGAGCAGACAAATTCACAGCTTTGTTAGGGTCTAGCCAGACCTCCCATAGACCCTTCCATTCCACTGTTTCCAATATTTTTAAGTCTCAGACAGAAAAGCAAATCTGAATTTAATGAGAAGAAAGAAAACACTGAATACCATTATCCTCACTGTCAAATTCAATACAGACTATTTTATTGGTACAATTAACTAAATATCTTTCAGATAATAACAAATCAACAAACCCACTAACGCACATAGCAAATACTTTCTGAACTTGGATGAGCAGGTGTCTTTTCATATCTCAGTACCTGCGTATCTGCGCTGATTTTACACAAATCTGAGAAATACCTGCAGTTTCCACTGGAATTTTATTTGGATCTAAACCGATCTGAACACCAGTCCCTTCGATGCTCCCCAATTAGCAAGTGTATTCAGCAGTTCTAATTTTTAAGTCATTACCTAAACCAAAATATAATAAAGAGGAAGGCAGCTGAACAGTGATTGGAAAAAGCAGGAATCACACAATAAGAAAGAAACCATAAAGAAGAAAAGATCTAAAAAGATATCTTTTCTTATACAAAGCCTGTCCCAGTTCAGCTCTGTACCTAATATTTTATGTCTTTACTTTGAGAACTCTTCACAGCTTAATGTCACCATGCCTATATGACTGAGGTTTATGGCCATTTTGTGGCCCTCCCTTTAGCTCAAAGACAGTTCTGAATCTTTCTCATGCATGACTCTCCTAAACACCCCCGATGCCTTCTCCCAGAATGCTTCCCACAGCACCAAAATGCAAGCAGTTATTGCTGTGTCTTCCTTCAGCTCTCTTCTTTGGCAACTACTTCCCTACTTCTACTGCTTTTTCTCTATTAAACACAAACTACAGTACTACTATTTAAGAAACTCCACCAGTTCTTCACCCTATTTGTTTGGATGAGATAGCTAACCCTTCGTATGTTTATTATCATTGCTATTTTTAAAGCATTTTATTATTATCGTTGACTGGAAATCCCTGTAAAAGGGATTATCTTTCTATATTTACTTTCTACAAAGAGGTCCTTTTCTCAGTTTGTCTTTTTCTTTTCCCTAAAGATTAGTATAGAGATTATTACTGCTATTAAAATCTGAAATAACCATCCTTCCTGACTCACTGCTGAGTTTTCTGTCTTCTCAGACTATAGTACATGGTTGATGAAACACGTCTTGCTGGCAGTATGGTCTTTGAGCCTCCTGGTTTCATTAAAAAGTTTAGTCTTAGTGTTTCAACAGTCTGTTGTCTGGAGAAGGAAGTGTCTCTTCTGGTGTCAATTTAAGGTGGTCATCACAGTCTGAAACAAACATGTGAGACTTTGCTCATCCAAGCCTTCGTGTGATACCCACCAGAAGGCCCCGTGCCAGGAAGATCCCTTCCTGACTAAGCATTAGATCACGGTCTTGGTTTGCAACGAAGATACACTGAAGAAACAGGGTGTTTAAAAGGTGTTCTTCAAAAGACAGGACAGTGGTCAGGAAGCAGAGGGTTATGTGTTTTCCTGGGTAGAAAGTTATTACTTCCCTAAGTAGAAGTCAAAGTAGACAAATTTGATGCCTTTTTTTTCCACCTAGTTCTTAAATAGTTATGGGAATACCACGGCTTGTGCAAAATTCCTCAGTTGTGCTATGTATGGTGGGTTTTATTTTTGAGGATTTTTAGACTCATCGTTTCTTCTTTTTCTTGACTAAAAATGGTGTCAAACATAATAAAGTGGAGTAATTTTAAAAGTCCTTTTTTTTTGTCAGTTCCTCTCAGTGGGAAAGGGATGGGGCATTTTTTTAAGAGAAAACTGTTCTTCTTTATGTTGTTGTTATGTATTGACATTACAGTAGTGGTAACAATTCCCACCCAAGCTAGGGAACTATTGTTCTAGCCACTGTACAGCCTTTGGGAAATATATTCCCTGCTCCGGAGAACTAAAACCAAAAATCTTTCAAGTAAGTGAAACAACAAGGAAGAGGACAGAAGAAAGGTCATCAATAACAAGAATGCTTCTGCCTATTCTACCTTCATGCACAGTTTGCAGATCCAAAAAGGGGTTCTGTTTCCCTAATGGAAGAAATAATCAGATTTAAATACGTGAAGGAGAAGGTGGCAGAAACACTTCTGGGCATATGTACATTTCGCCCATGTGAACCTGGTCTAAGCCAACTTGACAGGAAGAGATTTCTAGTTTTTTTCCCTTGAAATATTTAAATCACATCAGAAAGAGAATGAGTGAGTGAATGCAGTGAGGGCATATATGAATAGGATTGAAAGTGTGTAGGTTTGGACTTTTTCGTCTCTTTTCTTCACATCGCACTGTGGTAACATTCTTCCTCTCTTGTGTCAGCACTTTTGGTTTTCACTGTTTGTGAAAGTTCCTCATTTTACAAATGAGTATAGCCTTTTTTCCCTTGTAAAACAATGCCTACGATGAGACAAGTTTTTTTCAGGCATGAAGCAATCTGTTTTCGATTTTGAGAATGAGGGATTTTATTATCTGTTTAAAGAACTCTCTCTGGTTCCTTACTTTTTTCCCCTGATGCATCAATAACGCTAATAAAAATGAGCAGATAAAGATTTGGCTTGCGCTGGAGGAACAAACAAAAATATCTCACATGGATACTTTGTATTCAGAAATGCTGCTTTTTCTTTTCACTTTACAGAAAGTTTCTTTCCTTTCATAACATTAAATTAAATGCCACTCCAAAAAATAAATAACAGATTTTTTTCAGAAAGAGCCATACTCTTCAGAGGCATCAAGGAGTAAACATTGTGTGTCTCGTACCTCCACAGATAACTTCAGACTTGCTGAGCTTTATGCATCTGAGAAGATACAGTTAATCTACAAAATATCTGAGACTGGTGACAGGTGGCTGATGTTTATCACATTAATCTTAATAATTTCCCTGTTAGTTGTGGTCGTCCTGTTTCTTTTGGGTACCTGCTCTTGCATTATGTGCTCACTGTGTAAATGTACTGGGATGGACCTGTTGCTGCTTCACATGTAGACCACGTGCAGCAAAATGGGACCATTGAATTTTCTCTTCAGTCAACAATGTGAGTAAAAACAGAGACTATTGAATGGGGTTTTTCCTCATCATAAGGCCTGTGGGCCTCTTAACAAAACATCTGTGAAATGATTTATTGATGTGTAGACTAAATGTGTTGATTAAATTTCCAAGATTTTCTGTGGTCAATTAGAAAGCCACCTGTAATGCATTTTTCCCTTAACCACTTAGATGCTATTGATATTCCTAAGCTACCGAGAGACAAACTCTGCTTTTATTTGAACAGTTCACAGTCGTTTGAGTAGCTCTTCTAAAGGTCATGCATGCATTGAGCTTTCTTCCATCAGTCAGGAACGATCGTCAGCCTCATCTAACTAACAGCAGTTTCTTCTTGACGAGTATACAGGTTTATGACAACTTGAAGGTCTTTGCATGCATTGCAGGTGATCAAAGGAAGTCCCTTCCCATGGCACGAGGCACGAGGTTTTTGTCTTGTGACTTCCACCTGACCAGGTGCTGGGTCCCTAATCTCCCTGGAGTCAGTTTGTAGGCAGAACTGCTCGCTGACCCTACAGTAGTCCAAAGCCTTTATTTACTGCCCGTGCTAAAGGAAAGTCATCTGAGTAACAGCCTATGAGGTCTTATAGGGGTGAGAGATCAAAAGCCTGTTTGAAATAACTGGAGATCCTAACCCTGGTTTTGACACTTCAACGCACTTTTTCAAAACACTGTTGTGCTCGGTGGTTGGTTGTGGTGTTCCTCGGTACGGAGGTGGCCACCAGGTAGGTCTGGACTTTGATGGCTGACAGGACGGCAAAAATGACTGGCGTTTGGCAACTCAGCCAGTCTGCAAACCAGGCACAAACATTCTGGAGGAAAAGTGAAGTAGCAGCACATCACCACCCCTTCTGCTGTGACGGACAGTTTGTAAACAGCTGCAATGTATAGACTGCTATGCAATTTACTGCTAAGGGGTCAGAAGCCACTTGACACCACCGGGTGGACGCTGGAGCTCCTAACCCTTTAGTAGCTCCCAACCCTTTAGTAGCTCCCAACACTTCTTACAGGACAAATTCAACCCACCGCAGAGGGAAAGAGGAGCATTCCCACAGAAGAAACAAGAAATCTGAATCAGAGGCAACTGCTCTGCCTGTCTTGCAGACTGCCAGTGTCCCAGCACACATAACTGGGAAAGATCCAGAAGGAATCAATTTCCACAATCCAGTGGTTGACATGGAGTGGAAAACATTCAAGGAGGGTAGAAAACAAACAAACAAACAAACAAACAAAAATGAAGAAAATCTCTTCTTGTTTCTTATTGCCCAACAGTTTACTATGGTTATTGTTCCATTTTGGCCACAGACTTGTGACCCCTCTCATTTTATTTAGCACTGCTTTCAATTCCCTTTTTTAAAACAAAACAAAACAAAACAACTCAAAGTGTTGCTGAAGCTGTGTCAAACTTATTTACTGCCGTTTGAGTCCCTCGCATGGGCTGATGTTAGTATCAATACCCGAGACGGATGGGACACCTGCTTGCACACGCACAGTGCTGAGCCTCCAGTGATGTGCCTTGAGCAGATTTTACAATATTATATGGAAAGTGAGGGTATGAGTTAAAGGAGGAGTTGTATTTTACAATTATCTGCATAAACAGGCGGGCTTCCAGCCTCACAATAGCACTGCCTGAGGTTTTGAAGTGCTGCTAATGCAGAATGAAATAGCCTTTTCACAGTCTAAACAAATAACCAGTATATGTATACACATATTCATAACTTAAAATGCATACATCCAAATGCTTACATGTATAAATATACTTATATACATTCAGTATATACAGAAAATTGTGATCAGCGTGAATGTCAGGAAAAGTACTGCCTGAACTTGTTTAGATGTGCGTACAACAAAGCCGCCTCCTACCTATCGCTGTCTCACCACCCTTATCCTGAGAGCAGCCCAAGCGTGGATGTGGCCCAGAGAAAGTACATCGCTTTTAGGGTGCAATGGCTGCTTTCGCAGAGGTGCTGTTTACTGCTTACGTGTTCTTTTAAGGACTCAGGTGAACTAACACAGGCCCCCATAATGTACTGTCTCTCTCTGACGTGAGCAACGTGCCCGGCTCTGCACAAGACCCTCACTCTGGCATACTGAAGACAGGAGGGGGAGCTGAGCCATCCCTTTCCCAGACAGGCCCCACATCAGGCGTTCTGTTTCGCCTATAAAATGTGAGAAAAGCCCTGGTGGGGTAAATGTGACTTGTGCTGGCAAAGGAGAGAAGCAGCCCGCAGAGATGTAGCTTTGTTCAGAGCACAGATGCCTGTGGACAAAACCCTCCCGGTTCATATTTCCTGGCCTCTGGGAGGTTTAACAGTCTGTAGCCAGGGACTCATCCCTGTGCCTGTGCCCAAGCTTGCCCACACCGCGTAGCTTGGTGTGGGGTTTGAGGCCCGCGTCCGCACCCCACTGGAGCCCTGTGGATGCTGGCACTTCCAGGGCTGTGTGGCTGCTGGGTGGAGTTTTTCTGGATGACAGCTTTGGAAGTGGGTGCCTCAAGTCATCTACATCTTGCCTTAAGTCTCTGAGCCCCTTTTTTTTTTCTGTTCCTGACTCAATACATCTCAGAAGACTTCTGGTAACAACTTACTTTTGGCTGGAAATACCATGAGAAAATAACTCCCTCAGTGCTATTTTTTTCTGGCTCTCTCTGAGTCCTGGACAGAATTAGGAAAGCAAAGTCACACCTCCCCTCCTTCAGACTTTGAATTTATTCCCAGTGGGGTCACTTTTCCTTTTATCCGCTGTACTGCAGACACCTTTGCCTTCTGATCGCTTTGTTTGCTACCTGGACCTTGTCCAGTGTCGCCCCAGGCAGAGCCCCAGCAAGATGGGGTTTGCTTTTGCCTTAGACATCGGCCGGCTAGGGGTGCACCCATGGCAGCCGGAGCAGCCAGAAGCAATCCAGGGAAGGAGGCACCCCAGGTGCCAAAACGTACTGCTAAAGCTCTGCCAACAAATGTGACGGTGAACTAATGGTATTCGGAAGAGTATTTGCAACTTTTGCTGGTGGCAACAGAATCTGATCTCAATTATGATGAAGTAACCAGGCTAGATTTGGATCTGGATTAGACTGACCACATTTAAGTCCCTTTTAAAAGTTTGCTTCTGCCATGCTATTCTAATGAATCAAATTGTCTTGCACATAAAGGCATATTATTGTCCTGCTTCCTTAGCATCTTTCTGTTTGTTTGTTTATTCTTGGGTTTATGCATGAAATTTTCACCAGTTAAAAATAAAATAGGCTTTTAAATTAATTTAATTAAAAAGATACAATCATCTGTGAAGACTCTTAAATTGAATTAAGCCCATTTTGCTATGGACAGAGCATCAGCATTGCTAAGTTTGTCTGGTACTGCTCTGTGTAAGGGGTGTTTTTGAACAGTTCTGATTGTGCCGGATATTTGCAATTCTGGATTAATTTTCTGACATTTCTGGCGGAGAACTTCCTAGGTGTATATCTCACTTAGATGCTTTTGCAGAAGCTAGCAACATGTATCCAGCTGTTTTTAAGGATGACATTAAGGAAAAATACATTGGCAAAAAATCTGATTTTAGTGTGCTTTTGTTCCTTTGCTTTTAAGAAGGGCTAAGGGCTAGTGCTTCCATGCATCGGCACTAGGATTTGAAACTTGTCAGGGGAGGATCACTTTTAAGTCAGGAGTGTAGTTTTTCCATTTCCTGTGAAAAGAAAATTGAATTTTGCATACATGCCATAGCTAATTGTTAGAGTTCGGTGTGGGCATTTTCTAAGAATTATGGTCTTCTGTGGCCTAATCTGCCCCTTCACAATTCCTCCTGTGATTAGACTCCGTTAAAACTATCATACATCTGGGTTTTCCTGGACATACCCTCCTTTCTTTCAGTCCGGAAACTCTGTCAAATGCAGATTTTGAGGAATTCATATACATGCCCTGCCCAGATGGTCTGTGCATGTGCTGTAAGTCTGGTGTGCTCCAGAAGTCCTTGATTTACTGCACGAAGTAATTGTCCGTGGTGTGAGGAGCATGGTCACGATATTTGCTCAATCGGTGCTGTAAAATACAGGGGCATGTTGCTCTACTTAGGGTATCCTGAGCAAAATGCAGAGGTTTGGGAGCACCTGACTTGCTCGGGCAGACCAAGTGAAGAGGCTTATTTCTTACATCACAATTTTAATGTAAATTAAGCACAAATTTTTAATGCCACTTGTCTTTATTATGAACATAAGCACACATGGTATCTTTTTCTTGGATTAGTGTTGAACATTACTGTTCCCAGATTGTCCAGTTGAAAGATGCATACTTCCTCACAGTGAGGGATCTTGTATCTAATGAGTAATTAAGATAATCACAGTAATGGTTTTCATCTAACACTAATACAAATTAAAGCATTAACCACAATAAATGAATAGTTGGTGACTGAAATGTGATTTCCTGCAGGTAAGCCTGCTATTTGTTGATAGTAGCAAAGCTCTGAGCAAAGAAAATACATCAAGTCCAAAAGAAAGTGGATGAAAGCATTACCTAAGATCCCAAATCAGGATGTTCATGCCTAGTATGGCCTAAAAAATGAACAAAACAAAGCAAACAAAAACCTAAAGCATGCAAACAAAAACCTAAAGCACACAAACAAAAGCTATTTGATACCAATGACCCTGAACAGCAACATTTAAAATTACTACTGCACACATGTCATTTCCCCCAGTTCTGGTTTATGATGTCTGTGCGTGCTAATGTGGCAGAAGTGTTTATCTTTTGGGAAAATTTGTGGCCTGCATTATGCAGTAAGTTAGTCACGAAGGCAGCGGGTCCCAAGCTCATACATTTGTGGACTTACTTGTGGCTGCGATTTTCCATGTATTGTGTCCTAATACCACATGGTCATTAAAAACAAAGGTGGTATTGGATTTGCATACAGTGCATTCCTTCAAAGTTAATGACTCTATCCTGGGAGATGTGACAGCATGATTAGCAACCTTACAGCCCGCCTGAGCACCATCCCTTCTGCAAGTCCCTGTACCAAAAGTCAGCCAGGGCAGGGGGCTGCCTGGGGCACCGGGCACATCCGCGCGGTGCTGGAGGGTGAACCGCATGTTGTGTTGGGCCTGAGGCTGCTCTGGCCTTGCAGCTAAGCAATGAAACTGGGAAACGTAATTGGCTTTGCCAAGAGTAAAGCAGGCTTCTAGTAACCGGGGCTGCTCTGAGGGCTAGCCACCATCCCGGAGCATGGCTTCCCCTCCTCTCTGTCATGCCATGCTGGTTGCTCTCCAGGCTAGGTCCATGCCAGGATAGGTATGCCTCCATCAGCTTGCCTGTCTTCAGGATCACTGCTCTGCATCACAGCTACATTTGGTCTGTCATTTAGGGGCATTTTAGAGAGGGATTTTATTTTTGTTTGCGCTTTTGCAGTTTTCTGTGCAAAGGCTGTTTCGCTTCCATAGGTGTGGTTCTCATCTCCAAGGTAAATTGGGACCTAATCCTCTACACTCTGTGCAGGTACAGGTAAAGATGAACTGCTCAGATTTGGCTCTTCCATCTCACTGGTCATTGTTGATTTTTCTTCCAAAACAAATCAAGCATTTCCAAAAGTTCCCTTGAAGCAGGATTTCAGCAAGAGCTCCTTTTGAGACATTTTTTAATGACAGAATTTTCATATATCATATTTAGATTTAACATTTTGTTTTGAATAGTATTTAATCTGTGTGTCATTTTTAGAATAATATAAAATTTCACAGTATATCAGTACATTAAGTACCAATTTTTCCCACAAGCTGCATGTTGAGCTGGAAGGAAGGATGAGATGTATCAGTTCATATTAGGCATGTGTGCTGCCACACATAAGATAAAAAGAATGGAATATATCAGTTACGATCATGCTATGATGATGTGTCCTCAATAATAATGTGTAGAATTGCACAGTATGTCAAAGAGCTGCTGCTATGTCATGAAAAAATGATGCATCGTGAAAATCGATGCATCATGAAAATTGATGCATCATGAAAAGGTAACAGCATAAATCTGTTTAGAAACAATAAAAATGAAAACCATTGGAAACACCTTTTTGGGATGAGAACTATCTATCTTTTAAAATATATTCATGGAGAAATTTTCCTTGCAATTTATAGAATATCAGAATAACTGGTTGACTCTATCGGCCTTTTCCAACAAACTTATATTGCAAGAAAGTTTTCCAACCTGCTCTCATGTCAAGTGAATGGAAATGAAAGCAGATTTGTCTATATGGTTCATATTAGAGACGGGCTTGAACCAAACCCACTAGATCAGAACATTCCCAGACTTTGAGGAAGTTTGGCTCTGATTTCAGTTTTAAAATTCAGTGCTGGCTCCTTTCAACAAGGAACTAAATCATCTGAGCACCGCTTTGGGAAATTTGGATCCAGATCAGTACTTTGCAGCTGCAGCTGCAGCCCTCCTTGAAATCTAGAGCTCCTCGAGCCCGGTCCAGGGGGGCCAGAAGAGCACGAAGCTCCCCCAGCAGCTCACCCGTGTGGACAGCCCCGGTCATGGGAATAGTCACACTGGTGCTCTGCTACTGCCAAGAAGGAGATCTGGAAGTAAGAGGTGCAAGGAGAGCACACACACAGTGTGGGATATCAGTCCTCACAGGAAGGCTACATATCTGAAATCAGCCAACACTCGGGTTTACTGTACTGTAGTTTGTGGGCTCAGTGTGAAATGGGCTGATATTTCACTGTTGAAGGGCTTGGTTCATGCCCTTGAAAAGCAAATCCTTTCTAACAGTTTCATTTGACACATTTTTCACTGTTGTATGGTCCCAGTCCTTGCTGTGTAGCTGAGGCCTGGGGCGGTGAGGGAGCTGCTGGTCAGGTTTGCTAGCAAAATCATCAGCAGAATCTTCCGAAGTGCTTGATCCGGGTCATCCTGGAGTTGTGAGTCCTGGAGAACAGCTGCTGATGCCGCTAATAGGGGAAGCAGGCCTGAAGATGGTGCTGCTTTTATAAAGAGTAAAGCCATTTTTCTTACTTTTTTTTCCCTTGCAATCAGTCAAAATGGTCTAAAATGTTTCTCCCAAGCTGCCTGTGTGATCACATCAAAGCCACTGAAATGCCCAGCCTCTGCAGCAAGGACAGCAGGTACCTCAAGGAGGGAAATAAAAATGCCTCCTAGCCACAGCCCCATCCTCTCTGCCCCAGGAACATGGCAGTCGTGCAGGGGAGACCCTGCAGTGATGGAGACATGAGGAACAGCGCGGTGATTTCCTCCAGACTCAGCATCTGTGCACGAGGAGATGAGAGAAGAACTCGTGGAGACTCCAGCCGGTGGAATGGACCTGTACCCTAGGTCCATTCTCAGGACGGCTTACTTACCTGTTGTTATTAGACTTCTCCTTCACTCCTTCTGTGACATAAAGGGAGCAAAATGGGTTTTGCTTCTTTGTCTCCTGAGATCTGACTTGACCGTCACCGTCCAAGCTGTTGTTCAGCTAATTCAGCAAGTGCATTTACACTGTTGTAAACAACCTCCGTAGTCTGTCACAATGCTTTGGAAGTCTTGTATCATAAGAAGCAAACGCCTTACAACCTCTCCGTGAACACCACCATCCTGTTCGGCCCCGAGGATTCCTGGAAACTGAACATGGCACAGCAACAAGACAGAAGACAGTCTTGGGAATGGGGGCAGTACGATCTGTGTTTCCCCGTCTTTCTCAAAACCCATTATTATTTTTACATGATTCCGTTGCACTCGCTCTGTGTCCATTTCAGCTGCCTAGATTCAAGCTGCTCAGTACAGTGACTATCTTCCACTTCCTCTTTGTATGGCATCTAGAACAACGGGGAGGGCATTTCCAGTTAATTCTTGGTGATACTATATTAAACATGCTTACTCTTAACACTGCTTATTGAAATATCTTAACACCGTTCAGTTTTAAATACTGACTGAGCCAACAGTCACTTAAATAGGTAACTCACTGCGGTGTCATTTTTCAAAAAGAAGGATTTTGGCCATCTCCAGTTCTTGTTTCAGACAGCCTCTTATCCCTTAAGTTAAACAATCACTTTAATTGAGCCTATAGACCTCCAATATAGTCGCAACCCATGGACCTTTATGAGCGCCTGGAGTTTTGTGTTTAAATTAATCGGCAGCTAGTTAACCAGTGTGGGAGAAATTGTCAGATTCTTTGCGGCAGTTGGAAGGAAAACTATTCCCCAAATAATAATAATAAGAGACCATGTGCCGTCACTCGTCAAGCTCCTAACACCTAATCTGGTACGGAGCAAAGCTTTCAACAAGTTCTTCAAAGAGGTTACGGTTTGGTTGGTCACAAAGTATTTTTATATAATCTTTTGTGGAAGTGTAACATTTCCCTAGGCATGTGGAGGTGATAACGGCTGTTACTGACTTACAGAAAGCTGTGTTCGTGCATGGCTTTGCTGAAGGTTGATGGAAGAGCTCCTGGTGAGGCAGCTATGACGAACATTTCCCATGGACCATAAAGTGCTCATTGCTGAGCAGTTGGAGCTGCCTCTGCAAACATGCAGAGAGTTGGACGTTTATTTTCCTGCAACAGTTAAACGGTCATAGAAGTAGAACATGTAGTATTTCACTTTCTAAATGTCTTAAATAATTTTGAAGACGCTTTTCACTGTGCATTTTGAGTTTCAAACAGGGTGGGTTATGACTAAGAATCGCATAATACTTTTTCTGGGACTCTAATTAGCTCAGCTGACCTCATGTCCTAACAAACTTTGGCAAAAGCCCTTTCCACTCCTTTTCCCAGTGAGACAAACTGCATTTACTGAGCTGTTATTTTGCCATGTTAAAAAGTTAAAAGGCCTGATACCTTTTATACTTTTATGATTCCCTCATGAATGGAAATTACATTAAGATTTGGGGTGGGGGATTATCCTCACATTGTAGTCTATGGTAACTTTACAAGGGAAATCAGAGGCATGTATTAGTCTGATCTCATTTGTGCCAGGCTAACCGTGAAGTAAGTGAAGGCTTGGAAATGTGTATGTAAAAACCTCACATAGTTAAGACCAGAATGTGCCAAAACCTTTTTTTGCCCCTAGGCTACTAGTCCTACTGTCTGGAATTCCCTCCCTTTTTATTGCCCTGGAATTCTGTTAGTTTTACAGTATATGAGATTTCTAACTCTAATGCTATTATAGTTTTACTAGGGAACAGTCTCCTGAGTAAGATCAGAGTTCAGGATTTGGCTGACAGGCTCCATGACCAGCAGAGTTATTGAAACACAGCCTAATCTTCTATTTATGTCAGCTCTGCAGTTGTCTTTCCATCTTTTTTTGGTCTTACCTGGATATATACATATTTTTTTTCTCCCTTGACTTATCTTCTCTCTCTTTCTGCTAATATTGTTATTCTTTGGCATCTTTTACAGTTCTGAGGTTGTCTGGAAGAAAACAAAGCCCTAGAGTTAAGAAGATTTATGGACATGAATAAGCATTAGACATTTCATTGGTCTGCTGGATTGTATGCAATTGATAAAAATTAGCTCAGCAAGGACGACTCAGCTGTGCACAATGACTCATTTGCATAAGGCTTTACAGCCATACAGCAACATGTAGCATATGTAATTCAAAACCAATATCAGTCTGAGTTAAGCACTCTCATTACCCCTGTGTATTCTGATTTGTCTCAGGGGTCTTAAGCAGAAATACATTTTTAGCAGCTTCAACAAATTAAATAAAAATTTGAGAACAGAGGCAGTCTTAAGAAATATGTCAGCAATTATTATCCTTTTTTTGTTGAAGGCACAGTTTCAGTTAAAAAAGAGTTCTGCAGTTAAAAAAGAATTCTGTTTTAAGAGAGCTTGTCGAAGACCGTGTACATTTGCAAGTTAAATCCTCAGGCATAAAAATGCATTCCATTGGGGTATCCATCTAACGAAAACTCAGCCAAGCAGAAGTGTTTCCTATCAGGCAGAATTTAACACAACCTTTTTCGTCACATTGGTGTACAGCTACTTGGGGTGGGCAGTACGGGTTACAACCGTTTTGTGTTTTGGAGCACATAATGTTGTCCAAGCCGTCAGTGCTGAGAACCAAGGCACAAAAATGCTCTGTGCCTCGCAGAGTGCTGACCTGCTGGCCATAATCCCGCAAGGAGCTAAAGCATGTGCTCCCATGCAGAGATAGATAGTCCCAAAGACCTGAAGGTAAGTTAATGCTTCTGATCTCTCTAGGATCAAAGAAAGAATGCTCAGCACCTTGCAGGATCACAGAAATGTAGCTTGTCTGCATGGGACCAGCCCACTTAAATGAAGCCTGGTTAAAAGAGGAAGAAAATACATGATGAGCAGGGGCCAGAATAAACAGCGATGGCTGAGAAGAAAAAGGAAGTTCATTTTCATTAATTTGGTTGTCTAACTCTTTTTTGACATGAAAACTTCTGCACTGATATCAAAGTAAACATAGAATATTTGTGCTGGCACTATTACAGTTGGATCAGGCTTATTTGTTTTTATTGTTATGCTAAGAATTGAGCTTGCAACCACGAAGACCTGTACCTGTTCTGAAAATTAAGAAATATTAATAAGGATAGATATCACTTTGTTAGCTGAAAAAATTCATCGTTCTTGCATTTTCCTAGAATATCCTGCCTTTTGGGATTACACCATGGAAATTTTGAACCTTGAGAGAGGGAGGAGACCGAGAGCACGGAATAGCCATGAGACTGGAAGTCATGGCATTCCCAGGAGATGAGGGAGACTGTGATTTTCAAATTTCCTGTCCTGCATAGGACATGTTAGACATGTTAAGTTGTACTTTCTGGAGTGCGGCAAAATTCACAGGTCCAAGGCTGTTTGCTAGTTTCATTTTTCTCTCTGACCCTCTAAGAAGTTCTGTCCTGGGTCCAAGAAAACCTCTGCAGGAAACAAGTGTGTTCCGAAGAATATATTCCATAAAGAAATTCTTCATGACCTGTACTTACTATACAAAAGGCCAAAGGGTTCTGCCTCTTACACTCTCCTGGTTGTGTGTGGTTCAGGCAGGGATTAGTAGCAGGCAGTGCCATTTTAATGTCTCCTGTTACTAATACCAGAAGGAATCCCAGTATCACTGATTTCTGTGGTACTGTGAACTCTCGGACAGGAGAAGAGGAAGGACATTGGTGGGTGGTGGTGGAAGTGCTGATCCTTTTCTTTCCCTTCTCGCTAGCCTGCTGCACTGCAGTTTTTTGAAAATTGCTGCTTGGTCCAGGACCTGCTAACACGGATTTTGTCTTAGAGAGGAACCGATAACGCGCAGCGGCCCTGGCACTCTTACTCGTTCCTGCTCTCCCTGGAGCTATGGGGCCCACTAGCTCAGCACAGCCCCATTCCTGGATCCTGCAGACCCCCGAAACCGGGCGATCTGCCTGGTGCCGTCAGT
The DNA here is from genome assembly GCA_034782735.1 of Sagittarius serpentarius. NCBI lineage: Eukaryota > Metazoa > Chordata > Aves > Accipitriformes > Sagittariidae > Sagittarius > Sagittarius serpentarius. The sequence continues at coordinate 20,278,238 of JAVKLA010000014.1, read as the reverse complement.
GCCCTGGGGAGGGAACAGCACTGTCAGCAGGGAAGGGAGAACGCTGCACGTACTCTGGCCGGCAGCACCAGCCCGCCTCTGCAGCAGGAGAAGAAGATGGATTCATGGTGGAGGCACAGACGTGCAGGGTACAAGACTAATGTTGCAGATACCTCAATATCACAGTAGTGTCCCTGTGTTCGTCTGGTATCACATATTTTGAAATCGTGGAGCTGGAATATCACCAGCTAGGTCATTGCATTTTACACAGTGATGTAATTTCACATGTGACACCAGATTATGTCGTGGGCAGAGATGAAAAAGCCAATGTTTCTCCTCCTTAGGGGGCGAAATCCTGCAGTGAGGCACGTTAGTTGTTGGAGATATGTGTCCGAGCACCAGCAACATGGGGATGAGTTTTGCCAGGCTATACTGGTACCCTGTGATGAGTGAGAGCCAGTCCCCAGGACTTCCAGCCTGCAGCATGTCTCTGCTACAGGTCCACCTCTTTCTTCTGTCTGGAAGTCACTAAGCAGAGGATTGACGAGGTGGCCACGCACAGTGCACTCAGCTAGTCATCTCTTTCCTCCCTGCGGGCAGAGGTAGGGCTCTGCTCCAGGCATTTGCCTTGCCCAGACATACATCAGCCTGGGTGCAGGGCAGAGCTTCTCCTGACCGGGAACGCTGGGCTGATGTGCACCAGGCAGAGAGAGGCTTGCTGCCTCTCCCCACCACTGCCTGCTGCCAGGGCCGCCCGCCCTCTCACCAGTAAACCAGCAGGCACCAGCCAGCGCACAGCTCTCGGGGACTTGGTGCGGTCCCTGTGCGGCTCAGGTGGCTCGCAATACAACTGGATGAGATGGGGACATGAGAAGAGAGACAGGAAGGCAGAGAGGTGATGGACTTTTCTGTGGGTCGAGCAACGGACCAGCGGCACCGCTGGAAAGATCTTGCAGGCTCCAGTCCACCGGCCAAGGCAGCCTCTGCCCCTTGTTCCTTGTTGCACCAGCTCTGTCCCCACTGCATCTCCTCGGCCAGCTTCACCCATGCTTCAGCTCCATTTGTCGTCACATTCGTCATCTGTGCATATGAAAAAACAAACTGGCAGCTGACTGCCATGGCTTGCCTTGGAAAAAAACAGCTTTCCAATCTAGAGATAGGCGGGAGTTTCGAGAAGGCAGGAAACTTTTGGTATCTCGCCAAATGTCCTCATCGGTTTCAGCTGTGGGTGCAGGGCTAGCTTAACCCTAGGGCGCTCAGGGCCTCTATGCGACTGATGATGGGCATGCTTTCAAGGAGACCATTGGAAATGTAACAGTAAATGGCATCAGCTGTCTGGAAAACTTCTTAGCAGTGACATTTGAAAGACATTTTTTTCTGAGTTTTCTGGACTTGATTCTGATCTCATGCTAATGTGACAGGGATATGCTGATTTTACTTCAGAGCCAGCCACACTAGACATCTTTTTTCTCAGGATGTTTCTCTGGTTGTCTGGCTGGAGGAGAGTATTTACATTTGCTCTTTTTTTTCCTAATTCAAGACCCACTCCACTTAATCTCCATGGTTTGTATGTCATAACCTTGCAGCTGCCGAATGTAAGACCTGATGCTGTTTTACGTGTACATAACGGCTGATTTTCAGAGCTGTCCTGACTTACACGAGGAAGCCCTGACTGTAAAGACTTTTCCTGCCACTTTTTCCAGACTGTGTATTCTAGATCTCTCCACATTATGGCACATGAGTCACACAGTGAGCGTCTGACAGGTCATTTGTGTTATGTCTATAGCAGAAAAAAGACCTCACTGGTTTCACATGAGAAAGTTGAATCCTAAATGTGGCTGGAAAAAAAGTAAAGGGATAAAAAGATGCCACCAGATAAATATAATGTGTGTATTCTTTTCCTCCAAAAGAGTTACTTATGCAAATAAACCACAACCATTTTCAAAGACACTTCTTGGGGTTTTTTCATATTTTAAATGGATCACCTTGAACAAAAGCCATATTATGAAGGAAAAAGAAAACAGAAAACAAGTCTGACCTTGAGCAAATTTGATGTGGTAGTGATTCACCCTAGTGTCATCTCAGTCAGATAGTCAGCATCAGCCAATCATAAACCCATGATTGTTGTATGTATGTGTGAGTGTATTTATATAAACATACATATTTATCTGTAACAACTCATATTAGAATTAGAGAAGAATGCAGCATCTCTCACGCATGACACAAATTAGAGTGTAAGACCCCGTTCAGGGGAGAGCTTTAAAATGCAGGTAGTAATTCTAAGGGGCAGCTTAAGTCTAACAGCACTTACATGCTTTACTGAACTGAGTTGCAAGAATTTATTTCTACCCATATTGAAATCTGTTGAAAGACCAGCTCAGCGCTGCAGTCTCAGCCTCACTCAAGAGCTTCACCTCTGTCTACATAGAGTGAATCCCAAGGTTTTCTTTAAACACTTGAAACAGAAATACCATATTCAATATGGAAACATAAGCAGAGTTTGGCATCTGTATCTAGGGCAGTTGTCAGTAGGTGATTGGCAGCTATAGCCAATGGGTATCCCTTATTCAGAAGGGATTTATCAAACATCTGTCCATTAAGGCTGCTTGTGAGAAGTCCCACTTTCTAGATGGTGAAAGCAAACCAGGCTCTTCTGCCGCTTTGGTCGGACTGGTGAAAGGTGAGAGCTGCTGGGGAGCCCGCGGGGCTGCTCCGTCGGTCACCGCACATCTGCAACGAGGGCAAAAGCAGGGATTCATGAAAGCCCGAGGGAGAGAGGGAAATAAAATCATTTGTCCCTGTGTGAAACTAGAAAGGAGCAAAAGGTATTTGTGCTGGGTGTGTTTTCACATGTCACTTTAAGGGCTTTAAGCAATCTACATAATTACTGGGTTACAAACACGATGGCCCTAGTTGTCCACATTTTATCTTACCTTATTGTTTTTCAAAGATGTTCAAAACCAGACAGAACATACTATTCCACCACACTCAGTAATGTTTATGTTTGGAAATGAGATTAGAAATCTTCAAGTGAAAGAGAGTCTTATTTCAGGGAGATAAAACTGCTTATTAAACCTGCCCTTAAATCCAATTGACTGACCAAACCCTAAGTGTTGCAAAGTGCAAACGTTTTTGTGAGCTAGAGTTTTCTGCTACTTTCACTGCTGCAATAGCCAAGCTGTTGTTAGGCAATAGGTGTAAGCGTACGAGTATATGGGTGGCTGTGTTTGTAAAGAATGGATAATACCCTTTATGCAAATCTTCTTTTAAGTTTTAGCACTAAATACAACACACTGTCTCGTGTGTTTGTTCTTTGGTCAAACTTTGTTTTTGACTCACACTACTTTCCAGAAATGATCCTATTTTTTTTAAGAGTCCTGAAGCTATCTATCAAAATGAGTATTTTTTTTCTAAGAAAATTCCCTTTAGAAAGAAGGAAGTAGAAGAGAACAAAGGCAAACAGCCTGTGACAATGACTCATTATGTTCCTTATAAATTATAGCTGTGAAGTCAATGCAAATTGTTTCTCACAGTTTCAAAACCCACTATAAGACAGTAACTTAGGGCTATAGAAAGAAGAGCACCTAGAGAAATAATGTCTTTTTTTCTGTAAACATAGAGAAGTGTGCAACAAACAGTAGACTTATTTGGAAAGCGCTGGAAGATGCACTAGTAGATTAATTTCATGTTGTAGCATGCAAAACTAAAGCAGAATCAAACTCTTGAACTTGTAGCTCTTGTGGTATTTATTAAGCCTGAAATTTCTGTAATTTGTTTGGCAAGCTACCATTACATGGGGCATTACTAATAGGGAAAACGTCTGAAACCTGCAGGAGAACCGGCAGATGTTCGGCCTCTATAGATCAGTCTACTTTGACAAGCAGCAGGACCTTCCTTCTGCACAAAGAGCGAACTCGGTGGCATGCTTGGGCCGCAGGAGAGCAGAGCACTTCAGCACACACAGAACGCTTAGCACGCTGCTTTCTTGGAGGGGAATAGAAAGGCTCATGGGCTCTTGGTCTCTGCGTCGGCTCAGAGTTCAGGTGCTTGGTTATTATTTCCATCGGGAATGGGAGAGTCCCCAGAGCCCAGTGTGCACACTCGCTTTGCTGTGAAGCTTGCCTATTTGCTCTGCTTCCAAAACTTTCCTGGCAGAGCCCACGCTGTGATAGAGGCCCACGGGTACAGTTTCTGTCTGAACCAGACTGGCTAACAGAGCTATTGAAGAATGTGGCATGAGTCTCCAGATGCGTTGGTGGTTGCTGGAAGTCCTGTGTCCTCACTCAGGAAGATGAAGCCTTACTGCCGTATCTTCACAACTACCTTCCTCTAGCTACTGTGCTGGTAGAGCATCTCAGGCAGCGCTTGAAACCAAACCAAAGATCTCCACAGCTAAAAGCAGAAACCTTTATAGCCGTGTTCAAAAGATGCATACCCTGTGGCTATGGCCTGCAATGAGCCCATGGCCTCTGTAGAGCAAATACCATGAAGGGATACCTAATGTATAGCGACTAGCAGCTGGTGGCCTCACTTGATCTGCTCTGCAGTCACCAGTGGCTGTCTCTCAAAGCAGAAAGGTCTATCAAAAGTTGCAGGCAAAGAGATTTAGCCTGGAGTCCCTTGGTGTTCAAGTCTGTTACTCCTAAACATGTTTCTTAATTGTGCAATGCAGCCACATCATTGGTATACTGCATATCTCTTTGTTTACAAAATTGTTTTTTATGTCTTAGCTCTCTTTGAGAGTGAGAAAACAGATTTGGAAACTTTCCTAATGTACCTTAAAGAAATGTCTTAACTATCAACATGAGCTAGCTGAGTCACCACCAAAGTCACCATGTCTCTAGGCATACACTACAGCTGTGTTTTACAGAAGAAGCACTTTAAAAGCAATTGTGCGGGTGCATGCATAGATATGTGTGTACAGCCCTCATTATAATTTCAGACAATGTGCTTTCAGGATGTATAAGGATGAAGTCACTCAGATCTGGCTTTTACAAATTCTTCAGCAGTGTGACCGAATTCCAACTCATTCTTTCCTTAGATGGATAGATCTGGCAGTGTATCATAAGGGATATTTTCCTGTTATTTTAAGAAAGCATGGTCCTTTTACTTTATCTTTCCATGAAATTACAAAGAGTTTCCTTGAAGCCATACCTTATCATGCATCCTGGCCAGCACGGAAGCACTTACTCCTGATCATTACCCGTTAAAAGGTCCTTTGAGGAAATGGTTTGAACCTTTGATCCTGAAAAAACTGTTTGATACCACATATTTCATATCCTACGTGTATTTTTGTAGTATAACATTATTAATAGTTCTGCTTCTTCCACGAACTTCTTCAGCTGCTCATCTTTTAGATAACAACTCCCCTTCTGTCATTTGACAAGAAATAACACTTATTTCTTGTTAAAAGCAAGCATAACATCTTTCTGGTGTTTTCAGAGCTACAACTCCATTGATGGTGGACAGGATTAAAGGAATATTATTTGAAGTAATCTTTTCTACAGGTAGTAATGGGAGCATCATGTCTCTACTAGCTCCCCAACCTCTGGGACAGATTGTCACCCCACCTATTCCATCTCCTTGCCTTCTGTCTTGCCCCACACCTTGCATCTGTGTGAGCCTGCCTGGGAGTTAGGTGGACAGAGTTGCATTCCTGTTTTGCCTTGCCATCCTGGGTAGTGAAATAAGGCTGACATAAATTAGATAATGCCCGATGGGAGGTGGGGAATTCATGTGCCCTGAGAACTCAAGACCTCAGCACGTCAATAGATACGTGGGCTTAGGAAGGAAAGAGGAAGACAGTTTTCAGGAGGTAATAAAAAGGCAGAAGGCTGGAGGGGAACAGCACCATGAAATACAGACAGAGCACATGATAAAACATCTCCTTTTAATGACGATACTGAGCTGCCATCCTTCGGTGCCTGCTGAGGGTTTCTATACACTCCAGCCTAGCCATCGGGCAAAGTGGCTTCAAGCAAGAAAGCTGTATGTCCTTTCATCTGGGTGGTAGTGAAGAGATACTGGCGCAGGAAGAGTGGATGACTGACTGCCTCTGCATCATTTCCTTCTTTTGTTAGCGTACTCTTTGGTTGGTTCTCATTCCACACAGTTCCTGACCATCCCTTTGTACTTGACAATAAGTGGAAGAGAAGTCAGAATGCGAGCTATTGTAAACGGCTGCATTAATGTTCCCTGCTGATGTAATATTCCCTCCTACAGTGTTGTGACAGTAATTCAGTAATTGTTTTCTGAGTGGGCTACTCTTTCTTCTGAGGAAAAAAAAAGAAAAAAAGGAAAGATGTAGATACCTCTTACATTGTAGTGCCTATCCTCAAAATGCATCACTGAAAGTAACTTCACTGAAGACCTAACTGAAGCTGGCTATCAGGTTTCAACAGCTGGCAGGCAGGACTACCTCAGTAAGGCTGTATCAGTCCAGGGTTTCAACCATCCTCCTGCCGTTGCAGGAGTCAGCAGGGCAGCTGCGTAATCGGGACATACTCTCTTCTTGCTTTCGCTGAATTTTTGCTGCTAACCCCAACGTGTTTCCACACAAATAGTCATTGTTATTCTTGCACTACACTCTATTGCATTGTGTTGCTGCAATTCGATGGCCCCGCTCTGGCTTCACTTACAGCATAGCCTCCACACTGTCTCAGGAATGCCATGTTTATAATGCTGCTAGTAATCAGAGTAAGATGAGATGAGGGAGTTTCCAAGGTTGGCTTTGAGGGTTCTTTTAAAAAAAAATTAATGACACTACCAGCAGCAGCTACAGTTCCTAACGAGTGCGTTATCATGTCCAGACTCCCATCTGCCATGATCTCATGGTCAGTAAGTGGTGCCAAGCACAAGGGAAAGAGGCACAGCTCTGGTTACAATAATGAGAGCATGTGACAATATCTCTTGGCACAGAATTGCAGGGTGTGCTCAATGGCTATTGCTTTACGTCTTTAATATGCCCTGGCTATGATGACGTATGTATGCACAGTATAACATGAACTCAAATGGTTGTAAAATTTGTTGAGTGAGCAAATAAAAGACAAGGGAACACCTGGATCCTTCCGTAGTGTCTGATCCTGCACAACATGTGTCTGAGCCTCAGTGGGAGTAATTCACCTGCTCTGAATATCATTCCACGAAATACCTCCTTGTACCCTTATTCCACCAGCTAAGTGAGAACTACAGGGCAGTGTTTGACAATAGAAGGGATCCAAGAGGTGTGTTTTCCTCTCAGGTTTGGGACTTAGAGCTTCCCCCAGGCCTATACTTTTCTATTCTCTCTCTGGAAGCGTGAACAATTCTAAGAAATATATTAATTTATCTTTTTTATATGTACAAAGCAGAGTAGTCAGTGGTAATGAAACAGAGCAGGAAGAATTTGTTAAAGAAAGAAATGTCATAATAATACCCAGACAGTTTAAAGAGGTGCTATTATAACTCTGCTTACTGACTTGGATTTCTTTTTCAGCTGCTTTAGATGTTTATTTTCACACATGTTGATAAGAGGCAAAAATCAACATCTTCCCTAGGAACTTTGTGCAATTAATGGAGCTTATTCTGAAGATGAATCTGGATCTCAGCACCTTTAAAAAGGTATGAGTAATACTTGAAAGGAACCCAGGGTCCTTTTCTTTCTTTTCATTTGGGAATGAAACGAAGAGGGAAAGGTACTTGAGGGCCCCCCTCCCACAGCCTCTCGACAGACAAAAAGAAGGTAGAGGTGAGGAGTAAAAGGAAAATAGGATCTGTGAATGGTAAGGTGGGGACAGCACAGTGCAGCATACAGAAGAAAGGAGTAAGTGGGTGTTTGTATTTTAAATGTTCCCCACTGCAATAACAGCTCTTCTTAATGGTCTCTAGCACCAGCAGCACCCCAAAGACAGGTCCCACCTATCTATTTCATCATATACCTACCAGACAGTGACAACGCTAGTCTCAAGAAAGGGCAGCGTGCATGCATTTAGCAGGTGCATTTTTCTTTTTTTTTGCCTTACTAGAAATATAAGCTCTAATATATGTTTCCACATCTCTTAGTTGACAAGTTCAGAGCTGCAATTCAGCAAAATGTTTAACAGACTACAGCGCAGCAGAGCGCATGCTTAAATTATTTCAGAAATGAGATCAAATTTCCTTCCACTTCCATCTCTATTCTTGGTCTTTGTTTTTTTCTCACTTAGATGATTAAATTTATTAATTTTCTCTTCCGTATATATGTAGCCTTTGAATGCCTATTTTTATGTACTTGGAGGCACATTAAAGAAAGAGCTGCTTTGTTTAGGGCTGTTGATTTGAAGTAACTTATAAGAAAACTAGAACTGAACAACTTTTTTTCTTATAAGTGATTTATTATTCCAAACTATAGAATGTCAGAAGATCTGAAACCAGATTTGGCATGATTTTATGGATAGTTTTGTATGAGTTTTGCATCATTTCCTCTTAACATTTTCTGAAATAAGTTTTCTGATTTTTTGTTTTGAGACAATAGTTCATTTCAAAGTTTGTCTGCATTTAATGTTAATTTTTAAAGGGATAAGAAAATCCAAGGAACAGCTAAAAATTGCCAAGCTGAAAACAAAACATCCCATTCTGAGTTGAATGAAAAGTTTCAGTCAATAGTAAACATTTTTGTTGTCTTGTTATTGTTGTATTGCCTATTAAAAATGTAGTTTCAGACTAAACCAAAACAAACGAAAATTATTTTTTTTCTTGAAAAAACTGAAAACTGAACTTTTGAAAGCTGTAATTGAAACCACACAAGTAAGTTGGAAAGGGAAAGATATATTCTGATGCAGATAATCTACCCACCACCGATCCAATAGTTGTGGTCAGCCATTGGATGAAAATGAATGGGATTTATCTAATTTAATTTCAGCATGTAAGGTTCTGCTGTCTAAACCTGAACTAGTCCCTGTAAGTTTCTTTTATAGCCAACAACATGAAAGAAACAGTTCTTGGAACGTGCATTACATCAGCTCTCTCCAGTACCTTTTTAGGATGGGATGGCTCAGAAGTTTCTATTTCTTTCCTTTGGCCATAAAAAGAGACCAGTGGCACCGCTTAGATTTGTACAAATCATGCTAAGCCAAATGAGGTGAATTGTACCAATTACGTCTTTCCAAGGAAATGGAGGTCAGGACCAATGCAGTTGAATATATTATATTATATTATATTATATTATATTATATTATATTATATTATATTATATTATATTATATTATATTATATTATATTGAATGATTTCGGCATTCATCAGGCATCTTGTCTTTTTGCACGCATGATCAGGAAATCCAGGTCCCAAAACAACAAGCTTCTTAATCACACAGGAATACAGAAGAAAAAGTCCCCTTTGCAAGATCAGAGCCAGTTCTACCAGACATTTTAATGCTAAGTCAGATCAGTCAAGTAATAATTAACTTTAATTGGCACACCCACAAACTGTAACATTTATCCAGTGCAGATGAGTGATTTAAAAATAATGGGCATTCTTATCTTTAAGTGAAGAGAGCAAAGAAAATAAACTTTAAGCAATATTTCTAATATTATCATTGCTATTTTACCTCTGATCTGTATGACTAAGACCAGACAGAAGAGTCCTGGCAGGAACTAGTGCTGCATATTAATTCTGGTCCTTGCAGTCTAACTAACTATAAACATCGCTTATCTCTGAAATGACTCTTACCATGCGTTATCATACCAGGTGTCAAGGGCTGATACAGCTCTTGAGGGAACTGGACTTTGGGGACCCAATTAGTTCTTACCTGGCTCTCAAGCATATGGTGAGCAACTCGTCTTCCCCACACTCAAGTTGAGCAACCTGGACTGTATTTTTACTGGTCTCCTACTCTTCCCTGTGCTTCAAAAAGGACCACGTATCTGTTTACAAGGAATTCATATCTGAGCTAGACTTGAACTGCACAGTTCAGTGACATAAGGTCAAGAAGAAGTTTTAAATATTGCATTTAAAACCGAACCCAAGTATGACATAGGCAACCACTGAGTGAATACCTTTGCAGAAGAAGAATAATTTCATTACAGTTATGAATGAAGTGTGATGTGTCTTCACAAGGCTCTCCAGTGGCAGCAATTTGCCACTGGGTGTAAAAGGATGGGACATAAAACACACTGATAAAAACAAGAAGAAAAATATGTACTGGCTGAAGGAAAGAAGGGGGGAAAAACCCAAAAGAAATAAAGCAAACAGAGAAAAAAAAGAAGATGTAAGAATAAATCAAAGTGACTGGAATGGTTGTGCTGCTGTATGTTATATGGAACTGGGCAGCAACATAAAAAAAAGAGTGTATTTAGAAAAGAGCAAGTGGTATATATGCCGGGTGGACTGGGAAGGGTACATTGGTTAACAGCATAGATAATCTGCTTTAATGGGGACAGATGAGTTGTTGCTGGCTTTGAGGTATGCTTCCTTTAGCAGTGCAGGGTTCCAAAAGATTTTCCTATCAGTGTTGCAACATGCTTTGCAGGAAGTATCTGAACGCCATTAAGATTTGACTGTCATACTGCATTTTTTTATTTTGGACAGAATACAGTTAGCAGTGCAAGATTATTTAAGTAAATAAAATAAATTGCTATGTAGGAATATTTGGACATACCTTTAAAGCTTCTAAAATGCAGAAAATTGTTATTATTCTAAATTTTTTTTCCCCGTGAAAGAACATCTTACATTTTATTTTCTTAGCGTTCCCCTCTCTCTTCACCTCTCACTCTGCTTCTAATACCTTCTGGGTATCTCTAAGGCTGGAATGAAAGGAAGCAGATGAGCGAGAAGTGAGTGGGCAAGACTGAAAAAGACAGAGCTGTGGTCAGGAGGAAGAGCTCGGAGGAACCAGGGAAAGTGCATTGTGTTACTGAAGATATGGATGAATGAGTAGCTGTTCGGTATTGATTCAGGTTAGAAATTGAGGAGGAGACAGGGTCTGGTGGGTGTTGCTATGCAAACTTAGTTCACGGGCTCTTAGTGCAGAGTGTGATGAGAAGACAAAAAGGGAGGGTCTGCCAGTGCCAGAGAAGAAATCTGATCCAAAACTTTCCCATTCATTGACACTTTTTTTATTATTCTGCCTTTTTCAGTGTTCATTAGTAATAACTCACACACAAACTGTGAAGAAATCAGAAAAAAAAGTCTTCTTTCTCTTGAAGTTAGAAATTAATCTTTTCATAACAGTCTTTGAGATGGAAAATGAACGACACGTTTTGGCAAGAGCTGACAGGACAACTACAGCAAAAAAGTACTTTCCACTGTGGAAAAACAAAAACATTAAAATTCTGTGATCAAGGTTTTGCATAACAAACTGACAAAGAGAACTCAGTAGTTCGAAAAGAGACAAAAATATCCTGCATGCTACTAGAGCAATGAATGGTGTATTTTATCTACCTGTTTCAAAGCAAAATAACCTTATCAGAAAGATTCACTTCTTACATGAAAATTTATGGTGCTTTTTTTAAATTCAGGGATCTGATCTGTGTTTCCCAGCACAAAGAAATCAGAAGTTTTGTCTGCTTTTGAATATGGGCCAGTCTATGCATTTTCTTCAGAAAGCAAATGGACAGGAAAACACTGATTTAAATAATATCCTTTATGTCTGTTGGCATAACACAAAACACTTCATGCTCCAGACTTTACTGCTTTGTTTGAAGTTGACTAGCAATATGCAACTTTCAAAAGCTTGCTGTGCAGATCTTCCTTTAGACTTCTGGGGATATCTCTTCAAATTGACATGTTTTAGCCTGTGCTTTGCTTAGGTTTGTACATTCTTGGTATGTGTGTACACCCTTGTACTACATAGGGACATACAGTGGTTGACTATGAATGCTCATCAGGAGACCTGCTTAAGAAGGCATGTGCACAAGTAAACACGTATTTTAGAGGCAGCAGAGACCAGGGCTTGAGTATTTGCCCAGATGTCAGGTGCTGCTGAATTTTAATCCTGGGTCTGGCATGGCTTTGCTGTGTAGCCTGTGGCAAATCACATAATCTCCCTGCCTCAGAGTCCCCACCTGTGAAGTGGGGATAATAACACTTACAATTTCCTACCTCACAGGCTGTTTTGAGGATTAATGGATGTCTGAGAAGTGCTTTATATGCTGGAAGTCCTGGCTTATGGGGGGGTATTTTGACTGTGTCTGCATGAAAATTTGGATCATTGTTTTGGACTTTTCAGGAAGAATAAAAGAATAATTTATAGAAAATAACAGCACCATCCTAACAACTCTTTAGGTGCAAAAGCCGTTACTCTGTCAGTGTCTAAGTCTACTTGTGCATGAAGTTCTTGTACACAAGCTTTACTGTTGGCATCAGCAAGCGGCCTCACCTAGGGAAGTATTTGGAGGATTAACTCTTTACTTGCAAATTCTCATATTGGACCCGTAGAGTCTGAATAAGGACTTGAGAAACTGTTGGATCATCTAGTTTAGTTTTCTACGTACTAAATGCTTCCTTTCTTGCTGTAGTTGCCCCTGTATCGAGCCTTGGTGTTACCTAGGGCCATGACAATTGTTGAGAAAGGGCATGACTTTTAAGAAGGTACACCGCTTTCACCCTGGCAGGGTTATCAGAAGAAAAAGGAGCAAAAGTGCCAGAAAATCCACCAGTCAGACAGGAATGCAAAAGGGAAACAGAGCCCATTTTTTAACAGCATTTCATTGCTATGGTGGGAGAAGGCAGGATGGTGCATGGGGAGACCCCAAGGACTCTGAGCTGCCCATGGTTCAGGTAGGGATGAAATGCTTTCGGCTGCCGTGGCAGGCTACCCAGGGACCAGGGCCGGCGCTGGCGGAAGGCGCTCCTGCCTGCCTCGGCAAGCCTGCTCTCGCCTCCAGAGTGCATGCCACCTCCTCCGTGAACCACTGAAGAGAAAAACAACCTTCAGAAATGGGGGGTTATTTTTAAACCCAGCTGAGCTTGCTAATGTAGGGGCAGCATGCTGATACCTGGAAAGATGCGGTTGAAGGCGGGGGTGGCAAACATGAACCCCTTACACCAGTGTTTCTGCTGAAGTTCCCGTATTGTAAAACTAGGACTTCAGCCTGAGTAGGAGTGGTAGAATCTAGTCCCTTACGTGGAAAAACAGAGACCATGATTCTCCATTACCTGCAACCATGCATAGTCACTATCGTCCCTGCAGAGTGGGAGTAAAATACTATCAGTCTGATTGGTACACCCACTTTTATGCATAGTCACTATCGTCCCTGCAGAGTGGGAGTAAAATACTATCAGTCTGATTGGTACACCCACTTTTAACTCACTTTGCACAGTCTAAAATGACTACAAAGCAGCGTGTAAGAGGCTGGAATTATTGATGGTAAAATCACAAAACGCCCATGTCATTTTTTTCTCATTGTAGCTGTGGACTGAAAAACCAAACAAAACCCCCTTAGCACACGAAGTCTGGCCTCACAAAGGCTCGCATTACTGCATACTTCCTAAAGTTGCATATAACTGATTGCTATCTCATCTTCTCTAGTAAGAACTTCTGAATGCAATGGTGAGTTAAAAATGACTGAGCAAAGACAGAAATATGTGACCTATTACTTTGAAGTATACTCTGCACTAAGAGAAAGGGTTTTTTGGTAACATAGTCACTAACAAGATTTTAAACAGCCCTGACTATTGACTAGAAATTGCCAGGGAAAAACATGTTAGCTGGCAGTGACCAAACCTGGGAAGACTTTTTAGTTCACAGGAATGAACTGAAACCTTTTTGGAGATGTCAAACTGTTTCTAGATGTGTTCATTTTAAAACATTGAAACCTTCTTTGCTCATGTGGCACTTAAAAATACAGTAATCAATATGTGTTATATAATGCATTTGCTAAGCATATTTCATTTTCCTAAGCCAGACAGGACTGGTAAGAAATGCCTCCATGGAGAAGCTGGCTGGCACAGTTATTGTGGGTTAAGCTGTTTTGTGGCATCTCCAGATCAGATCCCTCTGTGATCACTCAGTTCTGAGGAAAAAAAAATTTTATTCTGGCACGACTACTTTGCTTACAGTGTAGATTAATTTTTCAATAATAAAACTAATTTTCTTTCCACTTTCCCCATCCCAGACCTGAGGGATATTCTCAAATAAATAATAAATTCAGTTAGGATATTTGTCAAAGTCTTTTTTTTTTTCCTTCAGACTTGAAGAATAAATGCCTATTTTAGACTGAGAAAGTTGGTAAGGGTGGAATATGTTTATTCCAGTTTGTGGTCAGTGAATATTTCCTTTGTAACAAGATGCATCGACAATACCTCTGGGCACAGATGGACTCTGCAGAAACTGAAAGGTAGCTAAAAGATAGGGGAAACAAAATCCTACTCATTCCACCACTACACATCACAATGTTTCGTGGTGTTTCATGATATGTCATACATGTTTTATGTAGCCCTTTTAGCATAACTTTCAGTTTAATGAGAAATCATCGCTGAGATTCTTTTAGGGTTTTCAGCTGAAAAATTAATGCTGCTTTTATATAGGTCTCGGAGGGTAAGTGGGACTGGGAAACACAAGTGTCCTGCAGAATCAGCCCAGGGAACTCTAACATATCAGGAAGTTTGTGAAAAAATAGGAAAACCCAATGGGCTTGAGATTGTGGAAGCCGTGAGAAAGCAGCCTGTGCTCAGAGACCAGTCTTTCCCTCACTGCCTCTTCCTTGCAGGAGAGGACACGAGACAGCAGACAGACAGACAAACGTGAACCAACTCTCAGCCCTCAGATTGCAAGAACCTCTGGAAATCAAGGACACAACTGCAGAGAAGGTCTTTCCTCGCTGTTTTCCTCCCCCTTACAGACATTCACTCCCACTTTTACAGGACAATTTTTCAGCTGAACTTGAGCTTTTGCCTAGGGGAAGAAAAGACTTAAACATAAAGAAAAACAATAAAGGCCCTATCAGAAACAGATCAGCATCCAACAAATTTAAATCTCCAAATAATTTGCCACTTCAAACATCAGGAGTTTGGCAATATTTGGATGACCTGCTGAGAGAACAAAAGAGATGTGCTTCTATCTGAAAATCACCCCTGAACTCAGAAGGCAGCTTCTAAAGCACAAAACCAAGCTTCCTTCCTTCCTTCCTTCCTTCCTTCCTTCCTTCCTTCCGTCCTTCCTGCCGTCCTTCGTTCC
>JAVKLA010000014.1:20214873-20263028 GCA_034782735.1 Sagittarius serpentarius | reverse complement strand
CTTCCTGCCTTCCTTCCTTCCTTCCTTCCTTCCTTCCTTCCTTCCTTCCTTCCTTCCTTCCTTCCTTCCTTCCTTCCGTGCCTCCTGCCTGCCTGTTT
Organism: Sagittarius serpentarius; assembly: GCA_034782735.1. NCBI lineage: Eukaryota > Metazoa > Chordata > Aves > Accipitriformes > Sagittariidae > Sagittarius > Sagittarius serpentarius. Next base: position 20,262,930 of record JAVKLA010000014.1, on the reverse strand, counting down.
GCCTCTCTTTCTTTCTTAGGCAAGGCAGATGCTGATGACTTGGAGCTGGATGTAAATGCTCTGTTCAAACTCATGGACAATAGCATATCTCCAGGGTTTTAAGTTTTGTCTTTGCCTCAGCTGTAACTCCCAGCCAGAAAAAGTCTCATTCCTGCTGTCCTGTCCTGCTTGATCTTCTCCTGGCTTCAAGAGCAGTAAATCAGGTTTGGAGACAGGAAAGATAAGTAAGGCTCAGAATAAAAGGTGGAGGCACTGAAAGATGGGAGCTGCAACCTTTCTGGTCCAAACCTCTGACCTGCGGAGTGGAAACGCAGAGGAGCGAGTAGCTAAAGCCCTTCTTTGTCTGGGTAGACCACTGGGGTACAACCCCATAGTCATTTTGCTCAGCAGCAAGGCTGGCTGCAGCCATTCCCAGGTGCTCCACTCAGCCCATTTCCTCCAGTTCCTTTCCCTCCTTGTGCCCAGTTCACTGCAGGGCATTTCAGCAACCTGGCTGCGCGGGGTGGCTTCGTAAGCAGTTGTGTCGGCACAACTGAGGGGGTGGCAAACTGCAACTGGGAGGGCGGAAATAAAATGTGGGGGAGAGAAGGACTCTGGCAAGCCTCTTTTGCTGCCAAAAAAAATAGATGGAGGACCGCACCCCAAGGCACAGCAGCACCCCATGGCACCTCGGCAGGATGACGCAAAGTTCCTGCGTGCTGAGCAGGAAGCCACCAAGAGCTGGCCAACAGGCAGCAGCGGTGGTGGGGAGGCACTGGAGGTGCCTGCACTGCAGGGAAGCAGCAGCGCGTGAGTCAGGGCGGCCCAGGGCTGCGCCCTGTCCGCCTGCAGTCTGGCTGGGCCCCTGCGAAATGGCCAGACGAGGCACAGTCTTCAAAACACAGCCTCGAGGAGAACAGGATTGCAGCTCTGACACCCTCCTTTCACGTACCTCAGTGGGTTTTGGCATCAGCCTGGCAAGAAGGAGACATAGAACCTGTGCGCGCCTCAGCCTTGAGGAGGGATGGAGACTGCACGAGCGTGTGTCTGGCTGGCTATCAGACCATCGCTGGAGCAGAGGCAGGGACGTGCCCTCAGTCCCGGGGAAGGCGCACGGCTGCACAGCGCAGCTTGTGCAGTTCATTCGTTGCAAAGAAAATGTTCAGGAAGCAGCATGCAACTACGTATGGTTCCAGCTGTGGAGGCCCATGTTCCAGTCCTTTCATGGGCTGTGTCTGAACCATTCTCAGACACGAGCCATTCCCAGCTCTTTGACTTGGCTGATTTTGCTGGAACGTGTTGCAAACCTGACATTAGTCTAGACCGCAGTTCCCTAAATTCCCTTTGACATGTTTCCTTTCCATTCACACAAGTAAGCGAATGTTGCAGGAGAGTTTGGCAGGGCCATAACCAAGTTTCACAAAAAGTTCCAGCACAACTAGTTTTCTCGTATACACAGTGTTTGGCTCATTGTTTTGCTGTGGTTATTAGTGGTATTGCTCCAGTGATTTCAATGAAAGGACTCCTGGGATGAATCTGGCCCACTGAATTAACCTTAATGAGGCACAGAGAAAACTACCAGCTTAAGGGGCAGTCATTAGGCTCATTGTGAAAGAGTTAACACCCTTTGAAGGATTTCGGGAACACACCCTTTCATTGTCTGTTTGTTTTTTACTCCATAAGGCCTCCTTGCTTAGTTATTCCCATTATCCCCTTTCTGCGTTGCCCACTGCAGCCCAGCTACAGCCAGGAAGGGCAACAGTTTGGCTTGTGGTGGCAGTACCCCAAATGCAGACTTCTCTCGTCCCTCCTACAAGCTGTCAATTTTGCTGGCAAACATTTTTCTTAAGCTGCTATCTGACATGAGAGAAATGAACATTATCGAGAAAACAAGGGGGCCTTATTTTCCTTTTCTCTCAGGACTTGCCGAATGGCTTCAGGAGGGTGCAGAAGTAATGGGGTGCACTTGGTTTCTCCCCTTCTCATGGGGACCTAACCAAGAGTCATGGAAGCTGATAAGGAAACCCCCTTTACTTTGTTTCACTTACTAGCTACCATCACACCTCTTACTGCAGTTACTGCACTTGGTCAGGCTAAGGGAGAAAGAAAGAGGAAGGTGTATCTAAAGAGTCCCCCCAGACCCTGGGAGGAAGAAATTATAGAGCAGCTTGTGAGCTGTCAGAGCCGTGCCTATTCCCAGATTACAGGGCACATCGTGCAGTTTTAATGTTGCTTTTAAATCCCTATCCTGCTCCATGCACTGGTGGAGCAAGGTTAGGAAGACTTGGCATAGGCAGATGTAGTCACTTTGCAGGTGGAATTGCACTGTGTGTCCAAAGTGAGTTAACACCAATATAACCATGGATCTGCTACAACCAGGACAGCTGCTGCAAAGAATGGCCAAGCAATAACTGTGGGAAGACTGGACACAGCTGAAAGATTCAGGGAAGGTCTTGTATTTACAAGGAGCCTCGTACTCAAGGCACGCGTCTTCCTTCTTTCTTCCAACATATACGACAAAGCATTTGTTCATTCTTATTATCCCAGGTGGGCTTTGAAGCAGAGAAGTGCCTGAGGACTTTGTTCCAGGGAGGAGTGTTTAGATTCAATCTGAAAGAGCTGTGGAGAGCAGCCCAAGCCCTATCATCGAGGTGGAACTTGTCCAGAGCCCCTTTGGAGCTGGCTACACCCTATTACGCTGCAGTAACTGCCAGGTATGTATTTACCCCTCTGCGGTATGGCTCCTGATACTATTATTAGTAATAGCACCCCAGCAGCTTCAGTCTGAAAAGGTCCAGTTAGAGGTGGGGGCCCTGATGATGTGAGTCACTAGGCAAACACTTATTAAAAGGACAGGCCTTGCTTTCAATCTGGTTTAGGCTATGCTAATTCTAGACCGTTCAGAGACACCACCTGTTCCCCGTGATAGCCTACTAGCTGGTTTAGCTGGCTTTGCTGTTCTTCTGGCCCAGATATTTAAGTACACTTAGACACCTAACTGCCCTTGACATTAGGTAGGTTCCTAAATGATTTTAAAAATCTGCCCGTTTGTTCCTGTTAGCTTGCAAAAATATTTTATGCAGAATGTGGAGTCAAAAAAAACCACCCAAAAAGTCTCCAACAGGCAAAACACTGCGGTCTGTTGCAGTAACCATAAATCAACTGACTACAGCAGACAGTCACCTTTTCTTCTTCATCACTGCAGGATTTTTTAAAACTCTGTAAGCAAAGCAATGAAGCATTCAGAATGTTCTTCAGACATCTCATATATGATAAGAAGATGCAACCTATTAAAAATAAAGTCTCTATGAGAAAGGTGTATGCATGTCGTGCTCTATGATATGCTACCTGAGAACTAAACACAACTGAGTAGCTGGTAGAAGTAGCAAGTGGGCTTCTGGAGTTTTACGTGTTGTAGATAGACAACAAAATGCCCAGGCTCAAACAGCACACCTTTGTGGCTGCTAAAGACATCTCTCTGCAAAAGCAGGGACTTCAGCATCGCTCCTATGACGAAAGCCTGAGAGAGCTGGGACTGTTCAGCCTGGAGAAGTGAAGGCTCAGAGGAGTCTTATCAATGTATATAAATACATGAAGGGCGGGTGTAAAGAGGATGGGGCTAGGCTCTTTTCAGTGTGGCCCAGTGACAGGATCAGAGGCCATGGACACAAACCGAAACACAGGAGGCTCCGTCTGAACATTAGGAAACGCTTTGTTACTGTGAGGGTAACTGAGTCCTGGACCAGGTTGCCCAGGGAGGTTGTGGAGTCTCCATCCTTGGAGATATCCTTGGCGATCTTCAAAAGCCGTCTGGACATGGTTCTGGGCAACTTGCTCTAGGTGGCCCTGCCTGAGCAAGGAGTTGGACCAGATGACCTCCAGAGGTCCCTTCCAGCCTCAACCATTCCGGGATTCTGTGAAAAGCCTGTAGCCATTATTTGATTTTGAAGCATTTGGAATATCTCATACACTTCTTGGATAAGGAAGTGGGAAAAAGAGTCCATTTCATGTACTTCCAGGAATGCTGTAATTGTCCACATTCCTTAACAAGACACACAAAAGCCTCTGATGGCCACAAGGACCACTGAATCGAGTGGCTGCTTGGGCCAGTGGTACTTCTACAGAAGGAGACCATCTATGCCGACCTTCTGCAGTCTTTAGCAGACAAAGTACATGAAGAAACAAGAACCCTGGAATCATTTCAGTTCTACTTCCAGTGGAAACAATTCCTCTTGGCACACACACTACCTCAGTTTTGCAGCACAGCTCTTTTGCAGCTAGTGTCACTCTCAGGGTGTCACTCTCGGGCAAGAGCCAAACAAAGTATGGTTCTGCATCTGTGTTTACAATTTTTGGAAGAGCCATATGTGGAATGTATGTGAAAATGATGTAATCTGGCATGGTAAATGCACTTTTCTGGAAAAAAAAAAAAAGAAAGAAAAGGAAAGAAAAAATAGTTGCCGGATATTGGCCTATGCCATTCCTAACAATGACATTAAAAAAGACTAGGATCTTTTAATCAAAACTAATTGCCTTCTCTTTATTCCATTACTGACATGTCCATTATTTAATTATTGGAGGTCTGCACACACACAAATCTCAAATCCCATGACAGTTAAAAAAGAAAGCTTTAAAGTCACTTTTGCTAAGGCAGAAAGAATCACATGTCAAGTAGAAGACCATCAGCCTCTTCATTAAGTAATCATAACTGACTCTGTTTCTTGCTACAGTGCGGTATATCTTCTTCAAATGTTATTACGTGCCTACAATTCACTGCTCCCTGTGATGCAAATGTGCTTTGCATGTATCCACACACTTGATCATAATGAAAGTGAGTCCCAGATTTTTATGAGCATCTTGAGAGCCTGGATGTGACGGACCATGCAGTCTAACAATGGTACTTGTTTCCAACACAGCCCTAGTGCTGGATTTTTGCCTGGAAGATACATGCAAGCAGCATTTTATTTTTTTTTAACTGAGTAGAGTAAATTTAAGAAAACTGATGTTAATTTAATGTTAGAGAAAATAGGAAATTGGAAAGTTACAGTTCCTGAAGGAGTCTTCTTTTGGCCATGTTGTGCACTGAAAGCCTATCCTAGTCTCCTCTCTCTTGTTCATTGTGTTTGTTTGTTTTTTAAAGAACACCATAAAGAAGGCAGGATACAATGTGATGTTTTAAAGACCCTAGGTTTTAAATTGCCTCTTTTTAGAAGTTACAATGTGCCCCCACTCTCAAGCAGAATTAGTTATTACAGGCTCAGTGCGGAGGAGGATTTGTGTCAGTTTTCTGTTTGTGCGTTTGGACGTCAACCCATAAAACGCACCAGCCTCACCCAGGGCTGTGCACCCTCCAACTGATCCCATGCCCTTTCCACAGCTCCCTTTGGCAGCTCTCCAGGAAAAGAGTCAACAGAACTTAATGCTCTCCTTCCCCTGCCTCCGAGTAACACAGCAAGTAACAGGGCTACCAACACTGCCTTGCTTGGATTGGCAGGATTAAAAAAGGTGCTCAAAAGGCACAAGCCTGCCACAGTGCTGGGTACCTAGCCACAGAGGTTAGACACAAATTGTACCACGTACCTTCTTAAGGTAATTTGCCTGGTCATAGCCCAGAGATTTGCGTTTAACAGTCTTGAATATTTATAGAGAAGAGGCAGAGGAAGAGGAGAATGATTTTTTTTCAGGCACAGAGATGATAACTAAATAATTTAGTAATTTCTGTAGCTCGTTAGAAGAAGCAAGATAGTGAAAGATTGCTTTTCTTCCCACACTTAGCAAGAATCTAGAGGATGAAGTGTAAAACCTCTTTGTACTTGAAACATCTGAGACCTTCTTAGGTTGGGAGCAATTGCCCTCTGGAAGTGTCCCTGTGAGAAATGTTGGGAGCCAACATGCCTGGTCTGGACTACATGCTTAGCTTTACACAGCTGAAGTTAGCTGAAGCTACTCTTCTCCAAATGTATTTTTTCCATAACAGATGTTTCACACCGTGAGTAAACTATAAGGGCAATACTTTCACATCCTTCCTCTTTCACACCATAATAAGATGCATTTCATTAAATCAGCCAAGTCTTTACACATCATTTGTGGGCATTATAAAAGAAGACAATCTACCCCAGATTGATTTCTCCCCTCTCCTCTGCTCCCCACGGCACCGAGCTCTGCATTATCCACATAAAACTCTGAGGTCCAAAAGTGGGGGTTCTTGGGCTACAGGGAAGGAGGAGATTCACCTCACCAAAATATGAATGCCTCCAAGGGGATGAATACTGGTTGCACTGATATGGAAAGCAAAACTTTCCATGGAGATTCAGAGAGTCAGCTTTTGTTGATTTGACTGAATAGGGATATGTACAGGGTAGGGAATTACATTTCAGCTAGAGCCCCTTTGTGAGAGAGACGGAGAGAAATGGATACTTTTAGGGCCTAATTCACCTGTCAATTTTAGATGGCTGCTTTAAAATGAAGTAAGAAGGGGACAGGTGTGTAGCAATACTTTCCTTGTATACTTTCCCAGCTAACACTGGTCTACAGTTCAGGTCTTCCTTGTGAGATCCTTTGGTCCCAGAGATAGAGAGTGTCCCTGTGAGGTTGGTTTCTCAAGTAGGTTTGAGCATGATATACTATGCTCATTGTCAGCTCTTCAGTTACACCTGAGTTATCATGCCATAAATGACAGTAGAATCAAAGCCTTTTTATTTTTAGTTTAGAAACGGACAAATAGTCTTCCTACACAGGGAAGATGTGTGGCTGCTGTGCTGATATGCAATCCTACTTTCAAATGCTGAAACAACTTCAGTTTCTCACGAAGGAAGATTGTCAGTCTCTGCATGTATGTTCTTGTGGCACGTTTCCAGCAGGAAGACGATACATCAAAACATCATTGTTCCAACATGCTCTGACTTCTTCTAGTCCTTCAAGTTTAGATTATTTTGTAGTCAGAGTGAGTTTTTAATTGTAGGATGCCCAAAGTTCTTCCTGGAAAATCTCGTGGAGAAATAAGTGTTTGGGTACTATATAACATACGCACACAAGTCTGACACAGCTGGGATGCACTGCATCAGCTGCACATGTACCACACAGATGGCTGACACATGCTTAGCAAGTTTGTCAGGTCTCTGTGTATCAGGTGATCCACTGTGAGTGCATGTGCTGCAGACCTGATGCCTCTGAGGAGGGTCTGGCTCCTTGTGCACTGACGTGTCCCTGACAAGACATATTTACCTGGGCCTTCCAGGCAACAAGAGGGCAGCAGGGGTTGGCTTGGCTGCTCTGGCACTCCTGGAGAAAAGACGAAATTTCTTCTTCATCTCAGTCAAAATTTCCAGGTGGGAAAGAAGATATGCCCAGCCTCTGCACAGGACACCCGAGCTTTGCCCAGTCAGCCTGCAAGGAGGGAGCCTGGGCCGCCCTGTCCTGTTTATCTGCTACCTGCCCTGGGGCAGTGTATGAGAGTGTGGGGTGCTGGCACATGTCTGGCTGCATCCCAGATGTGTCCTGCCCTCCTAGAATGGGAGTGAGGCCCGTCCTGTATGTCCAGCAATACCTCTGGTCCCTGGTGTGATGTGGGGTGGGCACCAATTGCTGAGTTCTCACCTCCCGTGAGACCCAACTGGTCTGGCTGTGGAAGCAGGAGGAGGTCTTCCAGGCAGAACCTGTCCCAGCCTCATCTGGCATCAAAAGACACTTAGTCTTTTTAGTCTTTCTGGGTTAGGTTGCTGTACAACAGAAAAAAAAAAAAAAAGAAAAAAGAAAAGACAAAAATTAAGCATAACACCTAGATGGAGAATTTGTGTCTGGCAGGAAGCCCAGATAAACACAATTGCCTCTGAAACTTAGCTCTTCCCTACGCCCAGCACTTCACTGGTGCAGAGTATGTGAGTTACTCTCCTCATTGGAGCAGGACTGGAGCAGTTTTCTGTGTTTACAGCAGTGTCCCATTACAGTGGTAGAGACAAAGTCATAAAAGCATCTCAAGATGTGAGATCAAGGACTTCTAAAAAATCTACTTTGTGTTTTAACAAAAGCACAAACGACCGTGCCTTGTTTTATGCAATACAGCAAACAGCTCTGGATTCTGGATCGGAGTTTTATGTGATGAAAATGGACATAGCTCTTTTTGATGCCTTAGTGGGAAGACATTGTTTTAGCCTAGATAACTGTCTGGGTCACCATGTACTTCGAATTCACCACCATCTAGTTTTAAATGAGGGGAAGCTGCTTGACTTATGAGAAAAGGACTCTGTTTGCAGCATCTCTGGAGTTACTCGGCCACCTCTGAGGAGCATGGGGCCCTCACACTGGACATGCAGAAGGAAAAAGGAATTTGAGACGAATCTTTATTAGAAGAGAGCATCAGGCTTTGTAGTTTGATAGCCTGCAACAGGGATCCATTGGGATTGTCAAGGTCAGTGTTTGGTTTGGAGTAATCCTAGTAATTGTTAAGAGGTTTTCTGTTATGAACTCACAATCGTATGAGGTTTTTTTGTAAAGCTCTCAATTAGGTGAGTAATGATACTGGAAGGTTAAGTAGATAATAAGACTGTGAAAACATATTAAAACTTTTTTCCCCTCTCTTATGACCATGAAATATAATCCTCAAAAGCTGCAATTGTGCAACTTCATGGAAGGGCCCACAAGTAGGTATCACATCAAATAAAAACAAACCCAAAATCCTGATTGACAAATGAAGCCTGCTTTTCTCATTCAGTTGCCTGTAATTGTAAACATCTGTAATGCTGGATGTTTTTGCAGTTTGGAGGCTTTGCTGAGAAAACATGGCTTTGAAAATCAAAACAGAGAGCAGAGCTATGCCATCAAGTTAGGTCATTTTATGGCTCTTGACAGTATGGTGCAATTTTTAAATTTTTATTTTAATTTATTTTATTTTTTACAATTAGAAAGGATATAAGCATATTGAAAGTATTACACAATGAATTTACCAAGAGCGTTAGTACTTCAGGAGGGGCAATTCTTTTCTTCTTGTTCAGAGAAAAATTGGGATATGATGCCTTCTGCTATGAGTAAGAGTTACCTAACAAAAACTGACCGTGAGCTTAATGCTGAGGGCAAATTGGCTGATAACATATCCCATCTGCTGCTCCTCTTTTAAGGTGGAAGATGTGCATCCTCCATTCATGAAACTCAGAAGGATGTAGCTGAACTTTCCTCTGTATCACATTAGATACAGCTTCAGGGTGGTTTTCAGTGCTCTACATTTCATATTCTGGTCTCTCCATTGAATGGAGATGGTTGGGAGATTAACAAATTCTATCACAAAAGCTACATTTTATTTGTCAACATTTTGTCATGTTCAAGAGAACTGTGCCTTTTGGCCTAAAAAGCAAATAGTGTAGAACTGGAAGAAACATTTGAGCGATTCATATGCTGTGAGCCACATCCCTGGGTACCACCCAGGGACCACAGTCTCTGCTTCTGCACGGCCTCTGCTCCCTGTGGTTAACCCTAACCCATTGCATGGAGGGGCTGACCCCAGTGGAGGTTTCAGGTCTGCCTCCACACAGCAAAGCTAGCAAAAGTCAGCTGCTTGCTGAGTCCACCACAGGAATGCCACCTATGTATATCACTGCCCCCCTCCAAGAATCACAAAGTATCTAGCAGCAGAGGAAGATGAGAAATAGGTTTCCTGTTCACAAAGAGTTGTTGAAATTTCAACATTTTTTCCTTGCCTAACCCGTGACAAAAAGATGTCCTTTTGGAAAGAAACTCTGGAGGATAATCAGGAAAATATGGATCAAGGCAAGACATTTCATCAAGCAAGACAGACATTTCATTGAAGTGAAGTTGAAAAGCTGATTTCAAATTTTTCTCCTTTAAACTTTATTCTTCAGTGTAAAATTCTACATTGACAGCAATTTCTAAGTGGAAAATAAATGCCTCATTATACAAATGTTAAAATGGAAGGCTTTTGTCAGCTTTGGAGAACGAAGTCTTCTTGTTCAGCAGGCCAAATCTTCTAAGCAAAGAGCTTAAAATTAAACATTTTTCTGATTAAAAAGTATCCAAAACCATTTAAAGGGAAATTGCTTGTTCAGTGTTATCTGTGTACAAAGTAAGGAGATGAAATCTTGCAAGTATTTGCGAACAACCTTGGTAGGACTCTAAGAGCTGCTTAGATGGATACATGAAGCAAAAAGAGCTCAATGGCCTGGTGTTATGGTGAGCTGAATGTCTGGGAGGCAAGTGTAAAACAGTCTTATGGCGTAAATTTGGAAATGAGTTATTCTAAATTCACAATACCTGCAAAATATTTTAGATTTGAAAAATGAGATGGAAAAATCACATGGAAGAAGGTCAAAATAGTTTTGCTGAACTCTAAAATTTCAGAACTTCAGTGCTATTGTGCTACTTTTGCAATGGTTATTTTAAAAACACTTTGGTCTCAGTTGGAAGAAGTGCTGGGTACATCCCAGTGCCACAGCAACTGTAGCTAATCAGGCCTTGTCCAAGGGCAAAATGCATCATCCCACTACCGGAATTGACATCACAGACCTGCAGCTTTGGTTTCACAGTTTGCTGCCCAAAGTATTACAAAGCACCATTTTATATAAATTTCAAAAGGTGCATTTTGAAAAACAAAAATATCAGCAGTCTTATACAGCTTAATAGGAAATATAATTGAGGGCTTTTGAAATGCATACACTTGACAGATGAGAGTAACAGCAATGATACAGCAGGATTTGGGGGGTGAACAGGTGAGGTCTTACTGTGAGCCTGATTCTCTCCTGAACAAGCTTGTCTGCCATGCTAAAACTTGCAGAGCCCAAGTCCTGCTCCCAGCTCTGTCCTCTGCCACTGTTTCTCCAGCTGGAAAATAAAGCTTGACCTTGTAAAGTCATTTGAGTGATGGTTTGAGAATCGTCTCAGCCTAAAACAGCTATGACTTTGAGAGTTACGTCTGCTAGCCTAGACTTCACTTTAGACAATATTTTCTATTTAATTTTGTTTCTTGTTAGTGCAGTGGAAAAGAGAAGGCCAGCACTGGCAAGAGTATCACATTGGACAAGTAAATGTCAGTGAAGTGCACAGAGTGCCTTGAAAAATAGCATATTTTGAAGTCCAGATAAATGTATATAGAACAGCTTGATGTACGTCAACTGACTCAGTCTCTGAATTATTTGCTGCCATGTGTGCACAGGCTACATGTTACTCTTACAGTGTTAAAACATACAGAGTGGTAATTATCAGAGTCTAATTATGCGAAAATGAGCAGCTATCATTTTCTTCTCTATACTTTCTCCAATATGCAGTGCTTACTAATTTGCATGTGCCAAAATTAAAGCCTAGTAGATGGAAGCAACCAGCATTTCACAGTTCTCCCTTTGTTTTAATAAGCCTGTCCTAAGACAGGATGTATATATGGCCTCCGAGTCCCAGACGCCCCCTCACATGGGGAAAGGATGCTGCAGACCGGCAACAGCCTTTGGGTTGCCACAGTGCAACTGGACAGGCCCCGGCAGACAGCCCGACTTCTCTGGCCAGCAACGAGCCCTGAGGGAAAGAGCGCAAAAATATTCTGGCAGAGCCGCCATTAGACGCACAAGGCCCCCAAGCAGAGGCTAAAGCACCGGCCTCTGCGTCCTCCCTTGAGCGTACAGGCCTTGCCTGCTGCCTGCCAGCCTGCTGCCTGCCCCCCTGCCCCTGCCGCGGGAAGCAGGGCTGGCGGCCCGGGGTGCGGTGCCCTGGCTCAGCGCTCAGGCAGGGCCCCCCGCGGCCTCTGCGCACGGGGAAGAGTCTGCCCCATGACGCGAACTGTGATTTGGGTAATCTGTCATAATTATAGTTAATGATAGCAGTGTCTGGGCACCCCTGCCAGAGTCAGGACCCCATTGTGCTCGGCATTGTGCAAACGCTTAGTACGTAAATTAGGCATTGCACTCAAAGCACCTTAAAACACCTGGCAATCTGACAGCAGCACCGTAAAAGAGCGTGGCGATAAGGCTACCTGGCCTGCTTCAGCAATCTGAAGGAAACTCGGAAGGACGGAGGTGCGCGGGCAGCCGTTCTGGCTGTGAATGGTCCTGCAGAGCTGGTGAATTTTTTCTGGTGAAGACTCAATATGTTGGGCAATTTTTTGTCAGCGCAAAACTATTTGTGGCTTGAGGTTGACTGCCATGAATAGCATCAGGAGTAGAAGGCTAAGGTCACAGAGCTGACGGAGGAAGAGTGCCCTGTTTAACCAACAGTTCACAGGAAGAAATGCAACCTATGGGAGATGGTGGCGTGGGCTGGGGGGAGCTGATCCTCCACCCTCTCCTTCTCTTAGCCTGCTGCCTCTCAGTTAATCCAGGAGACAGGGGCTGACGGCCAGGTGTCTCATTCCTGTTTACACTGTCCTCTTTGTGTAAGTAATTAAACATTAATTGGAGCAGGGTTGAGTGTCCTGCGTGTCACACCTTCCAGGAGAATGTTTTAACTAGCATGTCAGGAGTCATTCTTCACACCCTTCCTCCATGACTATCTGGTTGTTTTATAAGAAATGGGATAGCTCCAAGAGGAGGAGACTGAACAGCCTCTGCTGCAAAATACCTACAAAACACCTCCTGGGTTAAAGTCCTCACATGCAAACCTCTGCCTTGAACCCGTGGAGACTTTAGGCCTGCACTGACATATTCCACCTCTCAGGTCATTGTTAGCCATGAGGTTATAAATGCATCAAGATCTCCTGTAGGAGCTGCTCTGTTTATATTAAAGTACTTCCACAGTCATGTAGCAAGAGAGTGAAATGGCTTCAGAGTCATGATGATGAGGCCAGTCTGCTGGGAAATGGAGTGGATGGTCTTCAGTGTTGCTCCAGTGAAGTCCAAATTGTCTGTGCAAAGTAACGAAAGTGACTGCAGTATCCTCATCTCAGGGTATATTCATAGCCTGCTTGGTTATTCACCCCTGAGGGACAGATGGGTGTTAAAACATGCCTCCCAGCTTTTGTCCTGGTGTTTTAAGTGGGAAGGATAAGAACACTCCCACCCCTAAGGTATTTATGAATCTGAACATGAGGAAATACTTTTTTACTGTGAGAGTCACTGAGCGCTGGCACAGGCTGCCCAGAGAGGTTGTAGAGTCTCTGTCCTTGGCGATACTCAAAAGCTGCCTGGACACGGTCCTGGGCAACTGGCTCTAGGTGGCCCTGCTTGAGCAGGGGTGTGTGGACCAGGGGATCTCCAGAGGTCCTTTCCAGCCTCAACCATTCTGGGATTCTGTGATCTGGCCTCTTCAGTTCCTTTGGATCTTTCAAAATTTCCTTCCCAAAGTGAAACATTTCATTTTCAGTCAAATGCCACATTTCCTGTTGAATGAAATGACATTTTACAGGTTTTCATTTCAGTGAGACCAATTACATTCTTTTAATTCCTTTTCTATCCAAACTGACATGCTTCTACCCCACAATTTTTCAGCCCAGCAGCTCAACTGATAAAGTTCATTATTTGCACGGCCCTAGGGCTACATTTTTAAATGTACGTAAACACCTCTACTGCTCTGCTGAAGTGGGATTTTCAAAAGGAGTTTTAGAGGCTCTGACTTTACAGTGTAAGGACCAGATGCCTGTTCAGTGTGGTACTGTGGTATGTTGACTGGTAGCTTTACCTTGATCATTAAAACAACAGCCTAGGCATGCACAATGCTTTTGAGAGCGAGCCATACACCAGGACCCTGCCCTCAGGAGTTTTCAATCTTACGCAGTCATTGTAGCAAAGAGGACAGTAAAGGATGGGCAGGGTGTGTGTGTGCGCGCGCGTATAAATGCCAAAGATTTTTGCAACAGGAGAAGGTGAGAGAAAATGTTCCTGCTACAGGCACATCTTGGTTGCTTACTTTTTTCTTTTCTGTTACACAGAGTAATCTTTCCATTTCAGTGGCCTACGCGAGCGTGACTGGGAGCAGTGTGAAGGGAACAAAGGAGACAAAGAGTACAGCTTGGGCCAGGCAGGTATTCCTGTCACAGGGCAAGGACAGATGCCAGGTTATCTGTGAGCGGGGAGTGCCAAACTGCTGAAAAGTAAGGTACAGACCAGGGGACAGGAAGCTTTGGCAGGAAGACGGCATGGTAGATTTTTTTAGGGATTGTTTAATAGTTGTGGCAATTAAGAAAAAATTGATGGTCTATGTTTCTTTACAGAGTGGTAGTTGAGTACTACTTTGCAGCCAAATTCACGGCACACTGCACTCTACAAGAATTGTCTTCAGTGGGTTTTGGATCAGGCCTTTGGAACACAGGCCTGGAGCAGAGTCTGTCAGCCCATTAAAAGAGAAAAAAAGAAAAGGATCATGAATCAATCCTCCCCGTATCTGCTCCAGATTCTGAATCAAAACCATCCCTTGGTTCATCTGATTGCCAGAGAAACGGGAAAAAAAGAAGAAAAAGAAAAAAAAAGTCCTTCTGTCTCTGTGGAAAGACTTTCTCATCTGCAATACCTCAAACTTCTTGGGAACTACATGGTGTGTGCCTTAAAGAAGTGCATTTCTTTGCTAAAATTTACAGCAAGCACATCGTATGTCTGCCAGCCTCCAATGCTATACCTACACTGTGCTCAGAGCTGCAATTGCAGCATGTGAGACGTACTGAAACCAGCTTTCATCTAGCACTAACAATAGCCAGGAAGATACGGTGGTTTAAGCTTCATGGCTCTCATTCCCTCCTTCCAAAACACATATGGAGCTCCTTCCACAGCCAGCGCAGCTGTAGATTCCCTGCCATACTCTTGAAGCTAGCTAGAACATGACCGCACTGCCGTCACACCTCCGATTACTGAACCATCTACAATGCCCTGGCAGTGTTATGGATGAAGCTTATTTACCTAAGACAGATTCTTGGCCTGCCACTGCATTTCCACCATTACTGCTCCACATCTTGGTGGAGTCACTCCTGGGTTACATAAATATAATTGAAATCAGAATCAGACCTGCTGATCCTCATTATTTTGTTTTTTTTCATATCAAGATGGCTGTCTCCAATCATCTACGGGGCACACAGGACCTGAACTACCAGGTCTCCCTGGTTTTATTCCTTTTGGATGGTATTTACTGCTGTATAGAAGCCTGTCACAGGTCTGTGCATGTCTAACTGATGCACATACATGATGCAGATCCTGGCACAGTTTCATCCACAGTAAATTAAGACTCATTCAAGGTTTGTTGACTGTAACTGATCAGAGACCCTTTGCAGTCTTGCTTAACGGCCCCATATCTGTTGTAACTGAAGCTTTATTACCACATTACACAAAAGATGGTCCCAGCCCCACTCAGGGAAATGACATACAACTTACAAAGAATAATGTGAAACTACAATCTAGAAAAGCAAGGTGTGCCAAATGCAGGTCGCTATCTTTCTGTCACTCATCTCTTTCTCTTTTTACATCCTGCATTTAAGCATCTCCTTAGGTCTTCCTTTGCCCTCCACATTCATCACTTTTGAAGGCAGGTGGAGGATGAATGAATAGCAGGTCCCAGAGCAGGTGTGGGTGCATTTTTAGGGGCAAAGGACTGCAGTCAAGTGTGACAGAAACAGTAATGCTTCTTTCTCTGCTTGGCAACAAGCAGGGCTGGGACATTTAGAAAGTTGTGATGATGAAAGTGTTTGGAATGGTGTTTTTCTAAGCCATTGTGTTCAGCTCAACTGCAACAAATTATAGAGAAATATAATGAACTAACTAAATAAACAGCGTCGGCAAGGTAGATGTTGGATGAGATGCTCTGATGTTGGATAAATAATAGGAGATGAAAACTTAATTATAGGCCAGATTGCTTCCTTCCATTGAAAGCAGATCTTGAGTTCCCCCTGCAGAATTTTTATAGGTTTCTTCTGCTGAGTGGGTGGGATTTGCAGGACTTGTGACAACCTGTTGATACACTCAGGAATTTCCAGTCATCTGCTTATTTATAAGAAATCTTATCCCCTCCTTTCAGTTCTCCAGTCCCTTCAGCTTTGTGGCCATGTGATTTCAGCAGAGTCATTCTGCTGGGGCATTTATCTGTATCTCCTCTTTCTGAACCCCTTCTCTCTTCTGGGTTACCACACTGTGGACTGTGGAGAAGTTAGAGCGGCCTATTGACATTTAGCTGAGTTTCTTATGGGACCATGGGCAGATGGGACGGATGAAAGCCTCTTCCACCCATAGACTTGCTCTACAATTTCTACCCTTTCTTTCCATATGGCTCCCTTGACCTCAAGAGCTCTGGGCCAGCCTAGGGAAACCCTGAGTGAGATGGCTGCCTCATTGAGGTGAGACAACAGCCTTGGACACGGGCAGCCACACATGATATATGTGGTCTTCTGGGCTAGAAGACACATGGTTTTGCTGACAACAGACTTCATAGTAACAAACCAAATTCCTGTGCAGAAGGAGCTGACGACCATTTAATTTTGGCTGCACAATCCTTTGCTTCCACAATTTTGTGAAACAAAGCATGAAGATTTGTTAAGGGATTCTAAAACAAGTGTCTGATTGCCTCCCCAAGGCTTGTACGAAAAATCATTTTGAGAGGTAGTTTCAAACTTCCTCACTAAGCTCATTCTCCATAACATTTACCCACCCCATCATCTACGCCCACACCTACATGGTGTTCCATTCCCGTTAAGGCAAATCAAAACAAATCAAAAGAAAATTACACATAATGAGTAGGAAGGCTCACTTTCTCCTGTTCAACTTAAACTGCTTGCAAACTTCTTGCAGGAAGAGGTAATACTTCTGATATGCATTCTAAGGATAAGCAAAAGGCAAAAAATAATTACTTTATACAGCAAATCTTGTATGCACAGAGCTCCAAGACTTGTGTATGCTGCATACATATGGGACCAATCATTCATTGCTGTCTCGGAGGTGGAATGAAGCAAAGTTCCGTGCCAGCAACACCCTGAAACAAACCTGTTGAATGGATGTTTCTTTCCAGAGTGATTATATAATAGTTCATAGAGATTTGAATACTTAAAACAGGTGGTTGCAAAATTAAAAATTAAATTTTAAAATTATGGCTGAAATGTCACTACTGGAAAAAAATATTTCTCCATCTCTGTACTTGACAAGCCTCTTCACTCTTGAGTGATCTCTGCTAGACAGAAAAATTAACATCTTATCTTTTACTCCCATCAGCTTCATTTGGCCCACACAACCACAGATGGTTGGTATGAAAGATCTTGTGGCTTCTACAGCACTGGAATAGCTCCACCCAGTCTAGGCCTAACTTTCAAATCCAGGTCCCAAACCTATCACAGTTACCATAAACTGGCCGAAATGAAATTTTGTCTATGCCTTAAATGCAAAATATCAGGGAAGATGTAACCAAAGGCAGAATGGGAAAATAATCGTTGACTACTTTGTAGAGCTCAAAGATGGGGTACATTCTTAGGCCCTGACAGAAATGTAGGAGTGTTATGCTTTTCTTCACAATGGCTGGTAAAAAAATGTGAGAGAATATACATGATGTGAGAGGGGCAATCTGAGGGATATTTAGGGATGCTGTTACATGTCCAGGAGATACCACTGAAGTGACATGGAAGAAGAAGGGCTTTGTAGAAGATTAAGTCAAGGGTAATATTCAACTAAGCGATGGCATATTTTGAAAACAAGGACAAAGAATTTGAACTTGCCACAAAGTCTGCACAGAATCTGCCCATGGAGTCTTTGCTGGTGGCAATAACTCTCCAGCTGGGAATAACACAGCTTTGACTTTCAGAGCAGTATGTTTTTGCAGCATTGATGCCTACAGCCCCCAACTTTGTAAATATAAACTGACTGTGGCTATTCTTGGAGATGAAAGAGATGCAGAAAGCACAACAGCATTTTTCTGACTGTGTCAATTTGTGCTAAAGAATTGTCATTTTAGACCTGCACATTCAAAAGAAAAGAAAGCTATTTCTTTATATTTTTAAGAATGAGAAGTTACAGTCTGAGAAAGGGATCCCCTCATCACTTTGGACAGTTAATCAGAAAAGCATAGCCTGCTGAACCATTTGCTATTCAACTATTTTGTCTATTGAATTTGTGTTGAATTTACTACCCCAACAGCACAGAACAGTTTCCATCTCTGATATCCTACATATGTCTATTTTAAAGAGCCAAGCTACTCTAAAAGTCTGCTCTTTTAGTTGCTATCTGGGTGACTGTTGTGATAAAGCCTTGGCCAGCTTCTCTCCCTCTCATATCTGTGATAGTGGCCTCATCCTCTCCCAATCCTGTCAGCCTCATGGCCCATTCAGTGCTTGATTATTTCTGCCCATGGAGGCAGTGGAGAGCGAGATAGGAATGCTTAGATCTCTTGCACATACGATTCAAATGCTTCCCTTCTCCTTCCGCTATTCCTGAGTGCTGTAGATTTGTATAATGTCCTTCAGATGTCAAAGCCCTTTGGGCAATTGGCAGCAAGTCAGAGATGGTGAACCTGTGAAGAAGCAAAGAGCTAAATCCCTTCCTCTTTTACAGTTTGCAAACACCTCTCTCTTTCTCTCTCTCTCTGATCTTGAGTCCTGAGGTTTTCTTTGCTGTGGTTTGAACTACAGTTTAAAATGTTTCAATTGTCATCTTGCATTGTGATGCATCACATGGTGCCCCAGCCACAAAAAGGCCTAGTAATTTGGTTTCATCCTGTCACTGATTTTGATGTGTCTGGTGCAGCTGGATGTGGTCATGTCATGGGTTCCAACATTATCTTTAACAGGAAAACAAATGTCAAGAGAGAAATACTATTGTCTTACAATTAGTTTTAAACAAATCAGACTTTGGAGAACAGTACGATTCTCAGGTCTGTATGCCTGTACAAGGAAGTTTAAGATAAAGTTAACATTTAACATGCACGGCCATTCCTCAGGGGAAAGAAAAGCAACCCTAAGACTTCACAAGAAAGAATGGAGGATCTGATAATGCAGCTTTTGGGTAAAACCTTTTGGAAAATTGCTATGTGTACAGCAAGGTAGACTATATCTTCCGCCACCCATTTTCCAGAGCAGATGTTTATTACTTGCTGTGATTGGTAAAAGCCACTTTGCACACCGAACCTGCTTTGACTCGAGTTGAGGACGGCCTGCTCTAATTTGGGATGTCTTTCTTCTTGAATAAAGAATGAAGGGGACACAGCAAAGCAGACCTACTGCCAGGTGAGATATTTTAGGGTCGGGGGAGCTTTTCACCTCTAGCAATGAAAGAGGTTTACTTGCCTCGGTTAGAGGAAACAAAATGGAAAATCTAGTTGTGAATCCTCCCCTCTGCCTTTCCCTGGTACATCCATTGCCTGTGTAGCCCTCCCACTCCCACAGGTGTAAGGCTATTTCCAGGTGTACTGCTAGAGGAACAATGGTGAATTGTTCAAAAGAGAAAAAAAGGGCCTTTTCTAAGAAAGATGAGGAAGAAAGGACATTGTAGCTTTCACTTAAAAAAAAAAAAAAGAAAGGAACAATAGGAAATTTATAGAGAACCACTAGCCTAAATGTATGGAAACTCTGCAGTGGTTTAACAGACAGAACTGGTTTTCAGGTATCTGGCAATGCCTTGATTTATATAATACAGGATCATGCTGAGGATCTGGCTTCAACCTTTGGAAGCAGAAGTTGCTTGTCTTCAGGCCTCTAGTAACCATATTGTAGTGCGAAGGCTCAGTTTGGGAAGAAGCAGCAAAGTGGCACGTGTCCCATGAGTGGTTTTACTTCACGCTAATATTGATGTTTACATATTATTTACATAAAATGGGTTAGAGCTGTCACTTAGATTTTGGTTTAATCTCAGTGAAAAGTAATTTCTGTGGATTTGCATTCTGGCAAATGAGACAAACATATGAGGAAACTCAACATGCCAGTGAGATTTCATTAGAATCAAGTCAGTGGATATGTCCTGTTTTCAGAAGAGTCTTGGACTCCTCCAACCAGGAGATCTCAGCTTCTCAAAAGACAGTGTCACTAATAATATGAGTTTTTCTAAAGGCTGAAATCCTTGCATGTTTTTTGGCTAGAGGTAATCAGGACCAGTGCTAACATTTTCCATGACCAGACAAATGAGAAAAGAGAGCCTTGCATTCCTGTTTCGGTTGGTGCATTGTGAAACAACATTTTTTTCCTCATCTGGAAGAACCTTAATCAATGTATTGGAGCCAAAGTAAACTTCAACCTCAGGAAAAATTAGATTTGGACTGTGATTCAAAAGTAGGCATTTGGGCCTATCCCTACTACTATCCTATTTTCAAGAAGAAGCATGAAATTTCCACATTTCTAAATTAGAGCTGAATGAAAAGAATCATAAAATCATTTCCTATATATTTATTTGAATGTTTGCATGGATTCAATTCAGCAATGTTGAGCTTCTATTGTATAGAATCAGTGGGAAGCACTTACGTTGTGGGGCTGGGATTTACACAGGCATGTAGAGCACCCATTTAGTAGAATT
Source organism: Sagittarius serpentarius (assembly GCA_034782735.1). Lineage (NCBI taxonomy): Eukaryota > Metazoa > Chordata > Aves > Accipitriformes > Sagittariidae > Sagittarius > Sagittarius serpentarius. Next base: position 20,242,564 of record JAVKLA010000014.1, on the reverse strand, counting down.
TATTAAATCAGTGCAAGGACCTTTTGCAGATATTCCCTTTGGAAGCTGCCCCATTTCACTTTATAGAGGTGGGCTTTCAATTATTTGCATTTTGTTTCTACTAAGTTATTCTCAGTTGAGACAACCTTTTAATCTCCAGTAAAAATGCCCCTGTAAGTTTTGTAGAGATATAGATCTGTTCCTAAAAGATTTTTTTAGTCAGTCTGATATCTACACTGAGACAATTGACTGCAGGGACTGATGTCTGCCAGAAGTTACCTGTAAGGATAATCTTAAAATCAAATTGCTACATTTGTACATTTGTACACAACAAAGATCATGCTGGAAGTATTTGTGTTCCTCTTCTATCAGACAACAGAAACAATTCCAAGTAATTTATTTGACCATCCACAATAACACCAACTCTGACTCATACATATCAAGCATTCAGGCTAGGCTATTTTTCATCCTCAATTTTAAAACATGAGCAATGACAGAGCTATTGAATGAGCACTTCTAAATCATTATTATCGGTGATTTTAGATATTCTGAGAGCAGAAGAGAAACAAAATCCATCCGGTTGAAATGTTATGATGAAAAATTTGAATCCGCATACTAAATAATCTTATTACCTCCTAAAATTAGAAAGAAAAATAAGTTCAAAGCCATTGCCCTCCTGATTTTCTAATCGTGTTAGATGGTTTGGAACTGATTTGCTGAGAAGCAGTGGTGAAAAGAATGGAAGAATGTGATTCTTCCCTGTCATGGAGGCACGGCAGAAAAGAGAGATTGGGAAAACTGTAAGATGCTGCATTTCTCAGTCTCACCTTATTGTGACAGGAGACAAAAGCGGCAAGAAGACAAAACTAAGCTTTTTTCCAGACTATTTTTAGAATTTGTACTACTAATTCATCTTTGTTAAAAAATAAGCAAATGGTTATATACGGTTTTATTGGCAGTAAAACTTATGTCTGAAGCCAATTTTCCCTTTTATTTTACAGACTACAAATACTTCCACATTCTTATTACTAAAGACGTAAAAGCATCGATAGAAACATTTGAAAGCTATTAGGGTCATTTACAGAATTAATGTGGCTGTGCTTTGAACCCTATTAAATGTATTAGATCCTATCAACTGTAGTTGGAGTGAAGGGCAGAAAAAAATGGCAAAACAAGAAGGGCTGTCGCTGAGAAAGCAGCAGATCTGGCAAGAACAGGAGAGCCAGGATGACTGAAAAGGCATACAGACCTCTTTTGCCTCTCCTTCTGGGCATTTTGCAGCTTCACTCAGACTGGCACTTTAGAGCTGATTATGACTACGAAATAATTTCTCAGTCCCAAGGTAACTGTTCTCAGCTTTTCTTCACTTCATTGCCTTGCTCACAAATGCTTCAGGATATTCTAATGTCCTGCAGATGTAAAAGCTTCCTTTAGAAACAGGTGACTAATAGCAGTGGGAAAATGAATGAGTTTTTGAGGGCGCAGTTGGGGTTTTGTGTAGTTTGGTTTCCGCTGTGCAATACAAAGGCTAAAAATAATATCATTATGTTGAGACTCCTTCCCAAGTTCATCTTCCCATGATCTGCTCCCCAAATGGTGGGCTGAACAGGTACCACTGGCCAGTGCCCATTTGCCCATGCTTGCTCTCAATGTGATTAACCCCTTCTACTGGCGCCTAGGTCCACAGCATGTAACACAGGGTGATCTGAGGCTGCCTGACCAATGTGTACATACAGCAGAAGGGTTCCAGTCCATTAGGCGGGAATGCCGCATGTCCCATCAAGCTTGAATTAGCATAGCTCAGGTTTATTGTGTCATAGGTGTTGCCAGCGTGTCTGATGCATCTGAATGTGGACGTGTCACAGCACAAGTTCACGCAGTATGACGAGGCAATGCAATAAGCTATAATATTACAAGGGTTATGCAATGTTCTCAGAACCAAAGAGAATAAATCTTGTATTGAAAAACACTGCAGGAGGTTTTGTTTGATTGTTACTAGGTTTTTTAATTAGGATTTTTCCACTTACAGGTGAAAGTGCTTGTTACATCAATGTTGTTCTGAAACAATCAGGACAAAAAATGCTGGGGTTTTTCCTTAATGAAAATCCCCGGGTCCTCTTCCAGCAAAGGAAGACCTGTTTGTCAGAAGCAAATCACACACCCCTCTTTTAAATCCATGGCCTGTTTTTACTTGTGCTGTTCAGGGTTCTTCAGTCTTTATTTAACAAGGTTATGTAAGGAGAGGTGGGGGAGGAGGTAGCATATTGTATTGGCAAGAAAACAACAGGCTATTTACTTGTCATATATTTAGCAACAGAGCAGTTTGGGTAACCTGGCTTCACTTGTCTTAGAAGAATGAACAGATCTGATGTAGGGCTCCAGTTGAGGGGTTGTAAGGGCTTGTCATTGTCCAAGTTGTTCCAGCGGGTGCTTCTTGCAGGCATCCAGACCATCCTTCATATGCTTTTGTTGGCAATAGAACTCCTTGGCACCACTATGACCGTTTGCTTGATCTTTTTCAAAGGCGTAGCCACAAAGCCCTTATTGTCAACTGCATTCTGCAAAGATAGCAAAGGGGCCTTTTCCTAAGGAAAACAGAGTGCAAGGAGTGGGACCAAACCAAGCAGAGGCAAATTATGAATGATTATCAGGCATATTTCTTAATAATGATTTTGATTGTGCTGTAGATTAGACTGAAAGGGGCAGGGTCAGAACTTTCTCTTTTGCAAGCATGAAAATTCAACTGGACAAAGCATTTAAGTTCCTCTACGGCAATGAATAATAGGCAGGAACATGATCAAAATGGCCAGCTACTGAAAGTCTTATTCTAATTTCTAGGGTTCCATTAGATATCAATTTTTCAGATTAAAAATCCAGAAGACAATAAAAGCTCAGTCAGCTGTGGATGCAAATGGGAAGTGTAGTAGGGAGTGAACCAAGAGCTCGCCAGAGTTAGCAAGTCCACACTCACTGTGGGGGGGACAGTTTTACTCTGCCTAAAGAGTGCCTTTTTGTGGTTTAACTCAGCCATGTGTCCCTAGGGGTACTATTATAAAATAGCAATGGTGGAATGCTGTGTGTGGAATAGTTATTGCAGAATAACTATTTCAGGCTGTTTTTCTGTGCAGACAAGCCTTATTACTACATTTTGACAAGAAGATGTACCTAAGCTGATCTCTTACTTGATCTCTAAAGAATTTTTAGATTTGCCTATGCAGAGTAAGGCTCTCCTGAGAAGTTAATGCTTGCAAATATTTACCAAAGCATACTGCCGTGTCAGAAAAAAGAGGAACAGCGGCTCCACATTAATGCAAAAGCATTTGTTTCACATAGCATGCACCAGTGCTACTTACTTCAACCCTAAGTTTAGACTCTGAACTGAGGTACCAGAGTGTGGGGACATACACTAGGTCTCTCTACAGCAAGACTACTCAGTATATTTTTTCTAAGCTTGTCTGGGTAATTTTACAATGGTTTCATAACATACTACAAAGTCCTGCTCAGCAGGAATCAGTATGCTGACCCCATGTCTACAACTCTCTGAGAGACGAGGAGAGCTCCTAAGAGCTCCTGCATGAACCTAGCGTGTATCATGTTTTGGAGATCTTGGGTAGGCCTGGGAAAGATTTAAAACCTGCTCTGTAGTTAATATAGCAAGGGAACACTCCTGGAGATCTGATCTCAGGTGAGCTGGATGACCCTCTGGCATCACCTATCCATGGAGGCAACTCAAGGTTGCTAGAGGGAGCACAGAGGGGAAGTGTAAAGTTGGGCAAGACTAAAGCAGAGCCCTTTGGCTGCTAGGTGCCTCCATGAAGTGTCTAAACTAAGGAGGGGTAAGTCTGGGGCTCACACACCAGAGGCATTAGGATATGCAATGCACTGAGGAAGCTCTTTGATATTAATGACTGAATTTTTTTTTTTTGTAATATATGTCAAAGAAACGATCCTGACATACCTTGATTTAGTAAGTATTTGATGATGATATACAAGAGTCCTATCTGAAGTGGAAGGGGTGCTTTATGAGAGTAACTTGATACTGTTTTGGTCAAAATTAACATTTTATTTTTTTTAAAAAATGGAGAAATGCTGCCATTTATATATTACATATCCTAACTAGCCTCATAGGAAAGCATAGGAAAGCAGTAATCTATATTTAAGGGAGGATTTATGCAATCTCTGGTTCTGTCACCCTTAAAAGAAAGAAGTAGTAGCATTTGTGAGAGCTAGGGAACTAAAAGCTACCACATATTTTTGCAATACTTTCAAAAATTCAGTTTTTCCTCGGCTTTAGAGTGGACAACTCTATCAAATAGCGAGGGGTCATGTTTGCACCATCACATGCAACAAATTCCTGACTCTTTTCCCAATTTCCTCTCACTTGCACTGGAAGTTTGTGTATGTATATTCAGCAAGAGGAAAGGAGATATTTTTTTATGCATCTTCTCCAGGAAATCAGGGAGACTTAGAGACTGAAACTGGAAAACATCAATGGGTGGGACCAGGAAAGTCAACTGAATGCTGCATTATGCCAAGACACTTTCATCCTGCCCTTCTGTCAACTAGGGCAGGATGAGAGGCAATGAGTTGGCATGAAGTCTCAGGTCAAAAGTTGAAAGCTGCCCATTCCTAGAATTTTTGATACTTAAACCTATTGGTTCACCTTACAAATGTTTTAGGAAAATGACAACAAGCTGTGAAGTTGTTTATTTCCCTTATTTCTGGGAGTAAACCACTTCCTTTTCAGCATTTCGGTAGCTGAACTTATGATGGAAAGGGATTTTTGGCTTGAACTGGCAACTGCCACCCTCCCAGGAAGACAAATCCCGGAAGAGGATGGTCTGGGGAGGCTTTGTGGGGAGCGGGGTGGAGGGGCAGGAGCTATCAGCAGCACAAATAGCAACGCCTGGCTTGGCAGCTGCTTTGGCTGATGGGTCCAAACCACGGGGTCTTCTCGTCAGATCTCTATTGCTTGACAGAAAGGGCAACTGCCAGAGTCAAAGAGGAAGAGCTGCCAGAGTGGCCCTTAGGTTTGTTCTCTGTATTGAAATGTTGTTATGGCTGATGCTAGTGGGATTTCCTCCCTGGTATGGTGAGGGAGGTGTAGCTACCCACAATTGTCTCCTGAGTGGAAAGGCTGTACTATGGACTTTGGTTGGGCCTGAGATTAGTTTCTGCATCCCAAACAAATGTTCTTTCTTTGACTGGAGTATGTATTTAATCATTGCAAGAAACATTACTCCTAAATGCTAAGCACAAGTGTGTTTCAGTGAAGCAGCGGTGAGAAAATCCCATTACATGTGGCCCACTTTAAACACACTTGAGCACAGGTCAGATATCATTTTAGTTTGCAGAGTTGTTTTCTCTGTTTACCAAAGAGCAAATCTGTCCTTTAATAACTGAAAGCCGAACATTAATGCAAGCAGAACTGGAATGGCAGATGATATTGAAAGCTGATTATATAACTTGTACTTTTAGTTTCATAATTAAAATTTTATAGGGTGAAAATACCTATTCACCCTATCTACTGTAAATGCAATAAGTAAATGTAGACGGACTGGATCTTTATTAACCACTGAATGATATATTGCATTCACACCTGTATCTCAGCCAGATCTTAGCTCCTCTGCACTGAAGAGTGACAGAGGATGTGACTGCTCTCTGTTATTACAGCTGGGGGTAAATACAGGGGAAGGAGGAGCTTTTAAGATTAAAATGCAGAGGAAGGTGTCAAACAATTGGATATAAACTCACAATAGATAGATTCTGGGTGAAGCCCATCAGGGTAGTGAGGTTTTGAAACAAGTTTTCAGCTGTAGGTGTAGGTGCAAAACTGCACCTCAGTATAAACTGGACCTTAATACCCTCACAGATATGATTATGTTGGTTTCTGATGACAGTGGGGTACTATACACAGGGACCTAGGCAGCTCCAGCGACCTGGCTCTGTTCTTTGGTTTCTGCGTATCATGTCTTACGTGCAAAGGCACTAGCATCTCTCTGGATATACTTGATGATGATTAGTACAAGTAGCTGTTTAATCTCTTTCTCTGAGAAATGTATGCTGAGTACAAGGCACAGAAGGATAGATTAGAAAGGGATCTGTTTGGGAAACTTCAGTAAAATGTTTTAAAAATGCAGTCCTGTTTTCTTAAGCTTGATGGAGCCAGGCATATTTTTTTAAGTATCTTGGGCATTCAGTGTGTCAGTGAATGAAGCATGCTGCAGAAAGAGCCAGAGCCAGTTGTTCAGCATGCAAATGAATTTTATCTGATAAGTGGTGGTGTTTGGCTGCTTGTATATGAGTCTCTCCTGTAAAATAACAGGTCAGTGAGAAAAATAATTCAGTAATGTAAAGTCATAATTTCCCAGTTATTTACATGATATAAACTCCACCCACACAACAATTCCACCTCTTCCTTTCTCCTTTTGTTAACCTGCATAAAAGTGCTAGGTTTGTTTCACTCATGCTTGGCAAAGAGCACACTGCAAGGACACATTTGCCAGAGCTGCCACGGCCCTGGGGCCAGCCAGAGCCTGTGAGTGACAAGCCCGCTCTGCTCCAACTGCTGCCAACTGTCCACAATGTCCAGGTCAATCTGCCAGCCTGGGGTTGTTGCAGACTGTAGAGATGGTTCAGCCACGCTCACCCCACACGCCTCCCCCTTGCTACTGCACCAGGGCCTGGGACAGATGTTCACAGCAAAATTCAAACACAGCAGGGGCCAGGAGCTGGGCCAGCAAGTGCAGCAACGTGCCTTCTGCAGCAATTCTTCCCTTTCCTTAAATAAATAACAATAATAAAAAAGACCAGCATACCTGGCCTGTGTAACACAGACTTCAGTGGTTTCCAATTTCAGTGGTACACCACTCTCTTTAGCAAACCGCAGTTTGTGATTTCTAGTGTGGGTATATGAGCCTGGGAGTGAAACTGTTCTAGGCAATGCCTCCTGAAATATCTGTGTACTAGGGACAGAATAGATAAAATAGATTCAAACAGGTAAAACAGAAGTGTTTTGTTGACTTTCTGCTCGGACACAAACGGAACCTTAAGGGACTAGGTCTGGTATGGGGAAAAAGGGCTCTGGCCTAATCCCAGTAAGTCATTATAAGTGTAATTTATGCATTATGGGGATGGACAGCTGAGGTCATAGTAGAAAAAGCAACAATGAATGATCTGAGAGAGCAGGAGGAGCCTTTCTTTTCCCTCTCCTTGGATGTTTTTCTTCCTGTGACCTTGCCTTCTGACCGTTCAGATTTATTTGACTACAGTTTGCTACCAGTTGCCCCACCTCTGAAAACAGCCCTCAGACTGGCTGCCAGTGCCGCTTTGCACGCCCCGTACTGCAATGCCCAGTTAAAGAGTGGGTACGTGACCTCCTTCCTTTTCAATGATAGAGCTGTTTCACAACCCCCAAGCAAGGCAGCTCCCTGCCGTGTTGCCTGTCATTTTTGGAGAAAGTATTCCTGGGAACAGCAAGGCAGAACAGGTACAGTGTTCCTCACCTTGCCGTGTGGTCTCTTCCAAGCACGAAAGCTGGCACCTGCAAATGTGTTTCCAGAGAATTGCACCAGGCTGGCTCCTGCCCTCCAGCAAAGTGCCAGCTCGTCCATGCTCTAAGTGTCACAGTTTTGTCCGCCGCTTGAGTAACTTGCTGCCACCTCTGCACCTTTGGATGGAAATCTTGGGTGAGTTCTGCTGGTAAAGTTGTGTAGGAGATTTTCTGGTCACATGGGGAGTCTCCTGGGTCAAGGCTGGGCTAAGCGCACAAGTCACAGAGAGTCCACCTGAGAAGACACAACTGGGGGATGTGGTCCCCCACTCCAGTCATCCTCCCCTTGCAAGAGCAAAATGTGAACTGAAAGTGATAATGGATTTGAGCAAGCAAAAAATTTAGGATTTTTGCCTTGTCCCTCCCCCTGTTTCCAACATTACATATCATCACTTACTTTTAAGTAGGAAGTTAATCTGTCCTCCTTTACATTCAACAGGCACTTCACCCTGTAGGAAATGCTCAGGATAACAGTGCAAGTGAAAACTACATGATTGCTAATAAGCAGCTCCACCAGTGCTTGCCCGAAGGTACCAGAGTAGTCAGTGTTACTAATAAAGTTAATTACTCCCACTACAAGAGAAATTAGTCAGGGGGAAAAATCAACGTGTATGAACAAGATGATTAGCTGCTGGTTTCACTTTTGCAAATACATTTAATCTACCGTAGTACTTTTATGCTGGTTAACCAGAGTCACAAGGTATTAACGTGCTCCCTCCTTATGAGAGACCAGAGAAAGAATTACAAAACAGTCACTTCCGTTTCAGGCCCTGTCTGATGAACTGTGAATGTATCCAACACCCTCTACACTTTTCTCTCATTTAATAATTGGTGCCATTTCTCTCCTGGCCATCAAACTGTGTTCTGGAGGTAAAGTATTTCATAATGAAAAGCATCTTTAGTGCTGAATTTTTCCAAGAAAAACATCTCTCGTCCACCACCAAGCCCCCGCTTGCTTGAAATAGCAAGAAGCCCCCTCCTCTCCATCAGGCATGAGTTTTCATTGACTTCTGTGACTGTAACTGATTAATCTTCTAGGAAAAACGCAACAGCTGCATTCAGATTTACTTGGCTCTGTTGTCTGATCTGGGAAGTGAATGAGAGAACACAGAAGGAGCCATCACAGAACTGTTTGATTTCTAGGTGCTCTTTTAATGACAATCTCAAGGGTTTTGTTTTTTTCTTTTCTTCTTTTTTTTTTTCAATACAGAAAGTAGGGAGAATGTGCTCTGCAAATAATAACATCCTCCTTCCCTGGGGGTTATATAACTGAGAAACTTTGCTCTGAGACACTGTGTTCCACGCAGGATCTGCATATGTTATAAGAGGTACCAATTATTTCCAGTTCTTGTGCTATTTTTTGTAATATGGATACCATCCAACCCAAGTCAAAGAGGGCATCATGCAAGCATCAGGTGACGAAGCTTCTACTCATACTTATCATTAAGAATAGGAGAAGGGAGGGAAAATGATTAGTGGCTTCCCATTTCTTTCAGTCATTGGTTTACCTTTCCAAATGGTTGTTTTTCATTTGGTTTATGGCATTTCTGTATGACACTTCCTGCAGCTAAGTTGTTCACCTCACCATCAGGAAGGAAAAATCAACACAGAGTGGCCAGGTAACCAAGCACAGAAATCTGACACAAAAGTCCTCCAGCCTGATTGCTCAGAGAAACGCTTGCCTGTAGGCAGTTCAGAAAGAGCTCAGGAACCTTCAGATCTTGGAACGAGAATATGATCTGCATGTGGATAATTTGCAGAAAGAGAAAAGGAGACCGCTTACTGTATTTTTTTAATTACCTCTTGAGGCTGACTTTTGAACAGGTGGTAAGATGAACCACTATACAACCTATGACTAAACTTCTGAAGTGTTCAGGAATTATTGCTACTGTACTATTTCCATTACTGGACTCTTTTAAAAAGGCTACTTTTTACATGTAAATCTATTAGTCAAATGAAAGTAAGGATACATTTCTGAGAGGGAACTTCATCCTTGAGCCACCGGTCCTTTAGAAACAGTAGACTGAATTTACATTTACTTCAAGACATATTTTCCCTCTTTTCAGATTAATATGCAATAATGAGCTTTGAAGTGGGTGTACCTATCATCTGCCTCTTTGCATGGCCAGCATGCTTTGAAGGTGTTATGGTAGGAATGAGAATCCGCTCCTATTTATTTGCTTCTGTGCTCCTTCACGTTGCCTTTTTTCCTCATTTAGTTTTTATTCTCTCCTTCTCCCTTCTTTCTCACATTCTTCTATCTTTTATAAAATTCCATCTTTTCACTGTCATTACCTTTTTCCTTTTTATTGAGTATTTGAACATACAATGATGAGGTAACAGACTGTCACCATCCATAGCTACCACCCTCATAGTATCATAGATTAATCGAGTAATGCAGGATGGAAGGCATCTCTGAAGGGCATCTGATCTGCTCTAGACCCCGTTTTGGGCAGGGCCAACTCTGAAGTTAGGTCAGGTTGTTCAGGGTGATGTCATGCTGAGTATGTCGAAGGAGACACAACCTCTCTGGACAAGATGTCCCAGTCTTTGAATCCTCCATTGTGAAAATTTTTTTCCTCATATCTAATCGGATATCTAATCAAATTTTCCTTGTTGCAGTTTGTGTCTGTTGCCTCTTGTCCTTTCCCTGTGCACCTCCAGAAAGAAGCCTGGCCTCCTCTTCTCTCTATGTTTCTGTAAGGTAGTTAAACACAGCTGTAAGATCTCACCTCTGCTTTCTCTTCTGAAGCCTGATGAACCCCTCCAGGCCTCCCCTTGTACGTCAGGCCTATAACTACTTAGATCACTGCAGAGGTCTGGAACTAGCTATTACACTTATTGTAAGAAAGACAGCATATCCACCACTTAGTGGTGTTCAGGCTCTTCTGAGGAGACTCACTTAAAAAAATGCATGGTGCTCTCATACTACTGAGCTATCATGGAATGGAGGAATCAAAAAATTAACCATAAATTAGTTGTAACCTCAACGGAGTAAAAAGTCCCAGAATTAACCATTGTTAATGAATGTTTTTTCAGCTGCTGCATGATTCTCCAAATAATCTATATTCCAAAAAACATTTCTGATGCTTTTTGATCAGACTAAATACTTGAATGCACAGAAGAGCTTGTGGCTAGGACAATGGGAGTGTCATTTGTGACCTATACAAAATCCTATTGTATGAGACACTGTTTTTGTTTTGAAAAACAGTTTTATTTATGCAGTGTGACCTTGGTGGGGGCTAATTCTTACCTAAAGGAAGTGCTTTGATGGTTGAGTTAGTCAAGTTTTGCAAGAATTACTCCAGCCATTCTATCTCTGGAGCTCTGTTTTTTTAACTCTCATCCCAGCAAGCCATGGAAGAGGATCAAGATGAGCTCAGATGCCAGGAAGTTTTTCAGGATTTTTGTCATTCCTTAATCACTCACAGAACTGATACAGCCAGAGCCCAGGATTACAAGAAGGATTCCTGAGCAGTAGAAACCTTGATGTTAAACAGGAATCAGCTGTGACACACCTTGATGATAGGGTGGAGATAATTTGTTTTGTTATTAATATTTGACATCCAAGTTCATCATGCAGAGAAGGCAACCTCATTGCCTGGAAAAGAGGCTGCAGGCAGCATAGAATCTTACTCACCCCATTGCATAAGGGGCACATTTGCATCCAGATCCTCATCTGGTGATTAAAAGGTGCGTTACACAACCCAGTGAAAGAGCGAGTGCTGTTGGATGACACCCGAACTGTCTCTTCCGGAGCTCCGCCATGAACTCTCCCCCCCAGCTCTGCACGCGTGGGCCGAGGATGTCGTGGTGCCTCCTGCGGCAAGGAGGTGGTTTGTCGGAGGGGAGAGAGGGAGTCGTCTCCCCTGGCCCCACCGCCCTCCCCACCACCCTGCCTCTGGCTGGGACCCTCAGGACAGAGACTGTGGCCTTGGAGGGAGATTGCAGGGCCCCGATGGCGCGGCAGGAGCAGAGAAGGGCGGCTCCACCCCGTGCGGGAGTGGGGTGTCATTAGGAGTGCCCATGCCTGCTCGTCAACAGCCCCCGGCCTCCAACCGCAGCCCGAGTCACCAGCACCTGAATGAAAGTAGTTTTGTTGTTGTTTTGTCCTTTCCAGCCTCTGAAGAGCTCACCCTGCCAGGAGGGCAGGTGGCCGGGCCCGGGCTGCCACGCCGGGCTGCGTCAGGCCAGGCTGGCTGCGCCGTAACCTGACCTCATGGGTGAGGGCTTTCCTTCAGGTCTGGAACTCGCTATCCGTCCAAGTAACGATGGTACCTCATGTACACTGCGCTGCGAATCACCGGATGGTGGAAATCAGAAGCGGGCTGGGATTTCCCCTTTGCTTTCGTCCCAGTGCGACTCCCTTTAGCTTGGCTGCGAGTCCTCAGGTGATTTTCCCAGCCAGATTCAGAAAGTCAGGTGTCGGAGTCAAACTTCTGGTGGCTGCAATAACAGCATGGATGCCATGTCTGCATCAGCGCATTCCTGGGCATGGCAGCCAGCTGGCATGGGGCAGGCTGCATCCACGCTGACAGACCCTTTCAGCCTCCAAAATGGGGCAGGACTTAAGTGTTGGGTGGAGACAACAAGTTTGATTTCTTCTTTGGCCATCACAGCTCAGCGAGGTCGTGGAAAGCAGGCTTCGTTTGATCCATAGTCCCTCAGTTTCCCTGACGGTACTATTGTTAAGGGGTGTTAAAGAAGCTTTTCACTCATTTTGTTCCTCCCCGTACTCTGAATGTTAAAAGGAAGAGAAATACCTCTCATCCCTAATACTCAAATCACAGGAAAGCGCCTGCCCCATTCAGCATTTCATGTCCTGCTTCACACTATAAACAATGATCATTACAAGTTGCACCTTGCTTGTCCTCTGTATTTTTCCCCGTCCTCTTAGACCATAATTGCCATTCCCTCACCCTTATTACTCCACCCTGGCTTAAGGTGCAAAGAATGGCCTTTGTTTGGCAAATAAAGGGTAGGCAGAGCTTTGAAGGAACACATTGCTGTTACCGAGATTCACCCAACATTATGTAGTTGGCTCTTCTAGTTTCTGTTAAAGCCAAGGCTTCAGCCATTTCCAGCAGGGACAGTCAGGAGAGAAGGGCTGTCCTACAGACCAGAATGTCGGACATTCAACTGTATAAAGGGGGAAAAAAAGCTACATAAATGTTTCATTTTCAAGCTCACAATGTGCCGTAAACAATACCAAATAAAAGTGAGTACATACAATATAAAAATAGCCTTTACGGTATCTTTAAAAAACTTTTAGGCATATCGGTTGTAGCCTGTGAACAGGCTACATTGCCAGTTAATCTTCTTTCTGTATACAAATTTGTATATTGACATTTTTAGACTTTTTGAATGAAAGAATTTGTAGCCATAAAAATCCACATATTCCAGATGCACTTTTTAATGCTCTCGGGGCTTGGTTTAAATTGTTTTTCAGATGTACACATAACTTTGGCATTTTAGAATTTGAGGATACATGAATAATTGTGTGTATAATTTTACATAAACAAATGTGCCTGGTGACTGAAAATATAGCTTTCATTCCTGTTATTTGCAAGTAATAAGAATAATTATGAAGATATTGAATAATCTTTTATATATGGGGCTTTAAGTGCAAGAAGTTCATGAAGGTGCAAGATAGCTGGATTGCTATACTGAACATTTTACATAGCTGAACTTTGGGAGACTCTTCCAATTAGAGATTTAAAAATTACACCATTGCACACCTGTGGTCTCAGTTCTTTCACATCTTTTACATAATTCTTGAACGTGTTAAAGGAGATTTCCCCATTGAAAGTGTCACAAAATCAAGTCTGGAACAGGAAGAAGTAGGTGTGATCAGGAACAAGGTCAGTCTGGCTGACTTCAACCAAATAGTCACATCTTTTTTTAAGAGACTATGCGTGCAATAATGCTACATTTGTACCAACACCAAGCTATTGGCGGATAGCTGAAGTCAGATTTGAAAAGAAGGGAAAATCCATTTAGGTCAGGGTTTTCCAAGCTTAGTATGCAACAAAGCATGCAGGCAGAGAAACTAGTCTCACTTCTGGCAGTGGTAATGGGTGCATGTGGGAGTGCTTTGGATGTCTTTCTGTTTCACTCTGAAGACAAAAAAATTGAGTGTGGTGCAAAGATGCCTCCCCTTCAGGAACTACCATGAGTCCAGCTTGTCTACCTAGGCTGGTATGGAATTTATGGTAGGAGTACCTCCAGACACTGGGACAAGGGCTGTCAGATGAAGGCCTCAGTGATGAAGTCTTGCCCTGACAAGGACTTGAGAATGGAAGGAGGCAGTGGCTCCTGGAGGAATATGGAGAAGCAGATAACAAACAGGAACTATAATAGCAAGAGATGGCAATGGTTGTTCTGTGTTTCCCTACAGAGCATGATTCGCGAATGCCATTATCTGTAGAAGCCATCCAGGTCAATCTATATAGTTTCTTGTGATGGACCAAAGATGACCGTCTTCAGCTAATGAGCAGCTCTCTGCTCTCTGTACTTCTACCCTATTTCTTTTTCCCAGATGAAGGCAGCAATAGCAATAGCAATAGCTCCCAGATCTCTGTACCTCCCCCTTCTCTTTTACATAGAGTTGCATCCACCACACTAAACAGCCTAGATTCTATTCTGAAGAGATTCATGTACTAAAGTTTGGGAACCTTCAATCTAAATCACCTCCATTCTTTTTCTTTCTTCTGGAAGACATGTTTTGCCTTGGAGGATCTAACCATGCATAACTTGTCTCCAGACTGCGTTCACCTAAGGGACGTGACCAATCTCTTTCCCAATTGCTTACAAAGCCAATGTTTAGACCTGCTCACATCCAAAACATCCAGTTAGCATAGTCACTCTCTTTCCGTGCCCCCCTCCAAATGGTTACTTATGGCTTCTAGTATTTGTTATGACACATTTAAATCTTTGTTACAAAAGCAAGCCATTAACTATTCCTGGGAGTTTTGTGAATGTGTAGACAAGACACTGACTAGTACAGCAGGAGTGGTTCAGGATATGGTATTTTAGCATTGTATCTCAAGGGTGGCATAAGTACAGGAAGAAAAGAATTGTGGCATATGATGAAAGTTTCCCAACATGGGACGTTATAGCATGATACTACACCAGTGCCCTCCTGGCAGGTACAAATGACATAACTTTGCATTTTACTTTTAAGTCAAAACTTACCCAAAATGTCACATAGACACAGGTGTAAGTGGATATACCTTGGCTGAGATGTTACTTGACTGTGGAGGAAATCTCTGGCAAGTGTAGTTTTGCTCATTGTCTTGAAAACTCCCAAATTTTGGCTGATGATTCTAAAGGAAACCTAAGAAACCTTCTAAGCATGCCCTGTTTCTTCATGTAAAAGGTAAGGCTTGAAAATATGAAACTAGAAATAGAAACTTCAAGCGTGTGGATCCATTAAAGCAGGGCCTAGTCACCCCAGGAGAACAGGATTAAGAAAGCTTGATAAGACTCAGATTTATGGCAGTATCACTTTAAGCCTGTTCTGTCTGATACAGGCATTGAATTATTGGTATTCTGCTACTAAAGGACACTTTAAAAACTTCTAGTTATTAAATAATTCACTTACACAGCGAATTCAGCTATGCTGTTCGTTAAATTATACTGAGAAATACTCAGGCAAACAGTATTTGCTATATATATCTGTAAGTATCATATTGCAGATAGATAAACTTTTGCATGTAGAGTACTGTTTGTAAACTGTTTGTAGGAGGTGTTTGATGGGAAAGAACGCTATGCTTATGTATATGTACGTACATACACATATACATATTTACAAATGTATAAAAGAGAAAGAGAGAAAAAATGTGAATGTGGCACTGTTTTGGGCCTGCCATTCTCAAACACTGAACCATATGTATACAGGTAAGACATCCTGTTACCCTTGTGCTACCTAGTGCCAGGAGGCAGCTCAGAGCACTGTTATTACCCTGACTTACACTTCTTCCATTGCTCATGCCAGACATCCACACATGTACACCATACAGCAGCCCTACACGTTACTACAGATGCTTACCTCAGCTCCACAGTCAACATCTGCAGGGGCAAGACCACAGAAAGAGGTTGTAAGGTCCTCATTATCAATGAACACAACACAAATGGTGAAAGTAACCTTTTATTTGCATGTGATATAGAGACATACACACTGCAAACATATGCCACACATCATAAAAGGACAGGATACTTGGGAGATCGCAGCAAAGAAACATTAGCATCTGCTTCTAATAACCAGCGTAAATAGTACATGCTCTGAGTTTCTCATGGTGTTTCTGAACAGAATTCCAGAAGAGCTGCACACACGGCACAGCCGGGCTCGTTAACACCACCCGCCATCCGCGCGCCGCCGCCAACGGGAACCTGGCCCTGCCTGGCCCTGCTCATGGGGCAGAGCCGATGGGGACAGCTTTGCACCCCACTTCAGCTCGCTCACTCTGCCCTGCCCATCGCTGCTGCAAGGGGAGTGGTGTGCCAGTGGCCAGGCTCACTCAGGCTTGTGAGAAAGCCCATGCCAAAAGAGGTGGAGGGGTGCTCTGGTGAAGAGATGGAGCTTTCTGGCTCCAGGGGTCCCACGGGTGCGGTGTGGGTCCTGTGAGCCACCGCTGCTTGCAGTCTGCAATGCAGCACAACCTGGCACAGAAATGCCAGATTCCTGGAATTACTGTGCTAGGCACAACGTGAAAATGCTCAGAGCATTACTGTCCAGGCAACACTCACAAGCTAAATCTTCTGTAGATTAGGACGCGTTCTGGAGAAATGAGAAAGAATGCAGCCAGCTAAGTAAAGACAGGTGTGCAGCTCTGCTGCCTGGCATGTAAGAATAGAAACGATAGCGGGATGAGATGAAAGCCTTGCTGTGAGCACAGGCTGGCCTGTGGCAACACTGTTGTGACTGTATGTACACAGTGCCATAAAGCAAAACACTTCCTCAGCACACACACCACGGGCAGTTACCAAACTAGCTGGAAATTCATGTATCTACACCAGTTCCCTTGCAGTCACCTCTGGCTTCTAGCTCAGCCCCTCCATCATAAGGCAATTACTTTAACTCTCTTAAACGTCTCATTTCTCTTTGTTAAATATTCTAGGGTTGTTTCAGTCATTTGCTTGGTTTCTGGGTAAAAAAAAACCTGAACCCTTAGTCCTGTACAGCTTACGACCAAAATCATCACACCTAGGACTAGTATACTTGCCAGAAGAGTGGAACCCATTTTCAGCATATCAAGACTTCCTCTGAGCTACATCTGTTAGTGATACGGCAAGTTTTTCTTGCCCCTGCCACATCCAAGAGGCCTGTAAAGAAGGAAGGAAGAATGATATACGCTATGTGTTGTGCTGGGCCGTGGTTTCCTACTAGTGGCAATATTTGCAGCATGTCCTGAACTGGACTGCCCACCGGCAACGTTCACAAGTGGCAACCCACCAACTATTAAGTGCTCTGAATCTCTTTGCCATGCAGTCTGTTTTTAATGGGTGGGATAGCTTTTACTGATGTGTTTACTTCATGAAACATTCAATTAGTCAGATTCATCATCAGCATATTTGCTTGTACTGCCTTTGTGTTGGGTGCTTCATCAAGCTTTTCCTCATGTGCACAGTTTGCCATCTGCTTGTAGGTTGTTCAGAGACTGTGTGAAGATTCTCTCTCTCTGAGAAAATGTGTGCTGGTCCATTGAAGTATTTGCTAGTGATGCAATGGCAGCTGTTATCATCACGTCATATGTGTGCGGGTGGTTGCAATACATGGTATATAGGTTGTCAAAATTTGCCAGGAAGATGTGTTTTTGATTGTGGTATTGTGTGCATGTGTGGTACTGCTGGAGCAGCACGCATAGGACTTGGAATATTACATGAGTACTATGCGTGAGTGCTATATAAACCACATACCAGAGTGGTTACATGCTGTATTGGGTGACAGTAACACCATATTCACACAGCTTTTTCACATATCTCTTTATCAGCTGCCCATTTTCAAGTATTCCTTGGGGCCCTAGCTGTTTCCACGTGTGTGCTGGGCAGTGGTCTTCACCAAGAGCACTCTCACATTTGGAAATCAACTTTTCCTTGCCAGTGCTTTCCTGGCTCTGGGTGCCAACAGTTCAGGCTCTGTGGGACAATGGTTCATTTCCAATGTCTGTCAGGATGTTTATGCTGTTTATGTGTAGGCCTTTGTCACCTGGTATTAATTGGATTGTGCCCTCTCTGCCTTTGAAGGCACAGAAGGCTTCAAACTCCTTTTTATTACACGTGGTGCTGTGGCCTGTAATACTAATCAACTACATTTGGATACACCATGTTGTAAATATGGGATGTGCAGCACCCCACTGCATCTTTGGAGATCAAATGGTCTCATGGTGGCTGAGGCCTTGCCTGCAGTTGTGACTTTCTTCTTTTGCTCAGAAACCTGTCTGCTACACTTTTGCGTTGAGATACTGTTACCTAAACCTGAGGAAGCCTGTAACCACCACAAATTTCATTTGGTCTCCTCCCCTCTTGATTATGCAGAAGTGTTGGTCGTTCTGATATCCTGGATCATTGCTTTGCAAGCAGGTAGCTGTTCAGCATGGCACACACTGTTTATGCTGTATTCCCTGCTTTATTTCTTCTCATCTGTAAAGGCAAATATTTACCTCTAGTGGGTATTGAAAATGAGGTTTATAATCCTGCTTCCACTTAACCAGGCTGGACACTCTAGTGCACGGTCCACACTCATACAGACCTCTTTGGCAAAGGTACCTGACACAGTGAGAAGGGTCCTGACAGCACTAATTAATAGATTATGCTTTATCTCTACTCCGGTGTTTTGCCAGGTTACGACTGAGCTGATAACGGAAGTCTGCACATCGTTGCAGTGCCTGGCCTCCACTCATCTTGTCTGATAGATGCGTTGGCCATCACATACCATCGCATGATCAGCAACATGTCTTTCGATTGCTCATCAAGATTGCTCTGCATTTTTTTCCTTTCCTCTCTTCTGGGTTGAGCAGCCCCCAGGTCACCCATGACCACCGTGCCGGCGGGCACTGGCACTTGGAGTGACGTCACTGCTGCCTGTTGGGGCACAGAAGCTTGGGGCTGATTAAGTTTTAACTTTTGAGTCTGGAGCTATCTGTGTGGGCTCACAGCTGGGGACTACAAAGTGCTATATGGAATTGGCACAGAGAAGAAACACACAGATTGCCTGCTGTCAGGACATCTGTGTCTTTTTATTTTGGGTACATTTAGCACTTACAGTGTTTCACATCTGTCACATATGCAGTATGGCACTGACAGTGGTTACCGTTATATTTACATTTTGCCTTGATCACATTTGTTGTTGTTGTTTACTCTGTCTGCAAAGCCACCTCCTTGGCCGCACACATTTCATTCGTTAGCATCAGGGATGGCTGGCACTGAATGTTACCAGCAGTGGACTTGGTGACACACACATGGCACTAACAATATGGCATTCAGCTAGCGTATCAGCCGTCCTTCATTTATATTCTCTTTACAAATGCCACCTCCCCATTTCTGCCTGGACCTACATCATCTTGTCCTGCATGGCACTTGCATGGCACAGGATAATTGAAGAACAGGCCTATAAGAGAACCCAAGTGGCGTGAAGACCACATTAGTGGCTTAGTTTGTCCCCTGCTCAAAGTACACCCACAACATAAGCTAGTCTGGACAGACATTTGTCTGATCTAGTCTTTAAAAAGTCTAAGCTACTCTTAAAAGCTCTCAGTGACAGCAAATCCAAAATCCCCCTAGGCAATATTTTTCACTCTGTACATGAGAGTGTTTTCTGTAAGCTTTGGCTGGAAATGTAGCTTGTCCTTTGAGACATAGCACGTGACTTCAGAGTCAGCTGCTGATAAGTCTGACGGAAAAGGAAATATAATGATCCATCTCTCTCCCTCCTTCCCAAATGAATTCCTCACTTATTTGCTAACTTCTCTGTCATTTTAAGCGCCAGTCTGGAGTTTTGCTTCGGCATCACCAAAGGCCATCATCCTGTGTTCCGCGATTTAGAGACTTGAAGTTTAAATGATGTGGACACATTCACCTTCTGGACATTTGTGCCTTTGTTCCAGAATATGGCCAGGATTTTTCTTCCGCTTGCAAATTCATGGCCTTTATCCCTCCCTTTATACATCTCATATTCTCAGGTTTGTCCTTTCATTCATCATGGCATATGTTCCCTGATTCTGACCGCATTGCACACAGATTGAGAATAAAGTATTGCCTTTTTATACCATATTGCAGCTACTGTTGCTCCTCTGGTAGGCTTTTATCTGCACTCTGGCTGTCTCTGATTGCAAGCACTATGGAGCTTCCTGATGGGATCAGAAGGAGCAAGTGAGCTCACCAGGAGAGCCATTGGATCGCCTCCTAAATTGACAGCGCTGAGGCTGGATGGACTAGAAGGCAAAGATTAAAAGCTGCAGTGTTTGCTCTGAGGAGAGCAATGAATCTCTAATGGGAGTGGAAATTTGCCATTGCTTTTGCTAGAGAGGTTGAGAAAATGAGGGGAACAAGAGGATGAGATTCCTGGAGCCAAATCTGTCCTTGGAATATATCATATCACAAGCCTTTCTTGTGACAGAATTCTTTCATTATTATTTTTTAATTAAACCGTCCTTAAAAATAATCCTTGCTTTTAAATCACAAGTCAAAAATGCAAATGTGAGCCCTGGGAACTCAAAAGTCTCAGGCTACACAAATTTCTCTCATCCCTGCTATGGAAACAACAAAAGATGAATACACAAGGAATGTCTGTTAAGGATGAGTTTTAATGATCATCTGCAACTTGTTATTCCATAATACATGCCATTAATAAACTGAATTACCCCCAAAAGTCTGTCCTGCGAGAAGTGCTGTATTTCCTGCATCTGCTGCATCTGTTTTATCACATCTCTGCATCCTTCCAAAAGCACTGTGTAACGTGTTAAAAAAGGTTCCAGCACAAAGTAATGACAACTCAGGTATATAATATCTGAGTCTTTCCTCTCCTTCCTTCACAGCCGCTTTATTTCACTTTTTACTGCTTCTGTATGTGAGGAATAGCTTCGAACTGACAAAAGCTCAGTCTGCCTCCTTTCCGCTCTCTGATTGAAAATCTTTGTCTCAATTGTGGGTTCAAAACATTAAACCTCACCCTAGTAAATGGTAGAGTCACCAACAGATTCAAGCCGTCACATGGATTACTTTGCTCCAGGAGTCCTGCTCCAAGGCCACTGAAGTTAATAGAATACTTTTCATTGCCTGCAGTGAAAACTGGCCTGGGCTTATAGTCATGCATAATTAGTGAGTGGGAGATGAAAGGGCCATGTTACCTCCCATTCCCACATTTTTAGTGGACTGTTTTCCCTACCCATGTGGCTGCAAGATTCTCATTCCAATCTGCTCTTATCTTGATTTGGGAGAAAACTGGTTCTCATAATGGTTTCATTGTGCTAAGGTATATATCCCTCTTCACAGAATTAAATTAACCTCTGTCCTGTTCAGATATACTATTATCATCATTACTATTAAATTAGTTGTTTCTGAAGCAACTGCAGACAAGACACCAAGCCAACCCCCCTGGCTGCATTCCACAGGGTGAGCTGCAGCGCACAGTTCCAGCGAATGTGTTGGGAAACGCACCACTGCAGCTTGAAAAGCTCAGGCACGCCTCTCCTCTCTGATGCCTTGCAGCTGCCCTTCATGCCGGTAAGCTGCTTTCTCAGGAAGGTCCTAGAGAGGAGGTCTGAAGAGGTATAGCCTTATGATTACATGCGAGAGGATCCGGAGGTCTCACTTCCCTCCTGTGTCCCTGGTTGCGAGCCAGTTCTTCTGCTCCTTGTGTGTAAAATGGCTGTGTCTTCTGCCTCCTTCCCTTTTTAATTTCTCCAGTATGCTGTCTAACAGACATTGCAACTCCACCTTCAATGCAAGCATAGCTGTCAATATCACCTTTTCCAATCATTCTTTACTACATTGGTAATTCTATGATATACTTAATTAATAATATTTGTATGGTTTTCCTCTATGGAATTATTGTATATTGTATGTCACTGAATTAGATAATCATGAATAGTTTGATATAGGTAATGTTTGTTTCATTTAGAAAAAGTGTATCCCTTGTCGTTAATGTTTTTATAGTGCCATAACTTGTACGTTATATCTTAGGCAAGTCTTAGTTTGGGCTTTTTTGGACTGAGAGCAGTAAAAACCCCATTCTTTGTGTTTTAAGACTTTTGCTTAGACAACTGGCATTCTTACCAGCAAAAATCTGGGCAGAGACTGAACTTTTATTGTAAAAGACGCAAGAGGGAAAGAAATATGCTTTATAAGTGCAAAAAGCCATGACAGAATCCTGGATGTGCAAAAATCAAATAAGGCTAAGAAAGAAGTAAATATATATGTATGACAAATATATATGTATATACGTGTACATAAAGCCAATGTCTTTTTCAAGGACAGGTAATGATTTCATGATGTGAACAGTTGACTTCATTACAATAAGACATATGGTTTCATAAATTCAATACTTATTGTGGGGTATTTGTTCAAATCTTAATGCCACACTGTTCTAGACTTATTGTGATGAGAAATACCAGCTGATGATGAGAAGCAGAGCCAGGAGCGCTAGATCACACCAAGCTTTGCAAGGATCCAGATAGGTGAAGCTGTCAAACAGTCACCAGTACGTTCCAGCAGACACCGTAGTGTGGAAGTGTCTTGGCTGCTCTTCAGCTCTGGTGGCTTGGTACCAATTTAGCATGGTGGAGCAGCCATTTGGTATGAAACCACTATGTCTTTGCCTTACTGGTAAAACTAAAAAATATCACTAAAATCTAGGCATATGGAAAGTACACGGAATGAAATCCTGTACCTTCTGTGATCAATGTGAATTTTGCTACTGGCTTCAAAAGGCCAGGGCTTCACCCAGAAAGTTTTAGTCTCCTTATTTTGAAATAGAAGACACATTTTTAAACTTAATTTATAAAGGAGCCTACCTTAAAGCTTGTTTATATGTATAGTAGTGTTACTAACCAGCTTTTCAAAATGCAAACCTTTATAAATTAATGGTTTCTTTTGTTATTCAGAGAGTAATAATGTAGTAGGTGATTGCATTTTTGAACAAAAAAAAAGAAAAATGGATTTGAATTTCAAGTATTTCCTCAGGTTTTGATTTGAATTCTTGCTTATTGTTGACATTTGTCTGAGCTCTATGCTGACATCAGTGTGATAATATAAAACATCCATAAAGACTCTAACCAGAGTAGAGCTGCTGATACTTACATACGTATAAATTCAAATGTACAGATTTAATCAGCAAAGGAGCTCACCTGAGGCATGTCATTCCTCTGCCCTTCTGTAGTTCTAATGTGTTACTTTTGAGCTACAAAAGCCTGTTTTCAGGGGCTTTTAATTAAGTAACCAAGGCACGTATAAAGCTCAGTGCCCTGGTTCACAATAAATATCAGTTTTTAAAACTTAGTCTCTATTTCTGCTTGGGGAAAAAATAATTAAAACAGTGTAAATTTTGAACTGTACTCTGAATACCTAGTTTCCACTGGACTATATTTTTAGCAGGGAACTATTCCCGACACCCTGGCTTGGGAAGAGGGCTCCAGATAGGGTGGAGAGGCTGCAAGAGGCAGCCATGAGCTGGAAAAATGTGTGTTGAGGGCTTAGGCAGGGCTTTGCTCTGTGTGAGAGTTCATGATATCAGGCTCCAATATTGACTACATTTTATATAATATTTATTTAGGGAATGTTAGATGAGTCGTAAGGTTTTTAACTAGACTTCACTAGAACTTTCATTTCACAAACAATTGACAGTGATCCTGTAAACACTGATTCATGTGCTTGTCTTCATTTATGACAGCAAACGGGGGGCACCCACAGTATGAGAAATGAAGCATGTGCATAAGTTTGTGCAGGATCAGGGCCACAGAGGTGGGTGATACTGATTTCATACTTTTGACCCTAGCCAAAACATTCCTTTTTTTTTAATAGCTTGCTTTTCTTTCTTAATCTGTAAAGCAGTCTTCGGCTGGTGACAGCTGTGAGAATTCTGAAATCCATCATGTACCATGGGGACCTTTTCTGATTTCTGTTGCCTTGTAATACACTTAGAGGAGCACATGGAAAGTGAATAGCCAGAATTTTCTGTTGGTGAAAAGAAACAGAGTCATCCAGATGAAGGAGACCCGAGAGAGCCAACCTCAGAGTCAGAGGAGAGGTCTCATTTTGCTCCAGCAGTTCCTTCACGATTCTGTGAGCATTTTCCCCACATACAGTTGTAGTTTTATCAGCTTTACATTGTTCCCCTGCAAACCTAGCAGGTCATGTGGCCTGTATTCCATTCCTAGCATTTGGGAAGCCCTGTGATAAAGCTACAAAACTCTCCTATTCTTAAAGGGATTGAGATATTGTGGAGTCCCCAAATATGTTTCTCATACACATGTCTGTGGTTCCAATTTGTTTTTCATCACATAAGCATGAGTAACAGAGTTAGTTATATTAGGTGTATTTGATGTAAAATAGTCAACCCTTTTAGATGGTAGGGGGAAGGGAGAAACTTCAATGAGGTTTGTAACTTACTAGAAATGTGTTTTAGAAAGTGAAAACCAGACCTCACATTGATGAAATGATTTAAAATAATTTCATTGAAAAAGTATGCTCTACAAAATTAACACTGTCTGCCTCCTATTCACAGACACACTCATATTTGAAGCAGATAGAGGTTATCCATTTGGACATGTTAGGATTCCCTTTATGGCAAGGAAAATATTCTTGGAATAATAGACATATCAGAGTAGCTGGGCTGAACTGTAAGTCTTCCTGCTGAAACTGCTGGAGAAGGTTTTCCCAGATCAGTGGACAAAACCTGGGAGATAATAATTGCTCACCAGACTCCTGTGCCTGTTTTCTGGGACAATACCTTATACATTTCTTTAGCAGCACAATGCCCTTGCTTCACCTCTGACCTGTTTCTCACCTTGCAAACTATCTTTTATAACCACAGCCTTGAGAGACCCCCTGTTATCTGGGTTGTTGAGGGAGGCTTTCTTATGCTACCTTTCCAGACTATGTGTCTTTACTGTAGATGGAGCCCTCCACGGTGCTTGAAAGTGAGAATATGATTTACCCTAAAAGCCCTGTATCAGCCATGCCTCCATGGAGTCTAAATTCAAGAGACAAACAATATGCAGGCCTCTCCAGCCTGGTCAACAGAGAAAAGTATTCTCAAGAGTCAATCCTTCTACCTGGAGGATGAGTTATTCCAGCTATCTCCTAGATATCTGCTTAGGATGGGAGTTACCTGTCCAACTTTAGACATCTCTAGCTGTCTAAATCAGAGGTGATTATCCAGGCTGTCTTTATAGTCACACCCTAAGACAAATATTTAAAATAATTGGGGTGAATTGCCCCCTGGAGGCTCCTCTCTCTTCTTGTTGACTATTACATGACTAGTGTTAGAGTAAGCAGCTCACTTTGAGATATTTAAACTGAGGTGAGATAAATAAAACCCTTTCAGTAAGTGGTCTGAATACAACCCTGTCTTATTTCTATGGACTGTGTTTCATGCCTCTAGAGTAGTGCACTTGACTCTACTCTAGGAATTCCTCATTCCTTTCTTGAATTTAAGTGGCATATTGCTCCATTTTATTCAACATGGTAAGTGGTCGAAGAACAAGTCTGTGTATCTAGAAAAGACAAAAGCCACTGTGTAATGGAATAGTATGTGCAGTATTGCACTTTTGTCAGCAACCATATTTTCATTCCCCGACACAAATGCATCAGCAATGCAGAGAACAGTGCAAGTTTGAACAACGTGTGCAAAATCAGCAAGAGCATTGAAGTGTGACCCTGGACAGACATTTTTCATCGGTCTTGCTTGGTGACCAGTCGGAATGGGAAATCACCTCTGTAATTCAGCAGCATAGATTTACTTTTGCAGATGGTAGGAGAATTGAAAGCTTTGAAAGCTCCGCAAGAGCCTGAATACTGCCAGGGTTCTTAACATGTCTGAGAGGGAAGATCATCTGCAGTCTTGAACACACTAAGTATAGACAAGAGGTACATAAGCAGTCAAAGATAACACCACTTTGTATCAAGAGCTGCTATCCAGCCCTTCAAAGGAATTTGAACAACTGCTAAGGATTTCTAAAGTCTGCACTTGATTACTGCAGGACTTCAGATACCCCCTCCAAATATTTATGATCCTTCACTACAAATCAGTGGTTTAAAGACACCTAAAAATAACGCTGTAAAAAATTCTGCAAGTATCTTAGATATAGAATTATTATTAGTTTTGTTTCTGTTTTACAGATACATTCTTTGGCCCAAGCTATGTGTTTCAACACTCTCTCCTCACATCAAGGGCTCTTCAGGGCTTTTTCTGTATGTGCTGAAAGACACTTCTTTACCTGAGGCTACTCTGCTAACTTCTTTGAGCACAAAGTATCTGTGGATAATTTAATCACATGAGGCACACTCAGAAGATTTGGCAGATTGTCTCAGGCATTTGGACTTAACCAATAATAACATCCCTGCTCCTAATCCTCCAGGTTTCTTCTAAGTTCTGCTTCTATTTGTTCTTAGTGAAAAGCATGGCATTATCTTACTACAGCAATTTGATTTTCATTATCTAAGTAGGCTGCTGTGTCAGCAAAAAGCAGCAACTTGGAAAGGATGGAAAAGACTGCGAGTCATGGATGAATGAGTGATAGGTGGAGAAATAAAAGAAGATGGAAGAGGGTATGTTGAGTGATTGAGAGAGCCTGGGAAAATAAGGTGAGGTCTGTGGTAATTAGTTAAGAAATATGGCTCTTTGTTTACATGGTTAAATGGGGAAACCTGCCTTTTTCCTGTCACATATAACCTGTGCTTAGATTGCCTAAGTTCAGCTAGAAGCACGCTGTAAAATAGTTTGTTTAGAAGAGGCTAGAGTACTGAGATGACCACAAGATCACGCCTAAGTCATTTGACAAGAAAAACTACCTGGCAAGAAATCATCTACCACCAAGTTCCATTTCAAAATCTGCTTTTGAGATGCATTTCCTCTTACCACAGGAAGAGGCCTGGAAGGTGGGGAAAAATCGATCTGTTACTTATGAACCTTCATTTAGTTATGCTTACAATGCCACAGGCATTTCTTTGGAGATACAAGGTTTCAAGAGATGATATATAGATTGGTATGGGCATAGAGCACAGCATGCTCTTGTTGGTATCTAATTAGCTCCAATTTAAACAATTTTCTGCGCTGTCTTTAACACTTAAAATCTATCATATATCTTTTTCTATGCATAATCCAACGCGCACTGAAAGCAATGGGGCTACATCTACTGTAGTAAATAAAATAAACCAAGGACTATTCTCTGGCTGTGATGCCGAGCGGTGTGGCACAGCATATGTCCCTATTGCTCAGCTTGCTTCTTCTTCCAGAACAGCGTGGCCACAGCCAAATTGCCATTGGGAATGACAACCCATGGGCCTGACCCCTGAATGCTGCCCAGACAGTGTCAGGGAGAGCCAGAACCAAACTGTGGAACTTGCTAAAAATATGTGGGATAGTCCTGTGCCTGTATACCTCCTTAGTTTATTAATACAGATATAGCCTGAGAGTCTTTTGATTGGCATCGGTGGACCACAAGTGGGTGAAAATGAACCATCTACTGTGATGGCCCTGTAACTCCTTGAGATTCCCAGAGCATGGTGCTTACTGGTAAAAGGGACCTCCATCTTAAATGAGAAAAAGGAATTTAAAAGCTGCTTTGGGCATTTTGCCAGCTGCATAGCAACATCTGGTTGGCATTCAGAGGCTTCAGGGGCAGCTAATCCTGCTCTGAGCAGGATTATCATCCCTGTTTAAAATGTACTCTTGGTATGTCTGATGGAGCCGGGATTTTGGCTGTCCAGAGCAGAGGGAAAGAGTGCAAGAAGGGGGGCCTCTGTGACTGTCACATAGCGTTTTGTCCTGGTTTCAGCTGGGATAGAGTTAATTTTCTTTCTAGTAGCTGGTTTAGTGTTACGTTTTGGGTTTAGTATGAGAATAATGTTGATAACACCCTGATGGTTTCAGCTGTTGCTCAGTCGTGTTTAGACTAAGTCAAGGACTTTTCAGCTTCTCCTGCCCAGCCAGCAAGAAGGCTG
>JAVKLA010000014.1:20192332-20210431 GCA_034782735.1 Sagittarius serpentarius | reverse complement strand
TCCTTCCTTCCTTCCTTCCTTCCTTCCTTCCTGCCTTCCGTCTGTTTTTCTTCCTTTGTCCTTTTTCTCTTTTTTCCTTCCCTTCCTTTATCTCTCTCGCTCTCTCTCACTATCTTTCTCTCTTTCTTCCTTACTTTTCTATCTCGCTCACCTTTCTGTCTTTCTTTTTCTCTCTTCAGTGCAATACAAGAGTTAGGTCTCAATAGGAAATCCACCTCCATACTTCCAACAGCACCCTCCCAGACAATTAAGAATTTGTTCCCTCTTCCCCTCCCCCACAACCTCTTTTTTGTTTTGTTTTGTTTTGTTATTGTCAGCTGGTCTCTTGGATTAGGGTTTGCAGCTCTCTCTGGGCTCAGGAAGGCTTGGTAGCTTGGCAGGATTTCTTGCCAGATCACTGATCCTAATGTAAGTGCCAGAATCCTGCAGTTTGCATAATGCTAATTTGCTTTTCAGCCCAACTTGCCAACTCACATGCTGCTTAGCATATCAAGTAGCAGAAGGAACACCATGTGCTCTACCCGGAGCAAGGAACAGAGTAATTGGATAGATACCCACTACCTGAAATTGAAACTAATCTAACCAACCCTGGGTATAACCCTTAATGCACTGTTGAGCTTCTGGTAAGAGGTTATTAGACTGAAACTGTTTCAAGCCAATTAGTTCCTTATTCTCAAACCTCTGACTGTGGAGTTTTCACTGGCATGATAAGGTTACAAATGCTGCCTCATTACAGCAATATTCGTTCACTTAGACCTAGATCCCGCCATCCTTACTCATTGTGAGTAAGGGTAGTAGAACTGGACCTTAATGCTTGTGTTAATGAAATGCTAGACATGTCAGGGTGGGGTGATACTGAGAGATATCACCACACCTAAGGGATGTTGCCAGTCATTGGGCTAAATGCCAAGTACTTTCAGTCGACTAGGCGTGGGGCTATCTCATTGTATTACCACACATTGAAGTGTCTTATTGCAATACTGGTTCTTTCAAAGCAAAACAAAACTAGACTGCCTAGAAAAAAAAACACCACCTCTGTTTTCATTCTAAGCTGCACCCACACTGATGCTAATATAACAGCAGCATGAGTCCAAGAAGGTGGGACTCTTCTCTGAGTTTACCTAAGTGTGTAGATACATAATCTAAACAGGCTGTCCAGGCTCTCTCTCCAATACACAGAGGGAAATGAATACCTCTGAAGAAAGACTGATCCTTGCTGCATGAAACACCTGTCTTAGGGAGGGTGAGATGGACCGCACTTTCAAGGTGCTGGAATCTCACCCTCAGCTGAAGGGCAGCCTGGGCAAGAGGCTCTGAACTGGATCCTTTCAGTCAGCTGAAGTTCTTGGAAGTGTACCTCAAACTTAGTGATAGAAATAGAGCCTGGTTTGCTTTCCGACTGATCGCTTGGTCACAGACAGAGACTGTGGTCACAAGTCTTGCACCAATTAGCTGATGCAACACTCCCAACCCCTCAGGACCAGGACCATGTCTGTGAGACACACCTCTTGACGGCTCCCAAGCAGCGCTGAATAATAAGGGCGCTGTGAGAAGCAGCTTTGATTTTCTCTGTTTGGTCAGCAGGAGAGCAAGTGACCTGGCCCAACAGGCCCTGCAGACACCCTCCTGGGAATGCAGCTTGCTGGTTTGTGCAATGGGCTCGCTCACAGGTACTTGGTGAGCAACTTGCTGCTGACATTGTCCCAACGCCCAGCGAGCGGCCCCTCAGCATGTGGGAAGGGCTTCAGAGGAGTGCTGAGCACACAATCTCTAATCTAGGAGGTGTGGAGATTAGAGGGAAATTGGGCAAGGAATTTACAATGAACGCTACGAAATAAATTGGCCAAGATGTAAGCAAGAATTAATGCCCAAATAATATTGCTTTAATTTCTTGGTCTTCTATGCTTGGATGTGGTTTTGTCTGGAAAGTGTAGAGGTGAAATTCTCCCAAATTTGTCTCTCTACTTTGTCCTGTGTGATACCTTCCCCTGTGATCCTCTCCATTTTAATAAAACTCCAAATATGTGGAAGGGCCAGGGCTGGAGGGATTCATTGCCGCTCCGTCAAAGCAATGGCTATGTATTGAGAAACTGCAAGACATTTCCCATAAAGCACTATCTCTACATAAAGGCTTGCTTTCTAGGAAAAATCCTTTGGCAAGGGGCAATATCAAAAGATAGGATATGTCCTCTGGGCAGACCCTTCTTGCTTCAGGCTGGTTTGGCTTGATCACTTGGGTTTGGAGGACCACAGAAAGATTAAAATTATAACAACTGACAGGCCAATGAAAGGGGAGTATTGAGAAGAGCAATACTTTTTTAGAGCACCCACTTTCTTAGGGCTTTTGAGGCCTGAGAAAAAATGTCAAAATCTAGCCATTTGCTTTTTCATTAGAGATGTGCACTTGCTGTCTCACGGCACAGAGCTTTTGAACTCAAGTCAAAGGTGCGAGTTGCTCCCGCTGTTGAAGACATCAGTGGAGGAACACGGCAATGGGAAACTATCCTTTCACAGGAATCACTCTCTAAGTCACTGCCCACTTTTCCCTATTTAAGGCATGTGGTAGATGTATATGAAAATATATTAGTTTTTCAGCGTGATATAGTTTTAAATAATTCCAGAAGATGGGGCCCCAAAATTGCTGGCTTTCAAGCAATTGGCTTCATTGGGATGTCTGGATTTACTAGGCCTCCTCAGGTAGTACAGTAACGCATGTGCTTATGGGATTACATGATAGGAGAATTAGATCACACAAAAAAACCTGCCCAGCAGCTGGGTCCCGGGGATGAAGTCTTGCAGAAAGTGTTCTAGTGTGGGAAAGTGTGGGAAAATATGGGATCGATGCTAAACTTTTAGAAATCTCTGTGGTTAGTTATGTTTCTAGTGAGTGTGAGGTTAAGAGAGAAGGAAACCCCATTATGAACAGAAAATGATTTCTCAGGAATTGCTCTCGAAAGAAACAGTCACCGTAAAGCTCTATTTCCTTTCTTTTAGCATGCATACATTTGTCCTCTTTAGAATCTCTGATTGTTCAGCTGAAGAAGGTAGTAATTGCCCACCCCAGTGATTCAGCATTCTGGGGATTTCCCAAAAGTGGTTTGAGTTGAGCTATGGTTTCTGCCAGCCTTTTCCAGCCTTAAAAAAGTCCTTTACTCCCTAAAATGGGCAAACTTATTTTCTTTCTTAATTCAAAGATAGAAAGGGCATTTGATTAACACTGATGATAGACTATGACTGTCTGATGTATGTAAATATGATTTTATCAGAGAGCTAAAAATGCTACTTTTATTCCCTGTAGAAAATATTGCTTTCCTACTGTATTTTACATACTTGTGTCAAACACATAGGGTATAGTACTAGGTTACAAGGTATTGTATTGTAGCTTAACAGCCAAGAAAACTGATCAGTTTAAGAGAGTCAGAATATAAACACAGGAAAGAAAGTAACTCAAGAGTGGAAACTAATGAAAAGGAGAGGGTCAGTACAGTAAAAGATGTGTGTGAGTGAATTGCGAATAACTAAATCAGCCAGGCAAAGCACTATAGTGCTTTGCAACGATTCTCTGTTGCCATATTCTTAAATACTTTCTTACCTCCTACTTTCTTTCTAGTATCCCCAAGCTACCTACTGCTGTAATATTCAAATAGTGATGATTTTCATTTTCTATTTAGCTATTAAAGTCTTTCCTCCTCCGTGCTGTGTGTGTATGTTAAAACTCAAGCTAGATATTGGAAGCTAAAAGAGGTTATAAAACATTTTTCTTTTTTCCTTGATTTTTAGGCTTGCTGGATCTCGTGTGTGTACATGTGTATGCATGTGTGTATGGCTAGCCTCTGGTACAAATTAAAGTAGCCACACAGAAGGACACAAAAGGCACTTAGCCAGGATGAAGGATCTGTCCCCATTGTTTCCTCAGAGTGTTGGATCCAACATCCTTTGACTCATAATATATTTAATTAAAAAAAAAAAATCCTAGCAACCCGGAATTAAAACCATTGTTGTTGCTAGAAATTGAATGCGCAAGGAACAAGAGAATGGGTGTCTAATGTGTTACGATTACTTTTCAGGATATTATAAGCTTTGCTCCCAGCGAACCCAATGGGAAAATTCCCAGTGACGTCAGTGATGCACAAACGGGTTCACAGCCCTTACTCAGGGTAGGTTCCCGTTGCAATCAGTAGGTGTGGGTAAGCAGAGAAATCCCGTTGGAATGAAAAAAAAAAATTACTTTTCAAAGATTATCATCAGCATGAGCAATCTCAGTAAAGTCCTAATGACTGTTGTTAACAAACTGTGTTTTATTAAGTTTCCTGTAAAACAATGTGCTTTGGAGGCAGGGGGGGTAATTGTCATTCCAGTGAATCAGCTACTCTGGGAATTTCCAAAAGGTGCGGTTAGCTCGGAAGACTGTGGTGTTTGCCACATTTTTCCTTCCTAAGGCTAATCTCTGTAATTCAAATTAATTTGCAACCATTTAGTTTTGAATCTAGAGTTAATATAATTGATTATGCCCTATTATTCATAAATCCACCAAAGGCACAGACAATGGCAACAACTATAGAAAAAGACTAGGTATTAAGTGGAATCCATTTATTACAAATTCTGAGATTTGTCAGACAGTTCAACACTCCAAATTCATCCAGCAAGAAAATGAGGTTGTCCAGATCATGGGTAGAAGATGAAGCCAGCACATCTGCAACGTGAGGGTGCCACCAGGCAGCAGGGAGAACACAGAAAAGGGGCTGCCCGGATGAGTCCCTGAAGTGAACACCACTCAGGAAAGGAAAATTTAAGGGAACTATTCACATGGAAGACATGCGAAGAGCAACCCCAAATAGCCAGGGATTGCAGTAGCTTGTTCACCTCCCAGGTGGGAAAGATTAATACAGAAAATGACAGTATTTTTATTTCTACCATGAACGCCTAACTTTTAAGAAAGGAATTATCTTCAGAAGTGTAGCAGAAGCAACATTTTAACTATTACCCATATATATTTGACTAAGAAACTACTATTGTTAGCGTCCAAGAAACATGGCAAATTCTTCCCAGCTGTATTTTTGTATTATAATAATTTTCCATTACAGAGGTGACTGTTGCTCCAAGCCAGAGTATGTAAAGCAGCCAAGATTTGACTCTCCAGGCTCTGCCATGCACAATACTAAGCACCTCATGCATGATGCTGACGTTTCTCCATACTTATAGACTTCCCTGGGAGTTGAAGGCACTCAGTACTGCCTGGGAGGAAGAGATCTGTGTGTGGCAGAAAACGTTAGCATATTAGGAAAGTAAATGGAGATGATTTAATGATGAGACTACTGCTTCTCATGCTGACCAGCATTGTTTCATTGTTTCCTTGTGTTCCCTCGTCAGTCGGCATCTATCTTGTGCCTCATGGTGAGTGTGGACTGCAAGCTCTCTGGGGCAAGCGCTGGCCTTTGGTGCGGTGGTCATGCGGAGCAATAGCCAGGTGCCTCAATCACAGCAACCACAAGCTCCTGCAATGACGCAACGGCGGCTCCCTTCCTTCGTGTGATTGCTCAGCCTGTTTACATCTGTCAAGCCTTTTATAAAAGCTGTGATGCTAGCAAGGGCTGTTTTGGGGCTGTAGGTTTTTTGGGGGTTGTTTTTTGTTTTTGTTTTTGTTTTTGTTTTTTTTTAAATTGTTTTGAAGGCTCTTTTTAGTTAAAAAGTGTTTGCCACCACAGTTAAGACATGGACTGGATTAAAGTTCAAAACCAGCTCACGTCAGCAAGTGGATGGAAATTGTTACCATCTGACAGCTGGTGGCCTGGAAGGAAAATGTAAAAGTCACTGCATGAAGGATCGGTTCAGGGCAGTGCCACAAGAAATGACACGGCTTTGTTTTATATCCTGGGAGCGCAGCTCTCTGTTCTGCCTGAGTTGTGCTCAGAGGAAGTGGGCATGGAGACTAGTGAAACTCGCTGCACCTCTCTGGCTGCAGTGGCTGGGCCTTACAATGTATTAAACCTGTGCAGGAGAAGCTGTAGTTTGTGCCGCTTGTGATTATGTGGCAAGACAGTAGGGTGGCAAGCCTGGTTCAGGTCACCAAGACTTCTTTGCTGCCTTTCAACCCCCTAAGTCCTCCTCCCAGCCTTTGTCTCATCAACCTCGACTGGCAAAAAACTGAATTAAAGAGGAAAAATTCTTTTCTTTTCACCTCCGGCTGTTTTAATAATGGGCCAGTTTTATTATTTGTTATAAGAATAACCTAGAAATGCTAAATGCCAGAACGTCTCATACTAACTCATGTGCTTTTAAATACCTGTTAGACGCCATTACAGATTACGTAGTACAGATAAGACAGACCAGGCAAAGGCTGCAGAATTAACTGACCCACCTGAGGTCACCCAGGGTATAAATGGCAACACCGGGAATGGCACTGGGATTGCAGAATGCATGTTGCAGATGCATATCTTTTGGCCCCAGCAATGCCAGCTAAAGAAATGAATGCCTGGAACTTCTGATGTGGCAGAGGGTCGTGCTGCCATCCAGAGGGACTCCAACAGGCTGGAGAAATGGGCTGACGGGAACCTCATGAAGTTCAACAAGGGGAAGTGTGAAGACCTGCACCTGGGGAGGAATAACCCAAGTTATTCCCACGCACCAGTACATGCTGAGAGCTGACCAGCTGGAAGACAGCTTTGCAGAGCAGGACCTGGAGGTCCTGGTGGACACCAAGTTGGACATAAGCCAGCAATGTCACATTGCAGAAAAGAAGGCAAACTCTGTCCTGGGCTGCATTAGGAGAAGTGTTGCCAGCAGGTCAAGGGAGGTGATCCTTCCCCTCCTTTCAGCACTGATGAGGCTATGCCCAGATTACTGTCTCCAGTTCTGGGATCCTCAGTACAAGAGAGAGAGGGACATACTAGAGGGAGGCCAGCAAAGGGCCACTAAGATGATTAAAGGTCTGGAGCAAGAATTGCCGAAGGCTCAAACAGCACACCTTTGCCACTGCTGAAGACACCCCTAAAGCAAAAGTGGGGACCAGAGCAGCTCTCTTAGAAGGAAAGGCTGAGAGAGCTGGGACTTCATCCTGGAGAAGAGAAGGCTCAGGGGGGATCTCATCAATGTATATAAATATCTGAAGGGAGCATGCAAAGAGAGTGAGGCCAGGCTCTTTTCAGTGACAGGCCCAGGGGCAATGAGCACAAATTGAAACACAGGAGGTTCTGTCTGAACATCAGGAAACACTTTTTTATTGTTAGGGTGACTGAGCACTGTCCCAGGTTGTCCAGAGAGGTTGCGGAGTCTCCTTGGCAATATTCAAAAGCCATCTGGACATGGTCCGTGACAACCTTGCTCTAGGTGGCCCTGCTTGAGCAAGGGGTTGGACCAGATGACTTCCAGAGGTACCTTCCAACCTCAGCCACACTGTGATTCTGTTTATGTGAATCCACACCTAGACGCTATGCAGCGCCTTTCACCCTGCCAGCACACATTCCTGCCTTCCCAAAATGTACAAGCCTGATGCAGATGTGAAGACATCCCAATGAATATCATAGTGAGCTGTGTAATCTTGAACAGCACTTTTTTGTTGATCCAGGTTATTTTCACTGGATAGTTTAAGGAGTGAACATAAGAGCATTTGAAGAGGCTGACAGAATATGAGGTGAGTTCTGGAGGGAGGGTGGTGGCCAGCAGCCAGGGCTAGGCTGGGTCCAGTTACCTGTTACCTCTGTAACCAGTGCAGTTGCATTAGAAAGGCATATATGGGCTCAGTGCCCTCACCTCTGAGCTGCTGTGTTAAAGAAGTACTAGGAAATGGAAGCCAAAAGAACAAGAGAGCCAACAAACTACTGTAAAACTCAAGAACTTTCCAAATGAGCTAAGGAAAACAAACTTCAAGATAATAAACTGTAGTGACAGCATTTACTCCTGAATTAAAATGTCTGGGGATGGAAGAGGTCAAATAAATTGTTGCCTGTGGCTTCCTTACTGCAGAGGATGTGCTTGAAATGTTCAAGAGTGAAAGTACAGGCAGCCTGCTTACGTAATCAGGCAGATTACATGAAGGCAGAAAGCACATCCACATATTTCAGGAGGAAATATGTTTTCTTAGAGGAAAAGAGATGAACGTGATAACTGAGAAAAACACTTCATCCCGGATAAACCCCAAAATAAAGTTCTTTGGAATCCAGATCACCTTCTAATGATGAAATAAGAAATACCATAGACTATTGGATCTGGCAACTGGCACATAGGGCCATTGTTTTATCATTGCTGTCCATGTTCTGCCCACAACTGTCTACAGGGTACATGTTTACACAAGTCATATTTGCATTGAGAAAAGTAATCCCTGATTTTTGTCTGTGATCCGCTCTCATAGAGGTTTGCATTCTGCATTGTTTACATATTTGGGGATACTCAGTATTTTAAAAGGCAGATCTCAGAATCTTAATCCTAAAGCAGGCATAGTTATTGTGAGTTTTTTTCTAATCAGATGGACAAAAATATCTAGCATCTCTCCCTTTGGATTTTAAATAATAAATTCATAATAAATATATGTTAACTTACTCTTCTTGTGCTACCTTACCTTCTGCAAAACCTAATGTGTTGTTTTTGGATTTGTGTCAGTGTCAATCAGTTATGCTAGATAGGGAAGGCAGGTTTGTTGTCCAAAAAAAACCCCAAAAGAAGACAAGACAGGTCTCGTAATAGAAACCAAAATCCAAAGCACATGATTTCTTCTCTGTGTATGATTTACCTTGTGGTGACTGAAGGTTTGCTCATGAGGGCGGAGAGATGAACTGAGGGACTGATCAATTTAGCAATTAATGCATTCCTGTGCTGTGCAGGACAGCAACACTGATGCCCTTGACTTGGCATGGAAATTAAATGAATCTGAGACATCTTGATTTTTCCTATCTTGCTTAGCCAGTTACAAAGCAGTTGGGAGGTGGAGAGTGCTCTAATTTTACCTTTATTTTTATCTTCTTACCATATTCCTCAGTCTATATTTTGTAATTTGTAATTTGTTGTAATCCTGTATTTTGTAATCCTGTAATTTGTTGCAAGAGCAAAACTCAACGTGAAGTCCAACGTTTAGCAGTATCTAGATCATCTGGTAGGCTAGCTTCATGCAGGGCATTGGATTTTGTTCTGGGCACCACATTTGAATGAAATATATTCAGGCTAATTAGAAAGGATTCAAAGAAGTGTAGCAAAAATAAAGCTATAGTACAAGGACTATGTTCAGCACAGAAAAAAGGAGGGGGAGGCAGAAGAGCTGTCTGCTGAAACATGAAGTCATGCTAAAGTGCAGAGCCCAAATAACAGGTTTTAGTATTTGCATTGAAACTATTAGGTTAAATAAATATTAGAAACATTACAGTGGATAAATTCCTACTTAATCTATCCGTAATTGCCTTCAAAGAGAAAGCCCCACAAAAATTATTAGGCGATACAAGCACTTAGGGAGGAAGTAAAGGGTGGAACAACTGCCTAAGCTAGTAGCAGGTCTTAACAGAGCTCCATAAAATGTGCGGTACTGCATTACTGATGCAATGACATTTTTAATGCCTGTTTGGTTCTGGGACTGTGTGCAGATGCCCAGGTAGTGCTTGTGTTTTCTTGGAGGTTCCAGTGCTGGTGCTTGATGTGAACGCTTCGGACCCCACTTGTACACCCCACTTCCTCTGAGAGCATTGACAGTGGAAGTGACTAGTAAAGACAGACATGTAGGGAGAGGAATTGTGGCTTTGCTTAAGGGTATCTTTTGTCTGCACTGTATGGTCAAGGGCATTAGAAAATGCCCCTTGAAGTGACTGGTCTTTTGGCTTTACGAAGTGAACACAGTGTTCCCTGTTGAAGAATTTCCAGCCTGACCAGGAATAATAGAAATACTTAGAAAAGATGATGTTTTCTTTGAAAGAGTAAGGCAAATTGCTTCCAAAGAAATAAAGTATTAATTTGGACTGTGGTTCACATTTACCACCTCTGTGACAACAATAGGAACATCCTTGTTTGCACTTCTACAGCCCCTTACAGTTGCATATATCAAAAGCTCTTTAAATACTGAGTTAACATCTTCTGCAGTTTTCAAATGGCGGAACAGAGCAGAATTAGGTGAGGTCAAGGGCTTATAAAAAGGGGCAACACTACTATGCAGAAAGTGCAGACTGCCTGTTTTGCCAGCAGTCCGTGTCGATTCCCACAGTTTAACAATAACTAGCATTGAGACTCATTTAACAACAAAAGAAAATGAACTCTGCACGGGGGATCCTCCTGTGGCATTCACTGTAATTAGTAACATTAGTGACACTCTATTATTTTATCTTCATCATTTGTGAAGTTGTCTTAGTCACTTTTTTAAAATCCAAAAGAAAACTAATACTATCATCCTGTACGTACATTTCACATCCCCCTTTTAAAAACAGAAATAAATAAGAAAATAAGTCTCAGCAACGTGAATGCATTGGGTGAGGCTTTTGAACCAATCTGAAGAGCTGAAGGCTAAATCCACAAAAGAAGGCTTATCTATGTATTCAACTTTGCCTTTAAACATGTGAGTCTAAAATTGCCAACCTCCAACACCCTTGGTAAGCCACCACCTAATCCTGAAGGCCTTCCAAATCCCTAGGTTTTCAGCAACAAATTCCTCCAGATGCCCGTGTACTCAGCAGTAGCAGCACTGATCTTATCTATGTTATGCTTCCCCGGTATTGATAGGCAAAGAGTGTCTTCTGGGATCCTCACCCCAGCAGCCTTTTAGAAAATACCTGAAATATCACCTACCACCCAAAATATGGCCAACAGAAGAAGGGTTATGCCTTCCCCCTCCACTATGTCTAGTCATGGGAGAGAAATGGTGTAAGAGAAGGTTAGAGTCAGTCTTTGAAGGAAATTCAAGTAGGTGCCCTCCCATGACCATTGCCAACTGTTGATGCCTCTGAGCTTCGTTATCTTTAGCAAAGGTCCTCAACTTTTCCCAAACTTAGAATCCATAAAAGGGAGAGAAAAGGAGAGAGAACAAACATGTGGATATAACTCCCTAGCCTGAGGGTGGGATGTTTGGTATGGGAAGGTGGCCTTTATGCCTGTTCTGCTCATCACACACTATGCAATGGTAAGACATCAGTGGAACAAAGAATGAAGCTACGGGCTCTCATTTTGCACGTGAGTGCACTGGGTAACGGAGGTGTGCTTTAGTCACCTCTTGCTCAATGAACACTTACTTCAAGGAACAGCTTCCATAAAATGAAATGGCAGGCTTCTCCATCTCCCCCAGTACTCTCACATTTAGGGCTGTTTGAATGGTAACTGATGTGGATTTAGGTCCTCAAACAGATGAGACTTCACCACCTGAATTGTTCTTCCTGAGAGACTGTCCTCAACAATGAGCTACGGCGTAAAAGAGGAGGGATGGCAACATAATTTTTTTCTCCCCTTACTTAGGCCATGTTTTCAAAAAGAGAACTGATTGTGGCCTTGCAGACTGGCTCACCTCAGAGCCTTAGGAGACATGAACCCTGCAGTACTATTTTAGAATGTTGTGAAGTGTAATTGTTACACACTCACAGGCACTTTTCTGCACCCACTGCCAAGGCATCACTACCCCTGGGCTCTACCATAGTACATATATGAATAACGGGACAAAGCAATGGGTTTTTGCGTTCTATGTTCACTACACCTCTGGACTAGAAACATATCTAGCAGGTCACGTTCAGCTATTTCCTTATTTTTAAATATCATTCTTGGTGCATTTACAAGCTTTCAAAGGTGCCAACTCCTGCTTTATGTACCAAGAAGGCACAGCAGAGGGAAAGACCCCTTTTCCCTCTCTGGGATGTTTTATATCTGTCCAAGAGAAAAAAACACACAAATTTTCAGCCCATTTTCCAGCCTTTCTAGAGTCACAAGTGATTATTAAGATTAAGTTTAATGTTGACTTTTCTAAGACTTCTTTTCCGATTAGGAAATGAAATGAAAACAGCAGGCAGGATCATGAGGATCTTTGGACATTGGTGACACCTCAATCTTTCTTGTCCTCTGCCTGAGGCATGCAGCACTTCAGAGAAGAGAATGCTTCAAGAATTAATTTTGCTCAGTACAGACCTACATCTATTATAGATATATATAATAACTCTACTATAGAGACTGAAGAGAGGATTTCACCAGTCCTCTGGGCTCTAGTGAAAAATAAAAGTGTGGTACAGTGTAATGTTATGCATGCTACACTGCCTTACTCCCATCTAGACCTCTTTAAAAGAAGGCCTCCTGAGTTGTCATGGGAGTGTGTTGTAAAAGTAAGAAAAAATTATTAAAAGGTAGGTATGCTTAGGGAAGGTAGTAAAAATGAGTGGGAAATCTAGTATTTTGTTTAGTGTATTCTCATAGACAAAAACAGAAGCTGTACTTTTAAGCCTTTGGACCTAGTTTAATTAGTATTGTATGTACATTTAAAATGTTAGACTTCCAATAGAGAAAGACCAATTCCATCAGCCAATATTTGTTACAAGCAGTGCAGAACTGACACAATTGTGTGCTTGCAGTATAAAACCCAACTCATGGCTTTAGCATTAGACAACTGACTGAATGAGGGCAGAGAGGTGCCATTACTAGGCTTCCAAGTTGTAGTAATGTCTGAGTTTCATTTATGTATTTACTGTTATCTTGACCATCTCCTTTAATAGAACTGCAGGAGGAAATATACTCCAGAAGTACTGTGAGTAGCTGTTTGTGGTTATCTCACATCATCATCCCCAACTCAAAAAGTCACTCAGACAGAGGATCCGAAAGAAACTTAATTTTAAAACACATGGACGCTTGACTACACAACTAGAGTACCTGGCTCTCATGTAACCTGAGAGCAACCCTACCTTGGCTCACCAGCGGGTCTTTGTCCTCTCCTGCTGCCAATGGCATTCCCATGCCAGCTGAGAGGACATCAGACATAGAGATTCATTTCTAAAGATGTAGAGAAGTTCATCTGGTTGGGACCAGGTTTCAGCTACAGAGCAACCTCCTGCCTTTAGGGTGCATGCCAGGTTATAACGGTTATAACCCTATTTTGCCAAGCTGTGAAACCACAGCCTTTGTATGCTCCAAGAATCAAGTGTAGGAGGAATATGAAAACACAAACTCTGTGTCTTGATGTTGATGTTGCTGTCTTCTTAGGCAGTGAAATGAGTATACGAGGATCCATGACAGGATGGATCCAGTGATCTATCCAGAACAAATGGTTCTACCGGAAGTGTGAGCACTTTATGACTGCACCACAAGTACCAACCATAGGCTCATTTCCACCCCGGCCATATCAAGTTGGCCACATATGCTCTGTCTGCTGTGAGGAAATCCCTTGCTTTCCCTCTAGTCCTGCAGCAACCCCAGCATGTAGGAGTGGTGAGAGCATTACAGCTTTGGTGCTGCTGCAACATTCTACCTTAGGGCAGGTGTATATTGTACACTAACAAAAAAGGCTGTATCTACAACAGCCAGAGTCTCCAAAATTGCTCTGGAAGTGAGGCTGGTGAGAGGTTTCCAGAGGCTGGTAGGGCGAGAGAGGCAGAATAGTGGTAGGATGGGCTGGTGCCTCCATCCAGCCCGTGCACAGGAGGCGGCATCGCTCTGGCACCCTGAGGCTTTTGCAGCCTATCAAGGGCCATAAGGACATCCTTGCCTTCTCCCTCGCTGTGGCCTGAGGCCCACGGTCACACTGTTAGTGCCCCACACCAAGCCCACCCTCCCCTCCTGAGCTGGCCAGCATCTCCCTGTGCCCTGACAGCTGGTCTTGTAATGTTGCTGCACAGGGGCTGCCAAGCTCATTGCTCCCTGAGACTCATCCATGGCTCAGCCTCAGTCAGCTCTTTTGATTTATTTTCACTTCAGTCAAATACTTCTGCCATGACTATTAGCACAACGTTAACAAAATTTCTATTTCCATTCAGTTCTCTGTTGTTGTGAACTGCATTTCTCTGGTAGGTATTTGTTTTTGCAATCATAGTGATGAAACACATTTACTGGTTGTAGCAGTTACAGGAATTCTAAATAAATATCTGTCTTTGTTTAATTTCAGTAAATCGGGACATTTCACTAGCATCATAATAATAGGGATTTGGGGAATACTATGTGTCCGTGAAATAATTCTTGAAGCAATTTATTCTTGCATCAGCGCAAAACTCCCTTCAATTTGGGCTATTCCCAGAAGATAAGGGACTAGTTTTCTAAACTAGCGGATTTTATTTTTTATTTTTATTTTTTTCCAGATTTTGCTCTGGGTTTTGTATCTGTTTTGGTTTTGCAGCTTAGATGTGTGGAAATATGTAATTGCGGTTTTCCTCTGGGAGTAAGTGTACTATTGATAGCAGTTAGCCTTCCTAACCTCCAGGTTAGCCTCCATCTCTGAAAGGTACCAATACTGCCAGTGTGATCAATATCACCTTACCACTCCCTAGAAAAACACAGAGA
Organism: Sagittarius serpentarius; assembly: GCA_034782735.1. NCBI lineage: Eukaryota > Metazoa > Chordata > Aves > Accipitriformes > Sagittariidae > Sagittarius > Sagittarius serpentarius. Next base: position 20,196,004 of record JAVKLA010000014.1, on the reverse strand, counting down.
TGTTGTATACAGTGTAAATGGGCCTGGTTTTGGTAATATTGTTATCCTGGCTTCCCTTCTGAATTTACTTTTTATATATTCCCAGATAGTAGGCTGACGCTGTCCAAATTTATGCCTTGTTAACCCTTCCTAGGTGAATGGGAATGAATACATGTAACTGAGAGGTGAATTTAGGAGGATATGAAGGGGACTGTAAAATGATGAAAACATAGGTAATGTTTGATCAGTGTTTTCTTTTTAAAAAACATAACCCTCTTTGTGCTTCTTGCTGCAGTGGTACAAACGTTGATTTTGTTCCATCATTTGGTGCAGTCTTTTTTTTATTCTTTATTTTTTTGTATATTGTTTAAAAAGTAATTTCAAATTACATTGCAAATGTAGAAAAGCTATGCAGTTGTGAAATATTGTTTGGCAATGTTGACCATTTTCACAGATTGAGGCATTTCATTGATTTCATACATCTGAAATCCAGGGATTAGTCTCTGAGAAATTATTTCCCCACCGCTCCCACTTTGATGGAAGGGATCTATTGTTTTGGGGGCATGTCTGAACACATGGGATGCCTGTTTCTGGGAGAACTCTGTCATTCAAATGAGATGATATGAAAGGCAGAGTGTGTAAACTACAGCTGTGGAGAAGCAGATTGTAGCTAATGGATCCAGATTTTGCCAGGACTCATCTGGATAACTTGACTTTGCGTTGAGCTGCTGCAAGCAACAACAACAACAAACTCCTTTCCATGTACCCTTGACTTGGATTGTTTCTTAAATCTGCCTATGGAAATTTGTCCCTCAAAGTCTTCTCAAAAGCAGCTAAATTAATTACGCAATTTTTTTCAGGACAATTATGATTCATAACGGTACAGAATACGGGCTTTATTATGTTGCTTTTATGTATGGGTATCTACCACTGAAATCTATGGGGATTGTTCTGTGAGAAAAGTCCTCACGACCCTGCCGAAAAAATTGTATGTTTTAGGGCTGCAAATGGTGTATATTAATAGGAAAATTCAATTTGTTTTTCTCTTCATCCTTCAATAACATGTGAAGAAAACAACATGGTCTAAACCTAACTACAGTATTCGTGCTGGCCAACAACCCGCTATTGCGCCACACACAAAATTCCCATTGAGGTCAATGGCAGTGCCCTGAGCAGAGTGTCTCTTGGACTCAGCCCGTTTTTGTGTGCGTGTATGTGTGCGTGCATGTGTCTGTGTCTGTGTGTGTGTGTGTGTGTGTTGAGTAATAATTTTCCACACCAGAAAAGAAAAAACCAAACCCAAAAAACTTTGTTGTCATGCTATCTTACAAGGAAGCTCGTTTCACCCACACAGAGTTGAAAGCACATACCACTCTGTTACAGCACATAAACACTGTTATCACGCTAGTTGCAGAAAGAGCACTGTCACTGGGACATTTTATAGGCATGGGCTTTTATACTATTCAGCAAGCTATTGAAAATTAAAATGTAATTAGTGTAGCAAAACAATAGTTTGCATCTTTTAATTACTGCTCCATTTTTTTGACAGAATGTTTTAATTATTGTTTTTTCTTCTGTTCTGTTTTTATTGATTTGGTGCCAGTTCAATTGTGTTACCAAGACCTCCCAGTACTCAATGAATTTACCTCAGGGGATTCTGCCTTCTTCATTGTTTTAAAATAAACCAGATCTCCAACTACCTACAAAACAAAATTAGAAGTGGAGGAAGAAAGAAAGAAAGGCAGAAAGAACGGGAGAAAGAGAGAAAGAAGGAAAGAGGGGCAGGAAGGGAAGAAGGGAGGGCAGGAGGGTAGAAGGAAGGACAGAAGGACAGAAGGAAGGAGAAGGAGAGAGAGAAAAAGGAAGGAAGGGAGGAAGGAAGGGAGGAAGGAAGGAAGGAAGGAAGGAAGGAAGGAAGGAAGGAAGGAAGGAAGGAAGGAAGGAAGGAAGGAAGGAAGGAAGGAGGAAAAGCAAGAAGGAGCAAGAGGAAGGTAATGAGAAAAAGGAATGAAAAGGAGGAAAAGAGAGAAGGAAAGAAAGGGAGCAAAACAGGAAAAAAAATCTGATTTTCTAATGATATGTGTGTTAGTATAAAACTTTTATTCAGCTATCGTATCAGATTTGTTTTCAATTATTTTAGTTTAAAATGTTGTTCTGGTTTTTTGAAAAGTAGTAGGAAAAGTCCACTCACAAAGAAATTACATTGATCAAAATTTTAATGTTAAAATCACAGTAGAAAACACCAAAAAAACCCCCACTTTGATAATTTTTCAATATAGTCCCTTGGGGAAGAAAATACACATCCTGAGAGGCTAGGTTATGGTAGTACTGTCATTCTCTGTGGGTGTGCATGCACTCAATTTATTGCAGCCTTTCAGCTGTCAGAAAAGTGCAAAGTAAGTGGGAAATGACACAGAGCACTGATTTAGAACACTTTCATCTCTATATGGTCTGTTTTCATTAGTGATCAAGAGAGAGGAAAGTAGTGGTTAGGCGCTATCTGTACTACAAAGCAAACGCTGCGGAGGCTATACAGCACATGGTCTTTTGAATGACTGTATACCTCTAACTAGAAACAAACAAACACACAAAGCACTGTATTTATTTGAGAGACTTTAATAGCTCCTTTGCAGCCATTTTGTACATAACAGGAAGCAAACCATTCCAATTCCCAGTGTGCTTTATCCTGAAGTATTTTCACCCAAGGGGTTAGTCACCATGTATTTTGTCTTACTTTTTACTTATTACATATTTGTAAAATGTAACAAGTCTTACTTATTGCATATTTGAGCCTTTACGAGGCAAGACATTATTTATTTACTATGCTGTTATTTGATTACTTAATAAACAGCTCACAGAGGCAAACAACAAGAAACCCAAACCCAAGAAGACCAACGCTGCATTTTCAATAGCAAGATCCCTTGGGAGCCAGGCTCTGGGATTTTCATACCAGAAAAATGTGGTCATACCACTCAGAGGCATTGGTGGCGGCTGGGAGGGACTGGGAGGTGGTAGACATAAGCCCAAACAAGGAGGTACCAGTGGAGAACCTGATGAAGTCAGGAGGATTAACACTGTATCTCTCCTGGGGATTCATAGTTTTGAGTTCCCTTCCTTTCATAAACATCTGGTTGCCTTTCTTCAGGGAGGATGGCCTCCAGTTGCCTTTCTGCAAGTAAGCAAAGAAGGTCCACTTTGCAACCTCTGCTCTTTCAGGGAAGGAAAGACACGAGTCCTGCAGTTCATTGCTACTCCTCAGCATTGTCAGCCACTCCTGGGTGCAGGGTTTGGTACTGGACATGCCTTTAATTCCAAAGGTGTGAAATATTACCTTCAGTCACTTCGACAAGCATTTTTCTTCCAGAATTTAGACTTCAAACCCACAAACACCAGCAGCAAGTACCACACAAATCTTTAAAACTGGGCAGTGGGTAGGATGTGCTGCTTTTAATTCTTTTTTAACCTTTACTATGATGCTGTTCTTTAAATTGCTGCTTAATTTCCCTCTTCAGCATTATCAGTTGTTGGGGTTTTGCTTGTTTGTTTGTTTCTTCTCACTGGAATGGTGGAATAGCCATGTCACAGTGATGCACCAGCCCTGGTGATGTCATGGTGCGGTGGGTTGACCCTGGCCGGGTGCCTGGTGCCCACCAAAGCCGCTCTATCACTCCCCCTCCTTGATTGGACAGGGGA
>JAVKLA010000014.1:20181066-20192232 GCA_034782735.1 Sagittarius serpentarius | reverse complement strand
TAGCAATACAGAGCACAGCACTACCAAGGCTGCTATGGGGAGAATTAATACCATCTCAGCCAGACCCAATACACATGGTCATGTCATGGCAGGCAGCCACCAGCTCCTGTCATTAGCCCTGGTGATGTTGTGGCCATGTCACAGCAGGTAGAAAGTTGGTGGCTGGTGATACGGCCAGCCCTGGACGGGTATAAAAAGGGCTGCACCAGCCCAGGCTGGCAGACAAGTAGCTGGGTGAGCGAGGGCAGGGAGGAGAGGGCAGGGAGGCAGGTGCTGCCCATGGCGATGGAAGGTGGTTGCTCCTCCTTTGTTGCTTCTCCTGTGTATTATAGCTGGATGCTCAGACAGCAACGTTAGCAGATCATGGCATGCTCCTGTGCTCTACCTCCTCTGCCACTCAGGAAGAGAACTGTCAACACTCTACAAGACAGATAAGATAGCCCCAGCCTGTGCCCCATCACATTTTTGCAGGGAGCTAGAAGCTCCCCATGGCTGTGGGCAGAGAGCTCCCCACCCTTTTCCATGGGTAGCCAAGGGCTGGGCCCTACACGAGATACTGGTACCAGCCCTAGTGAGGCAGTGGGCAGAATGCTGGTGGTGGCACATGTCACATTGGGGCTGATGACATGGTTGGCCCGGGACTGGTGTCTCCTGGCTGTAAGGGAGATGTGGGATGGGCAGCCTTGGTGCGAGGCTGGTGGAGCCCTGGGCAGGGAGGCAGAGGCTGCCCCGTGGCAACAGAGTGGGGTGCTCCTGTTTTTGGTTCTCTTGTCTTTGACAGCCACAGCCCCGGAGAGGGACATGACCAAGTCATAACGCACTCCTCTGCTTCCTCTGCCACTCAGCTGGAAAGTGTAGCAGCTTTCTGCAAGCACATTGACCTAAGGATAAGGAAACACACGTGGCCCCAGTCTGTATTCTGTCATGATCCTACAGGCAGCTGGAAGGTCCCCACAGCTGTGGACAAAAGGAGCTCCACATCACCCGCCTTCTCTGTGTGCAACTTCTCTGTGTGCAACCCCTCACAAAAATGTGGGGGAAAACTGGAATTTACTTCACTAAGACGACAAATTCTAAACTTCATCAGCGTTGTTTGTAATAAATAAATTATCTTCATCAGCATTAAACATATGTATTGAGAGTCACTATGAACTACATACTAGCACTAAAATTTTGGCCTTAGCTCTTTCCTGCTGATTTCCTAGATATTTGCTCTCCCAGAGAGCGCAATCAATATTTATTAATACCCATTGTTCAACCCTGAGGACATATTTACACTTCCTGTCTTTTCTATGCATAAAATATTGAAGTATAAGCTTAGAGGCTGCTTCTGCACATAAGTCTGGAGTGAAAATGTCTGAAGAACTCCGAACACCTCACTCTAGACATTTGTAATATAGAGGTCTACATCTGAGGCCAGGCTCCCTTTATAGTCAGTGGAAGAAAATACTCACAGGAGATGATTCATCTGATCTATTCTAGATATCTATGTGAGGACAAGTTTAACCATGCCCTAGAAGTACCTATTTCCACTTCATTGTCTGAGGAGAACTCGCTGCACTGCAAACGTCTCAAGTTGGACGTAGTGAATGCTCCTCTTAATGCAAAGACCAATTATCCTGAGAAATCCCATGCTGCTATCTGCCTTTGCTCCCTACCAACACTACCAGCTTATAACCATCGTGAAGCTCGTAAAATGTAGATGAACGTCTTAATAGCAACATCCCTGGATTTCTATTCATGTGCGAGGCCTGGCCTCCATTTCCCCCAAGGGCTTGAGGTGCAAGTGGAGCTCCATGTAGAAAGCTTTTACAGCACAGGAAGATGGAGCAGCTCCTCTGCTGCCAGCATAGCTTTGGAGCTCAGCCACATGTGTGTGTACATTTGGATCTATGTATCGCCCCTCCACAGGCCATGAGATCGTACTGGTAAGCTTGTCTCCTTTCTCCCTTCAATTCACAGCTCCAGGGACTGTAGCTTTAAGCATTGCTATGCTGCTTATGCCACCCTTCTATGGAGAGTCCTTGCATTTTTCATCCCTTGCCTCAGTCCACTGGGACCACGAACTCCCTCAGGAGCCAGAACATTTGTTGTCACAAGGTACTTCTGAAGAGTATAAAGTTTGCACAGATACAGTCCCGGCACCAAATGGTTTATGTGCTAAGAAGTCAGAGAAGATAGATTAAAAGAAATGACAACATGCCAATGTTTTGATATTAATTTGCGGGTGTGAGGAGGGTAAAACTGGAGTGAAGGAGTTAAAAAAAAGAAAGAAATACGATTAGAAATAAACCATTAGGTGTCACTTTTTTCGTACGAGAGCCAGCCATGCTCAGCAGAGTAAAAGCAAGTGTTCACCAATATTAAGCCTCACAATACTATGTTTATTTTGATATCATTAGCAAGACAGCCTAAGTGGCTCCCTCCAACAAAGTGTGGTGTTTCTGGCTGGAGGTTTGCTCAGCTTAGATTGGCTCTGATGTTTATTTACATGCATGCTGCTGTGAAATTGTTATGCTGTGAACAGAGGTGCTGAAGAAACTGTGGGACTTTAATCTGCCCAATACTATTGTCATAAATAGGCCCCAACCCTGTGGTCTGCTCAAGATGGGCAGACCCCTGTGCTGGGGCAAAACATGATGCAGGCTGGAGGTCTTACACAAGTGGCACAACAAGGATGAGCTTACATTTCCGATTACAATTTCACAAATGTTTGTTTGTTGTTCTCTTTCCCAGAGCGCTGTGTTTGGCAATCCATGGACCAGCACACCAGGACTCCAGCAAGACAGTGTGATAGTGGCCAGGCTTTTTTTTTGAGCCTGGTATAGGATATTCCTCCTTCCCCAGAAGCTTCAGCATAGTTGTCTTGCCTTTCAAGAATGTTGGTCTGGCAGCACCCTTTGCCTTGCCAGCAGCAGGTAAGGCTCTACTTGCTTAGGAAGGATGGTCATTGCATTGTCTTTCTTGCTCTGTCCTGCACAGTGTTCCCAGGGTAGGTTGTGTCAACAGCATCTCAGGACAGTAAAACTTGGAGGAAATACCTCCTGGAGATGGAGGGAAAGAGCTGCAGCTCTGGAATGACTGTTTTAGGCTCTCTGCTGACTCAAGAAAGCATATCTACATTTACATCATAGGCTGTTCGCATCTCCAAAGTGTTTTATTGAGCAGTAAAAGGTAGAAAAGCATTCAGAAACAAGCCTGAGCCTGATGTAATTGGATGGTCCCAAAGCTGGAGCCCTGAATGAGAGCAGCTTGCTTAAATTCAGCCCCAGTTTCCCTGTCCCATGAAATCAATCATATTCTTGCTATATTACAATCAAACTTACATGTCTTCATGTATGTATGTCTGAAGCTTCCTGCACCTTTTCCTCTACCTCCACCTATTTGTATGCCTCTGATCCTTCATATTTTCTACAGAGGGTGTGCCTGATGTTTGGGAAATACTGGAATAAACTAAAATGGGGTTTGTATAATGCTTATTCTTGTCATGTGTGTTTTTTTCTTCTCCAAGTTTATGAAGGCCAGACCAGGATTAAAAGACTTAGCTTCACATTCCTAAAAGCAGTGCAAAACTTTCCACCCCCATTAGCTGGCAACTCTTCTTTGGATATCATGAACATAAAAATACGTTTTAAAAGATGAATCATCTCTGGACACCTCAGGTGAGAAGTAGCAACTTGGTAGCAGCACAGATAGCTCTCAAGCTCATTTAATTTATTGGAAACACAAGAGAGAAATGCTCACCAGGCAGAGCTGCCTACTTTTGGACAAAACCAGCATGTCTTTTTTGCATTCTCCTTATATTTGTTATTTGGACTCTGTCATGCCATTCAAATAGATACCAAATACTTGAGGTCAATAGGAAGGACACAAAAAGCAATTACATGCAAGTACCTTCTAACTTCTCCTAGAACCAAACAGTGATGTGGAATGAAATCTGCAGTTCTGGGCTGGGCAGTCATTTAAAATGAGTGAACACATTATTACATTGTATTAGTAAGTTAACAAGAGTCCTGGATGCACAAGTGGCATTCCCTCTGCTCACTACCAAGCTATCTCACAGCTCTTCCACAGATGCCTTACTCTAAGGACAGTATTACTGTCCCTTGTAAGTGTTTTCATGACCCCCACTGTGCAGACTAAGAGGAACCTCCCCACGAGGAACTGAGACCCACAAGGCTACTTGAGGTGCGATCCAGACACTCAGGCACCCCACATGAGGCAGGCAGGGGTGCATTACAGTGAGTTTGAAACCCACCTGAATACCAAACAAGGAGCACCTGAGAGCTGCCCCATAGGAGACACTTGGGCACAGAGTGAGTCTCTAACTACACCGGAACCATCTTGCAGAAGGCAGGCCCCGAGCTGCCACAGAAACTTGAAAAATCTGCTTTAAAGCAAAAGCCCTGAGCTCCTAAAATTCTTAAAAGTGTGTCCCCGGTATCTGTCTTCAGGGCAGATGGATGGTCCAAACTGCAACAAGAAATCGTCCCAAACGGCTGAAGAGCCTTCCCATGCCTTGCAGCACCCCTGTGCCGCTGGGTGCTTGAGGGGTCCCAGGAGCATGGAGCCTGCCTTGGAGCTCAGCTTCTTTTTCCACGTATTTGCATGTGGCAGTCATTTAAATCTTTGATTGAAACAATCAGCTTGTCCAGGGCCGAGCTCTGATCCTCTGCCTCCACAAACAGCCCCGGTACTTCAAAGGGATAGCTGACATGAGTCAATTGCTTGTGGGCCCAAAAACTTAAAGAGCTGGTTGTTCCTTCCCCCCCCCCGCTTCTCTCACGTGGAGAAGGCAGAAACCAAGGAGTGAACCCAGCGCTGGAGGCAGGGAGGGGAGGCCCGGCATTACACGCCAGGTGATGCAGCCAGTCTCCCCCGTTCTTCATGAGCCGCCTGCTGCCACCTCCATCTCCCAAAAAGTGCTTGGCACAGAGCAGCTCTTTATAGTGACCAGAGCCCAGAGGGATGGGGAGGCCACAGAGCCCACTTCCCCTGAGGCCCTATGTGGTGTCCCAGGGGGCCTGCGGCCCTCCAACAGCTAAAACGCCAGCTGCCCCGGGTGCTGTTTCACCATTGCTAATGCTTATGAAGTGCCCAAATCCAAGCTCCATCTCATGCAGGTGCATCTCCACATTTCCATCAAATTAGCCTGAGCACATGATATCACATTTGTGCTGTTCTATGCTGGCTTTCTCCTGGCTGTGAGAGTACAGATAATGCCAAGTCTGGAGCAAGGCCTGCTGATAGAAAGTCGAACCGTCAAAAAATGTTACCACATTTAGGCTGGAGCCCTAGGGCCGTATTTACTGTACAGCTGAACTGCAGCCTTGGCCTAACCTTGTCACCCCAATTTGCCTCCTCATTCAGCAGAGAGAAACACACATTTCTGGAAAGCTCTTCTTATCCTAAAAGGCATTTCTGAGAAAGGGGAGCCAAACCACCTCCTGAAGGTGCTGCTATTTATGAAGAAGCTTCAGGTGATCAGCTCAGCTTGGGACAACCAACTTTCAGACAGCTGAAGCCAGCTGAGGTGGGGTCTCCTGGAATGCTGAACAACTGTGTTATACTGCAGGGCAGTGTTTATACCAGGCTCAGCGGGTTTGCTTCTCGTTGTTACCAGATTCTTTGACGACCATTGAGGACAATATCAAAACTAAATACATCAGCATGCACTGCTGATTTCTGATACGGAAAATATTTTTTGTTCGCTTTAAGTGATCTATTTGGACTCATTTTTAGTCTTTCATTACTGGTGGGATTTGTAAAGATTGTTTCCGAAGCGAGTAATGAGGAAAAGAGTCTTTGCTATATCCCTTGTGGAAGCTGTTGGCATAAATTATTCTGTTCATGAGCAAATTAAGTAGCCACTGTTCCTCTGTGTTCTGAACATCTTCTGCATTCAGCATCACGAATGAAATGTATGAGTACAGGTTGTACTTCCCATCTCCAACATAAATGCGCTTTTTTTTTCCTTCTGGTGAGCACACGGCAGAAATTGATTGTAATTAAGGAGAGAGAAATTGGCAGCAGCTTAAGCTCTTGCTTGGATCCATTTTCAATGACTTGAAGCTTGTCAAGATCCGTTTTCAACTCACAGGATGATCTGAGAGTGCTTGAAATGCCTCCTTTGCCATCTGTTCTGTGGGTTTCAATACTTGCTTTTTTTTTTTTTAGGGTGCCAGTATCAAGACAGCTTGTCTCCTTTTGCTGAGTTGTGGGGCAGGAATTTGAGTGGGTGAGGTCTGAGGAGACATTGTTTAGCCTTACAGTTTTGAAACTCTGTCTTCCTTAGATCTTTACTTTTCCCTTCATGTGTTTCCATTCACACCTGAATCATTTATTATACTGGCAAGCTGGGAAGATCCCTCTCTTCTTCAAGGTAACCACACATTTCTGAAGTAAATTATAGGTGTGGAGATTATAGAAATTTGTCGTCTAGGCACACACCCTGGCTCCTTTCCTTTTCCAAAGCATGTAATAATGGATTGTTTTTCTTTTTTTCCCCATAGCTAATGTATGCCTAATGTGGGAACAGTTGTTTTCATTGTTTTGATGGAACATTAAAGCAGGCTGTGTAACAGAGGAGGAAGTCTAAGAAGTGGCATTTTACTTTTAAACACAGCTTTGAAAATAAGTGGCAAGTCAGTGATCATGCTGCATTGGTGTAATCGCCTTTGTGTTTTTTTGCTGGACTGTCAGCTTAGACATAGATTAAGCATGGGACAAAAGCCCAGAAGTCCCTTTTGAATTTTGGGCTTGAATGCCAATGTTCAAGGTCACCTCTCCTTTCCCACCCTGTGATGTTTTCAGCCCAAGTTCTGAGTCCGCCCTAAGAAACGACGAATTAGCCATTGCCATGTTATTTTGACCCAAAGCAACAGCAAAAATAGCTGACTAGCTCCTTTTATGATGCTGAAGCCATGAAATGCATTCTACCACTCAAACACATGGAAAGATTCTGGTAGGACTGGAGGATGAAAACATGATGCCTCACTGGGAAATATTCATGTTCACAGTTACCATTCTCTTACACTTCCCAGAATTTAGTGTCCCATGCATAAACAAATGGAAAAGATTCAACCCATTAATTTCAGTACATTACAAAGCACAGAAGATGAAACATCTATTGGAGATGTTTCCACAGGAGTAGATGAGCTGTAGAACTGCCAGATAATGAGAAACTGGGGTGTAGTGGCAGGACTACTTAGATCTCGAGAAAATATTCAGTGTTTGCAACCAAGTCTTGCTCATAGTCACTTGCAAGCAACAGCAGAAAGAATTGGTCTGCCAGGTCTCTCACTCCTGTCTGTCAGACCTGACCTCAGCAGATAAGAGTATTACATGGAGGATGAGGGCCAGGGCAATGACAGAGGGAAATGAAACATAAGACTGAGGACAACTCTTGACACAGAAAGTTTCAGAGGAAAAGTTTTGTTTCATTTTGTTCTCCATAGAAGAATAAAAACAAAAAATGGGGAAAAGGGAAATCTAAAAGTGAAAGGAAGCGTCCAAGTCAGACGTAGAAAAGAGCAATTCTCTTCTACAGTTGTTTTCAGATCAAATTTACTGAGCAAATAAAAATGTTTAGGTGCAGTTTTATTTGGGGAAACACGTCTCTGGAAGTGAAAAAAAAAATATTTTCTCAAAAAACAAATTTAAAGAAAATCACGTTTTGTTGGAAGAATGTGGAGGAAAATGGTGAATGAGCTGAGATTAAAAGAGGCAGCAGAAACAGGCAGAGACAAAAGAAGTCTGTGACCAGGACATTCAGGAAGAAAGGCGCTGCTATGCCATGAGGCTGGTGCTGAAAATTATGTACGTGAGCCACATCCTCTGCAGCTATGTTTCTGGAAACCCCAAACTGTGATACCTGGGAACAGGCAAGCTGAACAGCCGGCAGCAAGAGCTTCACTAGCAAATTAGTCCCAAGTCTTTCTTACAACAAAATTAAATGTGATATTTGAAGCCTAGAGGTAAAAGGGCATACCACATACAGCACACTTCAGTTGTTTGCTTCAGCAAATAATTATTTCAAATCCTTTATTCCAGAAAATGGACTTTTCACATCATCCTTCCTTCAGAGCATCTGTGATGACCTGGATGCATTTGCTAATTGCTATGTAATGGACTAAATGTGTTTATTAGGTTAAGTTAGTTTAACAGGGAGGGAATAAAGGTTATTAAAGTTTGTTGTAGCCAGGAATGAAAATTGCAGTTCTTTTTCCCCCCTGCTCTCTCTACAGTGATAAATTCCAGAAAATACATCTCGGTTCCCTCCAGTCTGAGCCATCTACAGATGCATGTTTTCTTTCTATAACCAGCTGTAGCTAATTGCATCAGTGCCGCCTCTACTGCTGCACATGAAAAAGAAACCTGTAATTTATTGCAACAGACCATACTATTTCTGCTGTACATCTTGCCCATTCTGTCATTCCAGTGAACGGATTTCTCATGGTAAATTGGCAGTTCAGAAGTGGAAAACAACCTTGCTCAGAAGAAAGCTTTCAAAAACTCCTCCATATGTTCTGTCCAGATATTGATAAAAGAACAAACAGAAAACATATTGTTTATCTGTAGGACCATGATTTCCCCATCAGCCAGAGAAATCCTGAGTCAAATTCATGCCTCATGTACCTTTGCTGTAGCCAACACAAGTACAGTGCTCACGATAATGACCCCTTCATTTTATTATTGCTTGAATGCCAACATGGTGCCTCAAAAAACATACACAGGTGAGGTGGTGCAAATTAGTGTCAAAATCAGTGGAGCTGTGCCAGTTTATACCAGCAACAGATCTGGCTCCAGTGTCTGCCTCAGGGAATTTATGAATCATAATATAACTCGAAGTAGATCTAGTGGCTGTAAAATTCAATCCTGTCTTTAATAGCAGTGAGGCAGGAGAAGGCGAAAGGTGAGCCCTAACCTACTTTTGAAAGGGTCATGTCAAGGGCATGGAAAAAGGCCTTTTAATTGTTCTTACAGCTCTGGGGAATGAGACTGTAAAGAAAGGCAGTAAAATCTTAATCACAACTGCATTGCTGGAGTAAGGAATTAAATATAATTTTGCCTAAACCTGTGGTTTAACAATATGAAGGCTTCAGGGACTACACTGGTGCAAAGACATCCCTTCCCCTTCCTCCGTTATCAACACCATCAACATCTAGGTGCTAACACTCATGTAACTATGTGTGGGGCTACGTTGTGAGCTGGATCAAGGAACTGCTCCAGGTTAAAAATAACCAGAAAAAATAAACTAATTAATAAGCTCACGGTATGCGCACTTAATAGCAGAGGTTAGCGTTTACAAAACGCTGGGAGAGCCTCGTATGACTGCCATTATATAAGTGTAAAGCACTTACTAATTCCCAGCTATTATTATGTAGTGTTGCTATTTATTACTGAGGGTTCGGCCTCTTGTTTGCATCTAGGTGAACATCAAAAAGACTTTACGCACAGGCTGTGCAGCCAGGTGGTTGGCTCACAGCTCTGCCTCCTTTGCTTACTGAGGTTGGCTCAGCTCAGACTTCCCTGTGGCCCAGCCACAACTGCTCACTCCAGCTTAGCAGCTGTAGAGGCTGAAGCTTCAAGTGTTAATTGCTCTATTACATTAATGTGAAACTAGAGGGATACAGCGGAAAATCACAGCCATTGTCTTTTCATTTACCCTAATTGACCAAGCTACAGTAAAAGAGTGGCCTGGAGAAAGCCTCTTCTTATAACACATTGGCACTAATTAGGAATTTTAACAGGGGGATTTTTAAAATTCTTTACATCCCCTTAGTAATGTAGCTTCAATGCTATCACTGAGAGAGGGTTTTGTACCGTTTAGGTAGTTAGCAGCAAAAGGCAGAGATCTCAGCTGTACAACTCGGCTTAGGCAGCAGATCTGCAGCTCACCCTGAGGAAGACCCAGCACTGTTGATGGCCAGAGCCGTGCCCAGACCGTGAGGGTTTTTTCCCTTCATATGCTGTATCTGAATCAAAAAGCAGAGAGAAAACAGACTTCCTATGGGATGGAGCAAAGTCTGTGGCTCGTATTATGTCACCATAGCCCAGAGAGTTACCTGCTCTGTGACACATCCAAGCACTGTTCTTCAGACCAGAGGTAAGTTCTTCCTTTGAACATGGGTCACCAGAGAACAGTTTTGCATTTAGAGAAAAATAACGAAAAATGTGATATGCGGCTTCATTATTGTTTGTCTTCCTCTGTATATATATCCTTTTCCCCATATTACCTTAGGATTAAACCCTTGTAAGTTTCGTGTAGTAAGTTTACTGAGGCAAGACCCCATTTGTTTCAATGGAAAGGGTTTTCTTTCTTTTCTTTCAAATAAAGACTGAGGGCTTCTATTTCGGTTCCTGCAGCAAGCAGTAACTGGGCACAGTGCAATCCATCACTTTGCCGTGATCTATTGCTGTCCCCGTTCTCCAACCACACAGCCTGGTGAAGGAAAAACAGGGAGAAAGAGACTTCACTTTCTCCGATGCTAAGCATTTCAGCTGTGCAGGCCTAGAGGAAAAACAAGCCCTGCGTAAAGCTGACAGCTACTTGTCTCATGGAGCAATGGGAAGGCATCACCAGTGGCCCGGGGCTTTGGGCTGGGAATGACATTCGCAGACAGGATGTGCTGTTGAGCTTGGAGCCCTCAGTTTCAAGGTGGCCTTAGACACACAAAATTATTCCCTTCTACAGTGTCACACCTCAGCAAATACAAACACCAAGGTGACTCATTGAGTATCAAAGCAGCATATAAGCAAAGAGACTATATACTAGTAGAAACTAAGTTAGATGCTCCAACTATGTATTTTGTGCTGTTGCTAATGTATTTTATGCCCCGGTACATGTCCATTTGTACTGGGTTTGTGTGGCAAGGTTTTGGTAGCAGGGGTGGCTTCTGTGAGAAGCCGCTAGAAGCTTCCCCTATGTCTGACAGAGCCAAGGCCAGCCGGCTCCAAGATGGACCCGCTGCTGGCCAGGCCAAGCCCATCAGTGATGGTGGTAGCGCCTCTGGGGTAACAGATTAAGAAGGGGGAAATGTTACTGCACAACACCAGTAACTGCAGCTGGAGAGAGGAGTGAGAATACCTGAGAGAAACAGCCCCGCAGACCCCCAGGTCAGTGAAGCAGGAGGGGCAGGAGGTGCTCCAGGCGCCGGAGCAGAG
>JAVKLA010000014.1:20114794-20180661 GCA_034782735.1 Sagittarius serpentarius | reverse complement strand
TGGGAGGGACCCCAGGCCGGAGCAGGGGCAGAGTGAGGAGTCCTGCCCCTGAGGAGGAAGGAGCGGCAGAGACAAGGCGTGAGGAACCGACTGTAATCCCCATTCCCTGTCCCCCTGCACCGCTCGGGGGAGGAAGCAGAGAAATTGGGATTGAGTCGAGCCTAAGAAGAAGGGAGGAGTGGGGGGAAGGTGTTTTAAGATTTGGTTTTATTTCTCATTACCCTACTCTGATATGATTGGTAATAAATTAAACTAATTTCCCCACGTCGAGTCTGTTTTGCCCATGACAGTAATTGGTGAGTGATCTTTCCCTGTCCTTATATTGACCCATGAGCCTTTTGTTATATTTTTCTCTCCCCTGTCCAGCTGAGGAGGGGAGCGACAGAGCAGGTTTGGTGGGATCCTGGCATCCGGCCAGGGCCAACGCACCACACCATGTCTTGTGCGTGCCACGATTAAATAAGCAGTTCTGCCATGCAACTTCTTTTCTCTTAAGAAAATGTGAGAAGGATAATATAAGGACTCTGTTTACAGCCTATAGCACAGCCGACTGTCTGCTTACTGCATGCTAGGCTTTTCAAATAACCCCTAGGGACAGGCTGCAATTACAGCTCTTCCTTTGCAGTAACATACTGCACATTTTGTTGCTTAACAGATTTTTTTCTTTTAAGGAGGTTTGTAACAGGGAAGGTTGAATTCAAAGCTGCTGATTTAACCAAGACAGAATGGGCCATAGTAGATCCTCAGGTTACGTCAGCTAAAAGCTTACCTCAGCTGGTCTCAGGTCAAGGCCTACCAAGCATTCTTGACTATTTTCAGGGTGTAGGTACACGAGTATTTTCTCCAGCATTCTGTCCAGCACAGGAAGTTCCCACACTTTTCTCCTACCCCACCTGTTTGTCCCTGTCCCTGTGCTGCTCCTGGATGTCTCCTTGGTGCCAACTGGCAATGAAAGGGCCAATGCAACTTTCTGGGGGCCGATGCTCTAGAGGGAATCCTAGTAATGACCCTGATTAAAAAATTAAATCCTCCATACACTGTGTTCTCAGGAGTGTGTGCAGGCCAAACTGAAGATACCTCTGGACACAAAGAGCCTGAATGAGACAGAATTCTAGTAGAGGTCCAAGATGGATGACAGAGAAGCATGACCAATGGCACATTTAGAGATGCTGAATTTGGTTCTACATAACCACAAAGTCGATGCTTTTCATTTGACCTCATCCTGGCATTAAACCAATTAATCTAACTAGGAAGCACACAGGTTTCTAAGACAGCCACTCTCAAAAATTTACCTTTCAGATGGCTGTTAATTTTGCTGTGTGGATGTAACACTGGATATGCAGGGAACAGAGAATAGAAGAAAGCTTGTAGGATAAAGCAAGGTCCTGGGCCAGCATGGGCATGGAGACCTTCTCAGGTTGTGCTGTGACTAGGTGTGTGAGGCCAGATATGCCTGTATATGCCTGGCTTAACGAGTGATGTAGCTAAAAGCAAGCCAGCAACAGTGAGGATGCAGTGGGTGTGACACCTGTGTGGTTCAGTCTCTTGAAGAGGGGGCAGGTTTGTGTTGAATCCCATCCTGTGGATGATTCACTGCCATCTATCTTCAAGCATGCCATCTAGATATGCAAGCTACAGTCCTATCTTAAGTTTGAGTGCACATGCAGCCTCAGACCCCAATCACTTTCTTTTCACAGGGATGAGCTGGAACAAACACAAATGTGCCATGACTTGTGTAAGGGTCTCTTTACTCCGCAGTGTACTCACACCAAGGAAGAATTCATGTTTCTTTTATCCTTTAAGGAATTGTTTTTACGACTTGTAAAATAACTGATGTTTTGTAAAGACAGCAAAAATAATGTAAAAAGGTGGCTAAAAGGTTGATGTGACCCAGGGTAAATATGGTGATGATTACGCATAGAATATAAATAACCTATATAAAGGGTACCAATACATAAAATGCATATTTTTCTTTAAAGAGAGATGAAGAAAATATTTACTACCTTATTAAATCAAAAGAAATATGTAATTAAAAAGCAATCACTAGCTTCAGAGCTGCAATAAGCCTCTTTATTAGGTATTAATAATTTTACTAGGTACTGGATTGCTGGAGGGCTGGGACCATATGAGTTGGTAATAAACCATCTTGATACATCATGTTCTTTCAGTCTTGCCAATGTGACATTTGCTGTGCAGGCACTAGGAATGTTATACATCTGAACTAAAGCAAGTGAAAAGACCCTACAGATTCTGAAACCCTCTTACCAGCCTGGGCAAATTAATATCAAGGGCACTGACTTAAGTAAAAAAGATGCATTTTGATGTGTATTCATATCAGAAAAATGTAGCACACAGTAAAATTGAAAGTATATTGAAAGTGTATTAAAAGTATAGCCACTCTTGCTGGGACAATACTTATCAGGTGATATCAGTGTCATGTGAAGTATGAAAACTGTTGAGATTTTATATTAAGCTCTAATTCTGACCGAAAAATGAGACACAAACCAAACCCAGTCTGATGCTAGATCCAAATGTGTTCTGTGTAGTTCATTATTGCTGATGATTCCTGGGAAGAAAAATGACCATTAAGAATTGATCCCATACCTCCCGTCTCCCTGACTCCTTCCAACCATGAAAACAGATCTGGACATGTGGCCCTTCCCCATTCTGGAAAAAACAGCTCTCGACTTTCAGTGGGATTATGGCCCATGTATCCAAATCTGTTAGCAAGATGACATCAATGAATTTGAAATGTTGTTCTTATGTTAATGCTTCTCTAATTAGCAATGTTTGAAGTAGCTCTGCTAAACTAAGAACATATCCTAAACTCAAGCCAAAACTCAGTCCAACCCTTCTTTTGAAAAAACTCAGTTACCAGTATTTTGTCAACATTATCTTCCAGAGCACAATCCACAACTACCAAGATAGAAGACAGATTGTCTATAAGCACCTTCTGCTTTAACATAAAATAATCATGTATAAATTAGGCCCTCAAAACATTCCTGCAAGCATTTTCACCTATGAGTCAAGAGTTTCAAGAACATTTTCAGCTTCTACAACTGACTTACCAATATCTCAATGCAATAAAAAATACTAAAGAGCAAAGGAGTTTAACAACAACTCCTGTACCTGTGGGAGAACTGTAGCGGAAACAGCAGCAGTGACATAAAAGAACCAAAAACCTGCAGTTTGGACTTTCCATTACGGCAGCAGTTGTGGAGATGGGGCACTCTAGAAACATCCTCTTTTGGGCTTGTTCATACAGGCATATTTACTTTCAAGCTGATGTGTTTCAGTATCTATTCTATTAATACGTCTTTCCAGGAGCATACTCATAATCTGGTTAAGGTTAGCAATAAAAACTCACTCAGAAAGGTAGAGATGCAGAATAGACATAGTAGCTGAGTTTTTATAGTAGCAGATCAAGCAGAACCCTACACATATACGCAAACATTACAAAATTAAGCAAATCTGCCTGACAGAAGGGTAAGAAAGTAACAATCTGCCTGCTGTGCTGTCACCGAAAGCTGCCTTTTGATGGGAGTAGCTAAGGGTAATATGAATTATAGACAGGTTGATGTATACTTTTTCTTCCCTTTACTCTCACATACTAACCATTCTTCTAGTAGTTCAACTTTGATAGAAACATTATGCATTTTAGAACAATTTTGTCATGTAGAGTTCATTTGCTTTCTTGTATATTTTAAGAACTGTATGTTTATTCTCTTTGCATCTATTGTTTTTACTGGGAGCGTTGGGTATTTTTTTTCTTCAGAAATTTGACATGGATGTGGCAGTCTTGATTAGAGATAAAAATAAAGTAGTGAAGTGTTCAAGCAAAAGTGACCCACCATCCATTATGTGAGATTTGCATGACAGGAAGATTTTTATCTTAAAACATGTATTGCCAGTAATCTTGAATCAGCTAGATTCCGTGTTGTTGTACAAAGGGCATCAGCTCCTGGTGAGCCCACATTATTATTACTGATATATTCTTGACCTAGATAGGGTTTTGATTGTACTCTAAGTGAATATGCAAATCAGGTATATATAGAGATGAACAATTAGTCAGTTAGCCAGGTTACAAAGCCATGTATGAATGCATATGAAGACGTGCTCTGCAAGTAACCAAACCACTTGTCTAATTATATGACCATCATTGTGGCAAACCATACACAATTGTTCAAACCACTGCATATGTTTTTTCCATAAAAAGAAATACAAGGGAAAATATATTTTATGACACTGCCTTTCACAATATTATGTTATGCTGCATAAGTACTCATTCGATGGCTAAGTCATAACTTAACATCTCTCCTCATCTTTGCTTGGTTTTAGCCATTATTCATTTTAATCCTTAAGACTCACAATGTATTACTAATGTTAAAAAATACTAAACAGCTAGGCCAGAGGCAGGGTTATTTTCCAAAATCGTAAGAAGTAATTTCCTTTTACTTTTGGAATTCTGGAGTTCATTACAATCCTTTCTTTTTGTCCAGAGACTCTCACAGAACTGCAGTAGCTCTTCCCTATAGCCCAGTTTTGAAAAATGCACATCTTAAGATCTGTGTGTTAGGGAACAGGCTGATGAGTTACTACTTCTACTATAGTCTGCAATCCTACCGATTATACACTTGCCTTAGCTGGATGATTCAGAGAGCTTCCCTAAGCCTGTCAGCCCCTTGTATCTTCTGAGAAGGGCCTTCAAATTTGCCTCCACAGGGCAAACCTGGGGAGTCTGAATGAAGTACCTTCACTCTCTGATCTCTTCACTCTTCATGTGGTCTGTTTTAGCTACTTACTTCAGGATGGAGGAGCTGCTCTGTAAGCCTGCCTCTTCCTTGACTGATAAGGACGCCTGGGCAAGTAGTTCACATGCAGAAGACTATACTGCAGACATCTGCATATGGTCAGACAAAGCTCCCTCTGAATTAGAGATTCACAGACATTATGGTAAGATGCCTCTACATTCTTGAGACTGAAGTCACATGCAGTTGTATCACCCTGTCTGGGGTACAAGAAAAGATATAGCTGGGCTTTTGCGTTCTCTGCTATATAGCCCAGGGAATGAGGAAAGAAACTGAAGAGATTCTGCTATTTTATCACACTTACGCTCTCTTTCTGGCATTATTATGATGGTATTGGCACAGCTTAGTTCCTTACCGGGGCAACTACACGACAAATATTATTTGCTGATAATTACACAAAACTGTAGATCTTACTGGAGCTTTTATATTTCCTGATACTAAATGTGTGCAACAAATTTGACTCATGGCACTGTGCAGATGTGGAGACAGTTATTCAAGTGATACCTGTCTTCTTCACATTCTAATAAGTATACTTATGACTAAAACCGTGTAGCAATAAAATTTACTGGTAGATTCAGTCACACCACAAACTATCACTTAGTCTCATATGCACTGTAGAATTTGACGCAGTAATTCCTGCTGAGGAGAGAATTAATTCTTTCTTGTTTACCAGAAATTACTTTTTTTTCCTATTTATTATTTGGCTGATCATACCACATGTTAGAAAGAACAAGAGAAAAGTTACACAGTTCTTTTCCTATGCGTTGACAAGTGAAAAGTTTCAGAGGTTCTCCTCAGTCATGGTTCACATTTAAGCATCCACAGAATTTCTTTCCTGAGGATCAGAGACATGTCCTTGATAAACAGGAACAAATAAACAAACTGAGTCACATGTAATTGGAAACAAAGTTTATGATCCTCAATTAAAGCTGATTAAAGTTTGTAAACCCTAATTCAGTATCCTTACCCTGCTTTCTGCAGGGTTCTTTTTATTCTTCCAAGTCCTCATATCAATTTTATAATTTTAAAAAATAGTGCTGTTAAGCAGAGTGAAATGTTCATTCATTGTTCAGATAACATATGTAAAACCCTTTCTCCTGGGTAACGATTGAAACCATTGCAGGCTGACCACCTGCCTGCTGATGGGAAGTAGTGAATAAATTCCCTATTTTGCTTTGCTTGCACGCACGGATTTTTCTTTACCTATTAAACTGTCTTCGTCTCAACCCACAAGTTTTACCACTTTTACCCTTCTGATTCTCTCCCCCATCCTGGTGGGGGTGGAGGGGTGGTTGTGAGCAAGCAGCTGTGTGGTGCTTAGCTGCCTACTAGGGTTAAACCACAACAGATAGGCATGGGCATGGGCAAACAGAATGGGAGGGTATAACGATACATTGCTAGCCTAGGATGGTTCTGATGAAGACACAGGAACAAACAGCTTACAGAAGCTTGCCCTCGGAAACATCATTAAATAGATTGCAGTGGTATTTTGATGGAGTGGTCTTATCAGAAACAATCAACTCATACTACGTGAGACCAAAGACTTGCTTACAAGCATGCACTTGCTGCTGGAAGTGGGAACACCCTTTGAATAGTTTTTTACTATTACCTTTTTCCTTTTTCAAAGAGTAATGGGCAAGGGACAATTATGGCAAGTAGTAACCAAAGTAACTGAGGTCAGGAAAGATGTCAGTAAACGTTAGCCGACCAGGGGACAGCAATTCTGCTACATGACTACTGTGAGGTTTAAGAATTTGTTTTTGTTCCATGTTGAAATGAAATCAGAAATGTTCTATTGGTTGTGCGTACCGGTGGGATGAGCGTGTCACTTCAATAGCTGGGTGGCGAAGGGACAAGGCAGGCATGTGGAAGACCCGGGTACAGCTTCCTGCTCTACCTGATTCAGGGCAGGGATTTTCCATTCTACATCAGGGATGTGAACATGCTTCTCCCACATACTCACTCAGCACCATAGTCAACCAGCTCTGGAGTCTTTTCTTTGCATCTTCTCTCTCTTACTATGATACTGGGTAGTTCACTGCAAATGTTTTGAGAAGCTGTAAGGAAGCTTTTGTATAAGATTTTAGGTGCCTTTACAGCCTGCAAGATAAATGATGTTCTCATGATTACTGCAAATCAGGAAAATGCTGAGAATGGGAAAGACATCTTATCATCCTAGGAGCACTTCTCTATAGGCAGCAGTTCCAGAGTGTGTTTTCTGTAGAGGGCACATTTGCACAAAATTGTGGGTGTGTTGCAGAAGTTCCTGCAAATTTAGGACACAGCTGCTGATAAACTGGAGAGGGAACAACAGAAGTTTACCAAGAGAGTTAGGAGCATATGACCTGCAAGGAGAAACTGAGGGAGCTGGACTGGTTTACCCTGAGGAAAAGGGGGCTAAAGGGCAATCCAGTAGTAGCCTACGCTTGCTTAGAGGGGAGTTGCAATAGAGCCAAACTCATCTTGGCAGCCTCAGACACAAACAAGAGGCGACAGCCCCGAGTTGGGTAATTCAGACTGGACATTTTTCATTAGGAAAGTAGTGCAGCACTTGAGCAGGTCACCAGAGAAGCTCCATCCTTCCACAGGGTGTTCAAGACTTGGAGAGACAAAACCATGGGTGACCTTATCCCGAGTAGTCTTGCACTGAGTGGGAGGCTGGACTAGACTATCTTTAGAAGTCCCTTCTAACCAACATTTCCATGATACTGTTAACATGGCAGTAGAAATGCCCATCATAGTAAAGACTAGAGAAAACTCTGTTGTAGAGAGAGTGAAGAGTAGGTTTTGAAGCAGCTGGACACCATCTGAGCATGGTCAAGCTACCTTGAATCACCATCCTGAACCTGCCTAACACTGCCCAGTGCCAAAATAAAGGAGATGAGGCCTCTCGGTACAGAAAAGCTTGTTTAATTGCCCTCTTGGGATGCCACATTCTATGTATATTGGGATCCTCCAGTGTCACAGTTGTAGTTAAAAACCTCCAAGTAATTCTCTACAGGGGCACAGCTTGGAAGACAGAACATGCCTTGTGCTTTTCTCTCTCTGAGATCTCCCATGACCTGAAGAGTTCATCCAGCAACATGAATGATCTCCATTATTCACAGTACAGAATGTTGTAAGACTCACAAGGTGTCAGCTGAGGTGGATGAGCAACATAAATGGTTAACCGGGAGAGAATAGGACTACTAACACTACTCATTACATTAACGGAATAGAAGATGCATAATGAGAAACTCTAAGTTGGTTTGGCTTGTCTGATGTGCAGCCAAGCCTTGACAACATCTCTATTATTTCACAAAGGAGTGTTTGGTCTCTCCTGAGTCTGAGTGCTGCTGGCATCCTGTCTTCATAGAGGGATGAAACCAGCATAGTATGTCTTTTCTCTACACCCAAGTCCCACACAACATTCGCTTAAATTCCTGGAATTTAAGATCAAAGAAAGCAGTCTATAAAATGAAGGGAGCAGAGATGGACTGGGCACTTAGCTACCTTATGTGAGGACACTGGTCTGTAAGAAACTGGGATGCTATAAGAGACATAGGATGTGTCTCCACTGCACATCATGCTGGACCTGGGAAGCACAGCGATGGGTCTTATCCCAGCAGCAGCACAGCCATGTAAGCAGAGCTGTAACTGAACTCTTAAGAAGTGCCACGCTGATAAGGGATCTCCCCATTCTCTGATATCTCACAGAAAGACATTTCTGACCACCAGGCGACATACAGTTCCTTGTTTGGAATTTCTATGACAGGGTTAAAATTAAACAATCCCATCTTCAACGCCAGGTGTCTAGGAAGCCTAGGTGTCAGGAAGGTCTCTAGATGGTAGGGGGAATTTCCAACAGCCTATAAAATCACTTCAGGGCTATTACTTCAAACTATTCAAGATCATCCCAAAATGTAATTTCTCCAGAAGAGCTGGAGAACACAGAGCATCCAGGCAGCATGGGTGATCCTGGCTATCTTTTTCTCTGACATGAACGGCATTTTGTCATGCTCATGAAAGTACATATGCGTTGATACCTATCGTCCTGTACAACTGCACCTACATCTAAGTACCCATTTATTTTATCAGCACTGATAGTTATTTATTTACCATTTATTTGGCTGCTGTGTCGTGGGTTGATCTCTAGGGGGGTTAGGTGAATTACCGTCTAAGGATTTTATCTGAGTTTCTGTATGTTGAAGGTAAATGTCATGAGAAATAAAACCACAAGATTATCCTTCCTTCATGTTACTGCAGTTTGAAATGGGTTGTGACTGTGGCAAGTGTCTGTGACTTTCTGTAAGAATGAACCACAGCTGATAAATATGACAATCACTATGGTATTAGAAAGTTAACAAAAGTAGGATGATCAGCATGAGTCATGCTGTCAGGGGAAAGAGTTCTACCCATTTATTTTGCTTTGTTATTTGGTGCATCAGCTTCTGAAAAGATATTCCAAGATAGTGTACAACTTGAAAGATGACTAAGTGCATTCTGTATGCTGCTGAGTGCTTGTCAGCTCTCAGTGATAGCAGTCATTATTGAGGAAGCACAGTACTTTTCCAAATTTGGCTAAAAATCCACATCAGCGAGCTGACAGAGGGTCTCTTCCCCTTTGATACAACAGCAGGAAATACAGCACAGAAACTGCCTTTTCCTTCCCCTAGCTCCCAGTAGGACTAACCCCTTTAGGAAGTTCTTGTCTGTCTTTTTGTTGATGACCCTTTAAATCAGACAAGCAACTTCACACCTGGGTGGCCATTTTGCAAACAGCAGCCACTTGCTCCATGTTTTTCCACCAGAAATCAACTGATCCTAGTTTTCTTTTACTTCTGTCAAGGGATATGGCCTGCATACTTGCTACCTTCTTGTATAGAGGGAAGGCAAAATTAATAGCATGCTTTTTTCTCAAGGCAAGCAAGCAAGCAAAGGAGGAAAACCTACTAATCTTGCTTAATTTGCAACTGGATTCCATCCTGTATTTTAAGGTCAAGATCCTATGGTCTTCAGAGAAGCTACAATGATGTATGTCACTGATGTATGACAATTTAGTCCACTATAATTATTACTGTCTCTTCTAATTTGCTTGAACTTTCCATGGTTTATTTAAGGTTTTTCCTGCCTTTACTTTGCAGCAGGCTCTAGAGCTTACTAAACCTAGGTGTCTGTGCAAAGCTATAATGGATTTGGGGGAAGGTTATGGATGCCTCACCCTGGAGTTTGTAGCTATTAGCACAGTTTCTTTTGGAGCATATTATAGAAGAGCCAAACAGGCTGAACCAGAATAAGTATGGTGTTTGCAGCAGAACTTGTCATCTCCACCTGTAACACATTTTAGTTCCTTGAAAATTTATAAGGCAGGAAAATTAGTTTCAAATGAGTCTTCTGAACTTCTGAAAATAGTTGCCTTTTTATTATTATTATTTTTTCCTGAAGTGTGATGGAATCTCATAAAATTAGGCTGGAATAGTTATTCATCAAGTAAAATAATGTCTTTTCAGAAAGAAAAAAAGGTGCTGGCCACATTCTAACCTGCCAATGCAAGTGGTATTACTTGCACAGGGCAGCTTGCACATACCATACAGACTTCATTTCCTCTCTGAACTGAGAATTACTTCAAACTGGGTCAGTAGAATCTGTATAAATTCAACTCCATTTGGACGCAGTGAACTGCAGAGATTAGTCAGAGTTGGTTATAATCTGTCTGAAGGGCTGGCAGCCAGGTTGGATTATCTTTCCCACTGAAAATTGCCACAGGTCCACATTGGGATTCGCGTAGTGCTGACGGTGCACGATGCACCATAAAGCTTTGCCACCTGCAATAAACACACTCACCCTCTACTTCAGAACCTGACATTCTGTGCAGGGAATTGCTATGCCAGGTCTAAACAGTGAGTTAGCTTCAGTCAGGTATGCACCCCCCCCGGCACACAGCAGCAATCATTTCCATACTGACTGAACAGACTCTTAACAGATAGTTCTGCTTTTCTCTGCTGAAACTGTGATACAAACCATACTAATCATCCCACACACAGGGCCAGTGGAGGAAGGAGGTTTTCCATGGAACGCAGCAACTGGATATCTTAATACATTTGGGCTTTAGAAGCTATTAAATCATAAAACTAACACTACATAGCTTTACACTCTTTTTAACAAGAAATTAGCTTCACTAGCTAAAATAAGCCGCTAAAGACCCTTTGTTCATTCTTTACAAGCTTGCAAGCGTACATGTGATATTAACAGAATCTCTTTGGGGTAAATGTGCCTGGGGTTTACGATAAAAACTCATATAGGTGACATGTCCTGTTTTGTTAACCAGGCTGATTAGCACTTAGTAGTAAGCAGACAAGCAGAGAAAATACAGTAACATAATATTACTGATTCTGTAAGAAAAAACTCAATGGCTGCATACAATATGTGACCTGAATGATCAACAGCCGAGGAGTGTTTGTTTAGAGTACCTCATAAATCCGTGCTGTAGTAGTTGTAGTTTTACTGCTTTCAGAATTAATTTCTAGAACTGGATAGTAAATCACTGCTGAACAATTGTTTTCTTCCTCATCATGTAAAAAGAGATCTTACTGGTCTATGCAGCAAAGGGGACTGCATCTGTAGAAACTGCTTGCGTAAGGAAGTACTGATGTCTCCCACATAAAATATAACTGGGCATGGAGTACAGTCACCTTATGAGCTAGATTGCATGGTCCCTTTGAGTGACCAGCTCTGAAATGGGTAGAGTCTATGTACAGCTCATATACAAATATCAAGTAGAAATGTTTGACATGGGAGGTTGTAAGAGAGAATGACATCTCTCATTTTTTCAATCTGAGAAAGCTGTAAGTTTTATCCACTGAAGTGAGTAGGTAGCTCATTTTTAGAAAGATTACCAAATATTTGGCTGCTAAGATTCCTTTTATCTGCACCAACCTAGGATAGATTTTGCTCTGAAGAATAAAAGAGTAAGTCCACCTTCATTTGGAAATATCAGAGTACTGATGAGTTCTGAATCTTGCTTGTAACACAGCCAGTAAGCATGTTTGCATATCTCACTCCTACTTTGCTGTTCGTATTCATTCAGTGCAACACTGTTTTACAAAGAATGTCGAAAAGGCTGCCTACTGTCCCAAAGAACCCGTTGTTTTTAAAAAGTAGGCATGTGACAGTTATGTCCACATCAGTCTTAAACTACTGACATAGGGTTACTCTGTGGCTAGCAATCTTCCAGAGAGAAAAGGTGTGCAGGAGCAAAATCGTGAAAAGGAGACTTACAATTTTCCTTCCCTGTGATAAAGAAGATCTAAACTGAGATGAACCTGCCCTTGGTACAGAAAATAAGCCCTCTTGCTGCAGAAGCTCTAGATAGAGATGACTTCAGACAGCGTAGGGTCCCAGCTCACGTGCTACAGAGGCAAGCCAGCTCTGTCCTCCGCACTCTGGAAAACATTGTACAATGAACAGGAGTAAGGATTCAGAAGGGGACTTCGTTGTTCTTTTTCCTTTGCACCACGATGCAGGCGAAGTAAATGCATGATACACAATGAAGGAAGAATGCCCTGGATAGTCCAGAAAAAGGAGGAGCTTCATTACTGCCTTTTATTTTTGGACTTAAATTTTTGTAATAGATTATTTTTTCGAAGATCAACATATTAACTTCAGTAGAGACAACAGCAAGAAGGGGAACAATAAATCAGTTTGAACATTCATTAAATTGTGCCACAAAACGAATAAAAAATCTTAATCAATGACGACTACCTATTAGAACACATCCTCTATATTCTGTTCTCTTAAAAACCTTGCAAGAAAGCCCAAAAGATTGCATGACATGCTGGCATGTCTATTTCTGTAAATGTTGTTTTGTTTTCTCAACCCCAACTTTGCCAATGGGAAATGATGATTCCCCAAGGGAAAGTTAGCGTGCATTGGGACGTGCCAGAAGATGGGTGAGTAAAACCTCTGCGCTTGTCCACTACGTATGTGTGCAAGTCATTGCTTTTCTGGAGCTCCAGACAGCTTGCACAACCTCCTCTTTGGTGGTTTTATTTTATAAGTAAAAACTTATTTGGAACAAGCACAACATTTTAATTGGGGACTGGATCACATTAGAAACAGAATGCAGAGATGGGAGAGCAGCAGTCAACCTTGCCCTCTGAGCACCTCCTTTCCTGCCTCCCTCCCCTTCGTCTTGGATACCTCAGCTACCTACAAATTATCTCAAAACCAGAATGACACTCTATTATGATATCTTTTCAGATAATGTATTATTAATAGTGTCGTGGTGGGAGACAGCATCCTCATGTTCAGAGTTAATTGTTAAACCTTTCAAATGCTTTTTGGGCCACATTTTGGGTCCAAACCTTGTATCCAATGCCAAGTGTACAGTGATTTGTAACAAAGCACTCAATCCAGTCAAACCAAATTGAAATGGAGCAATTCCATGAAAAAATCTCTGCGTATCTTCCTGTTCTTTTCCTTTTTTTCTCTCTCAGAAGTGCTGGTTGTTGAATGCTCATACTGTATCCACCAGTTTTGTCCTGTCCATCTCCTACGTAAACATAGTAGTGTCCATGGACAAAGGTCAACACTTGTAACACTGCCTGGAAATACTTCTCCAAAGCAGCACATTTCATGTAACACAGAAAGTGTGATCTTCATTCATGCTAGAGAGTGTTATGAATAAAGACCTATAGCAGATCTGAAAAAAGTAATGCTGGCTGCTTTAACAAGAGTAAATCCTGATTAAGCCAATAGGCTGTGCTGAGACAGGACTTTCTCAATGCCTTCGTCCAAGTCTGTGGAATCACTCACCTCTTGCAGAATTTCAGCTCCCCAAGGTGCTCTTACCTCTGCTCTTAGAGCAAGCAAACTTCTTTGACCCAGATTTAATAACAAAATCATGCAGTAAAAATGATATAAATACATATTTTAAAACCCCACAATTTTCCCCTGGGAGAAAGAACCTAACATGACAGATATTAGTCATCTTTCTCATATAACTATTAGAAGGTGGTCTGATATCATAGTGATGGGTACCATATAAAAATAGAATATGAAGGCTGAAAACTTTCAAAACATATTTAGACTTTTTCTAACCTACTTTTTGTTTTACTTCTGTCTTTATCTATTGATAGAGGCAGTATTATTTTTTTCTACAAGTCTCAACACCGTGGTATTTGAACACCTCCCAGGAATGGGAGAGTGGGGAGAGTCCTGTAGCAACCTGTTAATGGGAGTACTTCTCTATCCTTGATTGACAGATGGAGAACCAGAAACACAGAGAGGTTATCTGGCCCTCACAAATTCACAAAGTACATCTGCGGCAGGCCTGCAGGAAAACTCAATGCTTGATTTCTTGCCCAGTGAGAAACCTTAACAGCCTAAGCATAACCATCACAACATCCATTCTTGCCCTCTTGTTAAATCTCTGTATTCCTTCGTCCATCACTCAGCATGTTCTCATTTAACTGACAACCATTTCTTTCTCCGCTCCCAAGCACCCTCCCAGATGTCATAATGGCTTTTCTTTACCAAAGCCCATTTCACACAAGTTCTTTCCCTACTAAGTTGTTCCCCTGTATGTGAAAGGAGTAGATCATCCAAGAGTGTTCACACCTATCACAGCCCCTGCAGGGCTCTGTTCTCCTCAGCTCTTGTGGTTCAAATTTTCCACAGGTTTAATTGATTCTTAATGGATCACTTTACAATGTTTTGCCCCTTCATTTTCTAGTATTGCCACTCAGCAAATTGCTAGTAGAAAATAGTGGAGTGCTGCCACTCAGTATCAGCACTCTCTTGAATTGATTATTGAATTAAACTAACCTTTTGAAAAATGGTATAGATTCAATCTGCATCACACAGAAGTCAGAAGTTAACATAACTTTCATTAGTAGGTCTCCTAAACAGCTGCACAGGAAAGAGAAAAGTTTAAAGGGGAGCTGCTCAGTAAATATGTCTGTTCTTAAGCATCATATAGTGGAGAAGATGCTCCAAGTCTCCATGAGTAAAACTTCGTCTAAGGTCTTTGTGGACTGTCTTGACTGCTTTTTGTTTGAGGGTTTTACATCTAATTTGTCCAGAAGTGAGGATTTTGTGGAATTCATAGCTGGTATTGACTTTGTCTTTTTCTTTTTCCTTTTTAAAAGATTTTCAAGTAGGTTTTTTTGGGCTGCAGGGATAAAGAAGTGCACTATTCAATATAGATATTTGAAGTTTTACCTGGCTTAGCTGTAACTAGCTATATAAATCACAAGGATTCCTTTCTGTCCCCACATTATTTTAGCACTACTATTGTAATATAAAACCAAAGATCTTTATAATCAGGCCTAAGGAAATCTCTGTTATTTAAATAACTGAGAAAGGTTATGTTTTTAGGGGAAAAAAAGAACTTAATTTTTTCACTTTTTTCCCATCTTGATGTTTTTTCACCAGAGATTAGAAATTAGAAAAAAAGATGTGCTTTTGGAAGAAATATTACCTGAGTACATAATTTATAGCTCTGACTTTTTTGTCACTTTAGTGTAAGGAATGGCCTTGATGATCGCTGAAAATACCTAGCAGCCCCTCTCCTCTCTACGGCCATGAATCTATAATTTCCACTGATGATACTCCAGGGTATAAGCTTACCACTGATTTTCTGTGAAGACACATACAAATAAAACTTGACCACTCAAATGTATGAGGGGAAGCGAAGACAAAACATAAAAATACAGGTGGAGGGAGTGGATTTCTCCATACAGCGATACAGGATACACTGCTAGTTTATTGTGAATCCAGATCCTGGAGGCAGTTTGTTGTATGGGACTCTTGGTCTGTGTTTTTAATGATCACCTTACATTTCTAGCCTTCATCGGTGCAGAAGAAAACGAGAAAGTGTGGAGGGAGTGCACCCTAATGGCTCAGAAATCAGAAAACAAACAAAAGAACGTAAGGTTTTCTTAAAGCCATTCCCTAGATTTCCCTGACTCATGTTTTTTTAATATTTGCGAGTGACTGTAATGTCAGCTCATCAAACTGTTTTGCTCCTAACAGTGTGTAAGTCAGAATTTCAGAAGACTGTATGTAACAAAATGAACTACGTCCAAAAAATTCCAGACAGTTGTGCAACTGCAAACCAGTGACCTGTTCGAATCTGTCTTATCTTAAATATATCATTTGGAATGCCGACTCTCTGAGGTATTCTCCATCCTCTAATAGTTTCATTGACAGTCATCCCTCTGCCCGTTTATGAGCACAAGGAAAAATAGGAATTAGTGAATCACTGGCACATGATTTTTACATGGGAAAAAAACAAGTTGTTGCCCAGTGCACTCTTTTTTTCCCATAAAGAAAAAAACATTGGGAAATGTGAACATGTGGGTGCTGCCCACAAAAATGCAGTGAATTATCCCTCATTCTCCACTGTTTTCTGTCTGAACACTTTAAAAGGTAATAAAAAGCCCTACCACTTAAATCTTGCAGTGTATCACATTATACATTTTAGTAATAAAATCTCAGTACACTTAAATATAAATACATCTCTTTAACTAATACATTTTATTGTTACACTTAGCTTTGCAGCTGTTAACTGCTTTAAGTAGGAGCTTTTCATGTTATTTCTGGCATCTGCGGCTTTTTTCCATCAAATATTACTTCTCTAAGCCACTTTATTAACATCAAAGGCAGGTGAATTATTTAAGGATTAGAATGAAACACCCCTTAGCAACAATTGTTAATTGACTTCAGATTAGTGCTTTGGCACTCCTTAATGTAGCTGCTGTAATCTAACTTGACAGTGGATGTTAGCCAGTAATATACTATGGACCTGCAGACCTACAATGGTCAAAACCAGATTCTCCATGCAATTGAAAAGTCTCACATGATACCTTGCTCTTATCCTGAAATGAGGAGAAGAGGAAGACAGACAATTTATAGTGGAATACAATCACAAGTCAGTGATTCATTAAATCCTGTTCTATCTTGTGCTCATAAACGGGCAGAGGGATGATTCTCTGTGAAATGTTATCTCCATAAGTTTCCTTTTCAAGTGATCATTCACATTAATATTAAAGTCCAACAGGTTCCCATTTCTCAAAATTTCTGAGGAACAGTTCATTCCAGTGTGAAAAATATCAACATTTGCAATTGAAACAGAAAACTCTTTTAAAGCGGTTGTATCAAAAGTTGGGCGTCTTCAATATTTCACAATCTCAACATGCACTAGCATGTAGTTTTATGTCTGTCCTTTGAAAGCACTGAAATTTTCATCAAAAGTGACATTTTGGCAATGTGTTTTAGAACTTTAGATTTTTCCAGGAAATCCTTCCCTCAAATATTTTGACTGCTGCATTTTCAAATATGGCCACGACACAATTAAACCAGCCTCACAAAAGATGCTGATACCTACATCAGGCTGGTGGCAGTACTATCTACGGACGGTCACAATTTGCATGCCACTTTAGTTGAAGCCAGTTGTGTGGTCTTTTTGTATGGCTTTGTGGTGAAATTAATCCCATGGCTTGAACCAGTACAAAAACTGTATGTCACCTAAATCCCACTTTATATCAATGAGATACGTATGGCACACCGGCAGCATAAGCCTCTGCTGAGGGCTCTCTGGAGTGTTTAATGAGGACATTATTAGAGCTGCCTCCTGTGTCAGAGGAGTGCAAGGTGGACTTTTTGAAGCTAGATGACCAGTCACTTGTTGCAACCCTGCGGGAAGCTTAAGCTCGTAACTGTAAAATGTGCTAGCTGGCTTTGTAGGTAAGGCTGTGCAAAACCCACCAACTGCAATTTGCATAGGTTTTGGAAAACGGAGCTGGCGTGCTCACTTTGCAGTGCTTTGGGACATCCCCTCCACTATTTGTACTTTGAGTTTCAGTATTGTGTGAACCTGAAAACTCAAAGTGAAACTGGCCATAGCCATGCAGGCATCATTGCCCTGTTGCAAGCAATGAATCTGTTACTGCTGACACAGACTGAAGTGTCTCCGATCCCAGCCAGAGGCTTTGCAGGAGCCATTTCCAGTCTCTGCGAAGAGGAGGCTTTGGCCAGGGATGGTGCTTAAGTCTGCTGCCTTCCCTCTGCACCATGTACTCACATGTACACCCTGTGTCTTTTGCAGGGATCCCGTGTATCTGTGTCTGCCTTTAACGACGGGAGCTGTGTGGAAGAAGAGAATAGATAGATTGGGTGAAAAAAAGTTTGCTAGAGTCTTTTTTCAAGTCATTAAAAATATCAAGGATTTCTTGTTCAAAGACAAAACCAAGGTAGATTTACCAGCTCTGGGATCTGAAGAATTTTTACAACTCAGCTAAACAGAGAGATGCTTTTCATTTTGTGGAAGAATCTCTTGGTTCATATCAAAGAGCCTGAATTGCTTTAAACTAAACTTAAGGTAATCTACAACTTCAGTGGGTTTAAAAAGCAATGAGATGACTTTAAACTAGTTTTGAATCTGGAATTTCTGCTAAAGATATAAATATGTGTATAAGACAGACACAGGCAATGAGGAAGGTAGTTTTCTTCATAAAAATACAGTGAATATTAAGTGAGTAAGAGAAAAACTCAAAGTTTCACTACATTTTGTTTAAAGCTTTCCCTATTTTCTAGCAAAACAGCACAACTATTCTGATTTTCAGTTTTGTAACAAATACTTGAGCACTGCTAACAAATGAAAGGCAATGAATGAAAATGAATCTTTGGATGAAAAATCAAATATTTGTTATAAAAATCCACACAATTCTGATGTTTTCACACAGCACTAATTTATTATTCTAAATAAAGATTCCAAATTTACAGGTAATACTAAAACAAGTCAATATGACATATTAAAATTTCTGTACTGCTGCTTCACATATTCCTTACT
This sequence comes from Sagittarius serpentarius, assembly GCA_034782735.1. Classification (NCBI taxonomy): domain Eukaryota; kingdom Metazoa; phylum Chordata; class Aves; order Accipitriformes; family Sagittariidae; genus Sagittarius; species Sagittarius serpentarius. Next base: position 20,162,022 of record JAVKLA010000014.1, on the reverse strand, counting down.
CAAGTTCCTCAAGAATTGCCATCACTGCTTTTTGCTGTCTTACCCATTAAAAAAAGGCAGAGAAGGAAAATAAATTTTCACTAGTAGAGAAGAATAACAACTTTTCCCATCCTGTTAAATCAGGATATTCTATAATTGCAAAGCAAGCCAACATATAACTAAACATCATTTAGCTAGAGTAAGTATTTCTATTAGAGAGGACCCACCCCACAGTTTTAAGAAACAGATACTAAATTTCTAGTAAATAGATGTGCATCGTTGCTCTGAATTTTGGTTCTGTAGAGATCAGATGTGGAGTTTAGCTCTTGGACTGAGTATTCCCCATATTTGTAGATGTGAATATTTGAGACTTGCCTTTCGAATCAAGACAGAATTGTTCATCCTGCTGAATCATTCAAATCACCTAAGGAAACCTGACCCATTAACCCTCACGTGCGAGAATCAACAAATACTGAACAATTCTGCCTTCTCAAACACTTTTCAGAAGTTACCACATTTACTGCTATGTGGTCTACAGAAACAAGTCCAAATTCTTTTGATCCCCAGCACCTTATTTGAAGAAAATGATGTTACCTACTTGCATTTCACTCAGTTGTTAGTGACTAACTAAACACGTCTCTGGTTCCTTAGCTGATTGCAGAACTTTGGGGTCCTGTAACCAACTCTTGCTGTATTTGTTCTCTCCAGAATTGCCCTGAACTAAATCTTTCACAGGGCAACCACATCTCAGGTCTGATTTCAGGCAGAATGAGTACACTGTTCATCACAAGTGGCATCCAGACCGTACCCTGGAAACAGAGCGAGAGGAACGTTGTGGACACGCACTTGCATGCGTGCGCACGCGCACACACACACACACACACTCACAGAGGTATGAGCAAAGATACAGAGTACGAACAGAGCTCTTGGGAGCTTTCATTTCTTTTCAAATTGCCAGGAAGTCAAGAGGAGAAACAGCCTGTAATTTTCAACCAACCAGGCAAAAAGGAAGAGAGAGTGGGTGGAGGGGTGGGAAATTTTGTGTGAGATGGAGTCAGACTCACAAGACAGTCCAAGAACCAGGGTACTCATGGAGAGTTCTTGCTTTGACATTAATAGGTAAATCTCGTTCAGAATGATCAGCTGAGTTTGCCGTCACCACTATTGGTGGATATCAGCGTGATAATACAATACAAATCCCACAGCCTATGGTGCTATACGAAGGAAGACAAGAGTGTAGTTTGGAAGAGAAAACTTCACATGGCTGTGATGATATGACCACAACTATTTCCCGTGTTATGGGAGTACAACCTTCTCAGCCCATGTTAATGAGAGGACTAAAACCTGGCAGATTTGCAGGTGATATAACCGTGTCCATCTCCTGACCTTTCTGCCTGATTGCACAGGCCAACTGGTTTTGAACACGCAGAGAGAATCTTTGCCATGTGATTGCTACTCAGGCACCATCTCTGTAATTTAGATTATGAAAGGCTTGTGGTGACTTTCAGGTTTTGTCATCAATAGCATGTTTTCGGCGTGGGTGGTGTAGCTGTGCCAAACCCAGTACATCATGATGAAAGCGTGAACTATTTCAGGTACTCTGCTATAATAACTTTGCCATGCTTAATTAAGTCACAGATTAATCCAGTAGGAAGAACAATCCGGAGTGTACCTGTACTGCAGTGTCTGAAGTCTATCAAAATGATAAGTCATCAGGTGCAGAAGTCCCGTCCATGGAGGGCTGACCTTATGAGGAAAAGGCGGAGGTAAGGTACCCCTGGCACTCCTTCCTGCCACGAGGGTCACGCTCCTCTCAGGGTCTCACGGAAGAGCCAGGTGCATAAAATGCCCCTGCTTGCTCTCCTCCTGTGCTGGCAGCTGGTGTTACAATGCACACAGAGCAAATGTACAGACTCCCCTCATCTTCTTCTCTGAGGTACAAGTTTGTTGGGGTATTAAAACCCTCCTGAACCTTTATTTCTAGGAAATGGTCGCTGTGGGCCTAAGCAGTGACTTGTGTTGGTCCTCTCCGCAGATTTACAAAGGACCCTTCTCCAGCCCACCCTTCCTTCCATCACTCTGCCCCTACTAGGCTTTACAATAGCTGTCCAGGCTGTTCCACCTGATGGTCTTTGGGCATTTGGATGAGTGTGCAAAGATGCTCTTGGTTTGCATATATCACTGACATCTTGGCTGTTTTTCCTGCTCTCTTTTCTTCTTCCCCTAATTTCCAGTGCTTACTTTCATTTATAATGATAGAAAGTGCTTTATTGGTTGGGGAATGAGGACAGTCAAATCACACAGGAGAACTGTGCATCATTAATTTAAGTGGAGGGTATAAATTCAATGCCATAATAAACCTGAGCTTGAAGATCCCTCTGTTTCCTCTGGAGGAACAGGACAGAACTGCTAAGCCTTGCTCCCCACTTTGAATGGCCATCGACCGTGGTGTATCAAAGTAGGAAAGAGTGGATGACTCAGTTTCCTGCAAGTACAAACTTAATGATACTACACAGTGCAGCCCAGAGAAATGGGAGGTGGTGAAATGCTCCATGCTTGACCCTAATGGGCAGCGTTCAGGATGTTGGTCAATGCTCTTCAAACAAAAACAAGCTCCAGTTTGTTCTATAAAATGAGGAATGCAGCACAGAAAACTGGGTCTGTGCCACAGAAAGCCCAGTGATAGCGGTGACTAAGAAATTTATACTGTGTTGAGTAATACTGAGCTGCAAGGCGATGCAGGAGAAGGAACAATTTAGCACAGTGTATACTCAGATTTATAGAAAATCAGCTTCATGGAAACTGCCAGTAGAGCGGTACTGACGGGTTTGCATTATGTGAGCACAGCAGCAAAGCAAAACAATGCTGGGGAACAGATTGGTTTTGTTCTCACCTACTATGCACAGATGAAACTTTTATTAAGACATGTCGGCTTGCTCTGGCAGCAGCTTGAAAATTACCTCCTAAAATTCTGATGACCTAGGACCTGCTCCTCTCCCACTGCAAATATTTGTAAGTCCGTGTACAGTGAATTGGTACACCAAAGCTTTTGGGGCTTAGAAAGTGCAGGAACAGTCTGCCCATGTACAAAGTAAAGACAGAGTTGCTATGCTCTTTCTTTCCAGCGAAGCTGCATGCATGGAGTGGAGAAATGTGTAATCACTACCAGTTACTTGGCAGTTACTTCTGTAAGTTAAAAAGATAATTGCTGTGTTGGGCCATGCGGTCCTTGCAGCTTACGTATACAGCTCTCATTGAATTCATGTAGATTTGCCTGGAAGGAGCGAGGGCAGTGTAGGATCACCCTTACACTTTCTCAGAAGTAGAGAAGGGAGAAGAAATCATGCTTTTACCTTTGCAAATTGAAAATGTCCTTCCTTCCCCAGCTGACAGCTGTGTTGTGTTTCTAGGTGCAGCTGTGCCATAAGCTCAGTTTTTCACCTATGGTTTTTTTCTGAAAAGCAGCAGATTGGTGAGGAATCAGTTCTGAAAAACTCCAGTTAAGAAGACATTACAAACTAAGATCACACAGACTTGAAACAGATATATATATATTTTTTTTTAGGCCAGACTTTCACTCTGGCCATTTCAATATGAAATGTGCTTTTACACATAAAGCAAGGAAAATTTGGTGGGGAAAGGTAATGTCTTTTATTACAGAAACTGGGGAAAACCAAACAAACTTCAAGGCAGACCAGTTTTTCCTTAGAAAAAAACAAGCACATTCATAAAATCTGGTTTATCATTTGGCTGGCTGCATTCATGTCTCCTTTGTTTCATTTTTCCACAAGCCCTTTCTGTTCATCTGAATGCCTGCAGTCATGCCAATTTTATGATCTTTTTAGACACACATGAACTAACACATTTTGTGCCATTCTCAATTCTACATTTTAAAGGAAATTACTCCAGAACTCACCTCAAGAAAAGAAAAATACAAGGCAAACAAAACCACTATTGATTGCTAGTTCATCCATTAAGATAAGAAAGAGCTCAGTAGTACAAATGTTGTCCTTTTATCACATGTATGTGTATATTAACACTACACATTGTAGCTTCTAAGTTACTTGCAAAATCTACTGCAGATTATGCGTTTAAAATTCAGAAAGATAATGTGTTTGGAAAATAAGTCCAGATAACTTACGTCTATTTTGTAAAACATTTAAATACAATATATATACAAATATGACAGTATGTAATATAGTAAAATACTGATCCTACATACCTTGCTGTAAAACGAATTATGGCTCAGTATTTTCAGATGGTGGCATACAGTCTTACGGATTTCCAACAGCACTGTTGTTACTCACTTCCACCATGATAATATCATGTGGCTCCAGATAATATGAGAGCCTGTAATTAAAAATTACAATGGTAAATGCTATAACTACACAGTAAGAGACTTGTCCTGAAAATCCTAAACAGCTGGCGGGAGTGCATTTAATACAATTTACGCTAATAACTGCTGAAGAACTTGCATGCATAGGCTGGAGCTGTGGTCAAACCTCACTTTCAGGTCTGGAGCTTAACCGTCTGTATCTGCGTGACAGTAAACAATCTGTATTTCTGTCTGCACTTTACATCTTATCACACTCTAATACCATGCATGTAGCAGATGTTATTTTCAGTGCTAAAACTCATTTTGGACTTACTTGGCATGCAGACTGACAATGCCCATGGCAACATTTTATTGTGCCTTTTTTGACAGATAACATAAGGTTTATTGTAAGTTCTGCCAGTGCAATCTGACAGGAGGGTCCTACTGAATTTTTGTGTGAATCCGTGACTGAAAAACTACCATCTGACAGCTGAATTTTCTACTGACCTCCGGCTCACATGAATTTTGTATGCACACTTGAAGAAATATGTCCTGAACATACTTGTGAAAATGTGTGAAAATAATTGATGAAATACTAATTTTGTTTTCACTTCTGCTGCTATTCACAGCAGTCTGCAGGATCTTAAATTTGTAGATGTGTGAAATAACAGAAGGCTTTAAATTAATGAAAAAGATCTTCTTTGCACTGGCTGAGTACAGCAAACAATTTTATTCACCATGTACTTATTTTTTGCTGGTTCATTTTCTGTAACCTATAGACCTTCCTGATCTGATATGTCATATATTCACATGAATACAAATGCCAGTAAAATTGAGAGACCAGAAATGAGCAGTAGGGTGAAAGGAAAAAGAGAGGGGAGGGCTGACAGACATTATTTATGTGAATTATACTGTTTGTGCACTGTATCTATTTCCAGATACATACCATCAACTATGCTAGTCGGACTGACTGTCCTGACATGGGCTAACCTTTTATTGTCTGAAGCTTCTGGAGCTACCTTGGCCTTCAGCATGTTAAAAGGACCCTGGATGAATGAGGCTTTATTTTCAATCATAACTAATTTTTCAGAGTTAGCATATTGCAACTTAACGTTCTTGAAAGGAACCAGATTAACAAGCAAGCAGACCTTGACCCACTGTAAACTGCATTGGTTCTTCAGTTCGCATGGCTAGAAGGGACCAGCACGCAGCATGAAAGAATAGCTCAGTCCCTGTTCCCATCAAACCCTTGACCTCTCTGTGAGACTGCCAACATGGATACCAGTTATGGAAGTAATTTAGTGCGCAAACAAGTATTTACCAGGAACTAAACTGAGACCACCAAACACATTTCACAGTGGAGACCAAACAGTCATTAGGCTGAGGCAATTTTAGGTCACTACCAACTTGGGTCTGATTCAAGACAGCAATCTCAAGATAAAAGTCTCTACATCCCATCATCCAAGTCCCCGAGGCATTCAGTCCCTGAGTTCCTTTTCTGTTATAAACACAATTCCTGCACAAGATAAGAAGTACATTCAGTAATCCAGGAAAAGATTAGAAACAGAAAGGGGAAAAAAACCCAGGCATTTGAAACATTTTGCAGAGGCAGAGAAAGTGCAGTGTTCGTGTGAAGAAGCGGGAAGAAGCTCCAGCACTCCTCCCTAATGCAAGAGTAGTTAATTACTCTATGGGGGGGGAGCAGGGATCTGTCCTCCAGGAGCCCATTGCAGACATGAGGCACTTTGTTACTCCACAATGCTCCCTTAAAACATTCCTACACTGAGTTATCTTAATTGTCTTTATGTATTTGTTCATTTTTAAATACTTCTGCTTTGTTTCTGTCTTTATTGTTTTGTTGCTTCCGTGAATCCAAAAGTAAGGGTGAATTGCCGCCTCACAGAGAGTTCAACCTCCACGGTAATGGGTGAGTGCTTTTAAGAGCACACTTTTTGCCACATACATGCAGCTGTTAGAAGGAGCAGCAAAGAGTACAATCCTGTCTGTAAGCAACAGATACCATGTTGGTAGTAGAAAAGTACAGGCTATATTTGCTATCTATTTGCATAGCATGTTTCAGCTCTTGCAGGGAGCTGGTTTCTTTTCCTCACCTTTTTGCACTCATAAAGGAAAACTCTTCTGCCCCTCCCTGCCCCGAATATTTGCTTTCTAGACAAGCAGGTGGTGGCGAGGCAGCATTACAACCCCCCTCAAGAACGGAACACAGAGTAAATGTGCTTCTAACTAGGAACACAGTGGTGCGCTCTTATACACTGTTCAGTACTGGAGTGTAGCCCACCCTGTGGATGTAATTAAATGTGTCAGCAGTCAGTAGTATTAAAAAGATTACTTACCTGATTTTGTGCTTGTAGATGAGCACACCCCAACATTTCATTTTAGCTGTCCTCTCATCATTGCTGGAGAAAATCCCTTCATTGGCACTGGTGCTACCGTGCAATGGATAGAAAAGACACTCTCAGTCAAATCTACCTGCCTACCTACTTTACCACTGAGGCCAGAATTGTCAGGGACTATCCCTCACGGCATGGCTCATTCCTTTATACACAGTTATTACCAATAATAAGCTGGCTTATCTCTAGATGAGACTTTAAAGCAAGAGAAGTTTCCTAGTGAGTTTAACCCAAGTATAAAGCAGTGAGTATGATAAAGAAGTTTAGTTATTCTGTGTGATAATAGTCAAACCCAGCTCTTCAGTAGTGGTTTTTCTTTCAGTAAAAGTTAATGTTTATAAAGGAAATGTGTCCTTTAGGTGCTTTAGAGAGATGGGTCTGAACCCAAATATGGTCATAATAAAACAGTGAGAACTAAGGCTTTGGATTATTAGTATTCTTTAATGGGGGGTTCAAAATCTAGAGTACATATTAAGTTATGCTCATTAATAGAGGTAAGTTGGAAGCCTGATTAGTATGTAAATCCAAAACTGGAGTTGGAATCCAAAGCTGAAAAATCAGGCCCATCTTTTGCTGTTGCACAGAGATAATATGGATAATTTGATCAGGTAATATTCTGTGTTATTTAATCCAGAAGAAGGTACTCAGTGACTAATGACTCTAAGTGACTTGTTAGTTCACAGTAAGAGGTTTTATTCAGCTCCTCTTCTGGCATCAGACATATTATATCATCAACTAGAGAAATGTCCAACATGTGTAAGACTAACGAGGAAACAAATAAGTCATACATGAAGCTAGTTGTTGGCCACAATGACGGGGAGAAGTAGTTGGCTGTCCCTTACTAGAATGAGGTCAGACTGGGGGAAAAAGAGACACAGTGGACTTACAGAGAACAGCAATATAATCTCAGTATCATATTTTGTGATGTTGCAACAGATGATGATCATGGCGATATGACATGTTCTTTCTGAAAGAAACGAAGCTGTGGAGTGCTCCTGTTCTGCCAGAGCTATTCTGTTCACAGTAGTTACCTCCAACATTTTTTTCAGAATGAAGTCAGAAAATAGACCATCTTGCATAAAATGATTTAGAAACTCCCTTCCTAGAAAATGCCTCTTACCGTTCTTGTAACTTGACTAAGTCACTGAAAGCATTTTTTAAAACAGCACTTCCTTCCATTTGCTTGCTCATTTGTGGTTGAAGTGTATTTATTCACTTTGTAGCTCTCATCCTGCCAAGCAGCAAACATGCAATGCAGGCCTCTAAAATAAACGACAAAAAGCAATTTCTGTTATCCCCGTTGTAAATCTGGAGGGAGGCCCAGATCCACAAGTTGTTTCGGCTCTGGGCTCCTTGTTAGATGACCTCAATGGACAGCAGGGCACCTGAACGGGAGTGAGGCCCCTACCTCTGCTAATGAATACAGACTCACACTAATATAAATAAGAATAATAAGGAATTCAAAACCTTGACAAAGTGGGCTACAAGATATTTCACTGTTGTCAGTATTTTCAGTGTCACCATTAAGCCTGTTTGGTGGAATAGAGGGATGAGTAACCAGAAAGACTGAGCCACAAGGCAAGGGATTTAGCTTTTGGGGGACAAGGAATGATTTTCTATGGCAAGCAAATATTCTTCACACAAAAGAGCTTGAAATTTTTAGTTGGCAAAAAATTTTAATGGAAAATTTCACACTTGCTAGAACCTACCTTTGATGATGTGGAATTACAAAAGTCAGAACAGCTGCATTTTCAGAGATTAGCATCACAGTTGTTGAAGTAGCAAAAGGTTTCACAGACAGCTTTGGGGCACGAACAGCCTGTGGCAATGGGAACATTTCTCACCACTCACCCTGCCTTTCTTTAAGTATTTTTAGTGGAAGTGCTGAAGGTGATGCCACCTGGCCCATCCAAGCGTTTCTTTCCTCATGACTGTTGGATGTACGCTGCAGTAAAGCTAAAGCTTACAAACATGCACAACAGGTTCTGCCTCTGGGGAAGAGCCAGTGTCAAGCGATGACTTGGCCTGAACACACCTGTGGTGACAGAGTTCATCTGGAGGAGTGTTTCAGTGCCCCACACCTCCCCAGACATAGCACCCTCCTTTCCTTTAACCCACCGCCCTTTCCATCCGGCAGCATCATGCTTTGATGAACAAAGAGCAGACATATCTCTGCGGCAGGTGGACCTGAAATTACACAAGAAAGAGTGTGACAAGACATTTCCACCTTGCACTTCTGCGGAAATCTTGTTTGCTATAGTCAGTTTTGTCATGTATACAACCCTTGCCCTTCATGGGGTGATGAAGTGCAAGGCCCAGCATCCGAGCAGGGGCCATCATTGAAAGGCCATCGCAAGACAATCCAAAAAGACCAGTCTTTAAAAATTACAGGACCTTTTCTTCAGCGACACGGGCAGTAGTCTATTTGTTTTAGGTTGTGTTTCACTGGCTTTCTTGTCGGCAGGTTTCCTTGTCCTTCCACCACTGCCTGCTGCACCAACAGGCAGAGCCACCATGGGCTTGGAAGAGGTGGTTAGCGTAAGAGGAACACAGGCCTGGGGAGAGACAAGAACAACGTCTGCATCCTTTGATAAATGCCTGGGATGAAAAGGGAAGGCTGTGCTTTGTGTGACTGCCCAGGAGTCCTGCCAAGTTTATGCAGTTCAGCTCTCTGACTAAAAGAAAGTTAAATGTATCAGTAGGCCTGGTCATGGAAATGTGACACTTCCACAGTCACTTTTTTCAAGAACGAGAAAACTTAAGGAGACATAGGTAGGAATTTCTTGCCGAGGTGGGGTAATAGTGCCAGGGTGATGAGGAGCCCATGAGGAATGCCGTCCTTGCCCAGGAAGGAACAGCCTGTACTCTGATTACAACAATAACAGAAAGACCAATATTGAGCATGTATCTGAGGTTTAAGAAGTTACAGCCCCATCACATGCACCCAACCAGATTCAAAATCCCCAGACCCAGCCCCCTGCACCAACACAGAACTTGGCAAAGAGCGACAGGAATGCCCATGCCAGGAATGGCCATTAGAAAGGTAAAAGGGCCCTATGTGCTTTTGCCTGGTCCCTTTGCTTTCATCTTTTTCTCCTTTTTTCTAACAACTGCTTCCAGCATGAGTAATGCCAGCTCTCTGCATAGTCTCACATCTTCTTTTTCCCTCTTCAGATCATCATAGTAACCCAGTTCTTGCTCTCATGTATTAGAGCTCCTTTTATGAGCCGCTCACCAAACTGAGCTATTTCAATGGGCCAGGACAGGTACAGTCCCTCATAATTACACACCACTTCCCACTCTGAGTGGTAGCCAAGCATCTGTGCTGTGCTGCTTATCACAGTGAGATTAAAAGTAGTTTTATAACAATATGTAAAGTGCTGCTAAATCCCGTTCTTCCCACATTAAAAGCAGATGCTCAGACAGACTGAATCAGATTGAGCAAATTTATTGAGTTAATTTAGATGTATAAAAGCTTCACAAGGACCAACTTAAATCTGTGTTTAAATAGGACTGGGAGTACTGTCAGATTTAAGAAAATGCTGTTTCAGTGTAGACCGAACCTTCTTGTTTGGAGTTACAGTAGCCTTGAGCTCCAGCCCTGATACCAGTGAAATCAGTGGAAATCTGGATGGATAAGGAAGAGTTAAGACTCATTTTAGGGCACCTCTTCCAATCTGAAGAGTGTATGTGCAAAGAACCACAATTCATTATAGTAACAGGAGTTACTATAAATATCCCTAAAAAACCCAAACTAATAAATTAAGGCTTTAAAAGCATTAAAAGTCAGAGAAAAGAAAATTCCAACTGTTCGCGAGGTTTTAGGTAAGCCTTGTTTCCTCCCCTTTCACTGCTGCTCCCTGAAGTCTAAATCAAGAGACTCTCAAAGTCAGGAAGCCAGACAGACTTCCAAAATATGTGGTGACGCTAAGGGGCCTGTGAACCGGAAACAGACATTTACCGGCTTCTTTCCCAACCCAACTGGCTCCAAGTATCTGTAGCTGATGTTCTGGGACTTTGGGTTGTGGCCAGGAGACCTAACCTGAGAGGCTGGGAGCGCACAGATCATGGAGGTCATGAGTCGCTTCATCTCCACCCACTTCTTTTGCAGGGAGAGTTTACAACACTGGCACTTTCACAACAGGAGAGAGGAAAAAAAAAAAAAAGAGGATGTTTTTAATCCATTAGACTGCTGCTGATTCAGTAATAATAAACATGAGTCTGTTTCCTTGATTATTCTGTACACAGCAAACATTTGTGTAATGTGTCAGTTAAGTACGTGCACTGTAAGGATCTCTCAGTGAAGTGTGTCTGCGTCAATAACAAATAGATGAAAATGTGCCTTTGTGTGCGTTTTTGCGTGCCTCCATGAGCAAGAAAGAGACCAAGAACTCAATTCCCAAGACCCTTAGTCATCCTCTGATCTTTATTTCTGAGGGTGATCAAAGTACCAGCTTTGGAGAACATGATTTCTTTCTGCTAGGCTAAAGATATTAAGGTCAGAAGATAGCGCTCTTCCCAACAGCCTGCTAGGAACGAACACCGTAAAAGTTTGGGATGTTTGCAGGCAGCGAGAGGGGCGTTTGTTGTTGCTGCTGCTGCTGCTGCTTTTGCTGTGCCTCTTGCTGTGTTACAGACATCTTGACTGGCCTCACTGATTTAATGATGAGTGTTTGTTGGCCTGCAAAATGCAAACACATTGTAAGACTGTTTGTACGCTAGCTAAACTTTTGCAGACAGTTTACATGCTAGAATGCATTCTTTGCACACACTGATCTGTATTCCCAAAGTGTATCCTCCTCTCTCAATGCAGACTTTATTTTGCTCTTATTTCACCTTAATGTTGCAAAACACATTAACGTTGCCTAACTACTGATCATATGAGTAGCGTAAGGTCATTTACATGACAGCTAGGCTACTTTACAGTTTGCTGAAAACCTGCAACTGCATTCAGAAACAAAATGGAGAGGACAATTGTACAGAAAGGTCAACGTTTCATTTTGAAACAGTTCTTACGTTTCAGTATTAACCTCATGTTTTTTTGGAAAGAGCTAAATAAGGCCAACACTAAATGCTTTATTTCAGATAAAACATTTCAGATCAAAGAAAAATGAAGCATTATATGTTTTCCATTTTTCTTCCTCCTCACAAAATCCCATCCCTCATTTTTTCCAGTTCAGTCATGGCCTAAAACATATATCATTTATACAACTGTATCTCATAGACTTACAGAAGGGGAAGCCTTTAGGGACTTTGCTGAATCATGACTTATATTTATCATTGGTATTAAAGTGACAATACATAGGAGAACATAAAATTTGAAAGTTTAAACTGAAATACATGTGGTAGCTGATATTCTATCATTACAGTGTATTGATATGAATTTGGGAATGACCAGATACAAAAAGAAAGGCAAGGGAAAAACAACTGCTGATTTTTCTTGCTACTTTTCTTCAGAATTTTTTTTCTTCCTCTATTTTTAATAAAATCTGATCCATGCTTAAAGTGATAATCTGTGTCTCGTATCTCAGCCTCAGGCTAGACCAGAGCTCCAGGACCGGACTACTTGTAGCTGAAGGCTTTTAACACTAGATCTGACTGTTCAATCCATTGCCACTCTGTGTGTTGCCTCAGTTCTTTGAGTCAGGTAAAGTAGAAATGTAGATCTGAATCTGGACCCAGAGCTTTAATACCAGCCTATCTGTATTTTGGCATTTTCTGAAGCCACTCCCCCACCAAAACACTAAAATACAAAGAGTGAAATTTTAGCCCCGCTGAAGTTGATGGTGAAACTCTCACAGACTTTAGTGGAGCCTGAACTTCATTTAACATATTTATGTTCTGGCAATCAACTGAAACTTCTTCCCAGTAGCTTGAGAAGCCATATCCCCGTCTATCTCAGTTTATCTTTCCATCGATGCTTTGCCCAATAATGGATCTCACCCAGACATAGCGTGCGATTCCTGTTAACGTTATGTTTCTCACTCCTGCCACTCATCCACCAGTGGCTGCAGTTCCCATTGCCTCCTCCCACAAACAGCTTCTGCCTTCCTTCCCCCTGTGGCATTTCCTGTGCCAGAAAAGGACACATCAGACCCAGTCTCCTCTTCCAAATCTCTCCTCAGGACTCCTCTTTTTTGGTCTGCTCTCTCCTGAAATTCATTTTATTCCCTCATTTAGAATATTACTCATAAACTTTAATTACTGAAATGTCTTAATGAATAAACAAAAAGCAGTGAGTTAAAAATGCAGTAAGAAAGTTTCAGGTTAGACGCCAGGGAAAAACAGTAATTTGGAAATTGCTGACATATTTCATAAATATTTGGGAGGCATTTTCTACTTCCAGATGTCATTGACTCTGCTGAGAGAGCTCTGGGCTAAGCTTTACGTTGCAAGACGAGCCTCAGTTGTACCAAGAACAGAAGAAGAGAGGCACACGCGAAGCCTGAAGAGAGGACAACGTTGTCCTATGTGTGCCAGCTCACAGAGCCACCCAGGAGGCAATGTGCTGTGCGCCCTGAATGTGTGCAGGAGTGTCATCCTGCCGTCGTGTCCCTGGAAGCATGGCAGGCTTCCAGGAGAGCGATCGGCTCTGCGCACCCCCATCTCTTCAAAATCCTGCTGACCTTGAAGCAACCCTTACAGTATGTTTCCTAGACATTGTTTAGGATTGGCACAGAAGGTTTGCATGTGTTTCACGGAAGGTGTATGAATTGGGAGACCAGTCACCAGCTGAGACGGGAATTTCCATGCAGCCCAGCAATCCTGCAACTTTTTGTAACTTACGCATTGTCTGTCTTTAGCCAGCTGGACAACAGTCCTGGCTCCTTGGCACTTATGGCACATTTTTCCAGTAAGCTCTAATAAAACGCTTCCTATCATCCCATTTCATTGGAATGAGGAGGGTTCCCACAGAAAGTGTGCAAACTTGGCAAAACACAGTAAAGCCAATGTTATCCCAGCACAGCAAATATGAAATAAACCTTTCTTATCATGTAATAATCAAAGGGCTTTTCAGATGACTCTGACACTCCTTTTAGGTACTGTGGGATAATACATTATGTGCCAGACTGCCACATTTATCCTCAGTTCTCCTCTGAACTGGAAATAAGGATAAAAACTTTAATGGCACTGTCCTTAGACATGGCTTCGCAATATGCTACATGTCTAGACTGCTGTAAAATTAGGAGGATTTTGTTTGAATGACTTGTTTATATGACTCCCATAATAAATAGCCTGAGTCTCTCTAGTTGTATTAAAAACACATTGGAGCAAATTCTATGCCTGTTTACACCACTGCAAGTCCACCATCAGCTATCAGGAGTCACTGCTTGAGAACAGAGTTTGTTTTGCCACGTTTCTAGTTGTTGCGCTGATGGCAAGCATGAGTCTAGGGTGTTGTATGTATTGAAGTACCAAGGGTGTAAAGCTGGAGGAAGTCTAAAGCTTTTAAACTAGGAGGAGAGAATTAAATCAGCTTTTGACTTCATATAGTCCCATACTTCATCTGCAACAGAGGTGATACACAGGAAATGTAGAATCTTAAAAGATTCAGCAACCAGTGCCTGGCCCAAAGGAGAACAAAAGGAAACGTCATTCCCCCAAATTGGTGTGTTTGAGACTTCAATCTAAGGAGAAGCAGGCCTTGCAGAAGACCTGTGTCATCCTGAAGAAGACGGATGATTCGCTGGAGAAAATCCGGTATTTCTTATGATGCTTTCTCCGTAATCCTTTTGTTCTAAGCTTTGGCTGCCCTGCCCTGTCTGCGCTCAGTCTTACTCAGTCTTTCAAGTTAAGCAGCTCAGATCTCTCTGGTCCTTGCATGGGAGAGCAGTTGGAGGTCCCAGTTAAAAAAGTCAGAGGCCAAGAAGATACAGCTGAGGAGTCGGTGGCTGAGTATAAAGGAGCTGGGAGGCTGTTCAGCCCCACTGCCCCAGCCTTGTTCAAGCAGATGGCCAACTTCTACTTTAATATCTACTTCCATGTGGGGGGATTTTCCCTGAAGCTGTGTACTCAGAGCTGGGGGGGGTGTCTATGCCCCTGTGTATTCATGTCAGGCCCTGTGTACTCTGAGACAGCTCCCGCTGTGCACGGGGGATGCCCAGAAGAATTTAACTCTAAATCACTACCTTTCACAGGCTGAGGTCAAAATCACGTGATTTTTCTTTCGCTGCGCCATGATCAAGCTCCTTTGGAGTTGCTGACTCAAACACCCGAGGCTGTCATGAGCTGACAGGTTTCTGCGCTGCGAGGCTCATCCCCAGGGCTCCAGAGGGGCTGCTGAGTTGCTGGTGGAGGTGTTGACTTCAGACAGCAAGAGTTTTGCCCCAGCATCACCCAAGCAGTTGCAGCTGTGAGTTTCCAGCAGCTGCTGTCACCCCAGCTTTGCCCCGGGCTGCAGAAGCTGCAGAGAAAGAGGAGGTAAACAAGGCTGAGGAAGACAACTAGTTTGAGAAGTTGCTTCAAAAAGGGACTTTTCCTGAGGTTGAAAAATACAGCTTGCTGAACTTGACAAAGGTGCACGCTGTGTTGAGGAAATAAACCTCAGTTGGTAGCAAAAGATTGTGTTCCAGATGCAAGATGACAAACTGTCACTGCAGAAGGTCAGGACAACACAGGCCACCTTCCAGGAAATCTGCAGGAAGCACAGCACCGAGCTGCAAAGGCAACGCAGAAGAGGCAGTACAGTAATAGAAAAACTCTCTTATCTCTTCAAAATCATGAAGCCATCACCATCCTGCCTTCTGCTAAGCAGGTCAGCTCGGGTAGGTCGCCTGCGAGGCCACGAGGGTAACAGCATACCAAGGGGGATCTCCCCTTTGCATTCGGAGGCCCGTTTGCTGCCTTAGCGGATATGCTAACATTATGGCCAGTTGGTCTGGAAATGGGTCCAGTGCTAAGGTCCTTGAGAATTCCCATCTCTTTTTCTCTGATGTAAAAAGCCCAGAGTGAGGCTGACAATAGCGCAGCCATCTACAAAGGCTTCGTCTCGCAGTTCTCCAGTCAGTGGAAACACAGAAACAACAGCCATGCCGGCACTGTCTTGAACCCGGTGTGGTGCAGGCACTCGGTGGGTACCCAGCGCTGCCGGTGAGCCTGTCCCTGCCCCGAACCCAGCACCTTGGGTGCGTGTCCAGAGGGTGAAGTGACTGTGCTCTTGACCCGGAGCAGTGCTGGCACACCTGCCAACATGCCAAACTGAGCGTGACCGTGCATATTAAGCCCATCTACATGGCTTCAGTCAGGTTCCTCTCTCAGCAAGGAGCTGGTAACTAACCCCTATGTGTTCACAGGGAGCAAGTTTCCTAAACGGTCCTCTCCTTTGCAGCAGCTGAAATTGGAAGCTGAGAGCAGAAGCTGCCGTTGCTCCGTTGCTGGTTGCATCACCTGACTCAGGCATTTTGGGGGAGGCCAGCTGTGCAGGTGAGCCACCTTCACTTTAACTGCGTAACTTTGCCTTGAAGAGGCTATAGCTGGTATGTCAAATTGAACGGATGGGATGTCTATGTGGTATGGAGGTGTGTGTCCTCGGTCATAGGACTAGCGTCCTGCTCCACTCCATTGACTATGCTCCTTTACAGGCACTCATCTTTGGCTTCACATGTGAGAGTACATGTCAGGAAGCTAATATGAGCTGGAGAATTAAAAAAAGACTGCCCTTGCAGATGCACCTTTGTAATCCCACTACAACCAGAGAGTGCCAAACAGTACGGCATTTAGCGCATCCATTTGGAGCCAGGTAAGATGCCTCAAACATTCTAGGCATGGGATCTACAGCAAGTATTTTCCAAACTGAAGCATGCTCTAATGCTTCAGTGAGGATATCAAGAACATGGAAAAGAGAGAAACCGGACTGATGGCTGCAAATTTTCTACTGAAAGAGAATACTGTCTTAATGACAGTAAAGGCCTGGGAGCAGATTAGAGCCTCGGGGGGATCTGGTATATAACACTAACACCCAATGTTTTTTGCATTAGCCACAGCTTTTTAAGGAGGTCAGCTTTTCTTTTGAGGATGCTGTATCTGGATACTTCAGGGCATTTTCACTCTGCCTGATTTTGCACACCTGATTTAGTCACCAACATGGCAAGTCTATCTCCCCAGACTATCTTTCCATTAACGGAGAGACAGACTGGTTCTTCTAGAACAGTTTAGGGCACAAGTTCACCTTGGGTACCTCTGAATCCCTCTGAGGTATCTCCTATCTCTAGATGGAGCCTGTAGCCTCACAAATTAGGGATTTGAGTCAGTGTCCAAATTTATATGCTGTAAATAAGCCCCTCTAGGCCCATTTCAAACCCACTTCATAGATTTTACTGGAGTTACTCCTTATTTACATCACTGTTTGCAAGATCAGAATTTGACATAGCTCTCATCTTCACTCCGGCACCTCTTAGTCTTCATCAGGAGGCTGCTGGTGAGTTTGGGTTTTGTTTTAATGTCGGTGCACTCATTTGCTAGTTTTCAGTTTGAATGGATGTGAGCGTTGGCTTCTCTGAGATATCAGAGAAGCTTCTCCATCAGTGGGGGCAGCCTCAGCAGACTCTGCACTTTGCTTTCGCTTCCCATCCCCATGCCTCAGTGCAGCACCAAGCCAATTACATGAATTCATCGCGTCACATTTACTGAGGCAACTGCACAGCAATTACACTAATCCTGAAATCCCCTTGGTGGCGTAAATATGTTTAAAGTACATTTATGCTGTGCTACATGGCTATATTTATATAGTCTGATTAGTTGTCCCAGTACACTCTCAGGAGCAACAGACACACTAGGGAAAGAGGGAAATTTAAGCACAGCCGAAGTGAGACATGGCTGGATGTACACACACACAGTGCTACGTGCACCTCTGCTACAAGCTCACCCAAGCTAATGGACTTACATCAAACCCACATTTGCCCCATGGTGGTTATGTCCTATGGAAGGCCAAGGCCGCGTTGCAGGTGAGGAAATCTTGGCTCTGTACAAGGTGAAGTTGGCAGCCCCAGAGGGATTTACTCTGTCACAGTAATGTCCTTCTGCCAGAGAGCTGGCCTGTGTGAATGCAAGGCTGGTTTGCTTCTGGTCATGCACTGTCAGGAGACAAACATGCAGCTTTGCGAGCTGGGAGCGGGTGCCTGGAGGCCCAGGATGCTGGACAGGGTGGCTGCCCCAAGAGCGGCACACGTTGAGGCTCTGAGTTCAACCAGCAACCACCAAATCATGGCTTGAATCCTCAGCTTTTAGAGGAGGAAAGATGAGTACTGCCATGCTGCTGGCGCCCATTTGACTCTCCCAGCTGTTGGAGAGGCATCCATATAATCATAGGATCTAGGTTGGTGAGTGCCCCCAGATTCCCAGATTTTCTGTAGCTCCACATTGACATCTCCCTAGGCATTATTCATAATACATGGAGATGTCCAGCAGTTCTGCACTCTTTCTGCACTCCTCCCCATGACATATTTATGCAAAATCTCCCTAAAACAAATGGAAGCAGAGAGAAATGGCCCACCTGGAGCAGGTTAGAACAGTGAGAAGCAAGCAGTAACTGGTGATGAACATCCAGCTAACCCCAGAGACACATGCCTGGGTACCCACAACTCCTTCCCCATGAGAACAAATACTGTGAGTGTCAGCTGATACTGCATTTAGTGCTGAATATTAATCACCGAAACAAGTTGTAGTTGTTAATAATGACACCTATTTCAAATAAAGTAAAGATTTTGAACACAGACTGAGGTGAATCCTGTGAATTTATTAAGAGTGTGGATCAGTGTTCATCTTAATGGAGCTGACTTCAACTAGGTAAACTATATTACTCCAAATATCTTCAAAGAATTCATTGGTTAAATGCAGATGTCAGAAATTACAGGGTTTGCTCTCTGGTGGGCTTTCACAATAAGATGTGAATCGGTCATGGAAAAAACATCCAATAAAACTGTTTTTCTTAAAATAATTATTAGTTTGTAATGCAGTGTACGCCAAGTAATCAGCGAGTTTTATGGTAAACTTGAAAAACCCATAGTAGTGTAGGAATTCTACTCCTTTGTGGACAATGCCATTATTATCACACTGCAAATCATTACACTGCAGACACTTGCAAAAATCAGCAAGAAATTATGAGTGAGACACTGAATGAAATCTGGGAAGCTTGGCATTTCCTCCTGGTTCAGCCACAGGCTTTCTGTGTGACCTAAAAACCATTATTGATCTTTTTATTGCCACAGTTTTCCCTCAGTAAAATGTAGGTAACCATATTTCCTTTCTTTCCCACTTCTTTTTTGTCTTTCTTTTCTATTTAAATTGGAACTTCTTTAAACTGAGAATATCTCTAACTGTATATTCATCACAACAAGCAAGGGAGCTCTAGCAACCACTGAAGAAATAGCAAAATGTAGAAACAAACAAGAAGAGAGTGAAAAAAACAGGATGACTGTAAACAAAGAAGAATGAAAAAGTGTCCTGAGTTTAAAAAAAAAAAAGGAGAGAGGTAAGAGAAGTAAAAGGGAAGCATGAATTAAACAAGTTGAAGAAACAACAGACAGAAAGACAAAAATAGACAAATCAACAGGGCAAACCCCCAGAATCAGAAAAACAGAGTGAGGAGGAAGAAATAGGGGGAGCAAGACAGAAGACCCAAGGCACTGAAGACCAGAAAAAGGAGGGAACGCAGAAATACAGTGTTAAAAATATTTTTAGTATGGTCTTAGACTGCACTAAAATCCTAATGATGAGGTAGAAAGCTCGGTAGAGACTGACCTCTTGGTTTAGGTCCCCTCTTGCATACTGTGTATATCTAGAACATCAGTGAGTCAGTTGCAGTTTGGGTGTCTGGGAATATAGGGTTGGGCCCTTATGGTGCACTTGGGAAAAACACACAGGACCATGCCCAGAGCAATCTGCTGGAGCAGTGGTGTGATGTCAGCATTGCCTGGGGAAAGAACAATTTCTTGCAGATCACTGAAAATCAAAAGTGCTTTCCAGGAAGCAAAAACCTGGCCATCAAAAAAGAACACAATCATGCATGATTGATAAGCAAATATAATTCACTTTCAGACATGTAGCTTTTAGTCAAGAGGAGTGCATGCACCCTGTCTGTTCTGTGACTCAAGAGACAATGGAGTTTTTGCGACATGACAGAAAGTCTTGTGTCCACCTTGCATGTCAACTTTCCCATGAGGTTTTGAAGTTAGACCTATTCCTCTGATGGCAGAACCCAGTCCAGATATAAAGGCCAGATCTTTTTAAAACTCAAATCATGTTGCTCTTGTGATTTTGCTCCTGAGGCCTGTGCCTTTCTCTCTTGAGGGTTGGTAAAAGGGACCAAAAATGTATGTGGGGGTGTGTATATGAAAAAGAGATGGAGGAAGACCAAGATTGCTTAACAGCAAGGACGCACCAGGAACAGCTCAGGAAATCCCTTGTCCCATGTTCCCATCTCTTATTTTACATCAGAAGCTTTGCATTCCAGCTTTCTGGGGCTTGGAGCTCTGTATTATGTGGTTGCCCTTTCCCAGATGAGTTAAAAGAACAAGTGAAACAGGCCCCAGTAGCTGTGATTTTCTGTGTTTAATTTTTGGTCAATTCACCTCTAAAATAAATACAACAGCAATACTATATTTACAGACTGCAAGTGCCAGTACTGTCTCATGAATGAATCCAATGACACTTCTTCATGAGACTGAAGTATTTGTTCCACATATGCTTTAAACACCACATATGTTAAGAACCACTTTCCTACAAGGCAGAACAAAGGAATCATGAAATCCATCAGATGAAGCATAGCTGGATCATGCCCATAAAGAGTTCAGCACAAGGAATTCTTGTTGCTTGACATGCTACTGAAATAAAACCTCCTCTGTCTCTGGAAGAGCTTTAGCACTCAGCTATACTAAGACTTATAAAATACTCATCTTATTCATCTATCATCCTTTCTTATCTGAAATATCATGGCCCTTTCTTTCATCTTGATACATTGGCAAAGTCTCGAAAGAATAGATCACAAATATCTCCCATATTAATGTAAGAGAAAGGTAATTTTTTAGTTTGAAAACATGAGCAATGTAGGAGATATGACTTTCTAAGGAAGGAAGCAGTCACAGTAGAGTGAGTAATTTTATCCTGATGTACCACAAAATACAAGTATCAGTAATAGTTAAAGCAGTTTTCAACCTCATTTATATTGTAATCACAATTAACATAAATTGATGTAACTGAGGTTTAAGCCATTCTGAATGGTGCTTAAACAAAATTTCATTGTGATGTAAGTAGACTGGCTTTAAGTAAATCTAATTACAACTCTGCCATTTTTTAAGCATAAACAAGTCCTTGGTGATGACAGTAGTGAAACTCCTCAGTTATGCGAGTGACTACCACTACTGCAGTAAGGAGCTGCTCATTCCTGAGCCAACATGCCAGCCCATGTCGGTGCTGGAGGAATAATCCATGAAGCTGAGGTTGCAGCTGGAGGCCAAGATGTTTCACGCAAGGCTCTAGAGAGATGTGATGTTCCGCTGAAATGCTGAGAAACAGCAATACAATAAAGGCTTCTGCTCCATTGAAAGGGCTAAATCCAGCATGGGTGTCTAGAGATACAGCTCTGCCCAACTTCCTTATAGCAAATATTTAAAGCCGGTGCTGAGATAGCTCTTCTTAAATGTGGTTTCCACTTGAAAGGTGTTTTACTTATTTTTCCTCTCAGTTTATCATGCTTCATATTTTGGGAGTGAATCACTGACATCCAGCAAAGTACAATTGCTACTAACATTGCCTGAGCCTCAGACTGTCGGCTCAGGTTCACATGCTTGAGCAGGCACAGTCTTCTAAGAGTTAATGCTCAGACTCTAAACTCATCAGACAATAATCTCATGACTTGTGCAAATAAAATGTGTTAAAATATGGATAAATAACACATATACACATTCTCATTATTGTAGACTGGGAGTTTTTGTTTAAGACTGCAACCCAAAATGTACAGGGAGAGACTGTGCTTTGGAAGGGCAGTAAACAGTTTGGCAATCCATTTGGCATCAACTTTCAGATTAATAAAGCTTCAAATTACTGGTCTTCTCTACATGCTATTGGAGAGGGAGAAATGATTGATGATGTGGTTATATACCTTCTGAAGACTGGGAGACATGTACTCAGATTTGGCCGCAGACAATTTTGCATGACACAGGTGCTTATAAATCACTCAGGGTTGCTTCCCATAGATCAGAGAAGGACAACTTTTCTGAGAAACAGAAAGTGAGGTGAACATCAGGCTCTCAGTGAGCTCATTTCCAGATCTGCAGGACCATATAGCAATGTATGCCCTTATAAGCAAAATATTTAGCAGTAAGGGAGCAGATCAAGTCACACGGCCTCGGAAGAAAAGCCCCAGTCAGATTTCTGAAGGAATGTCAAAGTCTTAGAGAAAGGGCTGGGAGCTAGGAAAGATGCTTGAGGCTAATCACTACAGCTGTGGGAGAGAGTATTAAAATGTACAGGAACAGGTACCAATTAACATTTGGCAGGGAAGCAGAAAAGCCCCAGGAAGATGCCAGAGGATTTAATCAGGATAAACTTGAACAAGAACTAAAAAGTTCAAGAGCACCGGATGGTAT
The DNA here is from genome assembly GCA_034782735.1 of Sagittarius serpentarius. NCBI lineage: Eukaryota > Metazoa > Chordata > Aves > Accipitriformes > Sagittariidae > Sagittarius > Sagittarius serpentarius. The sequence continues at coordinate 20,139,733 of JAVKLA010000014.1, read as the reverse complement.
TTCCAGAGGTACTCCCCGTTATAGGCAAAGATGAGGTTCATTGTCTTGCACGTGGGAGAGGAGACAAAACTGTACTACAATTTTCTGGGAAGAGAATACAGTTCTCCCATACCCTTTTGATGAGAAAGAAGGTAAATCCATGACATGTGGGTGATGTGTGAAGTTCTGCAAGCTTCCCTTTGAGTTTCACAATGGAATGAGTATTTCCGGAGTCCCAGCTTTGAAAAAATACTCTTAAAACCTTGTCTCTAATGACCACTTGTCACAAATACATAGAGCAGCTGTATACCAAGTTAAAAAGCTCTCCCATAACCTAAAGGACAAGTGAGCACACTGCAGTGGTACTTAAATTACATTGCAGTAAACTACCTGGATTCAGCAGGGCTGGAACTGACCTGGCTGACCTGAGCTGATTACACATAGCCAGCTGGTTTTCCACTCCATCCCATGTTTCTCATACAAGATTTTCCATTGCCTAGGTGAAATTCTGCCTCTCATTATCCTAAGTAACGATAGCTGGCTGTATGTGGAGCCGTCAACATGACACAGCACAAAGCGTCATCCTGTTACAACTCTGGATCAGACAACGTTATCGACAGTCCTAAAATATAACTTAAAGCAGGAGCACTAACAGTCTGGAGACGGAGTGCTTAGGTGGGAGCTTTCAGAGCAACTCCCTAGACTGATCCAGTATGACTATACTAGTAAATTATAGCGTGTCAGTGCCATGGATTTGGGTGCTGGGACACGGTCATGCTATTAAACTGTTAGAAAGGTCCCTGGCGCACAATTTCAGCCCAGGCCCACTAGCATGGCTCAGGAGTCAGCACGGGTCATAGGCCAGGAGCCTCAGCCCCTGCTGCAGGGGATGGGAGGGTGCAACAGGGTGGCCTGGGCCAAGAAGGTGCCACAGAGCTGGAGAGTACCCCAGCACTGCTCCACGCTTGGGTACAGATGTAGCTGTTTGGTCCTTCTTGAGGCTTCTGCATCTCCTGTGTCTTAGGTGCTAAGTCTTCGCTCTGTGTGTGAGAAGAGGGCTTAAAGGCTTTTGATTCATCTTAATGAGGTACAGATTTATTGAAAAAAAGTCTTTAAAAGTTTTGAGAGAGAGAAAACATTGTTTCCTGCCTACTTTAGCCTCAAGTCCTTATAGGATGAAAGTTGCATTTATGCTGTATTAGATATGGGAGCAACATGCAGATAAGAGATCTGTGTCTCTTCCAAGGCAAAAATGTGCTGGCTTCAGCCCTGTACATTTTAGCTCTTACGGTAGATCAAAAGTAACTTAAAGTAGGGCCAATGGCTTTCCAACAGCACAGACCAAACCTCCAGACTCTTTTTATTAGTCCAACAGTTCTGAGCCACTTCAGGCCAAAGAGACACCAAGACCCATCTTGTCTCTACAGCGGGCCTGGGGAGAAGCAACTTCTTACCTCATGCAATGGGAGGCAACCTTTCACAGCGATACACTGAAGCTGTACTCAGATTTCAGGGATTTGCTTATTGCTTCATGTGCTGAAGTACATGAAAGGATCAGATGCTCTTGGGTGAACCAGGTTCCTGTTTTGAAAGAGGGAAGTACACAGCAAGACAGATAACTTCTCTGTGTTTGTAACAAATTCTCTTTTTTTCTTTTATACTACATGAGCAATAAAAAACTATTTACAAGGCATAGCTAGAAAGATGTTTCTCTCTGTCTGCGTTGTCTCTGCAAGTGTCAAAACAGACTTGTATTTCATACCAATAAAACATGACTTTCATGCCAAGAACAGCAAGAAACAAAACAAAATGAAGCTATTTCCTCAGAAAAAAAAAAAAATCCAACTCTTACAAATCTGCCTCTGATCCTGTAATTGGGCTGGTGGGAGCAGACACTATGGGAACCCATATAGCAGCCTGCCTGTGCAGAGCTGTTCCAGTAGGCCCCCCTGTAGTCTCCAAACCATACTGGGAGGGTGCTTCTTAGCTGATTAGTTCCTTACTTCTCAAGTGTTCCAGTTAATTTCAGAGGGTGAAGGGTTGCGAATTTAGCCCAGAGTGTGAAATCCAGAGTTATTGCTAGAGCTGGTTAAAAATTTTTCCAATGGAATGCTTTTTTTCCATCAGAAAATGCCATTTTGTCAAACCAAAACTGCTCTCTGAGGCATGTTGATTTTCACAACCTTTTGTTTTGGGGAAAAAAATTGGGAAGAAGTATTGTGAGAAGGTCAAAATATTCCGTTTCAACATTTTTGGAATGGAAGCTAAGGGGGAGGAGGTGTTTTTTCAAATCTACTTCTCGTTTCAAACTGCAATTTGCTCTCTATCACAGAAAGAAAAGTATTGTGATACAAGGATGTTTTTTCAGTCATGGCAATTAATTTGTTTTCATTCTGATTCAGAGCAAAGCAAATGTTAATTTCCTAGAACTCCTTTGGAAATGGAAATTTCTTGTGCTTTCACAGCATTGGTTAGGGCTATATTATAGTTGTGAATGTATTGGAGATGCATTTTATCCATCAGTCTTTGCAACAAGTGCTTAGATGGTTATTTGATCCTGCAATTTTCTCGGTTAAATGAAAACCAACATTCATACAAACAACACTTGGCTTGAATAAATGTTCACAGATAGTGAACAATGAAGACATAAAACAGGCAAATGTGACAGCTGATTGTGATTGGTCATAGTATTCTTGCACAGATTTTTAACCAGTCAGACAGATTTCATGCTTGTTAACTCTGAAATGATGATAAGTAGTAGATCTTAATATATTTTGAGTAATGTTTTTAAATGTGGCCCTCCTTTGGCTAGAAAATGAAACTTAACTTTAAGTTCATGCCAGTTCAATTAGAATGTTCTTAATTAAACCAGGTCTGTTTTTTCTTAGGTGATAATTAAATACTTTGTCTTGCTTGTATTTCCTTAGTGCACTCATTTTATTTTAATCATTTGATATACTAAGTCTGGTAATTCACACACAGCACATAGGTCTGTCACAAATGAATAAATGGATTAAATACTCAGTTTCTTATCTGTGCTTAGCTCTGAAGTAACCTTACAGAGATCTTACATTTATACTTTTCTAGCCATACTCCATACCTTGACCAGTTAAATAATCCAGAACTGTGTGCTTACTTACACCACATTTGCACATCTAAAAGGGTGTTGAAAAACTGAGGGATCAAAGGTGTTAGAGCATATTGTGGATCTAAAACAAAGAGTAGCACTATTTGTTTGAACCTGTTAAATTTCTAAAAATATCTTCCTCCTTAATAAGAGAGTAGGGTGACTCACAGGGATCTAGAAACTTGGCCTTGGTAGAGACGTATCGCCAGCACAAGTCCAGTGCTCCAAGAGAGGAGGTGCTGTCATCAGGAGGAATGGCCTCTACTTCCACCGCTCCTGCTTGCCCAGTACAAGTCAACAACTTCCAAGCCTGCCAAGTTAGTCCCCCAAAATCATGGGAGTGGCCTAAAAACTTCAGGGTTCTAAACAATGATGAATGTCGGGTCCTTTTTTATTGCCATTAGACCTCTGAATGTTTTGGTTTCATGTTCTGAAGACATGTCTGCAGCCTTAAAGCCCAGAAGCTTAATTCTTAAAGACAGGCTGAGATTTCCAGTTACTCACTTGATGCCAACAGATGGGATTTTGATGTGGGAGGAAAGAACATTGGAAAACATCAAACATACCCAATTCTTCAGACCTACCCAGGCTGTGTTATTTGTAGATGCCAAGGTGGTGAATCCTGTCGTACGTACCCTGGAAAAGAAGAGCCCTAAATCTTGACTGTGATCAGCAAAGTATTATTCTTTCTTAAGGGAGCAACAGTAGATCTTCAGCTAGTATAAGGTATCCTGAGCATAGTTAGTCCTTAAAGGTTAGGAATACAAAAAATGAGAACATTATAATTCAACTCAGCTGAAGCAGGACTGGGGCTTAAGTACATCTACATTATTTGGCCCTTCATTTTCATGTCTGTAAAATAAATTGTAAGAAAACAGATCAAATCCGAAGTGTGTGTATTGATGGATGAATTAGAATATCCATGTGCACGTATAAATTCAGTATGCCAATTTATAGAAAGTTTATGTGTGTATGTCCTTTTTAGAAGTATTCACAGGATGAAATAATCAACTACTGCAGTTAGAGAAAACTCACTTCTTTATAGTATGAACTGTGTTAAGGTTTTTAAAGAGCATAATGTGAGGTTGTGTATTCATCAGGCATTTATAGAGACAATAAAAACTACAGGAAAAAAGTTTTACTCAGAGCTTAAACACACACTCCCTGGCCCTTTCAGGTTGCTTTCAGCTTCTTCTTGCTTGTGCTGTTACTACACCCTCATATTCCCTCTTCCGGAGGCAGGGCATGAGCACATATTCCCTGTTTATACTTCCATTTCGTGCCTACCTCAGAAAATCACTTCTTCACCCTTCCTCAGTTTAGCTAGAATCCGAATGTGGACATTGTTCAGAGGTGCAAGCAGAGAGATGTAATCCTAGCAAGCAGCAAGAGGTCCATACGAATTGTAGTTGCCTTGTCTGACAATTTCCTGGACTCGGGTGTTAGTTCCTCAGTTGACCTTCTGCAGTTTTTTTTTTTTTCTTTCTTTCTTTGTTTTTGATTTAGAAGGATGGGCTAGAGTGACCCTTTCCCTCCCTTTTTTATATGGCCTATTGCCATTTGGATTCCTAGACAATAGATTAAGTTCTGGACTCTGTTAGAAACTATATTTTTTAAATAACATTGCCTCTTCTGACTCAACCATCTATGTCAAATGCACAGCTCCAGTGGGCTGCCGCAGTTAAATGGAGAAGACGGTGGTGTCGGTTGCGTGAGATGTTCTACTTTATTTACAAGGAATGTGCTTTTTTAATTTATTTTTTCTCTGAACAGAGCAGGGCTTAAAATAAAAACAATAATAAAACAGAAGCATCTCAGAGGCCGTGTAGGCACGCCTTTGATCAGATGTGGACAGGCTACTCCGCACGGGCTCCGAGGTGGCTGGACCCTGGCCAGCTGAGCGCAACCGCATCTTCTGAGGGGTGGCACAGACGAGCTCAGGCTCTCCCCCCGGGCTGGCTTGGCGTGCAGGTGGAGAGGCACCAGCCAGGCTGCGTAGACGTGCCAAGAGTCTTCTCCTGCCATTCAGGTTCCTTTTCCAATCAGTGTTTTGCCCCAGGCACTCGCTCAGATTTTCTCAGGACACGCTCACGGTGCTGTTCTGACTGTGTCCTCGGTACTTCTCTCTCCCTAAGACTCTCCTCAGCTGCTCCGGCAAGCGCTGGCACACACAGCTGCATCCATCCATGCTGCTGCTTCCTTTCCCAGGGACGTCTCTGAGCTGCAGCGAGAGCAGGGCTTGCAGGCCATGCGCTCCTCCCTTCCCTCTGTTTCCAAACAGAGCGATTACCCTTTCCCTCGTTAGGCCCCAATGGAAGAGTTGCTTCTACACATGTCCCCTTAACCAGGCCTGACCCAGCTCGCTATAGCAATAATAACTGACACAGCCGGGAAGCACCTTTTATTCCCCAAGTGCTTACTGCTCCCAGCTCATCACCTGGACCCTCTTTTATCAGATGCTCCTGACCTAAATCCTGGGTTCTCTTGTCATGTTAACAGCGGTCTATGTGAGATGAGCTGACTTTTGGGGAGCACCTAGAGGGGATACAGGTAGAGGGCCCCTGGAATGTAGCCACGACTCTATCAGTTGCCTAATGATAAGGTCAGTGGCAGTAGGTGAGAACAAGGACAAGAAGTAGAAGGGAGTATTTTGTTTAATTGAAACATTAAGGATAAAAAACTTGGCCTGTTAGTCTAAGTGGTATTTATCCCACTGAAGAAAACAACATACCCTTCTTAGACTGCTCGTTTTCTTTGCAGTAGTTATAGGCCCATGGTGCAATTTAATGCACAAATTCATGTACTCGTGACCTTTAGAAAATGTACCATCTTCAGTCTCCTGCACTGAAGACTCCCTTCTGCACCCACGCTCACATACAAGTCTTCTGCAAACAATGTGGCATGCAGCAGGAATCTTCTGTTTGGTAGAAAGTTTTCCACAATTACATAAGTGCAGCCTGAGAGCTGATGCGGAGGTAGCTGAAAATGTGAGAGTGAGATTTACAGTAATATAATTAGATCACTTACAGTAAGAGGGAATGCTTTTTCCCGCGTTAGGACGAGTGCCATAGGAGCCTCCAGCTACTCCTCCTCTGAGTCATCTTTCCAGGGGCACTTCTGAGAGCCAGCCACCCTCAGGTGTTGAGCAGTATTTTTTTTGTGCCGTGGGTGAAAAAATGTGTACGCGCGCACACAACCCGAATTTGATTAAGCAAACAAGGGCAAAGAAACCAGAGGGCTGTGGTTTCTTTGAATGTCTGTCTGTCTGCTTGGTGACAGAGCCAATGCTTGCAAGTCTCAGCCACAATACCTTGACTCATCACACAGTCTAGAAGCAGTGCTCATCCCCGGGGTGGGGGGGGGGGGGGGGGGGGGGCGCCAAACCACACACGCGCACCGGAGAGCGGCCAGGAGAGCAATGACAGCCTTATCAGCCCTTCTCAAGGCTCCTCTTCCACTCTTGTCCGCACTGTGGTAAACCGAGAGTCCAAGATTTATCACAGTGGCATAAGCCAGCGCTTTAACTTTTGCCAGGTTAAATAACTTTGAAAGCACTGCTTTGGCCTAGGGATTGAAACGCATGGTTTGGAGCACCCTAAGTTCCCTTCCAGGCTCTGCCTGGGCAAGTCATTTATCTTTGGTGTGCCAGCAAGAGAGTACTGTCTCTCGGTTCACAATAAATAATGGCTTGTGTGCATAATAAACCTTATCTACCTCCCAGGCATGTTGTGAGAATGGATGGATGTTTTTAAGGAGTTTTGTAAGCTGTCCATGAAAAGAGTTACAAGCATGCAGTATGTAATTATTGCCCTTATCTTACACAACCATCCAGGTACTGAAGGAGATCTGGCTTTACACATGGAAGGCAGTAAGGGCGTACTACAACACCAGGCTTGCAGGAAGAAGGAGAAGAGGTTTCCACTCCATAGCAGCTCCGGGTGAGCCTCAGTACTTATTCCAAGTGGAGCTAGGTACAGGACTGATGTGATTTTTTATTCTACATCAGCTGGCTGAATTATAGGTACCAGGTAAACTACAAAAGCCTGGAAGTAGGGACCAGAAGCCAAGACAGCTTTGTTCCACCTGACTGCTACAGCCACTGGGCTACAAAGTCATGCTTCGGCTTCTGCCCCACTTTGGTCCTGTTAACTCCTTTTGGCAATGCAGCACAGCTTTAATCTGGCCAGTGCCTGTAGCCATACTGAAGGGATTTAGCATTGTTGATGAAAGGCATCTGAAATCGCAGGTAAGATCCATAGAAATGGCCTGTGCTATTCACCTGTGAGTCATAAAGAGAAAGAGACAGTTTTTAAGCAACACACTGCCAGGCTTGAGCACAGCTGCATCTAGAGAGCAAGACAACTTTTGAGGCAAGCGCTGTGTTCTGACATAACAGACTGACCTGAGTCATTACAGGCTTGAGCTAAGCCTTGTTTTTTCAATTCGGAGACACAGTTAGAGAATTACCTATAAGCAGTAGTGAGGACAGTCACATGAGAGCCAGGTTCTCGTACCCACTGCGAGGGAGTTATATCCTCTGTGAGCAAAATAGCCCCCCAAAAACCTTGGAGTGGGACAACTACAGGCTGAGCCAACTGCCCTGCACTTCATATGACATGGGGCCCTGTGTGTAAAATTCTGAGAAATCCTGACACGGGTGGTCAAGGGAGGTTGTAGCAGATCTCTGGTTCCAAAGAGAGTGCTGACAGCTTCATAGCACCGAGGCATATACAAGAAGGTGCCTAGGCTTAAGATTTTTTCAGTTTACATAAATGAGGTAAGAGAAAAGAAGTAATATCCTCTTTATTTTACAGGTAAAAGAGCCAAAGATGACAAGTAACTTTCTGGAGGTCATCCAGGAGCTTGTCACACAGGCAAGACCTGACTAGTGTCTTTTTCCTCTCCTTGGGATACCTGTCCTCAGCTTTGAATATAAATGTGCTGATTCCTAAGCTAAAGTGGCCCAGCGACAGAAGTGCATCTGTGGACTATAAACTCAAAAGGAGAATGGGACGGAGGTATGCTCTCTGTGTATGTGTGAGATCTGAAAGTGCCTATAGAGAAAATGAGGATGTGACTTCCTATAGCTCAGAATAAGGAAATAACACTAATGCTTTCTCTGGGAGTGGTAAAGTGGTTTTTGCAGTGCTCATGTGTCAGCTTCTCTGTAAGTGAACTTCACCCCCTCCCTGCCTTCCCAGGTAAATTCCTGCTGCATTTGACAAAATGTGTAGTCCATAGAAAGAGGGGAAAATCCCTGTTATTGGCAAAATCTCAAGCAGTCACAGGATGATTACATGAAAAAGCCCTTATACAGCCCCTGCGGCACAACCATTTTAACACTGAGCTTTTACTGTAGTTTTTATGGCTGGTCTTTCAGTAGATACACATGGCTCCAACAAAAAATACTAGGTTTTTTATTATTCTTTAGACCTAGGGATCTCCCTAAAGGCTAAACCATCATCGCACCTTTATGATGGAGGCACGTTTTCCTTATCAGTTCTGGTCTAGAGCCATGCTGCATGGTTGAGGGCAAAGCTCTTTGCAGCGAGAGTGTAATTCTGCCATCCCATCCCAGAGGCTCCTGAGATCTTGCCCTGTCTATTCACAGCATACAGAGCTGTGTCAATTTACAGACACAAACCCCCGAAATATTTGCTCTGAACATCTGAAAAGCAGCCTGAAACCACTCTCGCTAAGGCTAGTGGCAATGAGATCCTTGATTTCAGTGGGAACAGGATCCATTTTAGGCAGGGCAACGTGAAATTACGTGCAGTTTGAATGTTTAGACTTTGCAAGTCGCTAATAGTCTCATGCACCTTATTTCACTATTATTTGAAGAACAAAGCACAGTCCTGTTATCCTCAATATGGCAGAGCAGTTTGCCAAGGAGGGGCATATTCAAAACCAGATAGAGCTAAATTAATGGTTTTGCCCTTCACTGTTACAATTTAAACAGCTTAATATTAATGGAATACTCTTACATTGATTTTGTTTTATTATTTAAGTTATTTTATTATACTGTATTTTATTTCTTTTGATTTATGTTTCTATTTTATTTTCATTTCTTCAGATTTTACTCTATTTCTACATGTTGCCAGGGAACAGAATAGGAAGAAAGAGCAAGGGTCTGATTTGAAGCCACTGCAATCAGGCAGCAGACTTTCCTTTGCTTCAGTCTTGGATCATATCTCAAGCAAGGTTGTGTGCTTGTAACCAATACTTTGAAAAGTTTTGATCTAATCCCTGACACAAAAACACCCCTCTGTCGCCTTGTCAAAAACATAAAAAATACAGGCAATTCATACTGCTTAAGCACCGGAACATGTTATTAGGAAAAGCTATACCAACCACAATGATACTCTGCATGCCAAAGGTTGGCTTTTCATTCAAGTCAGTGGTGTTGGTGGTAAAATAGAAGCCCAAGCTGAGTGATTTTTCCAGAGAACAAAAAGACAAGTGTGTCGAGTTCTTGTTTTTCACTGCAGATGTGGTCTGAGTGACAGAGTCTATCATTTGCTGGGAAGTAGCATAGAAAGTAGCCTGCATTTTGTCCCCTTGTTCCCAGAAGGCTAAATGGTGGCTTGAGGAGAAGGTCCAGTAGTTCTTAGAAGCAGGTCTGTCCTCTTTTAGGTGAGACAGTTAGTTGTGTTTTCTGAGCTCCGGCAAAGAGCAGCTGATTTTGCAGAAGGGGAATATGCAGAGTGAAACCACTACAAACACTGATCCTACCAGAAATAACCAACTCTCCCTTCCCACTGTTTAGAAATGGAGAGTACAAAAATTCCAGTGATTCATTCTCTTATCTACCAGAACAGAGAGAAAAAACCCACCTAAATAAAAGTGAAATGTTTTACTCAGACATACGGCTTTACATGAAATTCTGTTAACCTTTCACTTTGTGGTAGTTTGCAGAAGACAACAAATCCTGAAATTTCATATTCAGTTCCTTCCTAAGAATTCCTCTGAAGCGTGTGGGCTGGCAGGCTCTCCCTGACCAACTTGGTCTCATGGGTTTCCCAATGATCTTCTCAGTAGATAAGAAGAAAACTTTGATGGCTTACCCTGTCTGGGTTTTTTTTCTTGAGAAGAGACCTGTCTGGCAGAGTGAGCCCTCCTTTTGCTTCCCCCTTACGCCCTCAGCTATCTGGCAGCAAGCAGACAACTCCTTCTTGTCCTGAGAGTCCTGAGCTCTTCTTCGTACCAGCATGGTTACGAATAGGGGCAGAAAGAAAAGTGCCAATATTCAAAAGGTACCTTTGTATAATCAGTTTTAAAAATTGATGCATATTGATTACATCAAGGGAAAGAAGAATCTGATTTAGGTTTTTTGATCTTTTCCTGCTCCACTAGTTACCGATCATTATTTAACTTATAATATTAAAGTCCTGATGTTTCTAACCTGATTAGAGGCGTTCATTCCTTGCCCTTTCGATAGCTCAGTTCCTTCATTTATCAGTCTGAAGTCAAATGGAATTGTTTTGTGCGAGAAGAAAAAGGGCTGAGCATTTGAAGTGAATCATATCAATTTGTGTGTGTGTGAAACAGATAACCACAAACCACTTATGCCAACGCTGCCACTCATGGGATTTTATTTCAGATTAAATGTGTCCTGACTTCTAAGTATTTCGCGTCTTTGCATTTTGTTTTTTTTGAGGCTGAGAGAGGTCTGATTACGCTGTAATTCATCAAGGAAAAGAAAGGGCTACAAACATATGATTTCATAATGCATCAGAGGGTTTGTGGCTATTATGCCAGAACTACAAAGCGAATGCTGTGCACTAGCTGGATGTGAATGTAGATGAAAATGGATTTAAACATATGTATTCAATGGGTAGACACCATAGTCGAGCCATCAGAAGCTTGCTTAATGAACCAGGATCTTTATGAGTCAAGAGAAAGCACACTGCAGATGAGCAAAGCAACTGAGAGCTGCAGCAGCTGATCCAGTGACCACATAAAACATAAGAAGTCAGAGTGATCAAGATGGCCAATGAAGTTCCCAAGCAACCAGATGCTGTGGTAAAAGTATCTCAAATTCAGTGTTTGGTCTAGACATGAGTGAGAAGTGAGGAGGAGTGGGAACAAGGTTTAGTAATTTTAAGGAACAATGCATTGTCATACCAGGTCAAACAGGTTCAGCAGTCCATTTTGCCCCTTCTCCTCCTTGTGCATATTAAGACCTTTTTAAATACTTCTAATCAGCTCTCCTGCTCTTCTTCCTACATCAGCTGAGAACTCTCTAGTGAAGTGATGACTTAGCACACAGGAAAGATGAATTTGTGGCTGTCAGTCACACAAAGTGCTTTTAACTCCTTCAAAGATGTGTAGTATTTGTATGCCCAGTCCTCAAAGTTTCATCTCCACCTCCAACACATTTCCATCATAGGTAATGGCATTTTTCAGATTTTATTGTATTTCATCATTCAGGGGAAAAAAAAAGTAGAAGTTGCAGAGATATATTTATATATTTGTGTGTGTGGTGTTCACATCGGTTTTTGCATGTTAAAAAAAGTTTCATTTAATTGACAGCTTGTACATTCACGTTTGCAGTGGAAGAAATGCATGTAGTTATTGGTGGTCATTGCCTAACTGCTTAGGTGGCCACTTCCTAATATTCAGTCAGCATTGAAATTAATTGGCACACCCGCTGGCAGCCTCAGCAGAGAAGTCCAGGAGCAATAATAAAATATCCTTTAACTTCCTGGGAAGGATCCTCCAGGCTCGACTGACATGGACTGCTCCGCTTGAGCACATCTGTGGTACTGTTGTCTTTCTCCCTCTCGTACATAGATTAGAGACTTCGGGTTTGACCTTTAAAAGCTCTGTTTTTCACTCATTTTTAGGTGTACGCTGCCCTGCAGTCTCTAAAGCTCCGATACAAGTCCTCAGACTTTTATAGAGATTAAAGAGGGTCAGCGCTGCATGCCTAACTAATAGCATTACTCCTTTGTTTACTAAATGGCTCAGTAATTAGGTCCGTACCAAGGGACAGGCGTCTGCCCATTAAGATTTATTCAAGGAGATTGCATATTACTCTTGAAACACTTTTCACTCTCCATGGAACTGATTGATACTTCTAGGTCTGCTCAGCAAAATAAATGAGGCAACGCAGAGCTCAAGGCCATGACGGCTGCCGCGTTTCTGGCGGAGGGGAAAGATCAGTTCCCTGGAAGCCAAAGCCAAGCTTAGTCAGCGCTGCTGCCGTTTTACCCTTCCCCAGCTCGTCTGGGCAGGGAGCCAGCTCTCAGGGCTGAACTAGGTAAAGACTAACCCTACAAAGGAAAACAGTGAATTTCCAGCCAGCTTGGCTCCCTGGCTGGGCTCGTGATAGGGAGGGAGCAGAAAGACGCAGCTGGGGTAGGAGACTTGTAGGTCCTCGCTAGGACCGACTTCCCGCTGGATCTGGACCTTCAGGCACATGAAAGTTTGGGGTGGGGAGGATACCATTAAGCGGGGTTTTGAAGATCTTGCTTTTACAGCAGAGAGTGTAACCTTTGGTTTTACCCTTTATTCTCCAGAGCACTTGACTCTTGTTTCTGCTTTACATTGCAAATAGAAAAGTAGTATGCAGCTGGCCAGGTTCAGCACAAAAGAAAATCTTGCTCTGGTTGCAAAGCTGCTCATGTATTTGTTCCTCTTGCTTTCAAAAGTCCCCATCTCCAGCTGTGATGTGCTTTATGCTATGAAGCTGACTATTCTCAACAGTCTTTGTTAAGGAAGTGGCACAAAAGCTTCATTTGTACAAAACTTCTGCATTTTGACCTAAGAGATGCCTACCAGTTGGCTGGGCCGGCCATGGAGAAACATAAGGAAACTTTCTCTACTTACATCCTCCATGAAAAAGCAGGACACAACAGCAGTCCCTCTGCCATGGGCCTGTTTTTTCTTAATGCCCTTCATGACACAGACCACTTTAAAGGGGGCTGGAAGGCCCTCTTTGTCAAATTTCTAGTAACACATCATGGATCAAGTTTAATTTTTTTTTCCTGAACCAGAGTTACCAACACTAATTGAAACCTGACAATGTTGCCGAGGCCAAATTTCATGAGAACAACAAAGTTACTTAAAAAAAAATAAAAATGATTCATTCCCCACTCAGTGCACTGTCAGTTACTGGTACTCCCCACGCTTAATGCCTGAGGTAGCTAATGGCATTAACACATGAAAGAAATCATCAACATGCTTTTGACTCCCATTGGAATCCTTTATTAAAATAGTCCTGACACTTTTTTTTCTGTTTGTAGAGCTGGTATGCCAGCAGCCACACGACCAGTACTCCGACCAACGGAGTGATAATTCCCAGAAACACAGAATTTGTTTAGGCTGCTCCAGACACAGCCACCTTGACCGGATAACCTCTTCTGGGTTTTGCAGTGCCAAATGAGTATCTGCTCTGGCAAGGCAGGGCCACGCTCCAGCCAGGAGCATGGCTCTCCCGGGGCTGCATTCAGCAGGCAAAAGGAAACAAAAACGTCTCCTGTTTAGGGCCATCCCGTGCAGCTGCTCTGGAGACTTTTCCATTCTTTTTCTCCTGCCCCAGGGTGCACATGTTGGCATAACTTTGCCATGCTTGGTGGCCGGGGAGCCGCGAGGACTCCACAGAGTGTGTCAAGAGAACCCACTGGTGCTAGAGGGACTCCCACAGCTGACAAGCAACCCACCAGCCATTAGGAAAAAAAAAGCACGGAAAAGTGGAAAATATAGAGAGTGGTTCTGTGGAGTAAAAGTGGTGGTGACCTATTGCCAGAAAATAGTTCTAACAACCAAGTGTCCTTTCATCTGGAGAGAAAGAAAGGAGGACAAGTCGGGAGCTTTAGCCTTCCCCTACACTGTCCTTGTGTGTGGGCCACTGCAGCCATGCTGCTTGCTTTCCCTTCCTGCCCTTCTCCCCCTGCCCCACACCAGTCCTTTTCACCCAAAAAAGCGTATGTGTGTGGGGTGGGGGGGGCGGGACGGATGAGCAGTTCTTGCTGCAGGAGGCACTTTACCCTAATTAGCCCAGCTGCGGATTCACCTCCAGACCATAGGCAAGTGGTATTTATCTAGTTTCTGATCAGAAGAGTTGAGAAGGGAAGCAAGCTTTAACCAGAAAAAGAAATTACTTTGGAAAGATGCAGAGGTTTAGATAAAAGGTTGTGGTCATAAACAACAAAAGCATTCATCCTCATGCTCATCAGATAGATAGAATTAAAAGCAGTGAATTATAATCTAAAATTATAGCACGCATTTGTATGCGACGTCACATTAAACAAGTGTTTACCTACTAACATATTGCCTTCCTATCTCTTGGACTATGCCATAACATTTTACTACTGTCAGAACTGTAGCTCCCGAGATCCATTTATGGTGTTGGCCAGGTCTTTGTTTAAAATGAACCTGAGACAATCTATTACCAGGAAAGTGAAAAACAATAACCCAAAGGCTGATAAAAGACAACTAAGTCAGTGGAAGTGTGTCTAAATCTAGGACATAAATAGTCCAGCTCTCAGATGACCTGCTATTTTGGGACAGCTTCAAACTCCAAATAATTGCAAAATCTTATAATGGTGAATCTTCCTCATAGCTTCTCTGTTCAACTGAAATCCCTAAGGATTTGTGGGAGAGATATATTTCAGAATTGGATTATTTTTTTTGGTCTTGGGTGGAATAAAAAGTCACATTTCCTGCAAAGCAAAAATTCAAAAAATTTCAATTTGCAACCACAGAAGCATTTTCTTAGCGTGTTACAGCTAATTTGCAGAGACTTGTATAGTCCAGAAAATATTAGACAGACATAGCATATGCAGCATATTAAAACTGTATTATAGTAGTAATATTCCAATATATGATAATTTCATGCATATAGGCTAACACAGCAATTTACTTTAAAAAAACAAAATAATATCACCATCATTCTCCCCCTGTCATTCAGCAGCAGTGAACTGGGCGCATTAAGAAAAGTATACTCTGAGTTGCCTCCCCTCGAATAATCCCTCTTCCTCCTTTTCCCTCCTGCCTCTTGTTTTTAGTGGCCTCTCTGCTGTTCTGCTGTGCTGCCCACGTCTTCCAGAGGCAGCTCGGAGTAGCCCTGACAAGAAGTGGTTATTTCTATGGGGAAAGAATACTTGACTTTCCAGTGGCCCAAATAACTTGTCTTAATTTCAGCAATTGACTTCTGCACACTGAACTTCAGCATACGGATCCCTCCTGTGGCCATGACTCCGGTTTTCGGACACAGGAAAGTGTAATTTTACTGTCTGGCTGTGGTTTGAGTTTTCTGTATAGTGGTGAGAAACGTTTCACCCACACAAAAGCCTGGTCTAGGTGGACTTTCAGCGTTATTTAGAAGGGGATTTGTAATGAGCATGGGGCCTTATACAAGTTCGGCGCTGCTCTGATTTTTAAATTCAGTTTCTTTAATACTAATACCCAATTTCCCCATTCCTTGAGTGTTTGCATGTCCAGTTTTAGCCATGCTGTGCCCTCGTGAGAGTGGCTACCTGTGGGCAAATGGCAGAGCCTGAGACACGTGTCACTCACCCTCCTACAGACCATTTCTTTTGCATTGCTTTGTGTTTGACCTGGTTTTGAACACACAAGACCTATTTTTACCAGGCTGCATAGGCAGTGCCTATGTACTCTGAATTAGCTCGTGAAGTAATTAGCCACTCGTTTGGGATATTAAACAACCACAGCCTGGACTACTATTTGTGCGTGTGTGAGCCTGGCTGGGTAGGTTTGTCTCAGCACGTATTTATTGCTGCAGCTGCCACGGCTAGCAGTGAGCATGGAAGACTTTCTCTTGTTTTTCCTTCAGTCTTGAGATAAGGCAAGTGGTTCATCCCAGGACTCTGCATGGAGGTAATTAAAATGTCCATCTCCCTCAGAGATAAATCTCTTGAGGTAGCACTGTGCATCCTTAGCTAGGAGATGGGGTCCACAGCCGTAGACCAGAGTTTGAGCTAATTGCTCTCTCAGCTTCAGCCTACATTCCAACCCCAGATGCACTCTGGGCGCTGCTCATCAGGAGCAGCCGCAACTGCTCTTCCGCTGCGGCCCCTCTGTCCTGTGACTCCCAGCTCTAATTTTGTGCTTTCCCTTACTCACCCGCCCCTCTGCTGTGTGGGATAGTTGTGCCCTTCATCAGGTGGCTTGTGCAGGGCTGCACCATGCCGTGCCCGGCCCCGTCCTGCACACCGCCGCTCCTAGCACAGCGAGACCTAACGAACAAAGACAAAGTGTGGTTTTGGTTTTGGCCGTGCAAAACACAGCTGCTTGGGTTTAGCCAAAACCACCTTTTCCCCTGCCTGCTTTAGTCTCCCCTTTCATCTTGGTGTTCAAAAACGTGTCCCCTCTGGGATTTATTTAGAGATGTGCTGTTGGACTAAAAAAGACACAAAAGACCTCTCACTTTCTTACTGGAGTATTAACAGAATAACAACCGTAAGCAGCCCAAAATGTTCTTGTCCTGTCCTTCCCTTCCCTTCTCTCATAAGTGTTACTTTTGGTAGTGGTTGTTGTTTATTAACCCCGCAAGCCTCAATTACAAAGTCTTGAGGAAAAAAAAACAACAGTTGTGAAATTCCCAGAGCTGGCATTGTGTCCTTCTTGCCCACAGCACGTAGTGTTGTTGCTTAACAATCAACCTAAATACTCCTTGTCCCTTCGCTGCTGAATACATTACACCCGTCTGACGCCTCGTCTCCTAGACCAGCTGGGAAGCTTAATTAACTCTATACTTAGGCAAATGTCACTGCAAAAAGTCAGGAAGGAAGAGCTTAGGTGGACCTGGTGCTACCTCTGAGATTATTGCTCATCTGATCACGGTAACGTCCGCTGGGTGAAACTCGGTGTCTCCTCTTCCATGGTTAAGTAGGCGCCTGGGCCTGATAGATGGTGGCTCTTTGTGGACCCTAATTCTGGTGATTTACGAAAACAGCGAAACTTTAGAAACCTGGCTGTGAATGTCCACCTTTCTCCTCCAAATTTGAGTGGTCCCATAGCGGGCTCTGCTGGTAGTACTGGCAGTGCCTGAAATGGCGTCTCTAATAAAAGGAAATCAAAAAACAAACAAACTGCAAAAAAAATATGTATTCCTCATTCCTTTGTCACTTTCCTCTTTTTGCTTAAAAAAAAATAATTATGCAACTTATTCTTTGCTTAGTAATGCATTTAATCCCCATAAAAGAAACAAATGATTCATTACAGCTTCACCTCCTGGACGAATGTTCTTCAAATTAGGAATGGGTAATTGCTATGAGGCTAAATAACTGAGTATTTTTGAGAATAAACAGCCTTCTGAGAGACATGAAATATCGCTTTCCAGATTTCCCATCACCAGATCTTGGAAAAAAACATGTGATCTCCTGCAAAGCTGCTGACACAGTGCCGTTATGTTGAGGGTCTGAGTAGATATAATTGGAAAATCCATACTTGCTCACAGGAAACATGCAGATTCCTCATACAGAACATGAGTTGGATGGAAATAATCCTTCACCCTCTGATTAAAATTTCTGATTCAAAAAAAAAAAGAAATACTTCCCAAAACAGTGTTTAAAAAGAAGGGTGAAGAGGAAATTTGGATAACAATGTAAAAGAAAATTAATCCAAGTCTGTCTGAGATCATCTTTCCTCTCACAATTCCCAGATTCCAATTTTTTAAACAGAATTCTAATCCAAAGTTTTATCTGTAGCCTGTCATCTTAGAGCATAAATAGACAAATGTAAGGACAAGAATCTGAAAAGGGAAAGAGGATCTTTCATAGTAAATATTAATTAAATTACATTTTTTGATCAGACATAATAACCTTTTTGCTATCTTCCCCAGTCAGTACTTCAGGGAAGGAAATGTAGTGCTCACAACAGCTAGTTTTTGCTTCAAGTATTTCAAGGTTTAAAATAAATCTAAGGTATCTAGTAAGAAGGAAATGTAAAAATTATTTGTTTTCCAAAGCTTTGAACTGGAAGATTGCAAATGTTTTTAACAGCATTGTTCTCCCAAGCACCGAATATCAATATTCCATTTTTACATAATTTTCACTGACTTATTTCAGAGAGAAAACAATTTTTTTTCCAGGAATAAAACTAGTTTATGAGAAGATAAAAATAACTTTTATCCTTAATGTTTTCCTTTTGTGCGCAAAAAGCAGGCTGTAGAGTACTAGATTTCATGATACAGTTTAAAATGCTTTTTAAAAATCCGTATACTATACTATTACAGCATTATTTCAATTTGAAATAACTCCACTTAAAAAACGTGGTCTTGCAGTGACCCACATGTAGAGTCAGTGTAGTGGATCAATCCACACATTCATAATTTTAACATTCAACCCTGGATTTTCTAAGTTTCTTTAAAAATATTTTCTTTTGTCTTGCTAGCTCCGTACTTAGTAAGCCTGCATGGCCCTTTAATAATGAGGAACAAGGATGTCAGTGGTTACTGCGTCTCAGTTTAGCTTTGTTTATTAGTTAAGAATTAGCTTCTTTTGTATTTAGAGATCCTTCTTTTAGTATCGCCACCACATCCTTAACAACTTCAGACTTTCCCTGTTCATCTTACACCTTGCATATATTTAGATGCTACCAGGTATCCTGACAGTTAAAATTCTTCCTGAAAAAATTTCCTATTTCGTGTTAACCCAAAAGTTGGTGCAGAACTCTTGATTCCCTCTCCTATGATGCTCTGCCGATCTGGCTGAAAAATGGGTATTTTTCTCTTGGAAAAGGACATCACAAAAGAAAACTAAAACAAATGCACAAGAATTAAGACTTTTTTCCCTACTCATGTCTCAGAGAATGTTTGGATTTAAGTTATCACTCTGAAAGGCAAAAGAAGCTAGCATAAAACTACAAAATGCAATATTTTTATTTGAAAATGTGGCTGTAATACCTCCTAAGGTTTTAGTTTGGGTGTTCTCCATCTCCCAGGTTTTTAAATCTCTGATCCACGGTTCTCTTTTGCAGGTCCTCGGACCACTGAGATACTAAGAAAAAAGCATTCCGTTTAAGTTGGCCACCCAAGAGTCTATGCTTCCACTGGGAGATTTGGGGGTGACCACACTGATGAAGCTTGAAAACCTCTGATCTATAGGCTAGGATGGAGGTGACGGGCAGCTACCCACCTGGACATCACCTTCCACTGCAGGGCTAAAAGGGTCAATACCTTTCTCAGAGGGGCAAGCAGTAACCTGGCGCCAGGACAAACGCTGACGTTCTCCCAAAAAGGGAAAACCCCCTTTTTTGGAAGCTAAGTGTGGAGAGCCAGCTCGGCTGAGGCCGCTGGCTGGTTGGGAAACTTCATCCATGGAGGCTGCAGAGGCGCGGAGCCAGGCTGTTCCTGGGGGGTCCCTCACCCCTCGCTTCGGCAGGTGACACAAACCCGCATGCGTGAAACCCTCCGGGAAGGGAGACGGAGCTTCCATTTTGAGGTTGTCTTGCCACTTGTCTGGAAGCCGGCTGGGGAGCGGCTGGCACTGCGCTCGCCCGGGCTCGATTTCCCGGAAGGTGGTGAGAGGAGGAAACTCCCTGCAGCCTTCCCCAAGGGCAGGTGTGAGTCATGGGATCCTACAGCTGGGGTCAGATCCTTACAGACCATCTGTCTGTCTGTCTACAAGCATACTATAACCCAGCTTGTACAGCCCAGTCTGCTGCAACCGTACCACCAGCCCGGGGGAAGCTAACCTGTCCCAAAATAATATGGACCTGAGGCAGGAGCCAGACACGGACGGGAAAGTCCTTTGGAATAAATCTGGAAGGGCTGTGCACAAAGACGTGAGCCCGCCCAAGAGGATTAGAGGGTAGGCAGAGGAGCAATGGCCACTCATCTGAGAAAGAAATAGAAAGAAGCAGCCTGTGGAGCTTCCCTCTCACACTGCATTTGCACACCCTGTTCTGGAAAACATCCTCAGAGAAATCCAAATGGGCTTGAAATGCAAAGCCTTTTAGCTGATAGCCTTTACACTGTTCTTCAAGCATTTAAGAGTGAATTGAGAACCCTTGGGTTTTTTTCCTTTTTAAAAACTTGCTTGAACTTTTGCTCTGTAGAAAAAGTGTCTGAGGCAGAAGTGCCAAAAGTTTTGTGGAAAAAAAAAATCGTTAAAATGTTCACAACTTCGCATACCCAGTGCTGAATCATTGTTTTGAATTACAGGCAGTTACTGTGGGTTGAGACATGGGTATGACTTGTTTTCTCAGCAAAGTATTCATATATGAACAGAAAGTGTATCGTGTTTTCAACTTCTGTTGAATTCTGTTGTGATAGTTCAAAAATCATATAATGTTTTCTCCACACCGCTTTGGTTGGAGTAATTAAAAAATGCCATTATCTTTGGTGGTAGCAAAGCTGTGAACATACTCAAAATACATGTTCCCATGAAAAGTCACACTGACTGCAAAAAGAAAAAAGAATGGGTTTTTCTCTAGACTACATATTTGTTTGTCATTGACTAAAAAAGGGCATCAATCTTCTCAGAGGTCTTTTGCTGTTTTTAAAATGTAGCAACAACAGAACATCAGATGCAATCTTTTAGTGAATTTTCCAAACCCTTTCCCCTGGAAAATACAGCAATTATGTGCTGGGGATAAATAGAGTATCACTGAGTTAGGAGTCACAACGGAGACTGAGGAAATCACACTACCCCTCCCCACCAATATCCTTTCTTAACATTATAACCTAAATTTTAATAAGAATTTATATCTTTTTTTCTGGTAATTTAAAAAGTGTGTTCTGTAGCGCTCATTTTTCTCTAAATTCTTTCTTGATAAGAAACAGTTTATAACTGGAAATGCAAAGACGCTTGTGGAGGGTGATTCCTGGGCTATGGACTCCAGCTGTGGCTCAAGAAGGTGCTTTTGTCAAGTGGGATGCTCCTTTCTCTACCTGTGGAAACTCCACAGCTGTTTCACTGCCGGCACCCTGAGTGTAATCGGCAGCTGGCAGTCACTGTGGGGCAAAAAGAGACCTTGTCATCATTCGCACAGCTTACAGGCACTAAAGACAAAAGAGACTAATGGGATCATTTCATAAGACCAACAGCAATCACAGGCTATAGAGTTACCCCCAGTAATTCCTGCATCAAGTCTCATAACCTGTGGCTGAATTAGAACATATCTTTTTGAGAGAGCTGTAATCTTGATTTATTAGTTTGATTTTATTTCTTTGCTTTATTCCCTTGTGGTTTGAATTAGTTCCAGCTATGTATTTTTGTTTGAAATGGAATTCCTAAATTCCCAAGTGAAGTCAACCAGGCAGCAAGATGTACTCTCAGGCTTATCTTGCACTACTGGTTGTGGGCACAGACACTGTGTGAATTCTTGGCCCTATCTATAATTTTTCCTGTATGCCCCAAAATTGAAATACAAATGGATGACACAGCTGTGGGGGAACATAGTACCTGAAACAGCCCACTGCGATCCAAATACACCTGAGCTGCACTTTAAATTGTTGCTGGTTGCAAACAGTCATCGTTGTGGGGTGCCTTGGTGCTGGGGGGCCTCACAACAGGATAGATCACCACAGCTTACCTGTAGGCTCTTGCAACAGCACCAACCAAGTAGGAATCATAGAATCATAGAATGGTTTGGGTTGGAAGGGACCTTAAAGATTACCGAGTTCCAAACCCCCCTGCCATGGGCAGGGACACCTTCCACTAGACCAGGTTGATCAAAGCCCCATCCAGCCTGGCCTTGAACACTTCCAGGGATGAGGCATCCACAACCTCTCTGGGCAATCTGTCCCAGTGCCTCACCACCCTCATAGTAAAGATTTTTTTCCTGATATCTGATCTAAATCTACCCTCTTTCAGTTTAAAACCATTACCCCTTCTCCTATCACTACATGCCCTGATAAAGAGCCCCTCCCCATCTTTCCTGCAGGCTCCCTGTAAGTACTGGAAGGTCGCTATAAGGTCTCCCCAGAGCCTTCTCTTCTCCAGGCCAAACAACCTCAACTCTCTCAGCCTGAATCTCGTACTATGTGCCCCTAGGGATGAATGCTGGTGCCAGGACAGCTCTGCCCCAGGTTCCCTAGCTCTGAAATTTACTCCCATTGGAAACCTGCCCTGGCTTCTGCAGGATGGGGCTCCTGGCAGGAGGTGAGGCATGTTCATTTGATTTTGTTTTTCAGCTAATCTTTGCTGCTGATTGATTGATTGACTGCTGCCATGGAGGAAAGGGGTATGGTGATGGTGATGGTGATGGTGATGCTGCTCCCTATGGGTGATTTTATACAGGATATGGCTTTTAAAACTCTTTGGTGGCCAGCTTTCCATTACAGCTGTAAACCAGCTAAAGTTACTTTACCATCCTGCTCCACTCACCCTTGTCCCCTTTCCAGCCAGCAGTATAGATGGGAACATGCATTAGTAACGCAGGTACCCACTGTTATGCTGTGTTTTCTCTTTATATGCTAGTCTCAGCGAAAAAAATATTTTTTACCTATACAGCAGTCTTACTAAAGTCATATTTCTCATGAGCTGATGTGTAATATTTTACCAATATGTCTTTATTTAGCCATAAGAGGAGAAAGCGGAATAAAGCCAAGAAAGTGGTAAGTAGCATATACTACAGAAATATTGAGAAACGCTGAGTGGGTGGGGGAAGGAAATGACTTCAGAGACTGAAGAGATGAAAAGAGGAAATGACTTCATTCCCCACATTGCCGTGCAATGTCTCAGCATCCAATCACAGTGAATTAGGCAGGTAAACAGGAAAGGAGAAGAAGAAGTAGGTCATTCGCCAGTGCGGTGGGAAAGAAGCACTGTAAGTAACCGCTCAGTGTGGCTTCAGGAGATGTCCTGAACAGTTAAAGCAAGAAAGGATGCTTGCAGCCTACCTGGGGTCAGTCGTAGCAGCTTCCTGGCCTTCCTAGCAAGCTATCGAGGGGACTAGAAAAGCTGTGGAGACTTCTTACTGTTAAGTTTAGTCTTAATAATGTGATTTTGGTTTAGTTTTTGAGACTTGATTTCATGATGGTCCCTTCCAGCCCAAGCCATTCTATGATTCTATGATGATTCTATGATTATTATGAAAGTATATGTTTCAAGTAAACCCATTCTTCCATATATAAATCTGCTAAAGATGACTCCGAATAGGCTAACAAGCAACACGTTTCCTTCCTACGGACACAGTAATCTTCAAAACCAGAATTATGGGCAGTCTCTTGCGTGCCCAGTGCCCAGTACAGCTGAAGTACTACCAGCAGGTAAGTCATTACAGCAAATTAAGCATGACCTGGACTGCTGTCTGCCAGGGAGGCCACCAGCACAGCGAGGCCCAAGTCTGTTGGTCTCCAGACTGGGACAGCTGCATGCAAACTGGCCATTGGCTGTGGTCTCTGGCCCCGCTGACTTTCAAGTTGTGCCTGGGAATGGTTTGGCACGAGCCAACACCATATAGCAGAGGCCGTTCAAACGGTTTAAGAGAGGGTTCAATTTCCAGTGCCTGGGAACATTTCCAGTTTTATTTGCTCACATAGACAGACCCAAAGTCTTCCTGCACTAAGCTGTGTGATGTGGTTTAGGGGTTTAAAACACAGGGTCTGTGTGCGTGTAATCTCTTCCAATACCTAACATAATCTAGGGAAGTTTCTTTGGCAGACAGTAGTACAGTGGATTAGAGCCTGAACCACAAGAGTCTCCAGGGAATAGGTAGCACATTTGCAGGGCTCTCTTCTGACCTAGCCCAGCTAGTGGCAAAGATCTCGAAGGCTGATAGAGAGGCCGTTGTGCCTCCCCTGACTGCTCCACTCTCCCGCTCCGTGACTTCTGCCTGAACCAGCCATCAGGAAGCAGCAGTCCCCGACTTTGGTTCTGTGCCAGCTTCTGCAGCCTCATCCCGTCCTGGCAGTGCAACATCCCTCACGTTGCTGCAGCCTCGCTTGTAAAGCATGGAGGTTTATTATTTTTTTAATTATTTTTTTTTTACGTTCTGAGTCTTCCCTCATTTCCTCTCGAGAATTTCACAACAGCTGGATCAGCTGAATAACTTGGCTCGAAGATCATCCATTTTGTACTGATTTCTGTGATTACAATGATAAAAGTTGTGGTATCAGGCAGTGTTTCACTAAGGTCCAGAGAGCTATATAAGAGAACAGTTCTTTGGGGGCTTCCAGCGCATGTGATATATAATGCTGATGACTGCAGATGAAACCTGTTCTGGCTGCTTTATGTGGCTCGACAGACAGTCCAGGTTTATGACTGTTTTGTATCACCAAGACAATGCAAAGCATCCCAAGCATACCGGTGAATGTGGCCCATTGAATATATCGTATTTCTTGATACCTGGGGGAGCTCATTGTTCTTCGGATTGGGACGCTTTTTGTTATCTTGAGTCTTTTTTGATTGCAAACATAGGAGCCAGTACAGGAAAAGCATCCTTAAGCCAAGTTATCCCACTCATCCAGCTGTTAAAAAATCCCCTGAGGAAATAAGGGAAAACCCAGACTTCAGAAAAGCCTGAAGCTTTGTATTAGAGATGTATTAATAATTGATTTACTATCCTGTTTTCGCCAGTTCTGTGTTAACTTTCGTTTGTTTTCTGACCCTAAGGCTATAATGTTCATAGGCCTAAGCAGTCTGGCTTACGTGGCTTAGGTCTGGATAAGCATCTGATCTTTGGAGAAGGGGCCTTATCCTGACTGAACCACTCTACTTTTTGATATGCATGTACCTCTGTTCAACGCCTTCTCAGAAGAAAATGATTTGGAAGGTACATGAAGCAACTTGCTTTGGTATTTTAGGAGATCGGCTTTAAAATGTGTGAAAGTGTCGTGGTTTCACCCCAGCCAGCAACACAGCACCACGCAGCCGCTCACTCACTCCCCCCCACCCAGTGGGATGGGGGAGAGAATCGGG